>CM064879.1:70043764-70068058 GCA_003313485.2 Penstemon barbatus | reverse complement strand
TTCACATATCTTCACCAGCGACTGAACAAGGCGTACGCTGGAGGCACCCTCAAGCTTCTTCAGCTCACCAGGCAAAATAGTGCTTAAACCCAGATCCCAAGACAAAGCATTAGGCTCAACTGAGCCAGGCAATTCACTATTAGAAGGGACACCATCAGAACGTGGAGTCTCTGACAACATAATATCCTTAACTTGCTCAAAGATGCATCGATCATCTAATAGACGAGGAGATTCTCTCTCGTCGGGACTAACGGAGGTCTCCTTGCCCGAAGCAGAAATAACGGTTCGACGACCAGACCTGGAACTGGTCCAACCTCCGGAAGGTCCTCCCGATTCGAAGGAAGTAGTCATCACAGTAGTATCATTAAACAGATAATCAGGACAATCCTGCAAAATTGATTGTGTTGTGGAAGGATTGACAAAAAGGTCATCACCAGCTCGCCCTCCGCTGGCGACTGGGGCAGTAGAAGTAGAAAAAGGGAGGGAACTAACAAAATCCCCTCCATACTCGTAAGAAGAAAAACCTGAAGAAACAGGTACATCGTAAACCTGCTCCACGTTAGATGAATCTCCGAAAGCTATTCGACCAGGCGAAGGCCTATTACCTACCTCTGTGGAAGAAGGGAAGTTTGGTTGAACAAGCGACAAACTAACTCCTGGTAAAGGTTGGGAAGGGACAACGGGATTATCGGTCATCGAATTGCTGATCAAGGACGAACGAGGAGGCTCCATCGAAGGGCCCTCTCTTCGAGATTTTTTAGGTCTATTATCCCAAGCGCCCTCACGCGAAGGTCGCTTCGAAGTATTACCAAAAAGGTTACTCATGATCGGATTATGGAAAAGTACGAATTAATATCGAGAAAGTTTATCGACTTGTTGGAAAAAAGAGTATTCTATTAAGAGAGGAGTATAGCAGTAAAAAAACAAGTCAAGTTTTTACCTTTCGTATTTATACTACACGAAAGGACGCGACAGACCTAAAGAAAGGGCGCGAAACAGAAAAACTGACCTTGGAGCAAACGCTAGAATTTGAAAAGACACACACATAATGATTACGGCAAATTTAATGACTTGTCTGAATTATTACGGCGAATGTGAAAAGACACGACTGACAGAATACGAAACGTTTAGCGTACAAAGAGATGAAAAGGTAAAATTACAATTAAAACCTACGAGTAAATAATTACAATGATTGTTTCAAAAAATCACTATTTTAAGAAGCCTGTTCGCTATCCGGAATTCTCTGATCACTACCGACGTCCTCGGTCATGCCAATATCGTCTTCCTCTTCTTCTTCGTCTTCTGGATCGATAAAAGTATTATCGAGCTCCTCGTTAACATCAGAAGGAGGAATCGGCAATGGATTTCCAAATTCTTCGACAAGGTGAGCCAAAGGAAGACCTTGATATACGATATCTGAAAGCTCGGAAGAAGAATAAATTTCACCATAGCGATTCAACCGAATGTGCGCCGCCTTAAAATACTCCTTTCGACGGTCGTCGATCATCTCTAAGGCGACCAGCTGATGAATCGCCTTCTTAAAAGTATTCTCAAGAAGAGGACCGACCATCCGATACACCAACGCCGTATGAACAGGAGAATTAAGGAATTCACGAACAACTCTTTCGTCAGGATTCCTACCGTATCGATCCCTAAGTCCACTAAATGGGACATCCTTTTCGTACTCCTCTAAAGAAGTTTCAAGGCTTGATACTTGAGATTCAAGCTCACTAATTCGAGCCGTGCTCTGTAACTGGAATTCCTCTAACTTTCTAGCCATTTGATTAGCCTGCTCTTGAGCACGAGAAATCTCCATCACCCTGTTTATCATTTCTAGATCTTCAGTCCTGGTAGCACGAGTCTCTACGACGGGAACGGAAGAAGATGTTGAGGGACCAACCTCTGAACCGGAGGATTTATGAAGTAAAGCTTTATACTTCTCTTCCAGGAACCCGCACTGTTGTTTCCAAAGTGCATTTTCATAGGCGTATGACGCAAGGCAAGTTTTAGTCTGGAAAAACAAAGAGAGCAAGAGAAAGAGATGGATTAGTAAATTAAGGAAGACCCTTAAAATTATCTGTTAGTATGATCAAAGGAGAAAGATATCACCTTTTCAGCATAAAGAGAAGCTCGCTGGAATTTCTCCAGAGGATCCTTATGAAGAAGCTTATTCAGATCGCGAGTAAAAACACCAGACAAAAGAACACGGGTTGCCTTATCGACCGCGTTCTCATTATCATCGTGAACAAGAGAATCCTTCTCGGAATAACCAGCGGCCCTCTTTCCCTCTAAATGATCCTCGATCATTTCGACCAGAGTAGATTTTGGATGTTTATCTCCGAGTAAAGAAAGGTCATTACCGGAACGGCCATAGTAGCTCATTTTTCTATCAACTGGATTATTAGTGGGATGAGGCATCGACCAGGTGCGACATCCTCGAATACCCAAAGATGTTCTAAGCTGAAGAGGAGGATAACCAGATCCCGTGCCCTGACGAATAGGGGACTCACGAGAAGAATCTGGAGATTCCTCTCTATTCTCCTCAGATTCATGACCCAACTCCAGCTTCCTTTTTCGTGACGCTCTCTGCTCGATAGGGGCGTTATCTACGGATTTGGAGGATTTCGACATCACCATTTTTCCCTTCGAAGAATGTCGAGAGTTTTCTACCATATGGGCTGAAAAGGAAACAAATTATAAGTTATTTTTTCCTATAAAAGGTGTCATCACAACACTAAGCTAAAATGAAGTACTAACCAAGAAGTTCAGATGATGAACTGATAGGGAAGTTATGAACACTTAACCCCGCCTTACGAAGGAAAGCTTCCCCGATCAGAAGAGCACTTTGATATTTGTTTGCACGCATTTCGGGGATCTCAGCGATAAACTGTGCATCGTCAGGAACAAGTTCACCAGTCGGTAAGCGACCTCCAGGAATCCAACTGGAACCATGATCCCATGAAAAAGGCATGGTCGAACCATCCGCCAAACAAAGATTAGACGGAGGACGAACAAAGAAGAAATGAGATTTCCATGAAGGATTACTAGAAACAGGGGCGTCAAAGATTGCTCGACTAGGCCGCTGACTAGCGAAGAAATATCCACGATTTGAAGAACTAGAAATATTGAAGCGGAAAAGTTGCGTAAAATTACGAAAAGAAGGTTTAAACCCCTTTGCGATCATCAAAACGGAAAAACAAACCACAAAAGCAACGGAATTTGGAACCAGCTGTGTCAAGCACACACTGAAAGTTTTCAAAACTTCGAGAAAGAGGGGAGACAAAGGAAGACGCAGTCCGCTATTGAAGTGAGCCGTATAAAAAGCTCGACATCCCTCCGGTGGAGATGTGACCCTATCAGAAGGGGAAGGAAGAATTATCTCGGAACCTTCCGGAAAATATTTGGTATAATTATTCACAACCTCCGGGAATGTTTCCACCGTATAAGCACAAGCTAAGTCCTCAATTGGTTCAGAAATCTGAGGAACAGTACCTTTGCCCTTTTTGGCTCGGGCAGCTATATCCGCATCAGAAAGGATTCGTACCTTGAAAGTATCTTCTACAGGGACGACGAAGTCAGATACTGTAGTTTGTTCGCCCAAAAGATTAGAATGCAACTCCTCCTCGTTATCAGGGGCGACGATCTCTCTAGAAGAAGAAGAAGATCTTCTTACAGAAGCCATATATTCTGGTTCGCGGAAGATGAAGGTCGATAAAAGGAAAAATTTTATGTGATCAGGAAAATGACTACGAGTTATAAAGAAGTATAAAGGAAAAATGGCGAACTCAAAAGTCACCTATTTATAATAAGATGAGAAAAGACGTTTCGAACTCATCGCAACTAATCATATTCCCGCCAAAAACGGTAGGATATGAAAAGCCTCCGGAATAGACGCGTGGCGATTCGTAATTGGACAGAGAAAACGACTATCTATGATATGTAGCACTCTTTTCCTTACTTAAGATTTTTTCCCACAGGGTTTTTTCTTAAGAAAGGTTTTTAACGAGGCTCCATTCATAGAAAACAAACGGTCGTGAAGATTTATCTACTTCTACGAGCTTCTATTATCTATACGCTCGAAGAAGTGAGGGAGTACTGATGGGGGCTATTTCGCACCCTACATACTGTACGATCGACTAAAGAACTTGAGATCGGTTCGACCAAATCAGGCTGTTCAAGATCATCTCATCGACCCGGCCGAATACAGCTCTCTTCGATCAAAAGACAATACTCCGGACCCAAGAAGGATATTTGGGCCGAGTCCTATTAGGACTATGTTTCCTTGTAACGCTAGGTTTGGCATGATATAAATACCTCGTTAATCATTGTATTAGACGACTACGAAATCCCTAAACTCCAAGAATACATGAATAAACACTGCTTACAACAGCACAACTCAATAATATTCAATATTATTCAAGAGCTTTTTACCTTCATATCGGTGTGTTCTTAGCTTTGTTTGTGGTTTTACTTCTTGTTCTTGAATATTGCTTTTCTTTGTAATCGATCCATCCGGAATAAAGTAACAGAGCCCTATAAAATATATATATATAAATATCGAAAACCCCCCGATATCACAAATTCACTGATATACAATTAACCCGACGAAATCCGGTTAAATCAAAGTGCTACGTTGAACAGATTGGTACGAAGAAGGTCATTTTATCTGGAAGACGACAAGGAAATGTCTACAAAGTGGACTGGAATTCTGTTGACAGGAGTTCTAATATTTGTTTGGTGGTATCAAAACCAAGTGAAGTCAGTTGGTTGTGGCACAAAATAATGAACCATGTGAATTTCAAGACCATAAACAGACTTATCAAGAATGATCTGGTAGAAGGAATTCCAAAAACTGCCATGAGCAAAGATAAACTCTGTGACGCCTGTCAGAAGGGTAAATAAATTAAGTCATCCTTCAAAAGCAAGAAGCACCAATCATCTGGAAGGATTTTGGAGCTGCTACATATGGACTTATTTGGACCCATTGATCCAATCAGCAATGGTGGAAATAAATACTGCCTAGCTGTTGTGGATGATTATTCAAGATACACTTGGGTGATTGTCATGAAGAAGAAAAGTGAAACCAAGGAGTATCTTACAAATCTGATGGAGCTGATCCATAATGAAAAGAGCTTGAAGATATTAAAGATCAGATCAGATTGATGGACTGAATTTACAAACTCAACTATTGAAGAGTATTGTAATGTCAGAGGAATCAGCCATGAGTACTCTGCTGCCAGAACCCCTCAACAGAATGGAGTTGCTGAAAGGAGAAACAGAACTCTAAAAGAAGCTACCAGAACTATGATAGCTGAAGCAAAGCTGCCCCAAAGATTCTGGGCAGAAGCCACAAATACAGCATGATTTACCCAAAACAGATGCATGATCAACAAACACCAAAACAAGACTCCATATGACGTTTGAAACAACAGGAAGCCAAACATTCATTACTTTAGAATTTTTTGTTGTAAATGCTTTGTTTTAAATAATGGGAAAAATCACCTTACTGCTTTTGCAGAAAAGGCTGATGAAGCTGTTTTTGTAGGATACTCTACTGTCAGTAAAGCTTATAGAGTTTTTAACAAAAGGACTTTACTCGTAGAATAATCCATTCATGTAGTATTTGATGAACCAAATCAATCTTCTGAAAATAATCAAAGTACTGATCAAAATCTGTCTACTGATTTTCAGAAATTGAGTGTTGAAAGAAATGAAGAGTATATACCCATCATACTACCTGATCTCAACTCAGCTGCTAACTCAAGTGCTGTTCAAAATCACACTGTTGATTGTCTAACAGAAGAGTTACAAACAACTGACAGACCAGAGACTGTTCAGCAGACAACTGCTGTTCAACAGACTACTACTGGAACTCCAACAGTAGTGTTGCAAGATCAAAACAGAGGACAACATTCAGATTTGCAACCTGATCTCAGATGGCTCAAGAATCACCCACCAGAGCTGATGATTGGTGATCATTTGGATAGAGTAAAGACAAGGAGAGCTGCTGCAAATGATGCCATGTTTGTCAGCTTCCTATCTCAAATAGAGTCCAAACAGATTGAAGAAGCTCTCAGTGATTCAAATTGGATTGAAGCTTTGCAAGAAGAGTTGAATCAATTTGAAAGGAATGAAGTTTGGTACTTAGTTCCTAGACCAAGTCATCAAATTGTAATTGGCACTAAATGGGTATTCATGAATAAAATGAATAAATATGGTATTGTCACCAGAAATAAAGCAAGATTAGTGGTCAAGGGTTATTGCCAAGAGGAAGGCATTGACTTTGATGAAACCTTTGCACCAGTGGCAAGATTAGAGGCAATCAGATTGTTTCTCGCCTATGCTGCTCATAAAAATTTCACAGTCTATCAAATGGATGTGAAATCAGCTTTTCTCAATGGAGAATTGCAAGAAGAAGTTTATGTTGAACAACCACCTGGATTTGAAGCTTACAAGGAAGAAGACAAGGTGTATCGTCTGAAGAAAGCCCTCTATGGACTGAAACAGGCTCAAAGAGCATGGTATGATACCCTATCTGATTTTCTTTTAATAAAAGGATTTCGTAAAGGTAAGGTAGATAAGACTCTGTTCACTGTTGAATGGGAGGATCATATATTGCTTGTGCAAATATATTTTATTTTTGGTTCAACAAATCAACAGATGTGTGAAAAGTTCTTCAAGCTGATGCAAAACAAGTTTGAAATGAGCATGATGGGTGAACTAAATTATTTTCTTGGTTTGCAAGTAAGACAGTTGCCTGATGGAATATTCATTAACCAAGCAAAATACACAAATGATCTGTTTAAGAAATTTGGTATGGAAACTAACTCAACTGTTAGTGTTCCTATGTCTACTGGACTTCGTTTGGATAAAGATGAAGATGGCAAATCAGTGGATATAACCAAGTACGGAGGCATTATTGGATCACTGTTATATCTAACAGCTAGCAGACCTGATATCATGTACTTTGTTGGGGTTTGTGCGAGATATCAATCAAATCTTAAGGAATCTCATCTCCTAGCTGCCAAAAGGATACTTAGATATCTTAAAGGCACTCAAGAATTGGGATTATGGTACCCTAGAGAATATGGCTTTGAACTTATTGGTTATTCAGATTCTGACCTTGCTGGCTGCAAAATTGATAGGAAGAGCACAACAGGTGCCTGTCAATTCTTGGTAGTCATCTGATCTCATGGATGAGTAAGAAACAGACTTCAGTATCCATATCTACTGCTGAAGCTGAGTACATAGCTGTTGGAGCTTGCTGTGCACAAATACTTTGGTTGAAGCATCAACTAGAAGATTACAACATCAAAATTAGTGGAATACCTATCTACTGTGATAATACGAGTGCAATCTCTCTTACTCAAAATACTACGAGTCATTCAAGGACTAAGCATATAGAGATCAAACATCACTTCATAAGAGATCATGTGGAAAAAGGAAATGTCATGATAGAATATGTTCATACTGAAAATCAGATCGCTGACATTTTCACAAAACCTCTAAGTGATGCAAGGTTTTCAAATTTAAGAGCTGAACTAGGTCTACTAAATTTAGATGCATAAGCTGAGGGGGAACTCAACAGGAGACTGGAGTTCATCAGCCTACTCATCTTATTCTCTTCAAGGTTAACTCTCAACAGACTAGTTAACTGATGGATTCTTAAAGTCAAGGGAACGTGTAAGACTAGCGGTACTTCTGATTAAAAGATGAAATTAGTTGATGAAAGTTAGTTGAAGTTATATTTTCATCAGAAGATCTTAATCCTTGAAGACTGAAGATTAATTATCTAGCTGGATTGACAAACAGCCGAGGAAGATTACTAGTTATTGGCTTTCACTAGTAATAATCTGTCATCAGGACACTAGTCTCATCAGATAAGTATTTATTTTACTCGTCTGATCGTTTACGTAAAAGCTCTGTTGTTTAAAAACGTTTTATCTAAAGTGCGCTTTTACTAGTAAACTAAGGCGGTTCATATTCCCGCCTGACACTAAATGCATTTTGAATTTTGAAAATGCGTAACTGACGCTGCACGATCAAAGCTGACACAAAACGGATCAAACGGTTAGCGTGTAACACGAAACCGACGCACTCAACCTCTTTAAAACTAGATCTGATCAGCTCACTATCTCTTTACGCACCCAAATATTTTCAAAAGCACTCTGTGAATTTCTGTGTTCATTTTCTGCAAAATTCTCTTGCTTCTCTAACCTTTTCAGAATCATCATGACTTCCCAACAAGAAGCTAAGGCAGAGGGTATGTGTCTCGTTTATGATACATATCACAAGACTGGTACTGACGTAATGAAGACGATCCTTGAGAAATTCAAAGCTGCAACTCTAGTGAACTTCATGGAAGCTCACGATGAGATGGTGTATAAGGATCAAATTCTGGAGTTTTACGGAGCAAAGGATGCTGTTGATTTCAACAAACTTGAGATCAAGGCAACAGTTGGCGGAAATGATATTGTTATTATCCCTGCTCTGCTCCATGAGAAGTATGGTCTGTCCAATCAGGGAAGAACAGACCTGACAACCATGGCTGAGGAGAAGGAACATGAATTTTGGAGCATCTGTGCTCACGAAGGGGAAATACTATCTGGTAACATAAAGAAAAGACAGTTGAAGGATGAATATCAGAGTATGGCTGATATGGTAGCAAAAGTAATTGAAAACTGCACTCTCTTTAGATAGTGTGACTATGAAGAGATATGCTATGATGATAGCTGTTCATTATGGGTTTGAGGTGAATTGGGCTGAAATTGTATGGTATATTTTGGCTAATTTTCATAAGAAGAAACAGACTAATCATAGGATTACCCTGAGTCATCTGTTCTTTAATTTGGGTTGTGGTATGACTAATGGGAAAGTTATTTACAATGCCAAGGCAATGGGCCATTATCAGGCTGTTAAGGGAAGTTCGAAGAGAAAAATGGATGAAGAAGAGGCTGATGAGCCCAAGGAACAGGCTCCTACTAAGAAGAAAAAACCGTCTGTTCAAACAGCTAAACTTGCTGTTCAAGCCAGAATAGACAAGAAAAAACAAGTTGCTGCTGACGCTATTATAAAGAAGATCACTGATGAAGTTTTGGAGATATCAGCTGGTTCTCCATCAAGAACAGTGTCAGAAGAAAGATCTGCTGACAAAGTAGCAAAAAGGATTAGAAGCCAGTTGAAAGACACTGTTGCTTCTAAGCCTGTCAAAGAAAAGGTTGCTACAAAGAAGTCTGCTAAGAGGAAGGTGGTTTTTGAACCATCTCCTGCTAAACTTTCTGACTTAGTTAGAGAAAGTCCTCAATCAGCAGAGAGGCCTGCTGGAGCTGAAGAAGAGTCTGCTGCTAAGGAGTCAGCTGCTGATCAAGATGTCCAACAGACTACTTCCACCGCACCAACATCTGAGGTAGTTCAACCTCACAATGATCCTGAAGTGCAGATCATCAATCATGTTGCAGCTGCACCACTTGCATCTGCTGCCCCTGAATCTGCTGCTAAAGAAGCACATACAACTGATAAAAAGAAAGGAAAAAGAAAATTAGTTATAAGGAGAAAGAGGGTGTCTGCTGCTGACAAGAAAAAGAGAGAAGAAGCAGAGCAAAGGAAAAGGGACGAACAGGAATTTCAAAAAGTTGTTGAGCTTAGCAAGATTGCAGCTGAAAAAAATGAGAAAAAAAGATGAATGACTGCTGCTGAACGACAAGCTGCTGAAGATGCAGAATTGGCACTTGCTCTTGAGCTAAGCAAGAAGGATTCTCATGGCCCAAACACAACTGGTGGCATCAAAATTGGTGAATCACTGAACGCCAAGCTGATCCTGCCTCCTGGCATGAGACCAGAGAAGAAAAAGTTTGAAGTGAAAAGAGCTTTTGAAATCATAAATACTGACATTTCTGTTTTCAACATATTCGAAGCTGCCCTAGCTTATATTGACAAAAAGCTGCAATGTAAAACCCTGTTTATCCAAGAAAATGAGAGATATACAAGATGGAGGGATTACATGATGAATAAATCTGTTGAAGAACTTCAGAGCTGGAAGGAGTTTGCGAGTGAGGAGAAATGGGTCCTCAGCTGGTTGCAGACTACTTCAGTCAACAAAGCCCTGGATGCTGATTATGTAAGAGATGCTATGCATTCCTATGCACGAGAATTTGCTGCTGCAGAAGCCAAAATCATCTCTGATGCATTGCCATCCAAGAGAAGAAAACAAGATGATCCTATAAAGAGGGCTGTGCAAATTGCTGTTTACACTGCCTTGGAGAAATGGGTTGAACGTTCAAGATCTGAACAAGGATCTCCAAGTGATCTGCCTACTCTACCTAGTGTACAGCAGATTACTTTTGGCTCAGAAATGAAAAAGTAACAGTTACCTGAAGTGAAGACACCTGCTGCCAGTAGTCTACCTGTTATAAAAAGAATCCGCCAGACGACTATTTTCACTAAAGATGGAACTATTGTTACTAAAATCTTTGAAGACGTCAAAGAACAGGTTGCTGCTAAGGAGCCTTTAGCTATTGAGTGGAAAGCTAAAGAGACGACTGAAGAAGAACCTGCTCTAAAAGACGCTCCTATCCAACAGGAAGAAGATCAGACTGCTTCACCCTCTATTCCAACAGCTGATATGCACTCGTCGCTGATGGAATCCTTCCAGCTGATGCTTGAAAATTCACTTAAGGAAATGGAAGTAAGGAATAGGATGCTGATGAAGCAAATGCATGAGGAAAATGCAAGAATGGTCAAGGATGCCACTGACAACTTCCAACTGCCACAAGATAATTCTCTTATGTTGACCAAAAGCATTCTGGATATGAACAGAAGCATTGAAGATGTGAAAGCTGATGTTGGTCATCTTCATGCTGTTTTTAAGAGAAGTGAAGACACCATTGCTCATCTGATTGACACATTCATCAAAGTTAGTATTGAAGAGACTGCAAAGAATCTGTTATTGGTTGCGGAAGTTCAAACCACTGCCAATAAAGTACATCAAGAAATCTCTACTTTACAACTCAATGTTGACTGCGTCAATGATCAAACTGGAACCATCAATTCTACTCTGAATTATCTAAGTACAAGGCAGGACTTAATGGATAAAAACATCAGAAACTTATGCACTGCTGCCCAAATCCAAGTTGTTGAGCTCAACCCTGCTGATGATGACAAAAAGGGGGAAGAGAAAAGGGAAGAGACAACTGTTCAAAGTACTCAAGGAGACTTTGCTGCTGCTTAGGAGGAACCAAAAGAGCCAGAGAAACAAGTACTTGAAGAAAAAGCTGAAGAAGATGGAGAAGCTGACAACAAGGAAACTGATGAACAGGCTGCCGAAGAAGAACCTAAGGAACCAGTCAAGTCTGACAAAGAATTGGCTGCAACGAAGGACACACCTGAAGAGCAACTTGATCCATATGTCAAGCACAAAAATATAGAACGCATCAAAAAGAAAATTGAGGATGCTGAAGCTAAAGCAGAATGGGAAGCAAAGATGAAAGTTGCTAAGGCAAATCTGCTTACTGATGATGCAAATGATGAAGAGGAAGAAGATGATGAATCTGAGTATGAGTATGAGGAAGTTGAAAAAGAAGTTAGTGAAGAAGTTGATGAAATAGTATAGAATGTTTTATCATTGTATCAGTTCACTTTACTTTTTCAGTTATCTCATCTAATAAAAGCTTGTAACTTGTAATCACTTTCAATCCTTAATAAAAGTTCAAGTTTTTATTCCAACATACAATTTCTATCTCAGAAATTTTGAGGATTAAAACTTTAGTATAGGAAACAGTTACTTAGCTGAAGTTTTGTCATCATAAAAAAGGGGGAAATTGTTGGATGAAGATGAAGATAAAGTGTATTGAAGACAAAGAAATTAAGGGAGGTTTTGATGATTTCCAAAACATCAAGATCAGCTAAGTATGGAACACTTAGTTAAAACCCTTAAAGGAATTTGGACCAAATAAGAAGACCAATCAGAAGGATCAAAGATTCAAGGTCCAGAAGACTACTGATCTGCTGAAGGAAGAAATCAGACTGGTGAAGATCAGCCGACTCAAATCAGATTTGTTCAAGGTTGGGATCATCACTGTTCATCATCAGACTTGTGTTCTCATCAGCCAAGTAGAAGGATCAGAAAGTCTGTCCAACGGTAAATGCACTTGGAGTAATAAATGCTGAAGACCGAGGGTATTAATGGCAAATGATTGAAGAAATACCTCGTATCAGCTGGGTGCATTAAATGCTGCCTGACAGAAAGTACAATTGATAGTACTGTCACTGTGCAGAGAGCCGTTCGCGAAAATTAAGGACCAGTGCCCGAGGAATTTGAATCTTGTCTCTCTTCAACGAACATTTTTCAAACCTGCGAGTATAAATAGTTCAAGAGACGAAGAAGAAGAACAACAACACACCTCTGAGAAAAATTCCGAAGCAAAATTCTTTAAGTCTCAAGAACAACTTACTCGTCTGCCGAAGTCATTTGTTGACAGAAGCCAGTTGAAGCAAAACGAAAACACTTTCTGAGTGAATCTGTGTTAAAAGAGTGTTGTGAGGAGTGTTTATCCATCTTTGTGAGTGATAAAACTCTGTAGAATAGGTCTTCTTTGTGATTTCCTATTGTGCACTTGTGGTCGTTTCATTTGTTGTTCGACGCAAGCATTGTATACTGATTACTTTTTGTTTTCTAGTATAACCCAAGATCTAAGTGACTTGGAAGAGTGGACTAAAGGATTTAAATCCATATAACCACTATAAAAATTCTGTGTGTTTTACATTGCATTTTTCCTTGCATACTTTCAAGACTGCATAAAACACTTTAACAAAACTGTTGAAAGATTTCGTGAAAAGAGTTTGTTAAAACTGGGGATAAATCTTTCAAACTGTTGTAAGCTTACTTGTGAAAAACACTGTTTTAAATCCGCTGCAAGTACTCTGGTTTTAAAAGTTGATTTTACTGAAATCAGCTAAGTAGTTCAAAGAGAAGTGATTAACTATGCTGATTCAAAGATTTGTTCACTGATCAGCCTAGTCAGCTTACTGACCTTCAACAGCTTAGTCTGCTGACAGTCGAGTGAAAACTTTTTAAGTATAAAAATTTTCAGAGGTCTATTAACCCCCCCCCCCTCTAGACCTCATCTGACCACTTGGACCGTTACATGAATTATGATTACGGGCCAAGATCATATGTACCACAATCTGTGTACCATAAGTGTGTACCACAAATGAGTAATTGACACATGTATATATAACAATTATTATAATTGTTATATATACATGTGTCAATTACTCATTTGTGGTACACACTTGTGATACACAAATTGTGGTACAGAGGATCTATTGCCTATGATTACTTAAGCCCAATTCAAAATTTCAAAACTATAAGACACACAAAATAATTGGCCATTTTTAGGAACCGGTTGCTCCTACGAAATTCGTGAATGGAAGATAACAAGGGCATGTTTGTTTGACATTTTTTAAAACATTTTGTGTTTAATAAATGTCAAACAAACATGTTTTCTACCTTTTAAAATAAAGTTTTCATATATCAATTCCTCAAACTACTCTCTCAAAAGCCAAAAAAACAACAGTTTTGTTATTTCTAAGCAAAACCTATACAAACTTTACTCTAATTTTGACATAAAGTAACATATCCGTACAATTTATCTCACATAACAAACATGATTTAACATAAAATCTTACACATATTACACCGACAACCTAATTCTTCCAAAAAAACCTACACTTACTTTATTTCTCAAATCACTCTCTCAAAACTCAAACAAACAACATTATGCAAAACAAGAATATTTCACAAACTTCCATCACCCTCCCAAACTACTTTCTCAAATACCAAAACAAACAGGCCCTAATGTTTTGTTTTCTAAGGGAAGGGTTGGGTACACAGTGTATACGTCTCACTATCTGTCGCTTTAGGATTTCAATGTAAAATTAATGTTATTTTATCAATTTTATCCTTCTTACTAATACTTGTCATTAATTATTTGATTGAAATGGTATATTTTGGATTTTTTTACTTTAAAAAGGTGATTATTTATGACATTCCTTAATTCATGTGCAATCCTCCAAAGCAACAAAAAGAATAGAGGGAGTACTCTCCTTGACTCCAACAACTATTCGAGCACAAGCTCCAAAATCCAATTCGATGTAACCAGTGGCGGAGCTTTGCCCCCCCCCCCCCCAAATATCAGGAATAAATATTATTAGTAGTAATATTTTTTGTGATGACTGTGTTGGCCGGATGGTTGGGGAATTGGAGGTTCAGACTAGAGGCCTGTGTTCGAATTTTGCTTGGTGCAATTGATTTTTATTTCAATTCGTAAGCCGTTTTTTAAAATTTTTCTTTCTTTCTCAATAGTTAAGCTTTTCTTTAATTTTTTCTTTCTTCTTGATTATATAAGGAATATGATATTTTATTGTTATTAAAATACAAGCATTATATAAATTTCTTTATTTAGTGCATTAATCCAAAAAAAAATCTTAATAATTGTAAGAAAAATAAGATTTTTATTTTTTTTATAATATAGAAGGTTTTCTCCTTATAATTATATTTATTTAGTGCACTTTTCTTTATATAATATTCTTTATTTATTGTAATGTACATTTCAAAAAAAATTCTTTGTTAATAATTATAAAAGAATATATTATTTTCCTAATTATTTACTTTATTTAATGCATCCCGAAAAAATTTCGCCCCCCAGTTAAATCGGTCTAGCTCCGCCACTAGATGTAACTAAATTGTAAGCTAAATTATATTAATGGTCTCAATGTATAAAGTCTTTTATATTAATGTCAAAATATTTACATTTAAATCCCTTTATATAAAAAGTGTTACATAGCTTAATTTGAAAATGGAATGAAAATTATAATATCTAGACAAAATCTTTTGAATATGGAATGAAAATTATAAATGATATTCACGAAGAAAAACCCCCCAATATACCCTTTCAAAATACTGTGTCATTTGCTCATATTGTTATATTTTCGAAAAATGCTTGAAAAATTGATCAATGTAATCCTTTTATGGAAGAAAGACTCAAATGTAAATTCTTTGGCAATAGAGATATAAGTGTGAAACACTTGGAGGATCATAAACATAATATAGCCTAAATTCACTTTGCCTAATTATACGATTTAGGAATACTACTTTAATATGGGAGGATAAAATTTCAAAAGTAGTCATGTAATTATGGGATTCTCTGAAAAATAGTCATGTACACATTTAGTCCTCTATCTTTTAACCAATTTTACATAATTAATTTCATCTTCTAACTTTCAATAAGTTTTAATTTCGTCTCGTCTTGTAGTTACAAAAAAAAATAAAAATAAAAATAAAAAAAAAAAAAAAAATTCCTCCAACTTTTAATAAGTTTCAATGTTTATTCTTCAATGAGGGAATTGCACTTTTCATACCAATTTGTATTTTTTCTTCATTTTTCGTTTGTAGAACTTCTTGAAATTATTCATCAGCAATGCAAAGTTTCCAGCAGTGTACTCCTTTTTGTTGAGTAGTGTGGCTTCATCAGATGAGTCCACGTCTTTGTTTTTGTAGGCTGGCCGGATTTTCAGCAGCAACCATTCTATCGACTTTATCAACCTTGATAGTCTTGGTGAATTTGAATGGACATTTGATGATACATGTGTACATGTTATCATTATAGGCGGCTAAGAAGATCTCCATTCTGATCTTCCAGTCTTCAAAGCTCATACCAGCTATGTGGGGAACATGGTTGATCCAATCCATTTTTCAAATTTTTTTTTTGTTTTTCAAAAAGATGCTCTTTTGGAAAGTTTGAAAACCTTTGAAAAACACTCGGATCAAGCTCGTTGATCAGGCAGCTGATTCTAATGAACCACCTGCTCTGATACCACTTGTTGGTCCCAAGTGGTCTGATGAGGTCTAGAATGGGGGGTGAATAGACCTCTGAAACTTTTTAATCAAATTTTAAACTTCAAAACTGTTGTTCAAACTTAAACAGACTAAGCTGTTACCGAACAGTAAGTTTACAAGGCTGATCTCGAACAAATATTTGAACAGCTTTGTTGACCACTAATCTGATAATTACTTAGCTGATTTTTGTTAAAATCAGTTTCAATACTAGAGTACTTGCAGTGGATTTTCAAAGTGTTTTTCACAAGTAAACTTAGTAGTTTGAAAATTTTGTCCCCAATTTTGTAAACTCCTGTAAATTAATTTTCAAACAGTTTTATAAAGTGTTTTATGCAGATCTGAAAATATGCAGAAAAACTTATGCAGAAATAAACACCAGAAATTTTATAGTGGTTATATGGATGAAATCCTTTAGTCCACTCTTCCAAGTCACTTAGATCTTGAGTTATACTATAAACACACAGTTTACAATATACTCTGCTTGTGCTTCACAACAAATGATCAGCCACAAGTTCGCAATAGGAAATCACAAAGAAACTCCTATTCTCCGAAGTAATATCACTCACTAAGATGGATATCTACTCCTCACAACTCTTTTCTCTTACAGATTCACTCAGAAAATGTTTTCTTGAACTTCAACGGCTTCTGTCAACAAATGACTTACAGCAGACGAGTGAGCTGTTCTTGAGCTTTTGAGACTTAGAAAATGTTTTGGCTTTGAATTCAATCTCTCAGAAGTTGTGCTCTCTTCATTTCTTCGTCTCTTCAGCTATTTATAGTCACTCTTTGAATTATGTCCGTTGAAGAAAGACAAAATTCAAATCTCTTGATTTCTGGTCCTTAATTTCCGCGAACGGCTTTCTGCACAGTGACAGTACTGCAAACTGTACTATCTGTCAAGCAGCATTAAATGCACCAAGCTGATACGAGGTCTTTCTTTAATCGTTTGTCTTTAATAACCTTGTACTTCAGCATTTATTACTTCCAGGGGCATTTATTACCGTTGGGTAGACTTCTTGATCCTTTCCACTTGGCTGATCGAAAGTGCAAGTCTGATGATGAACAGAGCTGATCCCAAACTTGAACAAATCTGATTTGAGTCGGCTGATCTTTACCAGTCTGATTTCTTTCCTTCAGCAGACCAGTAGTCTTCTGGACCTTGAATCTTTGACCCTTCTGATAGTCTTCTTAATAGGTCAAAATTCTTCTATTGGATTTTGCAACTAATTTTTCCATACTTAGCTGATCTTAGGTTTTGGAAATCATCAAAACCACCCTTTATTAATTGACTTCAGTGCTTTTCATCTTCATCCTTATCCAACAATTTCTCCATTTTTGATGATGACAAAACTTCAGCTAAGTACCTGTTTTACCTATACTAAAGTTTGATCCTCAAAATTTTCTAAGATAGAAAAGATGTGTTGGAAGCAGAACTTGTACTTTTTATTGATAATATGATAATGATTACAAGTTACAATTTTTGTTCAGATAGGATGACTGAAAAAGAAATAAAGATAACTGATTACAATGGATTTTCCTATACTAACTATCAGCTTCTTCATCATCTCCTTCAAGCATTTCTTCATATTCATATGAAGATTCTTCTTCATCTTCTTCTTCAACTTCATCAGTATCTTCATCCAAGAGTAGATTAGACTTAGCAGCTTCTATTTTCTCTTTGATTTCCTGCTCTTTTGCTAACTCGTCTATCTTTCTCTTGATCCTCTCTTCATTTTTGTACTTGGTATAGGGCTCTGATTTTTCTCCATCAGAATCCTTGGATTCTTCAGCAGCTTCGTCTTTGCCTTCTACCTTTCCAGTCTCTTCAGCAGCATCAGTCTCTTTAGGTTCAGTAGCAGCAGCTTCCTCAGCTTTTTCTTCAATTCCTTGACTGTTTTCAGCAGCAGCAGCTTGACGGGTTGGCTCCTCTTCCCTTTTATCTTCCCCCTTTTTGTCATCATCAGAACTGGTGACATTAGCAGGTTTGATAGCAGGGTTGAGTGCAACAGACTGAATCTTCATTTCTGCACATAAAGCTTTGATGTTCTGATTTGCTACATCATGGCTGGCAGTTAGATGATTGAGAGAGGTGCTGATGGTGTCATTCTGATCATTAAGACAATCAATGTTGAGTTGCATAGTGGCAAGTTCTTCATGTATAATATCTCCAGCTTTATTAACTTCCTGCAACAGTCCAACATTAACTGCTTTCTCTTCGTCGCTGATTTTGATGAAGGTAGCAGTAAGATCAGCAATGTTGTTTTAGCTCTTTTCAAGGCAGTATGAAGATGATTGACATCAGCCTTTACATCTTCAATATTCCTGTTCATCTCCACAACACTCTGAGTCCTCTGCCTAGTATGATCCTCAGGCAGAGGAAAATTATCAATTGCATTCTTTATTGTTCTTGCAGTAAGTAATTGCATCTGCTCAAGCTGTAGTATGTTAGACTCTGCCAATTCTTGCTGCAATTTCTTTAACTGCGTGTTGTTCCTCTCTTCCATTTCCCTTATTGAATTTTTCATTAACAATTGGAAAGCTTCCATCAGTGATGAATGCAAATCAGCTGATGAAGCAGTAGGATAAGCAGCTTGGTCATCTTCACTCTCCTGGTGGACAGGGGCATCTTTCAGTTCAGTCTCTTGATCAGCATTGGACTCCTTAGCTTTCCACTCAATTTCTACGGGTTCATGAACAGCTTTGGGCTGATCAGTGACATCTTCAAAGATTTTACTTATGATTTTGCCGTCATCAGTAAAGGTTATTGTTTGACGAATTTGTCTCACAACAGGCCACAAATTTGGGGCAGATGCCTTTACCTTAGGCATTTCATAGTAATCTTTCACTTCTTTGCCAAAAGTGATCTGTTGAATACTTGGCAACGAGGGCAACTCACTTGAAGATCCCTTCTGATATCTTGACTTAGCAGCCCATTTCTTCAGGGCAGTCATCACAGCTATTTGAATGGCCCTTTCAACAGGATCATCAGATTTTCTTCTTTTTCCAGGCAAAGTGTTTGCAATAATCTTTGCTTCATCAGTAGCAAAGTCCTTGGCATACTGATGCATAGCATCTCTGACGAAGTCAGGATCCAAGGCTTGTGATATGGAGTCAGTCTTTAGCCATTGAAGAACCCACCTTTCTTCATCAGCCAACTCCTTCCAACTCTGAAGCTCTTCAACAGACTTATTCATCCTATAGTCTCTCCACTTCATGTACCTTGGCTTCTCATGAGTGAATAAAGTCTTGAGCATCAATTTTTGATCATAATAAGCTAAGGCCTTCTCAAACCTGTTGAAGATAGATTTATAAGAATTAATAATATCAAATGATCTTCTAACTTCAAACTTGGCCTTTGGCTTGATTATGCCAGCAGGCATCTTTGACTTAGCTCCTTTAGATTCACCAATCTTGATTCCACCAGCATGAACAGGGCCATGAGCATCATTCTTGCTCATTTCAATGACCGCAGCAAGTTCAACATCTTCAGCAGCCTTACGTTCTGCTTCAGACATTTTCTTCCTCTGTTCATCTTTTTCTGCTTGAATCTTGCTAAGTTCCAAGATCCTCTTTTCTTCCTGTTCGTCCCTTTTTCTCTGCTCAGCTTCCTCCCTCTTTTTCTTATCTGTAGCAGAAATTTTCTTCTTTTTGATAAGAATCTTTCTTTTTCCTTTGTCAGCTTGGGCAGGAGCAGGACCAGCAGATGCAAGAGGTGCAGCTACTATAGAGTTGATGATCATCACATCTGGATCATCTTGAGGTCTAGTGACCTCAACTGTTGGTATTTCTGGAGCAGTCTGTTGCGCATCAATCTGTTCAGTAGCAGACGTTTCTTCAGTGCCAACAGGTCTCTCTGCTGATTGAGGACTTTGTCTTACCAAGATTGTTGGCCCAGTGGGTGAGTCAACAAAAGTCATTCTTTTCCTTACGGATCTCTTAAGTTTTTCTTGAACAGGTAAGGAAGCACCTGTATCTTTAAGTTGACTTCTCGTCCTATGAGCAACAGTCTCATCAGGACGTTTAGCAGATAGAGTTCTTGAAGAAGAAGCAGGAGACATATTATTTATCTCCTCAGGCCATCTCCAATCGTTGGGGCAAAAATGCCCCCTCCCCCTCCCCCTCCCCCTCTCCCCCTCCCACTCCCCCTCCCACTCCATAATCGTCTTCAACAGTTAGGGACATAGAATAATAATAATAAATTAATAATAACAATAATAAAAATACAAAAAAGTAAAAAATAATAATGACAAAAATAATTATAATAATAAAAATAAAAATACAAAATAATAATAATAATAATAATAATAATAATAATAATAATAATAATAATAATAATAATAATAATAATGATAAAATAATAATAAATAAGAATAATAATAATAATAGTAGTAGTAGTAATAATAATAATAATATTAAATAAGAATAAGAATAATAGTAGTAGTAGTAATAATAATAATAGTAATAAATAAATAAATAAATAATAATAATAATAATAGTAGTAGTAATAATAATAATAATAATAATAATAATAATAATAATAATAATAATAATAATAATAATAATAATAATAATAATAATAATGATAAAATAATAATAAATAAGAATAATAATAATAGTAGTAGTAGTAATAATAATAATAATAATAATAATAATATTAAATAAGAATAATAATAATAGTAGTAGTAGTAATAATTATAATAATAATAAATAAATAATAATAATAATAATAATAATAATAATAGTAGTAGTAATAATAATAATAATAAATACTAATAATATTATAAAAGTACAGGATATAAAGTGCTATTTTTTAAATCACAAGGGTATAAATTGAATATTATGCATTTCATAGGGGGTGAATTGTCATTAACTTTAGAGAAAAATTGAGTTTCATACCCCACACAAATTACCTTCGTGCCCCAAACCAGGAGGATCTACGGAGGCTTCTTGACAAAGCAGAACGACGTGGATTCTCAGAAATGATCGGCTCTTTAGACTGCATGCACTGGATATGGAAAAATTGTCCAACCGCATGGCAAGGGAGCTTTTCTAGCAAAATTAAAAAACCTACAATTGTTCTTGAAGCAGTAGCTTCATCAGACACTTGGATATGACATGCCTTTTTTGGCATACCCGGTGCGCAAAATGACCTGACTGTCCTTGGTCGTTCACCCTTGTTCGATGACCTCACTCGTGGAATCATCCCACAATCGAGCTATAAGGTGAATGGCAACGTCTACACAATGCCGTACTATCTTGCCGATGGTATTTATCCAAAATGGGGCACGTTAATTCAATTCATCAGGCGACCGCGTACCCCTCCAGAACAACTATTCTCAAAATTGCAAGAATCTTATCGCAAGGATGTTGAATGAGCTTTCGGAATTCTGCAAGCTCGTTTCGCCATAGTCAGTCAGCCTGGAAGAGGATGGCATACGGAGGACTTAAGCGATATTATGCTTACTTGTGTAGTACTTCACAATATGATTGTGGAGGACGAACGTCATGAATACGATGATGCCGAGTCTGAAGATGATGATACAAATATTTCCACATCTCGTAGAGCCCGTGCTAATAGTATCCAGGACCAACGCGAGAGGTTAATCCAAGATGTGGTGAATTATACATGGAGAATTATATGATGCGCCATCAAGCACTACGATCGGTAGTAGCCAATCGTAAACTTAGGGACGACTTAATTGCCCATGTGTGGGAAAGGCACGGTCGATGATTTTTAGTATGTATTCTTATTTGTTTAAATATTATAAGTGTTCTATTATGAAGTTTAATTTTTTTAATATGTAATTTTGTTAAATTAAATCGTACTTATATAAAAGATTATATTTTAATATTAATAATAGTAATAATAATATTAGTAATAGTAATAATAATAATAATTATAAAATAATAATATTAATAATAATAATAATAATAATAATAATAATAATAATAATAATAATAAATAAGAATAATAATAATAGTAGTAGTAGTAATAATAATAATAATAATAATATTAAATAAGAATAATAATAATAGTAGTAAGAGTAATAATAATAATAATAATAATAATAAATAATAATAATAATAATAATAATAGTAGTAGTAATAATAATAATAATAATAATAATAATAATAATAATAATAATAATAATAATAATAATAATAATAATAATAATAATAAATACTAATAATATTATAAAAGTACAGGAGATAAAGTACTATTTTTTAAATCATAAGGGGATAAATTGAATATTATGCATTTCATAGGGGGTGAATTATCATTAACTTTAGAGAAAAATTGAGTTTCGTACCCCACACAAATTACCTTCGTGCCCCAAACCAGGAGGATCTACGGAGGCTTCTTGACAAAGCAGAACGACGTTGAATCTCAGAAATGATCGGCTCTTTAGACTGCATGCACTGGATATGGAAAAATTGTCCAACCGCATGGCAAGGGAGCTTTTCTAGCAAAATTAAAAAACCTACAATTATTCTTGAAGCAGTAGCTTCATCAGACACTTGGATATGGCATTCCTTTTTTGGCATACCCGGTGCGCAAAATGCCCTGACTGTGCTTGGTCGTTCACCCTTGTTCGATGACCTCACTCGTGGAAACGTCCCACAAGTGAGCTATAAGGTGAATGGCAACGTCTACACAATGCCGTACTATCTTGCCAATGGTATTTATCCAAAATGGGGCACGTTAATTCAATTCATCAGGCGACCGCGTACCCCTCCAGAACAACTATTCTCAAAATTGCAGGAATCTTATCGCAAGGATGTTGAATGAGCTTTCGGAATTCTGCAAGCTCGTTTCGCCATAGTCAGTCAGCCAGGAAGAGGATGGCATACGGAGGACTTAAGCGATATTATGCTTACTTGTGTAGTACTTCACAATATGATTGTGGAGGACGAACGTCATGAATACGATGATGCCGAGTCTGAAGATGATGATTCAAATATTTCCACATCTCGTAGAGCCCGTGCTAATAGTATCCAGGACCAACGCGAGAGGTTAATCCAAGATGTGGTGAATTATACATGGAGAATTATATGATGCGCCATCAAGCAATATGATCGGTAGTAGCCAATCGTAAACTTCGGGACAACTTAATTGCCCATGTGTGGGAAAGGCACGGTCGATGATGTTTAGTATGTATTTTTATTTGTTTAAATATTATAAATGTTCTATTATGAAGTTTAATTTTTTTAATATGTAATTTTGTTAAATTAAATCGTACTTATATAAAAGATTATATTTTAATATTAATAATAGTAATAATAATTATAATTATAAAATAATAATAATAATAATAATAATAATAATAATAATAATAATAATAATAATAATAATGATAAAATAATAATAAATAAGAATAATAATAATAGTAGTAGTAGTAATAATAATAATAATAATAATATTAAATAAGAATAATAATAATAGTAGTAGTAGTAATAATAATAATAATAAATAAATAATAATAATAATAATAATAGTAGTAGTAGTAATAATAATAATAATAATAATAAATACTAATAATATTATAAAAGTACAGGAGATAAAGTGCTATTTTTTAAATCACAAGGGGATAAATTGAATATTATGCATTTCATAGGGGGTGAATTATCATTAACTTTAGAGAAAAATTGAGTTTCGTGCCCCACACAAATTACCTTCGTGCCCCAAACCAGGAGGATCTACGGAGTTTTCTTGACAAAGCAGAACGACGTGGATTCTCAGAAATGATCGGCTCTTTAGATTGCATGCACTGGATATAGAAAAATTGTCCAACCGCATGGCAATGGAGCTTTTCTAGAAAAATTAAAAAACCTACAATTGTTCTTGAAGCAGTAGCTTCATCAGACACTTGGATATGGCATGCCTTTTTTGGCATACCCGGTGCGCAAAATGACCTGACTGTCCTTGGTCGTTCACCCTTGTTCGATGACCTCACTCGTGGAAACGTCCCACAATTGAGCTATAAGGTGAATGGCAACGTCTACACAATGCCGTACTATCTTGCCGATGGTATTTATCCAAAATGGGGCACGTTAATTCAATTCATCAGGCGACCGCGTACCCCTCCAGAACAACTATTCTCAAAATTGCAAGAATCTTATCGCAAGGATGTTGAATGAGCTTTCGGAATTCTGCAAGCTCGTTTCGCCATAGTCAGTCAGCCAGGAAGAGGATGGCATACGGAGGACTTAAGCGATATTATGCTTACTTGTGTAGTACTTCACAATATGATTGTGGAGGACGAACGTCATGAATACGATGATGCCGAGTCTGAAGATGATGATACAAATATTTTAACATCTCGTAGAGCCCGTGCTAATAGTATCCAGGACCAACGCGAGAGGTTAATCCAAGATGTGGTGAATTATACATGGAGAAT
>CM064879.1:70018764-70021264 GCA_003313485.2 Penstemon barbatus | reverse complement strand
AAAATCAGTTTTAACACTTGGAGTACTTGCAGCGGATTTTCAAAGTGTTTTTCACAAGTAATCTTAGTAGTTTGAAAAATGTTTCCCCAGTTTTATAAACTCCTTTTTAACTCTTTTTCAAACAATTAACTTAACGTGTTTTTATGCAAACAGAAGATATGCAGGTTTAAAAGCAATGTAAAAACACAAGTAATTTTTATAGTGGTTATATGGATTTGAATATCCTTTAATCCACTCTTCCAAGTCACACAGATCTTGGGTTATACTATAATCACAAAGTTTACAGTATACTCTGCTTGCGCCAGTCAACAAATGAAACGGCCACAAGTGCGCAGTAGGAAATCACAAAGAAACTCCTACTCTCTGAAGTAATATCACTCACTTAGACGGATATCTACTTCTCACAACACTCTTGATTACAAAATCACTCAGAAGATGTATTTTTCTTGATTCTTCAACTCTGCTTGCGTCAACAAATGACTCAGCTGATGAGTGAGCTGTTCTTGAGACTTAGAGAATTTTGCTTCGAAAATTTCTCAGAGATTGTGTTGCATCTTTCTTCTTCGTCTCTTCCAGCTATTTATACTTGAGGATTGAAAAGTGTCCGTTGAAGAGAGACAAGATTCAAATTCCTCGAGTACTGGTCCTTAAAATCCGCGAACGGCTCTTTTGCAGTCTGTCCGTACTGTGAACAGTACTATTCTGCAAGCAGCATTAAATGCACCCAGCTGATGCGAAGCATTTCTTCAATCATTTGTCTTTAATAACCTTGTACTTCAGCATTTATTACTCCAAGGGGCATTTATTACCGTTGGGAACACTTTATGATCTTCTTTACTTTGCTGATGAAAGTACGCGTCTGATGGCGAACAAAGCTGATCTCAAACTTGAACAAATCTGATTTGAGTCGGCTGATCTTCACCAGTCTGATAACTTTTCTTCAGCAGATCAGAAGTCTTGGACCTTGAAACTTTGACTCTTCTGATGTCTTCTTTACTTAGTCAAAATTCCTTGATAAGTTTATCAGCTAAGTTACTCCATACTTAGCCAAATATGAAGTTTTGGAATGCATCAAAACCTCCCTTATCAAACTTCCTTTAGAGCCTTCATCTTCATCCTTATCCAACAATTTCCCCCTTTTTGATGATGACAAAACTTCAGCTAAGTACCTGTTGAATATCTAAGCTAAAGAATGTAATCCTCAAAAATTTTCTGAGATAGAAAATAGTATGTTGGAATGAACTTGACTTTTTATAAATATGATAAGATTGTTACAAGTACAAGTTCTTCAGATGAGATGTCTGAAAGATAGATAAGAGAAAACTGATTACAAGATTTTATCAAATTTAACTATCAGCTTCTTCATCTGATCCTTCAAGCTCTTCTACATACTCATAAGAAGACTCATCGTCGTCTTCTTCTTCTTCATCAGCTTCATCATCTAGGTCCATGTTTGCTTTGGTAGCTTCCATTTTCTCTTTAAGTTTTTGTTCCTTCAAAGCTTCCATGGCCTTCCTGGCTGATTCTGTGTTTTTGTACTTAGTCAAAGGCTCTGATTGATCAGCAACAGAGTCTTTGGATTCAGCCATTACTTCATCTGTTTTGGCTTTTTCCTTGGTCTCTTCTTCAGACTTGTCTTCGCCTTGTTCCTTTCCAAGATTTTCTTCAGCAGGTTTGGTCAGTTCAGTAGCTTTATCAGTCTTGTTGGCTTCAGTAGAGGTTTCCTTGGTTGATTCATCCCTTTTCTCTTCCCCCTTTTTGTCATCATCAGACTGGATGACTTCTTCAGGTTTAGCAGTAGGGTTGAGTGCAACTGTTGGAATCTTCATTTCAGCACATAAAGTCTTCAAATTCTGATTCACTACATCGTGACTTGCTGTAAGATGATGAATAGTTGTGCTGATGTCGTCAGCCTTATCATTGAAGTAGTCAATGTTCAGGTTTGTAGTTGCAATTTCATTTTGGACTGCCTGTACAACAGTTGATACTTCATGCAACATCCCTAAATTGATTTCCTTCTCCTCTTCACTGACTTTGATGAAGGTTGCAGTCAGATCAGTGATCTTGTGTTCAGCTCTTTTAAGTGCAGTATGAAGATGATTAACATCACTCTTCACATCCTCCACATTTCTGTTCATTTCATTCAAGCTGTTCACTAACTGCAAGGAATGATCTTGAGGAATAGGAATACTTGTGATTTCAGTCTTGATGATCTTTTCAGTAGACTGTTGCACAGTTTCCAGCTGAAGTTTATTTGACTCTGTCAATTCTTCCTTAAGCTCAGTCTTCAGCTCTTCCTTGACCTTCATCAGCTGCTGTTGATGCTTCTCTTCCAGTTCCTTCATAGAATTTTCCATCAACATCTGGAAAGCTTCCATCAGTGATGAGTGTTCATCACCTGATGAAGCAGAAGCAGCAGCTTCATCCTTTTCTTCAATCTCCTGGTGGACAGGAATATCTTCCATCTTTACGTCCTGATGATCTTCAGCATCCTTAGCAT
>CM064879.1:69801295-69924818 GCA_003313485.2 Penstemon barbatus | reverse complement strand
ATTCCGATACACACGACCATGGGTGACTTAAGATCTATAATAGGCACGATGTGCAGGGAATTCATGAACAGCGGAAGGGTAGATCAATCGCCTGTCGACCAACCAGGAGTTCAAGCAAGACCGGAGCTACCCTCCTCGAACTTACAGAAGGATAACAGTGTGTCGCATGCTCCACCAACACATCCGCATCGAGCTGCGCCCTCGAAAGTCTACGTCCGATCTGAAAATCCAGCTGCGCGAGCAAATGATGTGGAGGATTCCGTCGTGGGAGAGAGTCATACAGCCGGTGCCGTAGTGAGAAACAAATCAACCTATAAAAGAATTACCGAATCGGAATTGGAAAAGATAGTACAGGAAAGGGTGGCCAAAAAATTGGAGGAGCAAGATAATCTGATTGAGATCCCCTTCAATAATCAGACCACAAGGCGAGCGGGGAACGCACTAGTTGGAGAGAGCCTGCGAGATAGGGAGATCTCGAATAATATCATGCGTTGCTCACCTTTCTGTCGAGAGATACGCGAAGCACGAAACACGGAAACAGTACCAACCAGGCTGCCACGGTATAACGGGACTACCGACCCCGGAGAACACATTAACAATTTCGTTAATGTGATGAACTTATATGGTCATTCGGAGGATTTCTGTTGCAAGATCATGGTCACTACTTTCGAAGGAATTGCCCTTGACTGGTTCGGAAAATTGCCTCCAAACTCTATCTTTTCTTTTGAAGAATTCTGCGATAAGCTAAAACATCAGTTTGCCAGCCAGAGGAAACCGAGGCTGCCAGCAAATCACTTGGGCACTATGAAATAATTGGAAGGAGAGACATTGAGGCAATGGTTAGCAAGGTTCAGTATTGAGCTTTTGAAGGTAGATACCCCACAGATCGAGTATCTATCCTCCCTGATGTTCGAACTGACTAAGAGCACCCAGTTCGGAAATGCTTTATGTAGAAAACAACCCAAGTCTTTCGAGCGGATAATGGAAATAGCTGAAAAATATATGATACAGGAGGAAATGAATAAATTAAAGAGTTCGCATATCGACAAATCTCTCCTCAGCAAAAAACCAGATCGGGCCCCGATCCCAAAACCGGGTGATTACGGAGGATCGACTAAAGGATCCGTCTGGCAACGAATCAACACCTATAAGCCACACATGCCGCCTCAGGCACCGAATTCCTATGGACCTCCCTATGATCGGAACCGGGCCCCAAGACCGGGCAAAATTCAGTTTACTGAACTTAACAGTTCGAAGGAAGAAGTGTTGACTGTATTAGAAGAAGGGAATTTGATTCCGGAGGCCCAAAGGATCACGCAGGCAAGGCCTGGTGCACCCGGATATGACCAATACTGTCGATATCATCGAACCCGAGGGCATAGTACTGAAAATTGTTACCAGTTGAAAGTTGAGATAGAGAAATTAATAGCACAAGGAAAACTAAAAGAGTTTGTCAAAAACGGCAACTATAGCAATCGTTATAGATCTCGTAGCCCGAGAAAGTTCAACACTCAGCAGAGACAGGTTAGAAACCAAGCGGAAGAACAGTTGAACGGAGTAATAAACATGATAGCTGGCGGACCCGCTGGGGGAGATAGCAGGAATGCTAGGAAAAGGACCTTGAGGTCGATTAGGGCAGGAGTCTCCACGAAAAAGGAAATTTTATCCTTGGAATTTTCGTCAATGGAGAACCAAGTCATCAGTTTTACAGAGGCAGATCGACCTGCTGATGTTCATTGGGATACAAATGAGGACGATCCAGACTTTTCTATGGTATTGACACTGAAGATTGCGAACTTCGAGGTCAAAAGAGTATTGGTTGATAACGGGAGCTCGGCAAATATAATTTCTTCAGAAGCGCTTACAAGAATGAATCTCTGCCATCCTCGTTTGGATAAAGTAACCACCCCACTGGTTGGATTCGGGGGATCGGAGATCGTTCCACTTGGAACCATACTTTTGAGTACCACCTTGGGACTCAAGCCGAAGAACGTCACAAGAATGATCAAATTTTTAGTGGTAGACACACCATTTGCTTACAATGCCATCCTGGGAAGACCAGCTTTGAATACCTTTAAGGCTGTCGTATCTACTTATCACCAGAAGGTTAAGTTTCCGACCGAAGGAGGAGTAGGAGAGATGAGGAACGATCAGTACATGGCTTGGGAGTGTTATAATTCATCTCTAACTATCAAGGAGAAAGTAGAGCCTGAGCTCCCTGTTAAAAGAAAGCTAAATGAATCGATTCCTAACTCCGAGTTTCCGATTCCCGATAATGAAAGGCTACAAGGAAAGAAAGGAAGAACCGTGGACATGAGTGTACAGGCACCCGACCACAAAAAGGTGAATTTGGTACCTGAATCTCCAGAAAAATTCACGAAAATATGAACGGAGCTAAGCAGCGGCATGGAAGCGAAACTCATCGGATTCCTACAGGAAAATGTGGATGTCTTTGCTTGGAGTTCGGACGACATAGTAGGAATCGACCCGCGTGTGATAACTCATTCATTAAATATCGATCCAAAGGCCAAACCGGTAAGGCAGAAGAAGCGCAATCACGGTCGTGAAAAGGACAAAATAATCAATGCGGAGGTCGATAGATTGTTGGCTGCGGGGCAAATCAAGGAAATAAAATTCACAGAATGGTTATGCAACGTGGTCTTAGTCTCCAAGGGCGAAAAGGTCGAAAACAAATGGAGAATGTGCAACGATTTCACCGACTTGAACAAATTATGTCCAAGAGACCCTTACCCATTGCCCCGAATCGACATGCTCGTGGACTCCACCGCGGGGTTCGTGTTATTCAGCATGATGGATGCTTTTCAAGGCTTCTACCAAATCTTCATGAATGAAAAAGACCAGGATAAAATGGCGTTTATTACCGAACGGGGAGTGTACTGCTTCATCGTTATGCCCTTCGGGTTAAGGAACGCTGGTGCAACTTATCAGAGGTTGGTTAATATGATGTTCAAAGAACTAATAGGAGAAATCATGGAAGTATATGTGGATGACATGCTCGTAAAGAGCATGTCCGAGGAGGATCATATCGATCACCTTGATAGATGTTTCCAAATCTTGAGGAGATATGGAATGAAGCTAAATCCGGCTAAATGTACTTTCGGTGTACGGTCAGGAAAGTTCCAAGGGTACTTAGTTCACGAGAGGGGAATTGAAGCAAACCCTGAAAAAATCCGAGCGATCACTGACCTTAATCCGCCAAGGAAGCTTTCCGACGTTCAAAGCCTGATTGGAAAAATTATCTCATTGAATAGATTTATATCCAGATCTGCTGACAAGAGTCTACCTTTCTTCAAACTCTTACGTAAATCTAAAACTTTCGAATGTAGCGTAGAGTGTGATAAGGCATTCGAGGAGCTGAAGGCGTACTTAACCTCACCTCCAATGCTAGCAAAACCATCTGAAGGGGAACCTTTGTATTTGTACATAGCCGTATCAGAAGAGGCCATCAGCTCGGTTTTGGTCAAACTGGATAAGGTCGAGCATAAACCAGTGTACTACTTGAGTAAATTGTTGCAAGGCGCAGAGAAGAACTATATGGAAGTCGAGAAATTCGCACTGGCCCTAGTGGTGGCCGCCCGAAGGTTGAGGCCTTATTTTCAAACATACAAGATCATTGTTTTAACTAATCAACCTTTGAGACAGGTCCTCTCGAAGCCAGAGGCTTCAGGCAGGTTAATAAAGTGGGCGATCGAACTCAGCCAGTTCGAGATCGAATATCAACCGCGTGTCGCCGTGAAAGCTCAGGTTCTAGCTGACTTTGTGCTCGAATCAACCGGCATATCAAAAGCGAATGAAGGAGCATCCTCGGAATTAAGTTTGATCGAAGAAATCAGCGACCGAGCTTGGTTGATGCATGTGGATGGCTCATCAACCAAGGAAGGAGGCGGAACTGGAATTCATTTCCAAGGGCCCGACGATGAGGATCTAAGTTACGCGATAACCTTGGATTTCGTCGTCACCAACAACGAGGCCGAATATGAGGCACTAATCGCCGGATTAGAAATGGCCATTAAGGCAAAGGTAAAATCAATTGTTGTGTTAACTGATTCAGAGCTTGTTCATAGGCAGGTGAAGGGTACATACGAGGCCAGAGAGTTCAATATGATAAAATATTTGAACAAAACAAAGGAGTTAATCTCCAAATTCGATAAGTTCGACATTCAACCTATACCAAGAGAGGAGAATCTTTGGGCTGACATATTGTCAAAGTTCACGGGACCGGTCGACGGAAAAACTGAAAAATCCATCACTTGGCTGCTATCAAATATGTCCGCCATCGAGTTAGATGCAGCCCCGGAGATCGATATCATGGAAATCGAAGAGCCAAGCAAATCGTGGAGCGATTCTCTTATCGCATATTTAAAGGAAGGAAAACTTCCGGAAGACACGAATGAGGCTCGGAGAATCAAATATAGAGCGCCGTCATTTACTTTGATAAATGATCAACTTTACAAGAGATCCTCTTCGGGAGTTCTATTAAAATGTGTCCTCGAAACTCATTATGGTTCTATCCTAAAGGAGATTCATGAGGGGGAAGCAGGAAATCATTGTGGTGCTCGTGCATTAGCTCTTAAGTGCTCAAGGTCTGGATATTATTGGCCTACTCTTTTTTCTGACTCAGTAGAATATGTAAAAAAATGCCATCACTGTCAGATCCACTCGAACCTGATTCATCAGCCAGCCGAGCATATGCATTCTATTCCCATTTGTTGGCCTTTTGATAAATGGGGCGTTGATATTGTTGGACCTTTCCCAACAGCTCGAACAAGAAAGAACTATGTACTTGTGGCAGTAGAGTATTTCAGTAAATGGATCGAATGTGTCGCCTTGACCAAGATAACCCAGTTTCAAGTTATAAATTTCCTATGGAAGAATATTATCTGCAGATTCGGAATTCCCAGGGTTTTGATATCCGATAACGGAACACAGTTTGCCGGGAAGAGAATTACGGATTGGTGTGAAAAGTTCGGAATACAACAGAATTTCGCATCGGTAGGACACCCTCAAGCTAACGGACAAACTGAAGTTGCAAATCGAGAGATTGTTCGATCTCTTGAAAAGCGCTTATCGGAGGCAAAAGGAAAGTGGCTAGATGAATTACCTGGAGTTTTATGGGCCAATAGAACTACGGTTAAAGCTGCAACCGGAGAGACTCCATTCAGTTTGGTTTATGGGTCGGAGGCTGTAATCCCAGTGGAAAATCTTATACCTTCGCCTAGGGTCGAATTTTACGATCCTAAAGAAAATCAGGCTCTAAGGGAAATGGAAGTCGACCATGCGGATAGCCGACGGGACCACGCAAAATTAAAAATTCAAGCCGCCAAAGCCAGCATGGAGAAATCGTATAATCGAAATGTGAGAGTTCGATCTTTTAAAGTAGGTGATCTCGTGCTTAAAAAGGTGGAAGTATCAAAGCACGTCGGGAAACTTCAGCCCAATTGGGATGGCCCTTTCGTAATCGTTGAGATAGGGAAGAAGGGATCTTACAAGATTGCATATCCCAATGGAGAAACCCTACCCAGAGCATGGAATGCAGTTAACTTGAGAAGATATTATGGAAGATAAAGTAGCAATTCTTAATCAGTCATCTAGTTTGGTTGGATCTATTATTTCCTCAGTAAAAAAGAATGTATCTGTCGCGAAAGCTTATTTCGACTGAATTATCTCTTTAATGAATATCCGTTTTCCTTCAGAGTTATTATTTGTTCTGTTATTTATGATATTGCCGATCTCTTTAATTCGCTCGTCCGTTATCGACCTCTCCTTAGATCGAAAATTATCAAAATGGGTGAAAGCCTCTGCTATGACTCTCGGGCTAAAAATGCTCTGAAACGACTAAGGGTGAAAGCCGTTGCTATGCCCCTTAGATCGAAAATTATCAAAAAGGGTGAAAGCCTCTGCTATGACCCTCGGGCTAAAAATGCTCTGAAACGACTAAGGGTGAAAGCCGTTGCTATGCCCCTTAGATCGAAAATTATCAAAAAGGGTGAAAGCCTCTGCTATGACCCTCAGGCTAAAAATGCTCTGAAACGACTAAGGGTGAAAGCCGTTGCTATGCCCCTTAGATCGAAAATTATCAAAAAGGGTGAAAGCCTCTGCTATGACCCTCGGGCTAAAAATGCTCTGAAACGACTAAGGGTGAAAGCCGTTGCTATGCCCCTTAGATCGAAAATTATCAAAAAGGGTGAAAGCCTCTGCTATGACCCTCGGGCTAAAAATGCTCTGAAACGACTAAGGGTGAAAGCCGTTGCTATGCCCCTTAGATCGAAAATTATCAAAAAGGGTGAAAGCCTCTGCTATGACCCTCGGGCTAAAAATGCTCTGAAACGACTAAGGGTGAAAGCCGTTGCTATGCCCCTTAGATCGAAAATTATCAAAAAGGGTGAAAGCCTCTGCTATGACCCTCGGGCTAAAAATGCTCTGAAATGACTAAGGGTGAAAGCCGTTGCTATGCCCCTTAGATCAAAAATTATCAAAAAGGGTGAAAGCCTCTGCTATGACCCTCGGGCTAAAATTGCTCTGAAACGACTAAGGGTGAAAGCCGTTGCTATGCCCCTTAGATCAAAAATTATCAAAAAGGGTGAAAGCCTCTGCTATGACCCTCGGGCTAAAATTGCTCTGAAACAACTAAGGGTGGAAGACGTTGCTACGCCCCTTAGATCGAATTTACTAATCGAGAATCAAATCGAAATTATATCCCATATCTACTGCGCAATTACAAATCAAGGATATCATATGAATCAGAGGAGCGTATCCTTTCAAGCTCGAAGAATACTCATAATTCATAAAAAATTAACGACGATATTATCGTTACAAGGCAAAGTAAAAGTATTTCTTATTAAAAAGAGTATACATTCAAATGGTTACAAACAAGTCCTGGGAATACCGGGTTGAAATACAAGTCCAAATTGAAATGAAATTACATTTATTCCCAGCTAACTACGAGACCAATGAAAACTTCTCGTAGTCTCGAGGAACAGTTTATTGAAATACAACGGCTTATTGATATCGTTACAACAAAGTAATATAACTAAACATTCTCGGAAAGAAATTTTCGAACTTCGGCACTACGATCAGCATATCCGCGAGCATAAGCCTCTTTCTCGCGAAGATTGAAATTCTTCCTTTCAAATTCGCAAGCATCTTTTAGCCTTTTTAACTCCAAGCTCAGATTTTCCGGAAGATTTCCGCCACAAACTCAGATCTCTTCACTTTTCTCGCAAGACAACTTCTCTTTGAAAAATCTATTGGCTTCCAAGGCCCGATCCAGCTCAGCCTTTTTCCGGGCCAGCTCAAGGGTAACACTAGTTCGTTGCTCGACCTCGCGTTTCGCCAACGAATAAAGCACAGAAAAACATTCGCCAACCTGTGAGAAAGCACGATAAGACAAAAACAGAAAAATCCGCAAACACATGATACGGTGATTAGAATTACCTGGGCGAGAAACTCAGATCCAGAGTGAAACAGAAACGAGGAGTAGTCTCCACCCGATAAAATTGACTCGGAAAGAGAAATGTCAGCCCGAACTAAACTCAAATCGGACTTTCCTCGGAAAACCTTATCAGCGCGAGCAACGTCTCGTCCGATCGGGAAGACCTCATCCGCAAAAGAGACTTTTTTAGCCTTTTTATAGGCGCTCCTATTTCTCAAACAAGAGGAGGGAACGAAATCGGAGGAGCTACCTTTTCCACACAAAGCCTGGTCGAAGGAAAATCTAGACATAGCAGGAGTGTGCCTTTTTCTCTTCAAGACGCTACCCTTATCGGGTAGGGCTGATGTTATAGAAGGAAATAAGGGAATTTTCGGATTATGGTTCATTTCTCTAACAGTTGATATATTTCCAAGTAACAATAGATCCAAGAAAAAGAAGAAGTAGTTCCTTAATCAATAAGCTCGAGAAGCCCGAACTCGCGTAAATCCTCCTAAGCTTCGATCGTCAGAAGGGAAGAAATATTATTAAGATAGGCTATCATAAGCCTATGTATTTATAAGGAATGCAGGTTACTCAGAAAGAAAAGAAAGGTAGGCCATAGACGAGTTATCTTTTCCCAATAAAAGATTCGGCGACGTAACCAAAAACGTAAGGATGACGCAAAAAATATTTCATATTAAATTCATACCAACATCACATCAAGAATAACTCCAGGAACAAAATACAAATTAAGGAAGAATGGCTATTACAATCTAACAAAAAAAAAGGGGATGTCTATTACATTGAAAGAACCCTCAATCACTAGAATCCTCAGAGTCGGAATCGTCATTCGACCTCGCCTTCTCATTTCTGCTCCCTGAACCATTCCCCGAGCTCTCGGAATCTTCACTACTTGAACTAGTCTTCTCTTCGCCACCATCATCCTGACCACCGGAGGTCGATCCTTCCAGTTTGGTAGAACTGTTACCCTGTTCTCCACGAGTGCTGGAATCGCCTTCGATGTCCACATCTTGATCGTCAAATTGCGCTTCGAGAACGTCGGGATTGGACATGGGAACTCCGAACTCTTCAAGAAAGGAGAAAAACTCATGATTCTTGAAGTCTGAAATCTTGGGAGGAAGAGAACTGGGCCTGTAATCTTTCCCATAAATATTTTTAAAAGGGTCCAAAAACTTAAGATATTTCTCGATGGAACCAGCAAGTTGTCCGGCCGAGATAAGCTGTTGAACCCCCTTATAGTGGAAGGATTGGTTTATTTGCCCGGACCTCAAGCGAACCAGGGCATCCAAAATCGGAGATTTCAAAAATTCTCTTATGGCTGGAAATCTGGCCTCTTGACGGCCTCGCTCATAAGATCGTTCGACCGATGCTTTGGCCTGTTCGAGCTCTAACTTTAACTTCTCCACCTCCCCTTCTGAAGCTTTCATAGCTTCCAACTCTTTCTTGTTCTGTTCGAGCTTTGTTTCGGTTTCAGACAACCTGGCTCTAATCTCCTCTAGTTGGCTGGTTTTGGCAGCCTCATCCTTCAGAACATTGTACAGACCTTTCTGTGCTGCTTGGGATTCTTCATTCAGTACGGCCGCTCGAAGAGCGTTTTGAATAAATAGATCACCGGCCTGCAAAGGAAAAGATATGAAACATGGCGCGAGGACTAAAAAAAAAAAAAAAAAAAAAAAAAAAAAAAAAGAGAAGGAAGAAGTGTTAAGATTTTTTTTAGAACAATACCCTTTGATGAGCTTCGGCATAGTCGCCTATTATCTCGAAGCCCGGCTTAGTAAAAGATTGAATGATGTCATCCTTGAACCTCCCCGCCAGAAACATCCGAAGGGATTTGTCTACCGTATGCTCACCCCCAGGGCCTAGGTCGGATTCGACTGTTCCATCCTCGGGATATCCTGCTGCCCTGGGTCCTTGCAGGTGATTTTCGATAAAGTCGGCCAGATCCGGCTCGGAGCAACCAGGCCGACAAGGAATCGGATCATGTCCTTGACCAAAAGGTTTAATTCGCCTGAATGACTCCGAAGCATTGCTACTTCTTTTGCGAGCCATCCTAACCTGCAGAATTTCCTTAGCTTGATCCTCCATCAATGTATAGCGGCTATACCCCGCATCACTCGGATTAGAAGAGCCGGTCGGGAAAATAGATCGAGTAACAGCAGAAGCCTGGGGATCGGAAGTTCCCTCTGCCTCGACCCGAAAATGGGAGGCTCCTGCATCAGTAACCTGGGGAATGACCATCAAGGTATTAGCAGCCCCCGCAGCCACAGCTCGGGTTTTAGACTTTTTCGCCTTCCAAGATGTTTTTGATACTTGAGGACGAGGTCGTCCTTTGCTACCCTTCGAGAAGGAAGCAACGTGATTGCCAGCCACTGATGTTCGGAATTTATCAACGATATCTGCTAAGCTGGAAGGAGGGTTGGCAGGATCAATCCGAGCCTTTCGGTACACAATCGGTTCGATGGGAAAAGTACAGCTACTAAGGCCAGCCAACCGCAAGACGGCCTCTTGAGTCATTAACGCAGTTTGATGAGTATCAGCACGAAGAATTTGCAGCATTTCATCTGATATCTCGCTTTTAATACTTCCCTTGAGGTGGCGTTTACCATATATCCATGACTTTGCCCCAGGCCAGTTATAAGGGATTGGCTCGGGATTATTTTCAGAGGATGAAGAATCCGGTCCTCGAACAAAGAAAAATTCATGCTTCCACCCCTTGAGATTGCTACTGACGTTGGCTGATAAAATTGAGATTTTAGGCCTCTGGGAGAAATACACGTATCCAGCGTTCGAAGACGTCGAAGCACTCATCTGAAATACCCGCCAAAAATTCTGAAAAACCGCTCTTTTTCCCTTAGCCTTCATCAGCACGCAGAAAGCTATGATAAGGCCAATTGAGTTCGGAAGGATCTGACTGGGAGTCAACTCGAAGGCCTCCAGAATTTTTTCTATCAAAGGAGGAAAGGGGATACGAAGGCCGTAATGAAATTGTTTGGAGTAAAAAGCCTGACAACCAGGAGGAGGACTGGTAACCCGCTGGTCGGAAGAAGGAAGGACAATCGAAAAACCAGTGCCAAGATATGGTCCAAACTCCTCTTGCAAACCCCCTAGATCTTCTTCCTTATACGAACAAACTATCTCGTCAGCCCTCTCCTCCGTCCTATTCAGACCCGCGCTGGTCGAAGGTTCCTCCCAATCAAAAATGGTAACCACGGCATTTCTGATCAGTCTAATTTTCTTTTGCTCATTTTCCCCTAAAGACAGATCCCCATCCTCCTCGGGTCCATCGTCGGAAACGATCGCCCCGCTAGAACTCTCATCTTCGCTATCTTCTGAGTTAGAATTAGATTCCCGCTCATCCCCGCCGGACTCGGAAGTCGAATTTGAGTCCTGCGCATTCTCGACCTCGGATGAACGAGTTGCTATAAATTCCTTTTCCTCTCGATCATCAGCAAAATTTTCCTCCAAGGGAGATTTTCCCTTTAAATCTGTGGGATTAGACATAGTGAATATGTGAAAGTTGCTCGAAATACGACTACTTCGACTCGCTTATCGATCTGCTTGATCCGATCAAGAATTTTTACCTTCAGAACTTATAGTAAATAATGATCCTCATCAAAGTATATATACAGGGACAAAATGGGAAATTGCAAACTGGCCCCCGAGTAACCGCGACGGTTGAACCCCCCAGGGTAAACTAATGATCGTATTCTCAGAAATTACACTTACGGTCCTTATATTTTTAAGGACTCCGAAATCAAAGACCCAGGAGAAATATGACACATTCTAAGATTTATCGGACCCTTATGATTATCAGCCTGAAGGATAACAAGAATTCCAAATTGCGCCTTCCCAATAAGGTGTTGAGAAAAAGGCCTGAAGCATGAATTCTCTTTTTAACAACGGATGATAAGAACAAATCCCTCGACGACTCCATTATAAAGTTTCTTAAAGTATGCACTCTTTTTCCCCGATTCGGTTTTTATCCCGAAAGGGTTTTTCCGAATCAGGTTTTTAATGAGGCATACCTAAAAACTTGCACCAAGGTTAATTCATCCCACGGGTTCACTTCACTAATTCATCCTGCGCCATATCTACTTCTCAGAGCTTCAGCTTTACTTTACGCTCGAGAAGTGGGGGAGTATTGATGAGGGGTATTTCGGATTCCTTTCTCCATCCAGCATGAGAGCTCGGAAAAGCAACTATCTCGACCAAGGGAGATCGAACGGGATAGGATAGATGGCTACAGGTCCAAAGTTACTGTTGGGCCGAGCCCTGATCCAAGGTTATGGGCCGAGAAATACAGACCTGCGGGTGGATCACCTAAACCCTACCTTCAGCTATAAATACCCCACGCATTTATGACGACGACACAACTTCCCAGGTGCTCCCTACTCGAAGCTACCGCTCGGAATTTAGGCCTAGGACCTTTTATATGTATTTCGCCCTCTAGCTTTGTACGGCATTCAATAGGGCTCGAATAGGACTCCGATTCATTGTATTCTTGTAACCTTGTAATTGAACTACTTGAATACAATAATATTGATCTTCTATATTTATTATTAAGCGTTTGATCGACCACACCACGCACGAACATCACGTACGAAATTCGGTAAGATCACTAAGGGAACTAAGCTTTCCATACTTAGCTGATTATGATGTTTTGGAAATCATCAAAACCTTCCCTTAATTTCTGACTTCTTTTATCTTCATCTTCATCCAACAATTTCCCCCTTTTTGATGATGACAAAACTTCAGCTAAGTACCTGTACCTAAACTAAAGTTTTGATCCTCAAAAATTTCTGAGATAGAAATAGTCTGTTGGATTAAAACTTGCAATTTTATAGATATTGAACTGATTACATATTACAAGTTTGTTCAGATGATTTGTAAAGAAAATTACAAGGAGATACATAAGTAAATAAACATGACTAATCTCCTAGCTTGTCTTCTTTATCTTCTTCAGCAGGTTTGGAAGTTTCAGCTTCCAATTTCTGCTTCAACAGCTCTAACTTCTTCTTTTTAGCATCAGGATCAAGCTGTTCTTCAGCTGAGTCCATAGCAGCAGCTATCTCCTTATCAGATTTAGCCTTTGCTTCAGCTTCAGTTTCTTCAGCAGCTTCATCTTCTTCTGTGATCTTATCATCTGTTGATCTGCTTGTGCCTTCATTTGCTGCATCAATCTTATCATCATCATCAGCAGACTCTTCTAACACTTCTGTTCCTTCAGCATCATCTTCAGCTTCCAATACAAGAGAAGTTCCAACTCTTTTCTGTCCAAATATCCTCTCTTCCCCCTTTTTGTCATCATCAGCAGGGTTGATTTGATAATTTGGTAAGATTGGAGTAATCAGAAGTGAATCACAGAGAAGCTTGATGTTCTCTTCCATAGCAGTTGTTTGAGTTGATTGGCCTTAACAGTTTTGACTTCCTTGAGCAAATCTTCTCCTTGATCACCTAATTGAATTTGAGTTCCCAAAATCCAATTTGATGAAGCAGTGAAGTCTTTCATCATATTTCCCATGACTTCATCTTCTGCTTGGAGGGCCGTTTCAACTGTTTGTTCAATCTGTCTCCAACCTTCAGTAGTGCTCTGAGTCCGTCTTCTAAGTATATCCATATCTTGACAGATGGATTTAACATTCTGAGCAGTGTCTTCTATCAGATCGGTTGGGACAGCAGCAGCTTTCTGAATTGGTTGTTTGACAGCAGCTAACACTTCTGCAGCTAACTCTTCCTTCATATCCTTCAAAGATTTGATGATCATTTGTTGGATGGAGTCCAACAGATTTGTCTGAGCACCTTGAGAAGTTGAAGGCATATTTGTTGTTGCAGGAAGTGTTTCTTTGATAGGTTGCTCTGTAGGTTGAATTATTAAATCAAGGGACTGATCTGCTGGACTACCAGCATGGCTTGGAGTGCTTTCCTTCTCCTTAGCTTGATCATCTCCTTCAGCAGCAACTTCTTTGTCCTTGATCTGATCTGCTGGAATTGCTTCTTCTTCCTTTGAAATATCAGCAGCATCAGACTTATCACCCTGTGCTTTGTTCTGATCAGATGGGTCTGATGTACCCTCTTTTTGCTCTGGTTGATCAGAAGACTCTGCTTTTTCTTTATCAGCAGGGGATATAATCTTCTTGACAGTCTCAACTGTCTTCATCAATCCTTCATTGTCCACAGCTGACCTGTTGAAAATCCAAGTAAAATTATCAAGAGGAATAAAAGTGGATGAAGGTTCCTCAGGCAGCTCTTCATAAGGTTTGATGTTTGGTCCGTAGACAATGTGTTTGATGTTTGGAAGAGGGACCAATGAGCTTGGTTGTCCCCTTAACTTCCTTGATTTCTTTGCCCAAAGCTCCATTGCTTGAGCAATAGCCAACTTTATAGATCTTTCCTTGAGGTCTTCTGATTCTTCATAATCCTCAGGAACAGATTCAAGGATCTTCTTTGCTTCGGCCTTGACTGTGTGACTTATCCTTAACCTCAACCTGTCCAGAAAGAATTCTGAATCAAGTGCTTGAATTAAAGATCCAGTCTCTAGCCACTTCAATACCCAGGCTTCTTCAGCAGTGAAGCCTTTCCACTTGGCCATCTCAGCAGGGCTCTTTGTCAGTCTGAATTCTCTCCATCTGTTGTATCTAATCTTTTCAGCATGGAAGAGTGTCAGACGGTTGATCCTTTCATTTTCAGCATCTAGCCTCTTGAGAAATTCTTCAAAGATAGCAGGATCATCCCTGACAATCTCTAAAGCTAATCTGATTTCCTCTCTTCTCTTTGGCTTTATCTTAGGTGCAGGCATAGCTGGTATTGGTTTGTTTGGATCCCTCTATTCACCAATACTTAGCCCACCAGTATGCTGATTTCCATGAGCATCCTTGATGCTTGCTTCAATAACAGCAGCCAGTTCTGCTGCCTCAACAGCATCTCTCTGCTCTTGAGTCATCTTGCTGGCCTCTTCTTCCAGCCTTTTTAACTCTAGGCTTTTCAGCCTATCTTCTTCTGCCTTTTCTGCAGCTAATCTTTGCTTTTCAGCAGCATCTTGTCTTTTCTTTTCTGCAGCAGTCAAATAAGTTGCAATTTTCCCAGTCCTTTTTCTCCTTGATTCAGGACTTTCAATTGCTTGAAGAGGGGTTGCAGCAACGGGAGTAGGGTGCAACAGGAGTGCACTACCTTCAACATTTGTACTTGTCTGCTGTGTTTCTTTAATTTCAGCAGATAGTGCAGCTGATGAGTCTTCTGTTGACACTCCAACTTTAGAAACAACTTCAGCTTCAGCAGCAGCAACTTCAGCAGCTTTGATAGCAGGTTCTTCAATGATTAATGGCCTTTCTGCTTCTGCTGTTGTTTCTCTAACAATTGCAACAGGCTCTTCAGAGAAGGTGATATTTCTCTTAGCCTTTGACTTTTTAATCCTTTTGGCAGGGGGGTTGGCAGCAGGAGGTCCCCTTGCCTCACTTCTTTTTCTCAACCTTTTTAACCTCTGAAGAGGAATTCCTTCCTCAGACTCTGTTCTTTCAGGAGAAGAATCAGTCCTCATCTGCTCAATCTCCTTAGTAAAATCTTCAATCTCTTTTTCTGAAACTTCATCCTCAGGAAGTGCTGAAACAGCCACAACAGCAGACTGTGCTGTTGGCTCAGCAGGTTGACTAGTCTGACCCTCCTTCTTGCTCTTCTTAGAAGGGGTCTTTTTGGATTTTCCAGTGGCCTTTCTTTTTGGTTGAGCCACCAATTGTTTTACTGGTTCATACAGTTTAAACTCCTTGCTTGCATGAGTAATCTTTCCACCACCCATAGGGCATTGCAAGGATGCAAACAGATTACTGAGTAGGATGGCATGAGAGAGCCTTTTATCACTCAGTAGCTCATATACGTGAGCAGCCCAGTTAACCTTCAGACCGTAGTAGATACACACCATTGTGTAGTACCTTCTCCTGGGTAACCCATCTAGTGAGCTTGTATAGCTTTCCAGTACTTTCGCAATGATGTCTGCGAACCTTTGATACTCATCTTTCAACTGAGTTTTCATTAGGGTTCCAGTCATCTTTTCTCCCTTCTTCGCACAAATCGCCCAAAATTCATCCTCCTTTTCTGACCCTAAGCTGGTCACATCTCCTCATTTATCTGATAGCTTGTAAATTTCACTAAGAACAGCAGCAGAGATAGCAATTTTCTTACCACCGATGACAGCAGTCATCACAGTTTCTTCATCGTTGAATTCCCTGGTCGTATAGAAGTGATAAACGTCTTCTAAGTAGACCATTTCTTCATGTGCTTCCAGGACTGGAACAAGTGATGCCTCTTGGATTTTCTTCAGAAGAGAGCGCATCAGATCAGTACCCGAAAAGTGAAATTTGCTGTAATTTAGGTATCTTCCATCAATAATCTTGTCCATCTCTGAGATTAGTGAGCAGGAATCTGCAAAAGCAATATACTTTCGAAACAGGAGAGTTTGAGAGTTAGAGAGTTTGAGAGTTTTTGGGTGCGTAAGACGACTATACTGTTTTAGATCGGACTTTATACGTTTCTATTATTTGGGTTATCGTGATTAATCTGAAACGTTGATCTAATCTGACAGTTTATTAATCGTGTGGATGGGAGTTGCGGATTTCAATTTTATTATTTTAATGTCAGATGGGCGGGAAACTCTATCGACACTAATCTGTTACTTATAAAAGCGCGTTTCTTAAGATACGATTTAAGGCCATGCTTATATAAGATATCAGATGAGTAGAGTTTAACTTATCTGACAGACGAGTGATCTGTTATCTGATATTACTAGAGAATGCCAATAGCTAGTAATCTTCCTCTGCTGTTTGTCAATCCAGCAAGATAAAATAATCTTCAGTCTTCAAGAATTAAGAACAGATCTTCAGATAATATAACTTGCACTAACTGACATTAACAAATTTCATCTTTAGAACAGAAGTACCGCTAGTCTTACACGTTCCCCCTGTCTTTAAGAATCCATAAGCTAACTAGTCTGTTGAAAGTTAATCCTTGAATAGAATAACGGATAATTAAGCTGTTGAACTCCAGTCTTCTGATGAGTTCCCCCTCAGCTTATGCATCCAAATTAAGTAGTCCTAACTCAGCTCTTAGAGTTGAGAACCTTGCTTCACTTAGAGGTTTAGTGAAGATGTCAGCAATCTGATTATCAGTATGAACATACTCTATCATAACATTACCTTTTTCCACATGATCTCTAATGAAGTGATGCTTGATCTCTATATGTTTAGTCCTTGAATGACTTGTAGTGTTCTGAGTAAGTGAAATTGCACTTGTATTGTCACAGTAGATTGGAATTCCACTGATCTTGATGTTGTAGTCTTCTAGTTGATGCTTCAACCAAAGTATCTGTGCACAGCAAGCTCCAGCAGCTATATATTCAGCCTCAGCAGTAGATATAGAAACTGAAGTCTGTTTCTTACTCATCCATGAGATCAGACGACTACCTAAGAACTGACAAGCACCTGTTGTGCTCTTTCTGTCAATCTTGCAGCCAGCAAGGTCTGAATCTGAATAACCAGTAAGCTCAAATCCAGATTCTCTAGGATACCATAATCCCAATTCTTGAGTGCCTTTAACATATTTCAATATCCTCTTGGCAGCTAAGAGATGAGATTCCTTGGGGTTTGATTGAAATCTTGCACAGACTCCAACTGAGTACATTATGTCAGGTCTGCTTGCTGTTAGATATAACAGTGACCCTATAATGCCTCTATATTTGGTTATGTCCACTGATTTGCCATCTTTATCTTTATCCAAACGAAGATTTGTAGACATAGGAATAGTAGCAGTAGAGCTAGTTTCCATACCAAACTTCTTGAACAGATCTCTTGTGTATTTTGCTTGATTTATAAAGATTCCATCAGGCAGATGTTTGACTTGTAAACCAAGAAAATAATTAAGTTCACCCATCATGCTCATTTCAAACTTATTCTGCATCAGCTTGGAGAACTTATCACACATCTGTTGGTTAGTTGAACCAAAAATAATATCGTCCACATATATTTGCACAATTAATATATGATTCTCCCATTCAATTGTGAACAAGGTTTTATCTACCTTACCTTTATGAAATCCTTTAATTAAAAGAAAATCAGATAGGGTATCATACCATGCTCTTGGAGCCTGTTTCAGTCCATAGAGGGCTTTCTTCAGACGATATACTTTGTCCTCTTCTTGATAGACTTCAAATCCAGGAGGTTGTTCAACATATACCTCTTCTTGCAGTTCTCCATTGAGAAAAGCAGACTTCACATCCATCTGATAGACAGTGAAGTTCTTGTAAGCAGCATAGGCTAGAAACAGTCTGATTGCTTCAAGTCTTGCTACTGGTGCAAAAGTTTCATCAAAGTCAATTCCTTCTTCTTGACAATAACCCTTGGCTACTAGTCTTGCTTTGTTTCTGGTAATAATACCATCTTCATTCATCTTATTTCTGAAAACCCACTTAGTGCCAATTACTCTTTGATGACTTGGTCTAGGAACTAAGTACCAGACTTCATTCCTTTCAAATTGATTCAACTCTTCTTGCATAGCTTCTATCCAGAAGGAATCATTGAGAGCTTCTTCAATTTGCTTAGGCTCTATTTGAGATAGAAAAGTGACAAACATAGCATCTTGTGCAGCAGCTCTTCTTGTTTTCACTCTATCTAATGGATTACCAATCACCAACTCTGGTGGATGATTTCTGAGCCATCTGAGATCAGGTTGCAGGTCTGAATGTTGTCCTCTGTTTTGATCTTGCAACACTACTGTTGGAGTTGCAGTAGTAGTCTGTTGAACAGTCTCTGGTCTGTTAGCTGTTTGCAACTCGTCTGTTAGACAATCAGCACTGTGATTTTGAACAGCACATGAGTTATCCGCTGAATTTAGATTAGGTAGTATGATGGGAACATATTCTTCTTTTCTTCCAATGTCTAACTTCTGTAAATCAGTAGACAGATCTTGGTTAACACTTTGATTCTTTTCAGAAGATTGACTTGGCTCATCAAATACTACATGGATAGATTCTTCTATTAGTAATGTTCTTTTATTGAAAACTCTATAGGCTTTACTAACAGATGAGTATCCTACAAAAACAGCTTCATCAGCCTTTTCTGCAAATGCAGTAAGGTGATTTTTCCCATTGTTCAATACAAAACATTTACAACCAAAAATCTTAAAGTAATGAATGTTTGGTTTCCTGTTGTTCCAAACTTCATATGGAGTCTTGTTCTGATTTTTGTTGATCATACATCTGTTCTGGGTAAAGCATGCTGTATTTGTTGCTTCTGCCCAAAACCTTTGTGGCAGCTTAGCTTCAGCTATCATGGTTCTGACAGCTTCCTTCAGTGTTCTGTTTCTCCTTTCAGCAACACCGTTCTGTTGAGGGGTTCTGGCAGCAGAGTACTCATGATGTATTCCTTTGATATGACAATACTCTTCAACAGTAGAGTTTGTAAACTCTGTCCCTCTATCTGATCTGATCTTCAATATTTTAATACTCTTCTCATTCTGGATCAGTTCCATCAGATTAGTAAGATGTTCCTTGGTTTCACTTTTCTTCTTCATGAAAATCACCCAAGTATATCTTGAATAATCATCCACAACAGCTAGGCAGTATTTCTTTCCACCATTGCTGACTGGATCAATGGGTCCAAATAAGTCCATATGTAACAGCTCCAAGATTCTCTCAGAAGATTGGTGCTTCTTGCTTTTGAATGATGACTTGATTTGTTTACCCTTCTGACAGGCGTCACAGAGCTTATCTTTGCTCATGACTGTTTTAGGAATCCCTTCTACCAAATCATTCTTGATTAATCTGTTAATGGTCTTGAAGTTTAAGTGATTCATTCTTTTGTGCCACAGCCAACTAACTTCACTTGGTGCAGATGCCACCAAACAAACACTTGAATTCTTGTCAGCAGAATCCCAGTCGACTATGTAGACATTCCCTTGTCGTCTTCCAGATAAAATTACCTTCTTTGTACCAATCTGTTCAACAAAGCACTTATCTGTTGAGAAGATGACTGAATATCCTTTGTCACAAAATTGACTTATGCTCAGCAGATTATATTTGAGGCCTTTGACATATGAGACGTCAGATATCTCTATGTTTCCTCTGATTAACCTTCCTTTAGCTTTAATCTTGCCTTCTTTGCTGTCTCCAAATGTAACACTTGGACCATCCACAGCAACTGCATCAGTCAGCTCATGTATGTTTCCACACATGTGTCTTGAACATCCACTGTCCAAGTACCATATCTTCTCTACTTTACTCCTACTCCTAATCCTAACCTACAAAACAAAAATAAAATTGTTTTAGGTACCCTTATTGAGAGGGTCCTGAAGGATTAGTTCCACCCTTGACAACCCAAGATGTTGATGTCTTAGGCTTCTTAGGCTTCTGAGTTTTGACAGGAGCATGAACAGTTTCATTTTTATCATAATTCGCAGATAAGTCATGTTGATGATCAGTATGATAAGAATAGTGTTCATAAGCAGGGTAAGGTGCATGATAAGTAGGATATGCATGCATTGGATGAGCAGGGTACGGTGCATAGTAACCTGGAAATTGAGGTGCATGATATATAGGATGATATGCAGCAGGTTGCACATAATATGACTCATTTCCATACCAAGCATTTTGATTTTTCTTGTTCTTATGCTTCTTTGGTTTACTCACAGTTTGCTCATTAACAGACGACTTAGTTTTCTCACTAGTCTGATTAGTCTTAACCTTATCAGAAGACTTCCTAGGACTCTTCTGTTTGGGTTTACTAGTCTGTTTTTCTACACTAGGCTCTTTGCTCTTTTTAGCCTTAGGAGTTTTCTTCTCCTTTACCACTTTCTCAGATGAGGTAGGTTTAGAAGTTTGAACATACAGAATGACCTTACTATTGTCAGCAGAAATGAATTTTTCAGTATGATTCAATTCTAATTTATCCTTTTCTAAAGGTGTCTCCTGTTTACTAGATGTAGGCATGGATGCAACAGTTGACTTATCATGAGACTCGATAATTTTCTCAAGTTCCATGATTTTTCCTTTATAGACCTCACATTCAGCTTTCAGAGATTCATGCTCTTGCTCAAGCTGTTTATACTCAGCTGATTCTTTAGGCTTTTCAGCTTTAAGTTTCAGTGAGTTATTTTGCTCTTTTAGCAAGCTCATCTCTTCCTTAAGCTTAACAAATTCTCCAGCAATAGTAGTATTATTTAACATCATTTGCTCTAGAGAATCAAACAGTTCATTATTTGGAGGAGTTACCTCATCCTCAGAGTCATCAGAGTCCTTTGTCATCAGGCACAGGAGAGCAGGTTTTTCTTCATCAGAAGATTCTTCATCAGATGAGTCTGAATCTGAATCAGATGAGTAGACAGCAGTCAGCTTTTCTGCTTCAGCCATCATTGCTTTTCCTCTCTGATGCTTTCTTTCTTTTCTCACTTTCTTCTCCTCTTCAGTGTACTATTCTGCTTTTGGATATGGGCAGTCTTTGATGAAGTGTCCCAATTTTCTGCAGTTGTAACACATTAGTTTTGATTTATAATCATCTTTATCTTGAGAAGAAAAGTTAGGTTTAGAAGTAGAAGCATTGTTGTATTTGTTCTTCATTTTTCTTTTGTAGAACTTCTTAAAATTATTCATTAACAGTGCAACATCTCCAGCTGTGTACTCCTTCTTCTTGAGTAGAGTGGCTTCATCAGATGAGTCCACTTCTTTGCTTTTCTGTGCTGGCCTTCTGGTGTTTTCAGCAGCAACAAGTGCAGCTGTGGGTCCCGAAGTTGAGGTTTCTTCAATTCCCATTCTAGGCAGTTTATACTCGAATGCCTTGAGTACAGAAAACAGCTCAGTAAGAGAGATTTTTCCCAAATCCCTTGATTCTTCCATTGCTGTAACTTTCATGTTGAACTTTGGGGGTAGGGCCTTTAGTACTCTGACAGTAATCTCTTTGTCAGTGAAGGTCTTTCCCAACTTTAAAACTTCATTCAGAGTCCTGGTGAATCTGGTATCCATCTGATCAATGGTTTCTCCAGACTTCATCTTGAAGTTGTCAAGTTTCTCCAAGGCAACAGTGAGCTGATGCTCTTTAATAGCATCATTGCCTTCGCTCATATCTCTGACTTTGTCCCACATCTCCTTTGCAGTTTTGCAATGTTTGACCTTGTCAAACCGATCATTATCCAGGGCTTTAGTCATGATGAATCTCCCAACTTTATCTAGATTGTAAAGCTTTATTTCCTCTGGAGTCATCTCATGAAGGTCTTTTTCCACAACCGTATCCACTTCATTGATCTTTATGGTCTTTGTGAATCTGAATGGACCTTTAATGATACATGTGTACATGTTATCATTATAAGCAGCAAGGAAAATCTCCATTCTGATTTTCCAGTCCTCAAAGGACATATCAGCAATGTGGGGAACATGGCTGATACAATCCATTTTTCAAAAAGTTTTGATTTTTCAAAAAGATGCTCTTTTGAAAAAGTTTTGAAAACCTTTGAAAAACACTTGGATCAAGCTCGTTGATCAGGCAGCTGATTCAAATGAACCACCTGCTCTGATACCACTTGTTGGTCCCAAGTGGTCAGATGAGGTCTAGAGGGGGGGGGGTGAATAGACCTCTGAAAATTTTTGAACTTAAAAACTTTTCAGTGTTCTGTCAGCAGACTAAGCTGATGAAGAACAGATGACTATGCTGATCGTGAACAAATCTTGAACAGCAGAGTGACCACTCTTCTTTCAGTTACTTAGCTGTTTTTCAGCAAAACAGTTTTTCAAAGAGTATACTTGCAGCGGATTGTTTTAAAGTGTTTTTCACAAGTAGACTAAGTTCTTAAAAGATTTTATCCCCAGTTTTACAAACTCCTTTTAAAATCTTTTAGATAATTCAAAGTGTTTAAATATGCAAACTTTAAATATGCAAGAAAACTTGAATGCAAGATAACACAAAGAATTTTTATAGTGGTTATATGGATAAAAATCCTTTAGTCCACTCTTCCAGATCACTTAGATTCTGGGTTATACTATAATCACACAGATTACAATATTTCTCCACTTATACCTAGATAACTAATGAAAAGGCTATAAGCTCACAATAGGAATTCACAAAGAAAACCTATCCTCTAAAGTAGAATCACTCACAATGATGGATTCTCACTTCGCACAACACTCAGCTATTACAAAATCACTCAGATAATGTTTTTCTGATTTCTTCAACTGGGTTTCTGTCAACAGATGACTTCCACCAGACGAGTGAGCTGTTCGAGCTTTTGAGACTTAGAAAATTTCTGCTTCAAAATCGAAATCTCTGATTGTTGTTGTGTGTCTCTCTCTTCGAACTTTGCTCTATTTATACTCGGATTTGAATTTATGACCGTTGAAGTAAATCAAGTCTTCAAATCCATCCTTCAGCTCTTTTGAAACGGCTCCCTGCAGCAATCTGTACACTGTACAGTACTTTTCTGTCCATCACATTTAATGCTGCATTAAATGCACTCTGCTGATACGAGGATATCTTCAATCATTTGCCATTACTACCCTTCTCTTCCAGCATTTATTACACCAAGTGCATTTATTACCGTTGAACTGATCTCATGATCTCTTCCACTCTGCTGATCGAAGCAACCCTTCTGATAGGTACTCTGCTGATCAAATACTGAACTAATCTGATTTGACTCGGCTGATGACCCACCCTTCTGTTCGCTGTTTCAGCAAGAGATCACTAGTCTTCTGGTCTTTGAACTCTTCTGATATCTTCTTTACTTGTTCAAAGATCCTTCTAAGGGAACTAAGCTTTCCATACTTAGCTGATTATGATGTTTTGGAAATCATCAAAACCTTCCCTTAATTTCTGACTTCTTTTATCTTCATCTTCATCCAACACCATTTTTGTTTAGCAGGAAGGCAATGGAACATTATTGATTTTGATACTTTGCAATGTCTAAATTGCATGTATTTTTGCCATCTCGAATGATAATTGACATGCTTTTGCAGTGACTACTTGTTCAAACTTCTTTTAATTGGAGATTCAGGTGTGAAAATAATGTTCGTGTGATGGTGGTCGGTCTGGGTAAAACTTGATTTTTCATCAAGGGGATAATGCTATTGGTATACAAGATTTTTCGTGGCAGCGACCGGTCAATGCATTTCGTGATTCGTGAGTGATAAATTTTTCGTGGCAGCGACCGGTCAATGCATTTCGTGATTCGTGAGTGATAAATTTTTCGTGGCAGCGACCGGTCAATGCATTTCGTGGTTCGTGAGTGATAAAGTTCGTGTAGTGCAGCACCAACAAACCCAACTTTTGGATCCCCTTTTATTGAATTTAAATTAGAGGGCACATCCCGAGGGGGTCTCCTATAATCTTACTAACACGCGGGATCTAATTGTTTGAAATTCGTATTTTCCATCAAAAATTAGTTTTGGACACTTGATTTAAATTTCACTTGGTTAATAAGTTCCCATCTAATCATCCTCTTCTTGCTCCCATGAGATCAGATAATGACTTTTTCTTGTTTATCTTAAACCTTTAAACATACTTTAGTATATTATCTTCTTGAACCCATTTCATTTGGTAACATGATTCAGTTTGTATATCTTGATCTAATTAAGTGAGAGAGAATTTGGGGGCCAAATTCTTTGAAGGAGGGGTGAATGTAATACCCTGTAATTTATATAAATGTAAAATGTAATCTCTCGTTTTTTTTAAATTAGTCGAAAAGGTATTTAAATTAATTTTAAATGAAATAAGAAATCCAATTTATTAAATATGGACAATAATTGAGAGTTTGAATTGATAACCTTTATGATTAAGCATACATATTATATTAACCATTTATGGCTTTATTTATTAACTCTTGTTAAATAATATACCATCATTAAATAAATATATACACGGCATCAATTCAATGATGAAGAAAAATTGCTGACTCTTGTTTTAAATAGGCACTTGTCTTTCTCTTAATAAAAGTATTTTACACCCATTATATACAAAGACAACACATCACTACCATTAGCTGGGGGAATGAGGAAAAAAGGGTGATTGCCACTCGCCGTTTGCCAATGAATTTCGCCATTCACCGGAAAAAAAAAATAATAACAGCCCTGTAGTGCATGCAGAGCAGCTGAGATCAACCTTTCCTGATCTGTCATGGATTAAAATTTCGATCCATACATATATTGGCTTGAAGGATCTAACAACAAGATAAGCAGGCAGGTGCGGGTTGAGGGCCGTTACAATAGGGATCATAAGTGCAATTATTGGAAATATAATTTTAAATTTACTCTGGGGGAGTCCAACCATCGCGGTTACTCGGGGACTGGTTTGCAATTTCCCATTTTGTCCCTGTATATATATATGCCGATCGTGGGCCGCTGATCTTCATAGGTCCTAAGAAACCCTAGATCGGAGCAAACAGACCGATAAGAGAGTTTTAGCAACTTCTTTGACCAATCTTCATACCTTCAATATGTCCAGCACTATAGATCTGAAAGGTAAGTCCCAAGTAGTGGAAGGTCAAGAGAGTGGTCCTGAGGAGATGCAGATTGAGGGTACTCGACCGTCCACAGTGGAGAATGTGGGAAATCCGAGCCCCAATTCCGATTTCAACAGAGAGGGGGGAGAATCGGATAATGAATCAGAGGATAGCGGAGATGATAATTCGAGCGAGGCGACAGTCTCCGACGATGAAGTCGAAGAGGATGACGACCTTCCTTTGGGGAAGAATGAGCAAATGAAGTACAGCATAGGCGGCAGCGTCGTGGTCACGATCCTTAACTGGGTAGAGCCGTCGACCAGTGCGGGGCTAAATATGATCGAGGATAGGGCAGATGAGACCGTTTGTCGCTACACCGAAGGAGATCGGGAGAAATTGGAGGCAGAATTTGACAAGTATATCGGCACTGGGTATTCGATCGTCATTCCGACCCCCGAACAGCGAGTCACCGATCCTCCTGAAGGGTGTCAAGCTTTTTATGCTAAACAGTTCCACTACGGTTTACGTATTCCTTTCCCTCCTTTGATACGCAGTATTCTGGAGGCTTTCAAGCTTACTCCCTCTCAAATCCTGCCGAATTCGATCGGACTTATAATAGCCTTTTGCGTCCTGATGAAAGCTAAAGGAAAAAAGGCAGCTTTCCAAAATTTTTGTCGAATTTTCCAAATGAGCTCTTCCACGGCTTCGAACGCCGGTTATGTATACTTTTCTCAGAGACCGAACATATCGATTTTATCGACCAACGTTAGTAGCAATTCGAAAGGCTGGAAACAAGAATTCTTTTTCATCCGTGGCCCAGACTCTCCGCCTTCTGCGGATAATCCTGGGCCTATTCCATATAGATGACCCGGGGCAAAGTCATGGATCTACGGCAGACGACGCCTTAGGGGAAATATGAGCCATGAGATCTCAGATGAATTCTTGCAATCCCTTCGAACCGACCTTCATCAGACTCCTTTGATGACTCAAGAGGCGATTTTGCGATTGGCTGGGCTCAGCTCATGCTCTTTTCCTGCCCCTGATATCGATTACGGAAAGGCTCTGATCACGCCAAATAACAATCCAACCGAGCAATCTGGAAGGGTCGAAGGAGAGGTCAACCCTGCTGTTGCTCCCTCCACTTTAGGTGCGTCAAATTATCATATACATTTCGATTTATCTTTCTATAATCAAAGCTAATTCCCTTGTATTTCACAGCTGGGATCGTTGATAAGTTCCGGACGTCGATAGCTGGTTCGGTTGTCGCTTCCTTTTCGAAGGGTAGCCAAGGTCGACCTCGCCGTCAAAAATCAAAGGTTTCCCGGAAGGTTGTAAAATCCGTTCCTGGGGTCGATACCACCGTGGTTTCGAACGCTATGGTGACTTTTCCCCAAACTGCTATTGTGGGAACTTCCCAACCTCATGCTGCGATCGAGGGAACTTCCAATTCTCGAGCTTTCGGTCTCCGGTCCATTTTTCCAACCAGTTCTTCTAATCCGAATGAGGCGGGATACAGCCATTATACCCTAAAAGAGGTCCGAGCCCAAGAGATACTGGAGGCGAGAATGGCTCGTAAAAGAAGTAGCAATGCCCCCGAGTCCTCTAGAAGGGTGAAGCCTTTTGGTCGAGGATCGGGTCCGATCCAATGTCGGGCTGGCCATACCGAGCCAGACCTGACTGATTTCATAGAGGACCACCTTCAAGGACCAAGGGCTGCTGGATTCCTGGAGAATGGAACCATCGAGTCCGATTTGGGCCCTGATGGTGAACATGCAGTGGATAAGTCTCTTCGGATATTCATGGCCGGGAGATTTAAGGATGATAACACCGCACTATTTCTTAAAAACGACTTCGAGATCGCGGGTGATTACGCCTATGCTCTACAAAAGGTATATGAGTTTTCAAATATACTGATTTTCCCTCAAAACCTTTGCTTCGTCATTAATATTTATTTTCTTCTTTAGGCCGGAGACTTATTCAGTCATCAGGCTTACCGACTGGCCACATTAAACGAGGAGTCTCAGATGGCCCAGAATGCCCTTCACGATATCCTGAGGGAAGAGGCTACTAAGGCTGATCAGTTGAAGGATATTACGACTAAGTTATCTGAGGTCGAGAAGGAGCTCGAGGAAGCTAAGAAGGAACTTGATGGGAAAAGGGCCCTCGAGGAAGAAGTAGAAAAATTAAGATCGGTTCTCGGGCAAGCTAAGGCACTCGCTGATCAATCTTATGATCGGGGGTGATCCGAGGCAAAACTTCCAGCCATAAGGGAATTCTTGGAGTCCCCGTTCCTTGATGCTCTTGTCCGATTACGATCAGGGGGAATCAACCAATCCTTCTTCTATAAAGGAGTTCAACAGCTTATTTCGGCCAGACAAATTCGTGGTGTCCTTGGGGATTACCTCAACTTCATGAGTCCCTATAAGAACGTCCATGGAAATGCTTATAGAGCCTCCTCTCTACCTCCTAATATCCCGAACCTTCAAAACCATGAGTTTTTTTCCTTCCTTAATGAATTTGGAGTACCGATGCCAAACCTTGATGTGCTCGAAGCGCAATCTGAGGATGTAGGGGTGGATATCGAAGGGGATTCCAGCGACCAGGGAGAGCAAGGCATTCCGTCTTCCGAGTCAAGTAAATCTGCAACTGATGACCAAAGTAATGATGAAGAAGAGGGTACCTCGAGCAGTGGTGATTCTGATAGCTCGGGGGGCGACTCTGGTGAAGGGAATGAGAACGAGAGATCGGATAATGGTTCTGGCGTGAAGGAATCCAGCTATTAACAATTATCATGTAATAGGGTTTACTTTAGCAAACCATTGCAATTGCAGATTTGTTTTTATAATCTTATGCCTTTCTTAATTTGAGGATGCTGGAAATTACACATTTCCCTTTGTGCCATGTTTAATCTAATGCCAGCTCGACCATTTTGTTGGACTTTATAACGTTATTCTTGCATACTTGGTTGCGTCATCGAATCTTTCTTGGGAGTAGTGATTTATCAATTATTGTGATTCGTATGATGCCGCGTCTCTTATAAATACTAAGGCCGTTTTACCTTGCTTTTACGATAACATCATACACAGTGATCGGAGCTTCAGGAAATAAATCCAAATTCGAGCTCACATACCCTTATTTTGACCACCTACGGATCTGTTTTTTTTATGATCTCGAATAGTCGGAAATTATTACGGTCGAATAATTATCCGAAAGCCAAGAGATGAATGAAAATCTGAACGTTTCTGTAATTCCTTCCGTGCCTTTCCCCAAACCTAATGACGGTAGAAATATAAAGAAGGGGAGAAGAGCTCCACTTAAGTCCATTACTTCCGACGAGCTGATCTTCCATAAAGGAGATAAATCTTTGACTGTCGCCCCTTCTTCATGCTTGAAAACCAGGGGCTCAAACAAGAAAACTAAAAAGGTTTCTTTTGGGGAGGATGTCTCTGTGCGCGCACCCTTTCCTGTTCGGTCCGCGCCCTCGAAGGTTGGAGAATCTTTCAATTTATTGTTTCCTTCTGGTGTCGTCCCATTTAAGAGGGACATAATTCATTTTGACAAAGTATCACACGAGAAATCCGATCTGACCCTTCTTCGGGCCAATATCTCTATCTCCGAGGCAATTCTATCAAAAGGAGAATATTCATCGTTCTTGTTTCAGTCTGGGTCGGATTTCCTTGCCCAGGTAATTCTTGCTAACCTCCTTATCATGGCTCTCTATTTTTCTTATTTTAGCCTTGACACATTTTCTTACAAGTTCAGGCTAGCGAAGACTTTTCTAGGCTCCACGCGTTGGCAAAGCGTGAGATCGAACAACGAGCTACTATTACTCTCGAGCTAGCCAGGAAGAAGATTGAGCTGGATCGCGCACTGGAAGCTAATAGATTCTTTAAGGAGAAATTGTCTCAGGAGAAAGAGAAGGGTGCCCAAGCTCGGGGTGGAGGGCTCTCGGAGAAGTTGAGCTCAGAATTAGAGAGACTCAAAGATATCTACGAACGTGAGAAGAAAAACTCCGAGCTTCGTGAGAGGGAAGCTTATATCCGCGGGTATGCTGATCGCAGTGCTGAAGTTCGAAAAATCCTTTCCGAGAATAATTTTGTTTAGTTGTACTAGAATTTTTCTTCGTTGTAACATAACCTTGTTGTAACGGTAATATTGTCGAAATGTTGTTCTTTCTTCCTTCCTTTTTTTTTTTTTTTTTTTTTGAATACATTAACTTTTCGGGTTCTCGACCTTAGAGTTGAGCGCGGATTCTTGTATTAAAGGTAGATTGGACATTTTTCTTGCTTGTTGCGATTGGATTTACCTTTGAACCTTTACTGTCACGTCCCATATTCTTTTAGCCAAACAGTCCCTGATTTTCTGGGAAGTGGGACGGTCAGAGCGTTTAATGCTTGTATCGTGGTCGTTCACTCCACGAGATCTGCACCGTTGATGCGAAATTTCTCCCCTATATATAGTTCCAAAATTACCTTCATATTTTTACTTGTCTGTAAATGTTTCGTTCGATCGACATGGTTGTGTTTCTACTCCCATCGATCAACTCCATGTTCCACTTGATCTCAGCGATTAAAACGTTCGAGATTCGAATTCGAACTTTCTTTCTCAACCTCCTCGGCGTCCCTGTATGGGAAACAATTTCGACTAGGGTATCGACAGGCGAAAAGGATTGCGACTAGGGTATCGGCAGGCGACCTGCTTCTTTGGAGTCATCTCTCTTGAGATGGGTTAGAATTCCGATATCCTGTCGCTTCATCCGGCCGTCGGTTAGTGGATTAATTTCTAGAGGAGTTCTTTAAATCTCGATCATCAACTTCTTCGAGGTGCTTCTCGGGGAATGATGTCTTCGAGATTGCTCTTTAAGTACTCTAACTGGATATGCTTCCTTCTTTCCTTGACCGGATAATAGTCTTAGAGAGCCAGCGGGGGTCCGGTAGCAAGAATGCTGGAAAACTGTCTCCTCGCCGCTGGTTTTTGTTTTAAGCTCGTGATCATCATTGTTTACGGACGAAGGTCTTGGATCTGCTACGAGTGCGGGAGGCAAGCTCCAATCCTGCTCTCTGTTTTTCCTCATTTGGTTCGAAGACCTCTAGCTTTTTTGTAGCATTTGTAGTAGGATAGGAACAAATGTAACCTTTTTGAATTCGAATCTTCTCGTTGTATTTTTATCTCTGTATTTCGAGGAATCATTTGTAATTGTTCGAACAGCTTATAAATGCAATTATTTATTATTATTATTATTATTATTATTATTTTTTATATTTTCCTTTTCCTGTCTTTGCTTTAATGGATCCTGATTTCGATCTTCTGCCATCTTGTCGTTCCACGATTTCGTCAACTTATAAGGCAACTTAAAAACCTTAACGGAAATGAATTTTTATCCCCGTCACCTAATGATCCACGGTCTTGTAACTTCATAAAACAACTTTCAAATAATTTTACCTTTGTTAAACATAGAATTCTTGGGGATTCTCCAAGTTCGAAGAAATATTTTCCTTAGCTCGAATAATATTCTTGATCTTTAATTCAATAATTGCGTAGAAGGAATGTGACAGAATTTCGATCGATCTTGATTATACTTTAGACTTAAGGGGCATAGCAACGGCTTTCACCCTTATTCGTCTTCGAGGGTCTTAGCAACAGCTTTCACCCATTTTATAATTTCGATCTAAGGGGCATAGCAACGGCTTTCACCCTTAGTCGTTTCAGAGCATTTTTAGCCCGAGGGTCGTAGCAACAGCTTTCACCCATTTTATAATTTCGATCTAAGGGGCATAGCAACGGCTTTCACCCTTAGTCGTTTCAGAGCATTTTTAGCCCGAGGGTCGTCACCCATTTTTATTTTTCGATCCAAGGGGCGTAGCAACGGCTTTCACCCTTGGTCGATTTTCGAGGGTCGTAGCAACAGCTTTCACCCGTTTAATAGTTGATGGAGACAAATAGAGATTGATAATAGATGAATAGAGATTGAGAATATCAGAATATGATTAATAAATAAGAATTTTGGCGAAATGAACTTTCATTGAATAAATAACTCAGTCGAAATAAATTTTCATTGAACACATAGTCTTCTTAATCATGAGAAACAAAAAAAAACGGAACGAGATGACTAAATAATAGTAGCCTAGAATTCAACTATCCATCTTCATCTTCCATAATATCTTCTTAAATTAACAGCATTCCATGCTCGAGGTAGGACCTCTCCATTAGGATGAGCAATTTTGTAAGAACCCTTCTTTCCAACCTCAACGATTATATAGGGGCCATCCCAATTAGGTTGAAGTTTTCCAACATGCTTCGACACTTCCACTTTCTTGAGCATTAAGTCTCCCACTTTGAATGTTCGGATTCGAACGTTTCAATTATAAGATTTTTCCATGCTGGACTTGGTAGCCTGAATTTTCAACTTGGCACGGTCCCTTCGACTGTCTGCGTGATCAACTTCCATTTCCCTTAGAGATCGATTTTCCTCAGGATCATAAAATTCGACCCTGGGAGATGGTACGAGGTTCTCGACTGGAATAACAGCTTCCGACCCATAAACCAGACTGAACGGAGTTTCCCCGGTTGCAGCCTTAACAGTAGTTCTATTAGCCCATAAAACTCTTGGCAGTTCGTCGAGCCATTTTCCTTTTGCCTCAGATAAACGTTTTTCCAGAGATCGGACGATCTCTCTGTTCACGACTTCAGTTTGTCCATTAGCTTGAGGATGCCCTACTGATGCGAAATTATGTTGTATTCCGAACTTTTCGCACCATTCTGTGATTCTTTTCCCGGTGAACTGCGTTCCGTTATCAGATATTAAGATTCTAGGAATCCCGAACCTGCAGACAATATTTTTCCCTAAGAAATTAATAACTTGGAACTGAGTGATCTTGGTCAGAGCAACACATTCGACCCATTTGTTGAAATATTCTACTGCAACCAATACATAATTCTTCCGGGCTCTTGCTGTTGGAAATGGCCCAACAATATCGATGCCCCATTTATCAAAAGGCCAACAGATCGGAATAGAGTGCATATGTTCAGCCGGTTGATGGATCAAATTCGAATGAATTTGACAATGGTGGCATTTCTTCACATAACCAACAGAATCAGAGAAAAGAGTAGGCCAATAATATCCTGATCTCGAGCATTTAAGAGCTAACGCCCGAGCACCGCAATGACTTCCAGCCTCTCCCTCGTGAACTTCCTTTAGAATATCATTATAGTGAGCTTCGGAGATACATTTTAATAAAATTCCAGAAGAGGATCGTTTATAGAGTTGATTATCAACTAGAGTGAACGAAGGCGCTCGGTATTTAATCCTTCGAGCTTCGTTTGTGTTTTCTGGAAGTTTTCCTTCTTTGAGATAGGCAATAAAAAGGTCGATCCAAGAGATCCTTGGCTCATCGACTCCAGGATATCGACTGAGGGAGTCACATCCAGCTCGATAGCGGATGCATTGGATAATAGCCATGTGATTATTCTTTCATTCTTCCCATCGGCAAGTCCTGTGAACTTCGATAATAGATCTGCCCATAGATTTTCATCCCTCGGTACAGGTTGAATATCAAATTTGTCGAATTCAGAGATCAACTTTTTTGTATTGTTCAAATATTTGATCATATTGAACTCCCTGGCCTCGTAAGTGCCTTTCACCTGTCTATGAACAAGTTCAGAATCTGTTAACACAACAATTGATTTTACCTTTGCCTTTATGGCCATTTCTAATCCAGCGATCAGGGCTTCATATTCCGCTTCGTTGTTTGTAACGATGAAGTCCAAGGTGATAGCATAACTCAAGTCTTCACCATTGGGTCCTTGAAAATGAATTCCAGCTCCACCTCCTTCTTTGGTTGAGGAGCCATCAACGTGCATCAGCCAGATCTGATCTTCGGCTTCTTCGACCATACTTACCTCGGAAATTGCTTCTTCTTCCGCGTTCGATAGGCTTGTTGATTCGACTACGAAGTCAGCTAACACCTGGGCCTTTACAGCGACCCATGGTTGATATTCAATCTCGAATTGACCCAGCTCGACCGCCCACTTTATCAATCTGCCTGATGCTTCTGGCTTTGATAGGACCTGTCTCAGAGGTTGATTAGTTAAAACGATGACCTTGTATGTCTGAAAATAAGGCCTTAACCTTCGTGCAGCTACCACCAAAGCAAGCGCGAATTTTTCAATCTCCATGTAGTTTTTCTCAGCACCCTGCAATAACTTGCTCAAATAGTAAACTGGTTTATGCTCAGACTTATCGAGCTTTACCAAAACCGAGCTAATGGCCTCTTCCGACACGACTATATATAAATATAGAGGTTCTCCATCGGATGGTTTGGCTAACATTGGTGGTGAGGTTAAGTATGCTTTCAGGTCTTCGAAAGCTTTGTCACACTCTGCATTCCACTCAAAGTTCTTAGATTTACGCAATAGTTTGAAGAACGGTAAACTCTTGTCAGCAGATCGTGAGATGAATCTATTCAACGAAATAATCTTCCCAATCAAGCTTTGGACATCTGAGAGTTTTCTTGGTTGTTGTAGATTGGTAATGGCTCGAATTTTTTCGGGGTTGGCTTCGATTCCTCTTTCGTGGATGAGATATCTGAGGAACTTTCCCGATCGCACGCCGAAAGTGCACTTGGCAGGATTCAACTTCATTCTATACTTCCTTAAAATTCCAAAACATCGATCAAGGTGGTTGATGTGGTCCTCCTCCGTCATACTTTTTACTAGCATGTCGTCTACATAAACTTCCATGATTTCCCCTATCAATTCCTTAAACATCATATTGACTAACCTCTGATAGGTTGCACCCGCATTCCTCAAGCCAAAAGGCATGACAATGAAGCAGTAGACTTCCCGCTCGGTGATGAACGCTGTTTTATCCTGGTCTCTTTCGTTCATGAAAATCTGATAAAATCCTTGGAAAGCATCCATCATACTAAAAAACACAAACCCCGCGGTGGAATCTACAAGCATATCGATCCGAGGTAATGGATAAGGATCTCTTGGGCACAATTTGTTTAGGTATGTAAAGTCGTTACACATTCTCCATTTGTTTTCAATCTTTTCGACCTTAGAAACTAGGACCACATTACACAACCACTCCGTGAATTTTATTTCCCTGATCTGACCCGCCGCTAACAATCTATCGACCTCAGCATTAATTATCTTGTCCTTTTCGCGGCCATGATTGCGCTTCTTTTGCCTTACAGGTTTGGCCTTTGGATCGATGTTTAATGAATGTGTTATCACCCGTGGGTCGATTCCCACTATATCATCCGAACTCCAGGCAAAAACGTCCACATTTTTCTGTAAAAATTCAATGAGCATGGTTTCCATGCCCTCGCTTAACTCCGTTCCGATTTTGGTGAATTTCTCAGGGGCTCCCGGAACTAAAGTTACTTTTTTGTGGTCGGGCGCTTGCACGCTCATGTCAACATTCTTCCCTTTCTTTCCTTGTAATTTCTCGCAGTCAGGGATCGGTGATTTTAAGCCAGACTCCAATTCACTTATCTTCCTCTTAACCGGGAGCTCGGGCTCCACTTTCTTCTTAATACTTAAAGATGAATTATAACATTCCCAAGCCATGTATTGGTCGTTTCTCATTTCTCCTACCCCTCCCTCGGTCGGGAATTTTATCTTTTGATGGTAGGTAGATACAACTGCCTTGAAGATATTTAGAGCTGGTCTCCCTAATATGGCATTATAAGCGAACGATGTATCTACTACCAGGAATTTGACCATCCTTGTTACATTTTTTGGTTTGCTTCCTAGAGTCGTGCTCAAGAGAATGGTCCCAAGCGGAACGATCTCCGATCCCCCAAAACCGACCAAAGGAGTGGTTACTCGATCCAGATGCGGGTGACAAAGATTCATCCTTGTGAGAGCTTCCGATGAGATAATGTTTGCCGAGCTTCCATTATCGACTAGCACTCTCTTAACCTCGAAATTAGCAATTTTCAATGTCAACACCATGGAAAAATCTGGATCGTCTTCATTTGTATCCCAATTAACATCCAAAGGTCGATCGACCTCACTGAAACTTATAACTTGATTTTCCATGGAGGGAAACTCCAAGGATAGAATTTCCCTCTTTGTAGAGACCCCAGCCCTTATCGATCTCAACGTTCTTTTTCTAGCATTTCTGCTATCTCCTCCTGCTGGTCCGCCAGCAATCATGTTTATCACTCCATTTGACCGCTCTTCCGTCTGATTTCGAACCTGCCTTTGTTGAGTATTAAACTTTCGCGGGCTCCTGGACCTATAACGATTGTTATAGTTGTCTCCTTTGACAAATTCTTTGAGTTTTCCTTGTGCAATTAGTTTTTCTATCTCGACTTTCAGTTGGTAATAGTTTTCGGTGCTGTGCCCCCGAGCCCGGTGGTATCGACAGTATTGGTCATAACCCAACGCACCTGGCCTAGCCTGAGTGATCCTTTGAGCCTCGGGAATCAAATTTCCTTCTTCTAACACAGTTAACACTTTTTCCTTTGAACTGTTAAGTTCAGTAAACTGAATTTTTCCCGGTCTTGGAGGTCGAGCTCGTTCATAAGGAGGTCCATAGGAATTCGACCCTTGGAGCGGCATATGTGGCTTATAAGTGTTGATTCGTTGCCAAACAGACCCTTTGGTCGATCCTAATCACCAGGTTTCGGGATAGGAGCCCGATCTTGTTTCTTGTTAAGAGGAAGTTTCACAGTGTTCAAACTTTTTAACTTATTCATCTCTTCCTGAATCATGTATTTCTCAGCAATCTCCATTATTCGCTCGAAGGATTTCAGTTGTTTTCTGCACAAGGCGTTTCCGAACTGAGTGCTCCTTGTCAGCTCGAACATTAAAGAGGACAAATATTCGATCTGCGGAGTGTCAACTTTGAGAAGTTCGATACTGAACCTCGCTAACCATTGTCTCAACGTTTCTCCTTCCAACTGTTTTACGGTCCCCAAATGATTCGCCGGTAACCTCGGTTTCCTTTGACTAGCAAATTGGTGTTTTAGTTTGTCGCAAAATTCCTCGAGGGAAAATATGGAGTTAGGCGGCAACTTTCCGAACCAATCGAGGGAAATTCCCTCGAAGGTAGTAACCATGATCTTGCAACAAAAGTCCTCTGAATGTCCGTATAAGTTCATCACATTAATAAAGCTGTTGATGTGTTCCCCGGGGTCGGTAGTCCCGTTATACCGTGGTAGCCTGGTCGGTACCGTTTCCACATTTCGAGCTTCGCGTATTTCTTGACAAAACGGCGAACAACGCATGATACTGTTCGAAACCTCCCTATCTCGTAGATTCTCTCTGCTCGGAAGGTTTTCCGCTCGCCTGGCAGCATGATTGCTGCGAGGAATCTCTATCAGCGTATCTTCCTTCTCCAACTTCTTAGCTACTCTCTCTTGCACTATTCTTTCCAGTTCAGATTCAGTAATTCTTTTGTAGGTCGATTTTTTGCCTCTGACAGCACCAGAAGGATGGCTCTCCCCTACTACTGAATCTTCCACATCATGTACTGATTTTGGCGGGATTTCTGACCGGGCGTTGATTTTCGATGGCACAGGTCGAGGAGGGTTTGTTGCTGGCGCGTGCGATATAGATCGTAGTACACTGTTCTCCCTCTGGATGTTCGAAGATGGTATTTCAGGTCTCCCATGAACTGCTGGCTGATCTACAGGTGATTGATCAGCTCTTCACCAACGGTCGTGTGAACTGGAACATTATCCTACGGAACAACTGGTGGAATCTCTGGTTGTTGAGCCGCGCGCGACAGATTATCGGGCTCATTGTTGACCGAATTATGTGCTCCTGCTGCATGGGAAGGTTCTCCTCTGATATACGTATTTCTCCTCGTAGTAGGCATATTTCGATCTAATACTCGAATAAGGCCCCACGGTGGGCGCCAATTGATCTTACGCGTTTTCGCTTGTTCGATCTAGGTGGTGTAAAATGCCGTACAAATGTTTGTAAACAGAAGTAAAAGATCAATAGTATTTGTATTCGGGATGATTGAGTACAAATTACAAGTATTGAGAGTCCTATCCGAGCATTATAGGATGCCGTACAAGCTAGAGGGTGAAATACATATAAAATAGCCTATACTATTCTTCCTAAGTAGTTCCGAGCAGCAGCCTCGGAGGAAGAGCACCTGGGAAGTTGTGTCGTCGTCATAAATGCCAGGGGTATTTATAGCTGAGATCTGGAACCAGGTGATCCACCCACAGATGTGCATTTCTCGGCCCACGGGCCTGGGCCTGAGCTCGGCCCAATCAATGATTTTGGACCCTAAGCTTCCTTTGTAGAATCAGCATAGGACTCTTGAGCTTTGGGCTCGAAATTATGCCCTTGAGATCGAGATCTGCGACTTTCGACCTTGCTGAACTGTAGAAATGCTGAATCCAAGAAACCCCTCATCATGGCGTACATATTAATGCTCCAAAGCTTGAATCTTTTCAATACGAGTGTAATTCTATTTTAGAATTTGTTATGGAAGATTCTGATTCTCTTCGTTTAGCTGGCAATTTAAATGCGGTGAGCTTACTGTATCGCATTTTAATATTTTCCAGATTTTTGTATGGCATAAATGTATATATTATATTATTTTAAATTTTATAATTTTGGTTGAATTGCTTTTAGGCTTTGCTCCAACCATTTGTTCGAGTGCCTATGTTCATGAACTTGACTTTCCTGGCCTTTGGTACTTTGAATTGCCGAGGATTTGAAATAGTAGCACGTCTGCTTAATAATGCTCCTAATCTTCAGACACTTACAATTGAAGAGGTAATTTGATTCATTATATTTTTTAATCTGTTTTTTAGTTGATAACTGATTGTAGTTTTCTTTTCGTGCTAGGGATTAAATTGTGGAGGTGGTTATGCAAGTTTCGAGTCTTCATTGTCAAGTTTGCCTGATTGTTTGAAACTTTGTTTCAAGAAAATTGAGATTCATGTGTTTAAAGGGGGAGAAGAAGTAATCAAGTTTATAGAGTATTTTCTGAAGAATGGGAGGATGCTTGGAGAAGTAAGAATTATTTATCGTCCTTTTGTGGATACTAGTGTTTTCAATAGGCTAATGATGTTCCCGAGGCACTCAAAAATATGTGAAATTTTAATGGAGAAAGACTACCGTCCTTCAGCTTGCCCTTTTACAAATTGTTTTTGACTTGTTAGTTTTCAAATTAGTAATATCACTCATCAATTAATGAACATATTATTGTTCCAACTTCCTCCTCTGAGACCGGTTGAGCTGCCCATGCGAACATTAATTAACATATTATTGCATTGTTGTGGTATTGATGTAATTTTTTTGCCTTTCGCAATGAATCTATTTTGAGAACTGAACTTGTTGTGGTATTAACGTAATTTTTTGCCCTTTGCATGAATCTATTTTGATAATTGTTTCAAGTTTGTTTGATTTGTTTGACGAACCGAACTCAAATAAGTTTTTATATATGGAACAAGTTTGAAACGAGTATCGAATAATTTGGTTTGATTTTTAACCCTCCTTTTGACTTTGATATTTTGGGGATTCCATTTTATTTTAAGATTTCCTAATTGCAAAATTATTATTTACTTGATTATAGTTTGTTAAAAAGACATGATAATTTCCTCCTAATGAATAATCTTGTTTTTGTTTTTGAATATGTAGAACAATAGTGAGGACCATGTTGATAAATCTATAATTTCACATATGGTCCTTGTTTTGTATAGTTGTCATCATGTAAAATTGACTGATGTATTGCAATTTGAAACAATTCACAATGAGAAAGCAACAAGCATTGATTTTTTATTTTTTATTTTTATATTTTCTATAAGGAGACTCTTATGTTGTTTTTAACTTAAGATGAACTTACATGATCTGGTTCTTAAATTATGCCACAAAAATAATGTGTTAATTAATATGTCTTTTTTCGGTGGCGGATGAGACATTTGAATAATTGGGGAAGGGGGCTTGAAATTATACTATAAAGCAACATTCGCAAGGCTAATGTGACATGAAATTGGTATTTGCACTGCGGAAGTCGAAACATGATAAAAATTAGATGACGGTATTTGTTATGCATATGATTAAAATTGGAATAGGATAAAAGTAATGGACGAAATTTGTTATGCATAGAACTAAAATAAAAATTGGGTAAAAGTTACAGACTAAACATGTTATTAATATAGTACATATCTATTTTTGAAAAACTTTTAAAGTTACAGGATCGTGGTTGCAATTTTGTCATATTGGACGTTATACTTATCACTAAATTACGTACATACATCTAATATAGTTCTATATTCCTTAAGCAAGAAACGGTTATAAGTTATGAAAATTATCTTACTAGTTGAAGATATGAATTGATATTTACTTATTCTTTTATATTAACAAATCAAGACAATTAGATTATAATTAATATTTTAATTAATGTTTATTGACATGGTTACTATTATTCAATATACCAAGTAATTAAAGCGCCGAAGAAAAAAATTCATAAGAACGCCAGAGTTTGAATCCCAGGAATGACTTATAATTCACTGCACAATTTTAGTATTTTTTGGACCTTGCTAGACTAAATAAAGGGTGTTTGGGGCAGAAATGAGGGATTGGCCTGTGCATCATTGGTACCCAATCTTCTACACCAAATGAGATCATTGGTGGATTAATATAAGTTAAATTTAATTCTCCTTTTCAATTTTTTCTTTCTCCTTCTAGAATAATATTGTGTATAATTTTAAATTGATCTGAATATTATTAAAGTTGCTATATATGAAGATAGTGAAGAATCGGCTTCGTAATCGAATAAGTGATCAATGACTAAATGATAGTCAAATTGTATTTATAGATATACATATTTAGTGGTATTTTATATGATGTTATTATGGATCGATTTCAAAAAATAAAAAATCATCGTTGTCAACTATCAATGTAATTGGTATCTTTTGAAATTGTAATTAAAATACGTAGATGTTTTGGGTTCTTTTATAGTTATGACATGGTATAATATATAATTAAAGTAACTTATAGGTAAAACTTTTTTTATTGTATCTTTTCGTATATTTTCTTATGAATGAAATAAACTTTTTTTTTTTTTTGGTTTCCTAAGGATTTAATCCCTTTCGAGGCGGGTTGGACACATTATGTGAATACCTCTCCCAAGAGGAATTCGAATATGAGAAAATAAAAAGTTTAAACTGACAGTTGGATTAAAATTTATTTTTTGTATTTCGATTATTGAATTTATCATAGAAATTTAGTCCCCACTGCACTAAATTATTAAATTCGCCCTTGCACGAGGCAGTTATTCTACTACTACAAATGTCTTGAAAGCCAAAAGGAAAGGTTATTAAATTCTCGCTTCTAATTCTAAGCCTAAAATCCTCTTTAGTACGAAGACACAAATTTGAGTCTCATGTTCCGAAGTGCTGCAATTAAAGAAGCCATGCAAACCCTCATAAGCAAAGTGGCCTTTTTGTTCTCTTCGAAAGCGACACACTCAATGTCGTTCACATGATTACAAGTCACCTTTCTTTCCTTTGATTGGGCTTGTATCTCCGACGTTGTTTTTGCTATGTGGCTTTTGTGTCTCCGAGACTTGGGGAATAAAACGACACATAATCTTGCTAAATGAGGAAAATCGATTTGGATCATTGTTTTAATCGAATATTGAGATAGTAAAATATTACTTAATAAATAATAGTTAGCAAATTTTGAAAATTTGAGATATGATTTGGATTGGGATTTAATAATTAGGATTTTGAGGAAATAAAATAGATGATATGCATGAAATCAGTAACTTGAGACACCATGATATAGTGTAATGCTTGAAATGATGAACATATTCTATATCGATTGCAATTTTTTTGTTATGATTTTGATAATAATTTAAATTATAATAAATACTCTCTCCATTTCAAATTAATTGGGACATTTGTCAATTTCATATTTTTTTAAATTAATTGGCACATTTGGTTTTCCAATTTTGCCTTTTTTTTGGAAAGCTCAAGGGTCACCAATAAAAAATTTAAAAGGTAGAAAAAATGTATGAAGTAGTTCATTTATAAGGGGTCATTTACTTACAGTGTTATACTTTAGTCCAGAAAATTTTATTTATCAATTTAGTCCCTCATAAAGTTATTTTTGTACTTTAGTTCACATTGGACCACCTGAAAATGACCAAACTGAAACAGATAATTCATAGTGGGGACTAACATGAAAAAAAAACACAAAAAGAATCATTCTGTAAAAGTTAATGATAAGGAGACCACTAGTGGTGTTTACCCTTTATATAAGTATTTGCAAATCATATAAACAAATAATAAAATGGTTTTTAAAAAAAAAAAAAAAAAGCAAGAATGTGAAGCGTTCATATATAAATATGTATTTGATTTGCAAATCATATAAACAAATAATAAAATGGTTATTTTAGAAAAAAAAAAAAAAAAAGCAAGAATGTGAAACGTTCATATATAAATATGTCTTTGGGAAGTAGTGCTCTTTTCTGAATGCGAATGTGAAAGGTTAGAATTCAGTGGTTATTCAAAATAGTGTTCTTGAAAATGTCAAAGGTTTTTAGATATGAACAATTATGTAGCTTTTTGAAGCTATATATTAATGAGCGGGTAAGGTAGATTATAAGAACATAACTCTTTTACACTTCTTTTCAAAAGCATTTTGGAAATCTTTTCTCTTACAATTAAATATTAAATAAGATCTTCCTAATTTCTTCCAATGGAGTCAAACGTCCCACCTGAAAATTGCTTAGAAAATGAGTGTATTGATCGAATTAGCAACATGCCCGACTCGATTCTTGGCCAGATTTTATCTTACGTGCCTACAAAAGATGCAGTGGCTACCTCCATTCTCTCCACCAGATGGAAAAACCTTTTTCCTTTTGCATTAACTCATATCAAACTAGATCTTAGTGACTTCAAGTGGTTATCCCGGCCTTCTCCTAGTTTTATGAATTTTGTGGACAAATTGTTTAATGAAACTTTACTGGCTGTGCCGTGTGTGGATAGAATATCAATTCATTGTGATGGGGATTATGGGGAAGAGAAGATTGTTTCTTGGCTTTGTTCTGCATTACGGCTTAAAGTGGTATACTTTTGCCTCTTTTGCAAGATGAATGTTTCGGAAACATTGTTCCATAGCCTTAATGGTTGCACTACATTGGTGGAACTGGAATTGGGATCGAAATTTGAGTTTTGTGTTCCAGAAGATTTTGTCTTACCCAATCTCAAAAAAGTGTCGCTCCATTTGTTAATTATCCGTGATGACACTGATTCAGTTCAAACATTGCTTTATTGTCCTATGCTTGAACATCTTACTTTGAATGCATGTGTTTGGGTACCTCTTGGATTTCTATATATCAAATCTTCTGTGTTGAAGAGGTTGTTTATTAAGCGATGTTGGGGATTTGAGGTACAGATTTATGCTCCAATGCTCGAAGATTTTCTATACTCGGGGAATCTTATTGCAGAATTTGTTATGGGTGATTCTAATTTCCTTCGTTCGGCTATCATTGAATTTGAATATATAGAATTATATTTTGAGAATCCCCTTAGCAAAATTATTCTTAGTATTGGCACTATTGTGAAAGGATGCTCAAGCACCAGTGGTCTCTATTTATCTAGTTGTTCAATTATGGTGAGCTTGTATCGCATTTAATAATTTAAAGATTTTTATACAGTAAATTTTAATTTTAATTTTGTCAACTTTGTTATAGGCTTTGTTCCATGAATGTGTTCGACTACCTATGTTCAAGAATTTGACTTCTCTAGTCCTTGGTCAATTTAAAGGTTACGTATTTGAAATATTAGCACGTTTGCTTAATTGTGCTCCTAATCTTGAGACACTTACATTTGAAGAGGTAATTTGATGCATTATATTTTTTAATCTATTTTTTTATTTTAGTTAATAGTTGATAACTGATTCAAGTTTTCTATATATTTTCTTCAAAAGGGTTTTGAATATTGTGAATATGCAAGATTCGAGTCTTCATTGCCAAGTTTGCCTGATTGTTTGAAACTTTGTTTCAAGGAAATCGAGATTTGTGAGTTTAAAGGGGAAGAAGATGTAATCAAGTTTATAGAGTATTTTCTAAAGAATGGGAGGATGCTTAAAGAAGTAAGAGTTATTTATCTTCCTTTTGTGGATACAAGTGTTTTTGACAGGCTAATGATGTTCCCGAGGCACTCAAAAATTTGTGAAATATTCTTAAGGGAGAAAGACAACCGGATTTCAGCTCGCACTTCTGCAAATTAGTTTTGAACATGAATATTTTCAGCAAGCTAGCTAGGGGATTTTTATTCAATTTGACTTGTTAGTTTTCATATTAGTAATATCACTCATCAAACAATGAACATATTGTTGCATTGTTGTGGTATTAATGTAATCATTTTGCCGTTCGCAATTAATCTAATATGAGAATTGTTCAAGCTTGTTTAATTTGTTTGACGAATCGAACTTAAACAAGTTCTTATCGAACGAGCTGGAAATGAGTATCGAATAGTTTGGTTTTGATTTTTAACCCTACTTTTGACTTTGATTTTTTGGGGATTCCATTTTATTTTGAGATTTCCTAATTGCAAAATTATTATTTATTTGATTATAGTTTGTTAAAAAGACTTGATAATTTCTTCCTAATAAATAATATTGTTTTTGTGTTTGAATATGTAGAACAATAGTGAGGACCACGATGATAAATCTATAATTTCACATATGGTTCTTGTTTAGTATAGTTGTGTCATCATGTAAAATTGACTGAAGTATTGCATTTTGAAACAATTCACAATGAAAAAGCGACAATCATTGATTTTTTATTTTTTATTTTGATATTTTCTGCAATGAGATTCTTATGTTGTTTTTAACGTAAGATGAACTTATGTGATCTAGTTTTTGAATTATGGCTTAATAAATGATGCGTTAATTTATATGCCTTTTTCCGGTGGTGAATGGGACAACTGAATAATTAGGGAAGGTGGCTTGAAATTATATTATAAAGCAACATCCCCAAGGCTAATGTGACATTGAATTTGTAATTGCAGGGTGGAAATCAAAAACTGGTGAAAATTAGATGACGATATTTGTTATGCATATGATTAAAATTAGAATAGGATAAAAGTTAGAGAACAAAAGTTATTATGCCTATGACTAAAATTGAAATTGGATGAAAACTAAAAGACTAAATTTATGATAAGTATAATTACATATTTTTTTGCAATTTTGTCATATGTCTCTTAAGCTCCAAATACGTACATACATCTATTAAAGTTCTATATTCCTAAAGCAACAAGTGGTTATAAGTTAATGAAAATTTTCTTACTACTTGAAGATACTATTTTTTTATTTTTATTTTTTATTAATAATTTAAAAATACTCACACTACTATAAAGATAAGAATTTGTAAAGCAAAAAAATCACTCACTCACTGATAGTTATATTTCCATTTCCCTCCAATAACACAATAAAAATCAAATACAAATAAAATGACTTATTCTTTAATGTCAGCAAATCAAGAACGCCAGAGTTTGAATCCCAGGTGGAAGAATAATTCACTGCACAATTTCACTACAAGAAAAATAGATTTTAATGACAAAATATTATATGACATTGTTGAAATTGTCACTTTTTGCATACATTTAGTGATAAGAATATTAGTTTTGTCACAATAATAATAGTGACAAGTGCAATAGTGACAAAATATATTTTTAAGTTGTCACTAATAGCTATTAGTGACAAGTTTACAGAACTTAAGTTGTCACTATTCACAATTAGTGACACCCTTTCAGTGACAACCCAGTGACAATATAATTTAGTGATAACTTTTTAGTTGTCACTATTGGGGTATCACTAAATGTCAAAAGTGACAATTTTTTCACCTTTCTTGTCACTAGTATGTCTATATACATCAGTTTAGTGATAATATTCAAATTCTTGTCACTTTGTCATTTACTATTTTGTCACTAAAATTTAAATTTTTTTAGTGTTTTAATATTATTTGGGCCCGTTTGCTATAGGGTGTTTGGGCCAGAAATGAGGGACTGGCCTGTACTTTATTACTACCCAGTCTTTTAAACCAAATGACATCATTGGTGGATTATAATACAAGTCAAATTTAATTCTCTTTATCCTTTTTACTTGTTCCTTCTAGAATAATATTGTGTATAATTTTAAATTGATCTGAATATTATTAAAGTTGCTATTAAGATAGTGAATAATCGATTTCGTAATAGAATGAGCGATCAATAACTAAATAATTGTTTAATTGTTTTTGTAGAGATACATATTTAGTGGTATTTTAAATGATGTTACTATGGACCGATTTTAAAAAAAAAATCATCGAGGTCAATTGTCAATGTAATTGGTATCTTTTGAAACTGTAATTAAAATACGTAGATGTTTTGGATTCTTTTAGGGTTATAACAGGATGTAATAGGTAATTAGAGTAACTTAGAGGGGTGCAAAGTGCCAAAGATCTACAATTGAATTACCTATTTTGCCTTGATTCAAGTGGTCATTTTTTCTTGAAAATAAGAAAGGTACAAAGTGCTGAAATTTACATATTTTGAGGGTGCAAAATGCAAAAAGTCCATAATTTATTAATAAACTTTGTAGTTGTGTAACTGTATACTACCATTTAAAGAAAAGAAAAGAAAAGAAAAAAACAAGAATGTGAAACATTCAGAGATATAGATATGTCTTTTGAAAATAGTGCTCTTTTCTGAATGAGAATGTGAAAGGTTGGAATTTAATGGTTATTAAAAATAGTGATCTTGAGAATGACAAAGGTTTTTAGATATGAACAATTGTGTTGCTTTTGAAACTATATATAAATGAGCGGGTAAGATAAAACAATAACCCTTCCCTTCCTTTCAAAAGCATTTTGGAATTCTACTACAACTAAATATTAAATAAAATCTTTTTCCTATTTCTTCCAATGGACTTAAAAAATGAGTGTATCGATCGAATTAGTGATATGCCGGACTCGATTCTTGGCAAGATTTTATCATGTGTCCACAAAAGATGCAGTGGCTACTTCCATTCTCTCCACCAGATGGAAAAACCTTTTTCCTTTTGCATTAACTCATATCAAACTAGATCTTAGTGACTTCAAGTGGTTATCCCGGCCTTCTCCTAGTTTTATGAATTTTGTGGACAAATTGTTTAATGAAACTTTACTGTCTGTGCCGTGTGTGGATAGAATATCAATTTTTTGTGATGGGGATTATGGGGAAGAGAAGATTGTTTCTTGGCTTTGTTCTGAATTAAGGCTTAAAGTGGTACACTTTTGCCTCTTTTGCAAGTTGAATAATTCGGAAACATTGTTCCATAGCCTTAATGGTTGCACCACATTGGTTGAACTGGAATTGGGATCGAACTTTGAGTTTTGTCTTCCAAAAGATTTTGTCTTACCCAATCTCAAAAAAGTGTTGCTTCATTCGTTAATTATCCATGATGACACTCATTCACATCACACATTGCTTTCTTGTCCTATGCTTGAACATCTTATTTTGAATGAATGTGTTTGGGGACCTCTTGGATTTCTATTTATCAAATCTTCTATGCTGAAGAGGTTGGTTATTATGCTATGTAGGGGATTTGTGGTGCATATTGATGCTCCAAAGCTCGAAGTTTTTTTATTTAAGGTGAGCTTATATTTTAATATTTTCCGGATTTTTGCATTGTATAAATGCTTATATTATTTCTTTATAAATTTTGCCGACATGGTTATAGGCTTTGCTCCAACCATTTGTTCAAGTACCTAACTTGACTTGCCTGGTCCTTGGTCAATTGAAAGGCAACGGATTTGAAATAGTAGCACGTCTACTTAATAATGCTCCTAATCTTCAGACACTTACAATTGAAGAGGTAATTTGATGAATTATTTTTTTAATCTATTATTTAGTTAAAAGTTGATAATTGATTGAAGTTTTTTATATCTTTCTTGATAGGGATTTGAAAATTGTGAAGGTGGTTATGCAAGTTTCGAGTCTTCATTGCCAAGTTTGCCTGATTGTTTGAAACTTTGTTTCAAGAAAATCGAGATTCGTGAGTTTAAAGGGGAAGAAGATGGGATCAAGTTCATAGAGTATTTTTTAAAGAATGGGAGGATGCTCGGAGAAGTAAAGACTTATTTATCTTCCTTTTGTGGATACGAGTTACAGGCTAATGATGTTCCCGAAGCACTCAAAAACTTGTGAAATTATCTTAATGGAGAAAGGCATCCGGGCTTCAGCTCGCAGTTTTGCAAATTGGTTTTGAACATGATTATTTTCAGCAAGCCAGGGGATATTTATGCAATTTGACTTGTTAGTTTTCATGTTAGTCATCAATCAATGAACATACTGTTGCGTTGTTGATGTATTAATGTAATCCTTTTGGTGCAATGAATCTATTTTGAGAATTGTTGAAATTTTAGTGCCTCCTGATTTTGATTTTTTGGGGATTCCATTTTACTTTGTGATTTCCTATTTGCAAAATTATTTATTTGATTATAGTTTGTTAAAAAGACATGATAATTTCCCCCTAATAAACAATCTTGTTTTTGTATTTGAATATGCAGAACAATAGTGAGGACCATGATGATAAATCTATAATTTCACACATGGTTCAAGTCTTGTATAGTTAGTTGTCATCATGTAAAATTGACTGATGTATTGCATTTTGAATCAATTCTCATTGAGAAAGCGACAAGCTTTGATTTTTTGTTTTTTAGTTTTATATTTTCTGCAAGGAGATTCGTATGTTGTTATTAACGTAGGTGAACTTATGTGATCTGATTTTTAAATTATGCCACAAAAATGATGGGTTAATTTATATGCCTTTTCAGGTGGTGGATGAGACATCTGAATAATTAGGGAAGACGGTTTGAAATTAAACTACAAAGCAACATCCCAAGGCTAAAGTTACATGAAATTTATATTTGCAGGGTGGAAATTGAAACCTGGTGAAAATTAGATGACAGTATTTGTTATGCATATGATTAAAAAATTGGAATAAGGTAAAAGTAGAGGACGAAATTTGTTATGCATAGGAATAAAATAGAAATTGGGTAAAAACTAAAAGACTAAGGGTGAGTTTGGCCTAGCGATACGATAAACAATTATAGGAGAATTAATTTTAGTATAATTGATTTTGGTAATAATTGATTATAATAAAAATTAATTATAGAATAATTGCTTTTGTATAACAGCTTTTGCAAAAGTAACACTTTAGTAGCTTCTAAAATATGTTGATTTTTTGCTTCTCGAGATCCCAAAAGTGATTATGATCTTGGGGGCCAAACACCATGAAAATCATGATTGAGCACAAGTTATTTTTATAATCGGGGTCAAACACTTCAAAAATCACAATAGAGATCTATAAGTGATTTTAAGAGCTCCAACCGCTGGGCCAAACTCACCCTAAACGTGTGATTAGTATTGTGCATGTCTATTTTTGAAAAACTTTTAATGTTACAGGATCGTACATGCAATTTTGTCATATGGGACGTTATACTTAATTATCACTATATTACGTACATACATCTAATGATGTTCTATATTCCTTAAGCAAGAAATGGTTATAATAAAAAAGAAAAAAAAAATATTATAAGTTATGAAAAATTTCTTACTACTAGAAGATATGAATTGATATTTACTTATTGGCAAAATAGTATTTTTAGTCCCTTATGTTTTACTAGTCCGCAAAAGTAGGACACTTAAATCTCCGGCAAGCATTTTTAGTCCCATAAGTTTCGTAAGTCTGCGAAATTAGGACATTTAAATCTCTGGCAAGCATTTTTAGTCCCATAAGTTTCACAAATCCGCAAAAGTAGGACATTTAAATATTCGGCAAGCATTTTTAGTCCCTTAAGTTTCACTTGTCCGCGAAATCAGGACACTTAATTTTTCAGCAAGCATTTTACGTCCCTTAACTTTCACAAGTCGGCAAAATCAGGACACTAAGTTTTCCAGCATGCAAGATACGTCCTATAACTTTTCTATACCCGCAAATTTAGTCCACTTGACTGCAATTATAGTCCACAATTTGCCAAAAATTGCATAATTGCCCATTGGACCATTAATTTGAGAATTTTGCCACATTGAACAATTAATTTAGGGATTTTGCCAAAATGGACAATTAATTTGAGAATTTTGCCACACTGAACAATTAATTTAGGGATTTTGCCAAACTGGACAATTAATTCGGGGATTCATGTGCTTTATTTGTAAAATTTAGAGCATCAACTTAGGTAAGTTCTTATTTATAGAATAGTGTTCTTTGTTTTCAATAGTTGTACTATTTAATATTATGAATGAATTAGAAAGCGGCGTATAGCCATTAAATTGATTTTTTTTTTCCAATATAGCCTTTTAGATAAAAGTATTTCCCAAAATGACTCAAACTGAAAAGTATTTTCCAAAATGACTCAAACTGAAAAGTATTTCCCTAAATGTACCTTTTATGAAAAATCGCAGTTGCCAACTGCGATTATGCATTTTTACGAAATTATGAAAAATAAAATAAAAAAAAATTTACCAAAAATCGCAGTTAGGTAAATTTTTTTATTTTTTTTGGTTTTTTTATTGTAACGAAATTGCCTTGATAAACTAAAAATCACACAAATAGGTGAAAGTTAAGTGACGTAAAATGCTTGCTGAAAAAGAAGATATGTGCGACTTTTTATTATGTAGATGGGTGGTATGCAAATTTAAATAATTAACTTATTATGTTATCTTTTACTATGTAGATGGGTGGTATTATTTTTTTGCATGGATCGTTACAAACATAGTGCCAGAAAGCATCTCAAATAAACATTATTAACACAGAAAAAAATGGGTCACACTCTAGCAATATAATTATACTCCAATAGCAATACTTGAACAATACATGAATGTCTTGGGCACAATATATTTTACCTGATTATATATAAACATGCTTGATAAGAATGCATGAGACACTTGATTTATTATTTATAAATATAAGAGATAACACAATGTCATACTTATACTGAAATAGAAAACAAACATTTCATTTAAAATACTATTACTAATATAAATATTAAATAATTACAAAACTCAAGCCATTTTATAAAAAAAAAAACCAAAAAAAATTAAAAAAAAATATTTACCAAAAATCGCAGTTGCTAACTGCGATTTTTCACAAAAGGTACATTTAGGGAAATACTTTTCAGTTTGAGTCATTTTGGGAAATACTTTTATCTAAAAGGCTATATTGGAAAAAAATTCAATTTAATGGCTATACGTGTAATAACCAATTTTCAGATATATTAGATACGTACATATATATATAATTAAAGTAATAGTAATAATTAAACTAGGATTGTTGGATAACTTAAATGCTTGAGGGTACATTAGGAATTTAGATAAGTTATTAACCTAAGAATTAAAAGGTGTTATACTTTGCATATATGTAGTCTTGGAGAATGAAAAAGAAAAACCTACGTCGCCTATCAAATTGAAGCACGAGGAAAGAAAAGAAGAAGGTGAGATTGATGATCTTATTACGTGAGAAATTGTAAATCAACTTTATGCATAATATTTATAAGCAGGTTAATTAATTCATACCTACGTACTGTTAGAAGCAAAGGGAATTTTATATTCTAGTGCTTGGATATGTATATATGTTCTACTGCTTGGAATTGTATATTCATAAAGGGTTACTTTATTGCCAAAGTGAATTTTATATTAGTAAAGATAGGATGTATGTATGTGTTTATAATTATATGCCATAAACACCATATATATACTACTAAAGCTACGTACTGTTAGAAGCAAGTAGTGAGTTAATTGGTGGAATTGAGAAATCAGAATTATGTTTGTTTTCACATATGAACGAGATGCATTAATTATTAATTCCTTATCTGAATTCGGAACAGACCTATTTAGTTGTTTATATATATATAATGAGGAATTATTACTTGGACTTCATGTGTAATTAATGTATTGATACCTGAACTGAAGGTAGATTATTAATCCTTAAATTTATGTATTTTAGCTTTGCCTTAAAGATTTTGGAGTTGGTTGAGATTTCATAAGTGTCGTAATCCCAAAGGTTTTAAGGTAAGTAATTTTGAACATTTTCCTATCGTTTCATGAGCTCGAATACAATTTTTGAACTTTTAGTATTTTAATAATTTGATGTATGGAGATACTTTGTTACGCTTTGTTGGCTCTCAAGTGCATGCGTGTATTTAGTCTACCTCTTGGACTCTGTTCTGTTCTGTTCTGTCAGTCCCCTGGTCATCTGCGTCCCACTGGTCATGGGCTCATCTGTTCTGTCCCCTTCGACCGAGGGGTCTCTGTTTATCCATTGGGTCACTATGAGTCATGCATGTAATATCTTGTGAGCAAAACTATATGATTTTCTGAAATATTTGCTTTGACAATTCTCCATATTCTAGCCAAAGTAATTTTATAAGTTGTGAAAGTTTTAGCTATGATAATCTAATAGGTCTCTGTTCATAGTTGCTTTCTGAGGTTGCGACTCACCCTTCGTCATATTTTCTTCTTCTTTCAGATGTTTAGTTATTTTTGTGAAGCTAAGAAAATAAGTAGGTGGATTGCTCGAGGTCAAGGCGAAGTTTTCTCTTATTTAGACGATTCATTATTTTAATAGATTTTGAAACAATTTCTTATGATGACTATTTTTGGTATTAGATTAATTGGGAACAAAATTTAGATGTTCATTGTTCTCGAATATTTTAGTGGTTTTGTTTTAGGATTTATTACCAAGACCTTTATTTGCTATGTCATTGTCATTTTGTTATTAATTTAGAGGCTTCGTGTCGCCGTTGTTTATTACGACGACACGGCCTGTCATGCCTCTATTTTAGGGCGTGACAAAGTGGTATCAGAGCCAGGTTTATGTTGTTGGTTTAAGATCTAATCTTCTTAGTTGTACAAAAATATTTTTGTTATGTCATGTCTGATGCTTAAAATAAAATTAACTGAATCAATTGTTGTTAGAGCATCCGTATGGCTCGTGCTAGAGGTAACCGAAGAGGTCAAGGTCGTGGTCGTGGCCGCGGGAGAACTGCCAGCAACACTATTGCCAATGAATCATCTGTCCATGTTGATCTAGGTGAACAAAATGCCCATGCTCAAACCGCAGCACAGGGGCAACAGGCTAATCAGGCAACTACACATAATCCCGGTGTGCCTGCTACACAAGCGGACCTAGCAGGTGTTTTTCAAGTGATTGTAAATCTATTACAGCAGCAACAACAACAGCAACCATCTCAGCCACAACCTCCCACGATGATATCCTACTTTGAAAGGTTTAGGAGACTTAACTTTCCAACATTTGAGGGCAGTGATGATCCTGTTGCAGCCGAAAAATGGATTAGCAGCATTGAAGATACATTTATTGCGATGGAGTACCCAGTTGGAGTAAGATTAAATGTAGCTTTGTCATTTTTAGCCGGGAATGCTAAGTATTGGTGGGACTCGGTGAAGTCGGCATATGCTGATCCAACCAATCCATTGTCATGGGAGGATTTTAAGAAGTTGTTTCTTGATAACTATTTTCCTCGTGCTGTCAGAATAGCCAAGGAAATTGAATTCCTTAACCTTAAGCAAGTCGGGGATATGACAGTATTGGAGACTGCAAATAAGTTCAACGAACTAGGAAGGTTTTGCCCTTTATATATGAGCACAGAGGAAAGTAAAGTGAATAGATTTTGTCAAGTATTAAAGAAGGATATTCAAATTCGCGTCTCATCTCATATGGATACCACATTCCGTGACTTACTGGAGAGAGCTTTGAGAGTGGAGGCAGATTTGAAGAACCACGAACAATATGTTGGTGACCGTAAGAGATCAAGATCTGAAGTATCTCCGAATATTCGCGATATCGGCACCAACATCAGTGTAACTAAGAAAAGAGAAATTGGGAACTCGAGTTCTCAGAGCAAGGAGTGTGATCATTGCCACAAACTTCATTCCGGGGAGTGTCGTTGGAAGAGTGGTGCGTGCTTTAAGTGTGGTCGATCAGACCATCGTATTAGGGATTGCCCATTCACGACGGGTACATCAGCCAAACCACCTGAGCAGACAAAGAAAGGCAATGCTCGACTATTTTCTATGACTCAGAATGATGTGGATGCGAACAACGATGTGGTGACAGGTACTGTTTATATACAGTCTACAAATGCTTATGTATTGTTTGACTCCGGTGCCTCTCATTCTTTCATCTCTAAGAAATTTGCTGAATATTTGAATTGTTTGTCTGAAAAGTTGGATGAGCCTTTACATGTTGCTACGCCAATGAGAAAAGTGATTATTACTGATAGGATTGTCAGAGATTGCAATATGAAGTTAGGAGAAAAAGAATTTAGAGCAAACTTGATACATTTAGATATAAGTGATTTTGATGTTATCTTAGGTATGGATTGGTTGTCTTCTTATCATGCCCATATAGACTGTTTTGGAAAGAAAATTGTGTTCAAAATCTCAGAGCAAGAAGAATTCTCTTACCAAGGTCATAGTCCTAAGTTACTTAAGTCTTCCATCCCTATAATTTCTTCTATTGATGCTTTTAAAGCTTTACGGAAAGGGTGTATCGGATACCTGGCATACATTGTGAATCCAAAGAAGGATGGTAAGCAACTAGATGATATCCCAGTTGTGAAAGAATTTCCAGATGTCTTTCCTGAAGATCTTTTTGGACTACCTCCAGATCGAGATATTGAATTCGAAATAGATTTGGAACCAAGGACGGAGCCAATTTCCAAGGCCCCATATCGAATGGCCCCACGGGAGATGCGTGAATTAAAAGAACAGCTCCAGGAACTACTCGAGAAAGGATTCATTCGCCCTAGTGTGTCTCCGTGGGGAGCACCAGTGTTGTTTGTGAAAAAGAAGGATGGAAGTCTACGACTATGTATTGATTATCGTGAGTTGAACAAAGTGACTGTAAAGAACAAGTATCCCCTGCCCCGAATTGATGACTTGTTTGACCAATTGCAAGGAGCGTGTGTATTTTCAAATATAGATCTTAGATCCGGTTATCACCAATTAAAGGTTAAAGCTGGAGATGTTTCGAAGACGGCTTTCCGAACGAGGTACGGCCATTATGAGTTTTTAGTGATGCCTTTTGGACTAACAAATGCTCCTGCTGCATTTATGGGCTTAATGAACAGGGTTTTCAGAAAATACTTGGATCAATTCGTCGTGGTCTTCATTGACGATATCTTGGTATACTCTAAAAGTATTGAGGAGCACACAAAGCATTTGAGAATGGTACTACAAATACTGCAAGAGGAGCAATTGTTCGCTAAGCTAAGTAAGTGTGAATTTTGGCTTGACAGTGTATCTTTTCTTGGACACGTGGTATCGGCAAGAGGGATTTCTGTTGATCCCGCGAAGACTGAAGCAGTAGTAAATTGGCCTCGCCCAACAACTATCACAGAAATTAGAAGCTTTCTGGGATTTGCGGATTACTATAGAAAATTTGTTCAAGGCTTTTCTCAGATAGCCATTCCTTTGACCCGGCTTACCCAGAAAGGAGTAAAATTTGATTGGACTTCAGATTGCGAACAGAGTTTCAAAGAGTTGAAAGAAAAGTTGGTTTCTGCACCAGTTTTAACATTGCCTTGCAGTGATGAAAACTTTGTTATCTTTAGTGATGCATCAAAAGACGGTTTGGGTTGTGTGTTGATGCAGAATGGAAAAGTCATTGCTTATGCTTCTCGCCAGCTGAAGACTTATGAACGAAATTACCCAATCCACGACCTAGAATTAGCTGCAGTTGTCTTTGCCTTAAAGATTTTGAGACATTATTTATACGGGGAGAAATGTGATATCTACACCGACCATAAGAGTCTAAAATACTTGTTCACTCAAAAGGAACTGAACATGAGGCAGAGGAGGTGGCTTGAATTGCTTAAAGACTACGATATTACTATTAATACCACCCTGGGAAAGCCAATGTAGTAGCCGATGCCCTTAGCAGGAACCCATCCCCTATGGGAGCTATATTGACCAAGCAACCCAAAATATTGGAAGAATTAGAGAACTTGGAGGTTGAAATAGTTACCAGTGGTTCCATAAACATGATGGCAAGCCTAATTGCCCAACATGCATTGATTGAGCGTATTAAATTTGCTCAAGGAGAAGACCCTAAATTATGCAAGATTCGCGAAGGTGTAAAAAGAGGATTGCATCCAAGATTTCGTGTTCATATTGATGGTTCATTGAGGTTTGAAGATAGGGTATGTGTCCCAACGAACCCTAAACTAAAGAAAGAAATTTTTGAAGAGGCTCATAAGTCGCGATTCTCCATACATCCAGGTACCACCAAGATGTATAGAGATTTAAAGAGTCACTTTTGGTGGATGTCGATGAAGCGAGATGTAACAGAGTTTGTGGCTAAGTGCATAACGTGTCAACAAGTTAAGGCCGAACACCAAAGAGTGGCTGGTGAGCTACAGAATTTAGAAATCCCTCAGTGGAAGTGGGAACATATTACCATGGATTTCGTTTGCGGTTTACCAACAACTCCACAGAAAAAGAATGATTCGATATGGGTAATTGTAGATAGACTCACTAAATCAGCCCACTTTTTACCTGTTAAGAAGAAAACCCCACTTGATGAGTTAGCACAACTATACGTGGATAATATTGTATGCCTTCACGGGGTTCCGGTGAGTATAGTGTCAGATCGAGACTCCAGGTTTGTGTCTCACTTTTGGGGAAGCCTACAAAGTGCCCTTAACACAGAGTTGAAGTTTAGTACAGCTTTTCATCCGCAAACTGATGGCCAATCAGAGAGAACTATACAAATCCTTGAGGACATGTTGAGAGCTTGCGTAATGGATTTCAAGGGAAGCTGGGATAAGTATTTGAAGTTAGCCGAATTTGCTTATAACAACAGCTACCAATCAAGTATCGGGATGGCCCCTTATGAGGCCTTATATGGTAGGAAGTGCAGATCTCCGGTGCATTGGGATGATATTGGGGAAAAGAGAATGTTGGGGCCTGATTTGGTCCACAGTGCTTTGGAGAAGATTCCTTTAATAACTAGGCGAATCAAGATGGCTCAAGATAGGCAAAAAAAGTTGGGCAGACCTAAAGAGGAGACACGTAGAATTTAAAGTTGGTGATTTTGTTCATTTGAAGATCTCACCTAAGAAGGGAGTTATGAGGTTTGGGAAGCGTGGTAAATTAAGCCCTCGCTATGTAGGGCCATTCGAAATCCTTGATAGAGTCGGAGAAGTGGCTTATAGGTTAGCACTACCACCAAAATTATGTAAAGTGCATAATGTATTTCACGTAGCCATGTTGAGGAGATATGTCCCCGACCCTAGTCACATTTTGGAGTATGAACCATTGGAAGTTCAAGATGATTTGACTTACGAAGAATTTCCTATTCATATAATTGACCGAAAGGAACAAATATTGAGACATCGCACTATTTCATTTGTGAAAGTCCAATGGTCAAATCATTCAACTAGAGAAGCTACTTGGGAACTGGAAGAAGAGATGAGGAATAAGTACCCGCATATCTTTGTCAATGAAGGTATTTTTCTTACTATTTAAGTTTCGAGGACGAAACTTATTTTCAAGGGGGGGAAATTGTAATAACCAATTTTCAGATATATTAGATACGTACATATATATATAATTAAAGTAATAGTAATAATTAAACTAGGATTGTTGAATAACTTAAATGCTTGAGGGTACATTAGGAATTTAGATAAGTTATTAACCTAAGAATTAAAAGGTGTTATACTTTGCATATATGTAGTCTTGGAGAATGAAAAAGAAAAACCTACGCCGCATATCAAATTGAAGCACGAGGAAAGAAAATAAGAAGGTGAGATTGATGATCTTATTACGTGAGAAATTGTAAATCAACTTTATGCATAATATTTATAAGCAGGTTAAATAATTCATACCTACGTACTGTTAGAAGCAAAGGGAATTTTATATTCTAGTGCTTGGATATGTATATATGTTCTAGTGCTTGGAATTGTATATTCATAAAGGGTTACTTTATTGCCAAAGTGAATTTTATATTAGTAAAGATAGGATGTATGTATGTGTTTATAATTATATGCCATAAACACCATATATATACTACTAAAGCTACGTACTGTTAGAAGCAATTAGTGAGTTAATTGGTGGAATTGAGAAATCAGATTTATGTTTGTTTTCACATATGAACGAGATGCATTAATTATTAATTCCTTATCTGAATTCGGAACAGACCTAATTAGTTGTTTATATATATATATATAATGAGGAATTATTACTTGGACTTCATGCGTAATTAATGTATTGATACCTGAACTGAAGGTAGATTATTAAACCTTAAATTTATGTATTTTAGCTTTGCCTTAAAGATTTTGGAGTTGGTTGAGATTTCATAAGTGTCGTAATCCCAAAGGTTTTAAGGTAAGTAATTTTGAACATTTTCCTATTGTTTCATGAGCTCGAATACAATTTTTGAACTTTTAGTATTTTAATAATTTGATGTATGGAGATACTTTGTTACGCTTTGTTAGCTCTCAAGTGCATGCGTGTATTTAGTCTACCTCTTGGACTCTGTTCTGTTCTGTTCTGTCAGTCCCCGGGGTCATCTGCGTCCCACTGGTCATGGGCTCATCTGTTCTGTCCCCTTCGACCGAGGGGTCTCTGTTTATCCATTGGGTCACTATGAGTCATGCATGTAATATCTTGTGAGCAAAACTATATGATTTTCTGAAATATTTTCTTTGACAATTCTCCATATTCTAGCCAAAGTAATTTTATAAGTTGTGAAAGTTTTAGCTATGATAATCCAATAGGTCTCTGTTCATAGTTGCTTGCTGAGGTTGCGACTCACCCTTCGTCATATTTTCTTCTTCTTTCAGATGTTTAGTTATTTTTGTGGAGCTAAGAAAATAAGTAGGTGGATTGCTCGAGGTCAAGGCGAAGTTTTCTCTTATTTAGACGATTCATTATTTTAATAGATTTTGAAACAATTTCTTATGATGACTATTTTTGGTATTAGATTAATTGGGAACAAAATTTAGATGTTCATTGTTCTCGAATATTTTAGTGGTTTTGTTTTAGGATTTATTACCAAGACCTTTATTTGCTATGTCATTATCATTTTGTTATTAATTTAGAGGCTTCGTGTCGCCGTTGTTTATTACGACGACACGGCCTGTCATGCCTCTATTTTAGGGCGTGACAATACGCCGCTTTCCAATTCATTCATAACATTAAATAGTACAACTATTGAAAACAAAGAACACTATTCTATAAATAAGAACCTACCTAAGTTGATGCTCTAAATTTTACAAATAAAGCACATGAATCCCCGAATTAATTGTCCAGTTTGGCAAAATCCCAAAATTAATTGTTCAATGTGGCAAAATTCTCAAATTAATTATCCAGTTTGGCAAAATCCCTAAATTAATTGTTCAATGTGGCAAAATTCTCAAATTAATTGTCCAATGGGCAATTATGTAATTTTTGGCAAATTGTGGACTATAATTGCAGTCAAGTGGACTAAATTTGCGGGTATAGAAAAGTTATAGGACGTATCTTGCATGCTGGAAAATTAAGTGTCCTGATTTTTCCGACTTGTGGAAGTTAAGGGACGTAAAATGCTTGCTGAAAAATTAAGTGTCCTGATTCCGCGGAAAATAAAAATTAAGGGATGTAAAATGCTTTCCGAAAATTTAATTGTCCTGATTTCGCGGACAAGTGAAACTTAAGGGACTAAAAATGCTTGCCGAATATTTAAATGTCCTACTTTCGCGGATTTGTGAAACTTATGGGACTAAAAATGCTTGCCGGAGATTTAAATGTCCTAATTTCGCAGACTTACGAAACTTATGGGACTAAAAAGGCTTGCCGGAGATTTAAGTGTCCTACTTTAGCGGACTAGTAAAAATTAAGGGACTAAAAATGCTATTTTGCCTTTACTTATTCCTTTATATTAACAAATCAAGATAATTAATATTTTAATTGTTGTTTATTGACATGGTTACAAACTTACTATTATTCAATATACCAAGTAAATTTTATATCAGTTTACTTATCAAAAAAAAAATATATATATATATATATACCAAGTAATTAAAGCGCCGAAGAATTTTTTTTCATAAGAACGCCAGAATTTGAATCGCAGGATGACTTATAATTCACTGCACAATTTTAGTATTTTTTGGGCCGGTTTGCTAGACTAAGGTGATGTTTGCAAATACTTTTTTAAAGCATTTTTCAGCTTTTTTCTTAAAAATGTATTTTTATAGTGTTTGCATTATCACCTTTTGCTTTTGCTTCTCAAGATAAAAGCAGGTGAAATCAAGTTTTGAAGAAGCAGGTCCTTACATGCTTTTTGAAGCGGTGGCAATTTTGTAATTAAAAGAAAAAAGGCAATTTTTAGTCAATTTTATCCTTACCATATTCATATAATTCCACACATACCCACATATATACATCCAAATAAAATTCAGATAATTGAAAATGAATTACGATTTTGTTCTTGTCAAAATTTGAATGGCTAAAAGAAACTTTCCCAATATAACTCTATAAAAGCTTGCATATAATTTCCATCGTTTAATTGCGAATTTGTGACCAAATTGTACTTGAATATTTCAAATATTTTTATCGGGCTTTATTGGTAATGGAATAGAAACATTTATGAACAGTTGGTACAGGAATAGGTTCAGTTCGTACTTTTTTTATATTTATTTGTTGCATTCAATTAAAAAAAAAGAAGTAAAGTAAAAAAATATATAATATTTTACTTATTTTTTAGTTGTTTTAGTTGAGTATACATGTTCTTGCAATGGAAATTTACTTATTTTGTTCTATGTTCTGGTTATGTACCCATTTGTTGAGTTACTTGTCTATGAACTTTTATCTTAATAAATTAGATTGATGCATTCTTGAGGTCTGAAATTTGAGACATTTTGTAGTTTGATATACAACGGTTAATTGTATTCGTATTGAAAACTTAATTGAATCACTTGATTGCATCCATGTGTCCATTTTGTTGAGTTATTTGACTCCTACAGGAAATTTACAGTAATAAGAATACATTAATGCATTCTTGAGGTTTGAAATATGAGGCTCAATGTATGAACTTGTATAGTTATAAATTATACATCGATGCAATTTTTTTATGTTTCAATTGGAAGGTTTAATTGTATTTGTTATGAGAACTCATGTGACTTAATTGAATCATCTGATTGCATTTATGTGGCATTTTTGCGTAGTTATGGACTCCTACATGAACATTTTTAATTCATCCCAAACAACCGACATACCCTTCCCTTCCACTAAACCATTTTTAGTTCATCCCAAAATAAAAATTGGATTCTTATGGAAACGTTTTATTAAAAGCCAAAGTTGTTTTTGCAAGATGTAAATTTAAGGGTAAAATAGACACTTCAAAAGATATTATAATAAACAAAATAACTATAGTTATGTGCTTTTATAAATTTGCAAACACTAAATCAAATGCTTTAAACTGCTTTTTAATGTAGTTTGCAAACACCCCCAGATTAATCAAAAAGTATTTTTTGTCTACTTTCAATAAAAGTACTTGTTTCTTCATCCGGATAAGCATTTACAAACACAACCTAAATAAAGGGTGTTTGGGCCAGAAATGAGGGATTGGCATGTACTTTATTGGTACCCAATCTTTTACGCCAAATGAGATCATTGGTGGATCATAATATAAGTTAAATTTAATTCTCCTTTTCCATTTTTACTTTCTCCTTCTAGAATAATATTGTGTATAATTTTAAATTGATCTTAATATTAATAAAGTTGCTATGAATATAGTGAAGAATCAAATTCGTTAGAGTTTCACTTTAGTCCCTCATAGAACAGTTTATTTATCAATTTAGTCCCTCATAAAGTTATTTTGAGATTTTAGTTCACATTGAACCACCTGAAATTAACCAAAGTGAAACAAATAATTCATAGTGGTGACTAACGTGAAAAAAAAAAAACACAAAAATGATCAATCTATAAAATTTAATGATAAGAGGGATTGTTGGTAAAATCAGTTTTAAGATTATCAAAACTTGAATACAAATCGAAACTGAAACAAACAAACCATTATGAACATTAAAAGAAAACATAATCAGTTATAAAAACCGAACAGATAAATTAAAATCAACTTATCTCACAATTCTGTATAGTAACAGAATTTCTGCTTGCCTTGAAGAAATTATCGACCCACCTTCGGTGCAATTGGGAATCTCGAACACTTCTTCCAGGATAATTTGGCTACAAGAATTCCTCCACTGCACAGTAGCAGAAATTTCACCTCGAAAAACACTCAGTAGCAAAAAATAACCCAGATATTTTTTCTTCTGGAATGCTTTGTTTTTTCGGAGATAGAACATATTGTTGGTTCTATTGGTATGTTTCTGAAATCAGAAATACAGCCATATATATAGGTGGTGGGGAGCCTTGGCAATTAATATTGCCATTAAATCTGAACAAGAAACGGCCCAATTAAATATGAACAAGAAACGACCTAATTAAATATGAAAACGTCTAAAACGTTTTTGACTCAATTCAATTTACGTAACTGCCTCAATTTAAAAATTGTAGCAGCAGAATTAATCTTGAGACTGTTCAATTTCGAATTAGCAACATGCCCACTCGATTCTTGGCAAGATTTTATCTTACGTGCCTACAAAAGATGCAGTGGCTACCTCCATTCTCTCCACCAGATGGAAAAACCTTTTTCCTTTTGCATTAACCCATATCAAACTCTTAAGCAGTTTATTTATCAATTTAGTTCCTCATAAAGTTGTTTTGACACTTTAGTTCACATTGGACCACCTGAAAATGACCAAAGTGAAACAAATATTTCATAGTGGCAAATCATCATAAACAAATAATAAAATGATAACTTATATAGTCAATCCTAGAATATCAATTAATCTATATATATATATATATATATATATATATATATATATATATATATATATATATATATATATATATATCTATATACATATAAAAGTATGAGTTCAGAAAATAGGATTTATTGATTTTTTTGTGAAGACTAATAGCGACAAATTTGTTTTCGTTGGAATCATGTCGTCGTTGATGCTCCTTTTCTTGTAGTGACTTCTAAGATCACTTACCACCGTGAAATCCTTATCGTTGGACTTCGCTTATGTGGATGTAAGTATTACAACTCTTTCGTATATGCTTTACAATGTTTATTTTATTACAGAATGTTATTTTTTGTCATTTCTGTTATTATATTCCACTCGGCAACATTAACCTTGTTTATGTGACTGGTCTCTTCACTATTTCTTTTTCTCTGAAGGTGCTTGACTTTACCTATCCCGTTCTGCCCGATTTTTCTAACCTGAAACATTTGGAGCGTACTATTGATTATTACCGTCATATGGAAGTGATGGCTTATCTCCCTGTCTTTTTCCCAAATCTGAAAGAACTTGTAATACGTGATGTAAAGTACTTGCCTAATGATTTGTTTTGGCTAGACTCACTTTTGAATCTTGTGAGATTTTTAATAATTCTCTTGTTTGGACAATTTTTAGTTCAACTTGTATTATTTGATGCAAACATGTACAAGTTTGACTTTTTGAAGTATGTATTGGCCAATGCTCATGTCTTGGAGGAATTAAAAGTCGTATATTGGAAGTCTACTCCTGCAGTAGATTTAGAGCTTTTCAAAAAATTGTTAGACCTTCAAGGGCTTCACCAGTAGTCAGTAGATTTAAATCTGAAATTACTTCCATGATTTTGAAAAAACTTCGAAGTCACAATTACTTCCATGATTTTATAAGCGGCTCACAATTTCCTAGTTGTAACCAAAATCCTTAATTTCCTAGATTTAAATCTGAAATTACTTCCATGATTATGAAAAAACTTTGAAGTCACAATTACTTCCATGATTTTATAAGCGGCTCACAATTTCCTAGTTGTAACCAAAATCCTTATTTAGCTCTTTATTTGCTTGTTTTTGGGTATTTATTACCTATTTTGGAATTAATGAACTAATATGTTTTGATTTTATAGTTTTTGTGTACTTTAGGTTAAATTTATGATTATCATTCCAGAAAAATATATAAAATGTGCTTCATTTTAGAAAAGCCAACGCTATGACGCTCTTCTATATGCTACATAGTCCCAGAAGCCTTTGTGCATCGCTGTGCTATACGCCTCTGATTACTATGTCCAAATGAAGTCATGCCTTTTGTTGGATAAAGATGAAGATGGAGTGCACTGAATTTAAATTAGTTAAGGGAGGTTTTGATAATTTCCAAAACTTCATATCAGCTAAGTAAAGACAACTTAGTTGTAATCCCTTAGAAGAATTTTGACCAAGTAAGAAGACATATCAGACGGGTCAAATATTCAAGGTCCAGAAGACTACTGATCTGCTGAAGGGAAGAAATCAGACTGATGTAAATCAGCCGACTCAAAACAAATTTGTTCAAGTTTGAGATCAGCTTTGTTCATCATCAGACTTGTACTCTCATCAGCCAAGTGGAAAGATCAAGAAGTCATCCCAACGGTAATAAATGCCACTGGAGTAATAAATGCTGAAGTCCGAGGTTATTAATGGCAAATGATTGAAGAAATAACTCGTATCAGCTCGGTGCATTTAATGCTGTCTGACAGAAAGTACAGTCTGCAGTGCTGTCACTGTGCAGAGAGCCGTTCGAGGAAATTAAGGACCAGAAATCAAGAGATTTGAATTTTGTCTCACTTCAACGGACATAATTCAAAGTGTGAGTATAAATAGCTGAGAGAGACGAAGAGAAAAGAACAACACAACAACTGAGAGAATTTACGAAGCAGAATATTTTCTAAGTCTCAAAAGCTCAAGAACAGCTCACTCATCAGCTTCGTCATTTGTTGACTTAAGCAGAAGTTGAAGATCAAAGATATACACATTTTTCTGAGTGAAAAACTGTTAGAGTGTTGTTAGGAGTGTTTATCCATCTTTGTGAAGTGATAAAACTCTGTAGAATAGGTTTTCATTGTGATTTCCTACTGCGAGCTTACGGCCAGATTCATTTGTTGTTTTGGCGTAAGTGGTGTATACTGATTACTTTGTGTTTTTAGTATAACCCAAGATCTGTGTGACTTGAAAGAGTGGACTAAAGGATTTACATCCATATAACCACTATAAAAATCCTTATGTTTTTACTTTGAATTTTACTTGTATATTTTCAGTTTGCATAAAAACACTTGATAAAACTGTTTGAAAAATGATTAAAGAAGTTTTATAAAACTGGGGATAAAATCTTTCAAACTATTAAGTTTACTTGTGAAAAACACTTTAAAAATCCGCTGCAAGTATTCTGGTATTAAAACTGATTTTCATCAAAATCAGCTAAGTAACTATCATATTAGTGGTCAACAAAGCTGTTCAAATTTTTGTTCGCGATCAGCCTTGTAAGCTTACTGTTCTGTAATAGCTTAGCCTGTTTACATTTGAGCAACAGTTTTAAAGTTAAAAATTTGTTTAAAATTTTCAGAGGTCTATTCACCCCCCCCCCCCTCTAGACCTCATCTGACCACTTGGGACCAACAAGTGGTATCAGAGCAGGTGGTTCATTAGAATCAGCTACCTGATCAACGAGTTTGATCCGAGTGTTTTTCAAAGGTTTTCAAACTTTTTAAAAGAGCATCTTTTTGAAAAATTAATTTTTTTTGAAAAATGGATTGTATCAGTCATGTTCCCCACATAGCTGGTATGAGCTTCGAAGACTGGAAGATCAGAATGGAGATCATCTTAGCTGCCTACAATGATACCATGTACACATGTATCATCAAAGGTCCATTCAAATTCACCAAGACCATCAAAGTTGATGAAGTCGATATAACGGTGGAAAAAGATTTACACGAGATGACAGCCGAAGAAATAAAGCTGTTCAACCTGGACAAAGTTGGGCGATTCATCATGACCAAGGCCCTTGACAATGACATATTTGACAAAGTCAAGCACTGCAAGACTGCCAAAGAAATGTGGGATAAGGTTCGTGATATGAGCGAAGGAAACGACGCCATCAAAGAGCATCAGCTGAGTGTTGCTCTTTGATAAAAATTACAAACAAATATTATTCTAGAAATAGGTAATTCAATTGACTATATAAGCAGTTTATTTATCAATTTAGTTCCTCGTAAAGTTGTTTTGACACTTTAGTTCACATTGGACCACCTGAAAATGACCAAAGTGTAACAAATATTTCATAGTGGCAAATCATCATAAACAAATAATAAAATGATAACTTATATAGTCAATCCTAGAATATCAATTAATCTATATATATCTATATACATATAAAAGTATGAGTTCAGAAAATAGGATTTATTGAATTTTTTGTGAAGACTAATAGCAACAAATTTGTTTTGGTTGGAATCAGGTCGTCGTTGATGTCCCCTTTTATTGTAGTGACTTCTCAGATACCACCATGAAATCCTTGTCGTTGGACTTCGCTTATGTGGATGTAAGAGTTACAACTCTTTCGTGTATGATTTACTATGTTTATTTAATTGCAGAAGGTTATTTTTTGTCACTTCTGTTATAATATTCCACTCGGCAACATTATCCTTGTTTATGTGACTGGTCTCATCACTATTTCTTTTTCTCTGAAGGTGCTTGACTTTACCTATCATGTTCTGCCTGATTTTTCTAACCTTAAACATTTGGAGCATACTATTGATTATTACCGTCATATGGAAGTGATGGCTTATCTCCTTGTCTTTTTCCCAAATCTGGAAGAACTTGTAATACGTGATGTAGAGTACTTGCCTAATGATTTGTTTTGGCTAGACCGACTTTTGAATCTTGTGAGATTTTTAATAATTCTCTTGTTTGGACAATTTTTAGTGTTTTGTCCAGCGGAAAATCATTTTCCTTTGTCATCCATCAATAGTTCCTCAATGTCTGTCATCATCCATCAAGTCTTGGAGGAATTAAAAGTCGTATATTGGAAGTCTACTCCAGCAGTAGATTTAGAGCTTTTCAAAAAATTGTTAGACCTTCCAAGGGCTTCACCAGTAGATTTAAATCTGAAATTACTTCCATGATTTTGAAAAAACTTCGAAGCCTATCAATTATGTCTTTTATAAGCGGCTCACAATTTCCTAGTTGTAACCAAAATCTTATTGCAAATTATTTAGTCTAGTCTCAGAAATTTCGTTACGGCCAAGAATTTTGTTGTAATTATTGGATGACCGTTTATTTGATCAGCAATATTGATGAAGAAATTTTGGTGCTGCATTTTTCATGGAATTTTTCATTTGATGAATGTGGACGTTCTTTTTTGTGTAATATCTATCAGCTAGATGAATGTTATAGTGATAGTTAAAAAAGCTAATGAATTATATTTTTTTACTATTAGAAAATGTTTTTGCTTATTACACATGTAGAAGATAATGAAAAGTAGATGTAGTTGTTTTGAATTAGAAGCGCAAAAACTATATCGTATTTTTCAAAATGATGAATGAGCAGTTATTCAAAACTCTTCTTTTAAGAATTGACTGGGATATTTTTAAGGATTTTTAAGGTGCGGGCATGTCAGTTACGTCCTCACATGCGGGAAGTCTCATCATGCCGTTCATTTGGCTCAGATTGATCTGTATCGTTGATTAAGTAATTTGGTCAAATTTAATTTGTAACTATTGACTTTAATTAAATTACAATATACATAATTTACCCTTTCAATTAATTTTCTTCCAAAAAAAAATCGGCCATTATATAAAATGACCACTTTACCCCAATTTTATAATTGACATTGACAATTTTGCAAATTAACCCCTATATTCCGCGATTTTACGAATTGAATTATTTTGCCTCTAAAAAATATAAAAAAACCGTCTGTCATATAAAAAGACCGCTTTACCCCCAATTTAGATAATAATTGACTTTGACAATTTTGCAAATTAACCCCTATGTTTTGCGATTTTACGAATTGAATTATTTTGCTTCTAAAAAAACAAAAAAAAGGCCTTTCATAAATTAAAAAAGACTGTTTTACCCCCAATTTTGATAGTAATTGACTTGGACAACTTTGCTAATTGACCCATATGTTTTTCAATTTTACGAATTGAATTATTTTGCTTCTGAAAAATAAAAATAAACGCCTCTTATATAAAAAAAGGACAGTTTTAACCCCAATTTTGATAATAATTGACTTGACAATTTTACAAATTGACCCCTATATTTTGCGATTTTACGAATTGAATTATTTTGCCTCTAAAAATCGTCTGTCATATAAAAAGACCGCTTTACCCTCAATTTTGATAAATAATTGACTTTGACAATTTTGCAAATTGACCCCTATGTCTTCCGATTTTACGAATTGAATCATTTTGCTTCTAAAAAATTAAAAACATAAACAAAAACGCCTCTAATATAAAAAAAGATCGCTTTACCCTCAATTTTGATAATAATTGACTTTGATAATTTTGCAAATTGACCCCTATTTTTGCGATTTTACGAATTGAATTATTTTGCTTCTAAAAAAAATAAAAAACCGCATGTCATATAAAAAAGACCGATGTACCCCTAAATTTGATAATAATTGACTTTGACAATTTTGCAAATTGACCCCTATATTTTCCGATTTTACGAATTGAATTATTTTGTTTCTAAAAAAACAAAAACAAAATCCGCCTCTCAAATAAAAACGGCCGCTTTACCCCCAATTTTGATAATAATTGACTTTGACAATTTTGCAAATTGACCCCTATATTTTGCGATTTTACAAATTGAATTATTTTGCTTCCAAAAAAACGCATATCATATAATAAAGACCGCTTTACCCCAAATTTTGATAATAATTGACTCCTATGTTTACCAATTTTACGAATTGAATTATTTACATGAAAGGCATTATTTATATTTTCGTAATAAAATACGGGTATTCAAGTTCGGGTACCCAAACCCAAAAAATACTCGTCCCGTTCGAATATTTTAAAAACGGGACGGGTCGGGTTTGGGTTACCCGAACCCAACGCCACCCCTAATACCACCTAATGTGTTATTAACGGCACCTAACGTAGCGACACCCTAGAATCTTACCACTTACTACATATGAATATCTATAGCCAGATAAGCTACTATAAATGCTTGATCTATTTGAGCCTATATGAGTTTAATGCCGACATTTTTCTTTTTTCTAAACTTAAGGTAAATTTACAACTAAAGCTGATGGGACTTAGTGGTCTTCATGAGAGTAGTCTATGGAAATTCAACATGCATAAATAATGTTATTAAGATCCAATGATGATAAGAACACAAATGGGTTATGATGAGCGTGTTATTGTTAGGGTATTTATTACTAATCAATGTCTCGGGTTTCACGACTCGTCAATATGAGGGTAAGCAGGTCAATCAAACTTCTCATCGATTTGTATAAGGGATCGTAACCTGCAATCAAAGATAACTACGTTAGGTTAATGCCGGTGGTTACCCGGCGATAACCCTCCGATGCTAAAGTAAGTATCGAGATAAGGTGTAGGTCGGAGCGTATTTAATACTCAGAATGTGCGTACCTTTTATCTCATTTATGAGGGTTATTTATAGTTTCAGGATGGGTCACCGGGTCGAATCAGGATTGGACGTTTTGGTTCGAATATGGATCCTCCGCATTTGATTCGATCCGAGCGTAAGCGGGTTAATTATAAAAGAACGTCGATCATTACGTCGAATAAGTCGAAGAGATCGAGGTCGATACCGACGTTAGGTTATTCGTTTATATTCGAAGTAAATGTCTCGAGAGGGGAGGTCCTCGATGTTAATCGACTGATTCATAGTTGTTTATAATGACGAAGACTTGGTACATCAAGAGTCCCCCAAGTTCTAGAGTTCGAGCGTAAGTCGAACTCTGGAAGTTTTGAAGTGGTGATCGTTTTGAATTTTAAATTCTGCTTGTATCAATGGGAGTCCCCCAAGTTCGAGAGTTTGATTGTAAATCGAAGTCTGGAACTTGTAGTATCGGAACAGAATTTCCCGCCATGGCGTCAATGTTTTCGCGCCTTCCAGGTCTAGGGTTTAAATTGGCGGGTAAATCCTATATTAGGGGTGGAAGATTAAACATCGCGTCTTGTCACGGGGCAGTGTGCAATTTTGGTGAAGCGGTAGTTTTCGCGTCTATATATAGGTTGGTTGTTCATCCTGTGCTTTTACACTACGGTAAAAAAAAGAATATTTTTGACGTCGGAGCTTTGTACGCAAAATAAGAAAGAGTTTCATCGATTTCTGTTCTGAGATACTTAAGAGATGTCGGATAGCGAAGTATCTAGTCCGGAGAATGTTCATGTAGAGGATGTTATCGAGGAAGTCTTTGGCGAGGAAGAAAATCGACAGGGAGGCGTCGAAGGTGACATACCTGTAAGTGGTGGTCAGGCTGATGACGATGACGAAGACGAAGAGGAAAAAAGGCTGGCATATCATGAGATTCAAGCTGGGGATTATAGAAGACCATTGCCGAACTGGCTGTCGACGTTCTCAATTGCTCAGGGTTGGGTGTTATCGTCCCCAAATAAGGTACAGCGAATGCACAAACAATAGCGATACACGAGGCGTCTATGGAGTGTGGATTTCGAGTTCCCATTGCTCCTGAGCTGGCCTCGATTCTCAATCATTTGGGTGTCGTACCTGCCCAGATTGTTCCGAATGGCATGTCCATGATTCTAGGGTTCATCGTCGTCATGAAGGCCTTAAGACAAGAGGCGTCGTTTGGCAACTTTTGGTGTTTATTCACTGTGAGGGAGTCTCCGAAGTCGGGCAAGGGCTTCTATCAGGTCAAGTCCAGAGGGAATAGGAATAGTTTTCTGACAAATGCCAAAAGCTCTCATGGGAAGGGATGGAAAGCCCGATTTGTGTATCTTAGGCCACCAAAGGGACAAAAGCTAAACATTACATCGTCCTGGCGTATCGGCCCTATCAACATACAGAGGCCTCCACTACCGACAGTGTCAACACAATTTTTGGAGAATCTGCGTACCTTCTGCCTCGATGTGAAGGTTCTTATTCAAGAGCCGTATCTTCGAACATACGGGTTATCTGCATCAAAAAGGAGGGGGGACGATCCTTCCTTAGATGACCTTCTTAGGGGCGCTATGCTTGCGCCCAAAGGGAAGAAAAATGAAGCTCTGGAGGCCGAGATTCAACGTAAGTGGCCACAGGGCTTTGGCGCCATGGTTGGACCTAGTGCGGAAGGACGAGGGAAAAGCGTAGGTGATAATGAGGCTCGTCGAATCGAGATTAAGCGAGGAAAGAGGCCTCGCATAGAAGAGGAGACAGTATTGAAGGTAGAAAATGATCCCGTCGTTCCGATCGAGGACGATAGCGACAAGAGCTCAGATGACGATGAGGTCGATCTTAATTGGTCGATATCTCAATGGGTCAATTCCGAGCATAAGTATCCCGGCGGTTTGGGCTCCAGTGATTCGGTTCTTCAACGAGATTCAAAGGATACTGGTTTCAAAAGTTTTATTCACAGCATATTTAGTCGGGATCAGAGGTGGTTGTCGAGGAAATCGCTACAGAAGAATTTACATACTTCGGGGCGAGCAGTATCTGCCGTAAGTACTGTTTCTCGATATCAATTTTTTAATATTGATGCTAAATCATGTATCGGAGGTCATTTGTTTCGTTTTATGCAGGTAACACAATATTTGTTTCAAGGCTACCTCCAGGCGGATCTTGCGCAACAAGAACTGGAAAAACTTAAGGCCGAGCATGATGTCGCCATTAAGGAGCGAGAGCAGCAGCTCGATGAGGCTATGAAGCAGCTTAGCATTTCTACCCGAGAAGTTGATCGACTTCGTTCTGGGTATCCTCCAGAAGCAAGGGTGGTTTCTTCCGCCCAACGTCTAGACATTGTTAAGGAGTTTCTCGCATCCCCCGTTTACGACTATCTTGCCGAAGCCAGGATGGGAGATGCCTTGGTCGAAATGCATACGAAGACCATCAAACAGTGCCAACACAAAGGTTTTCTTACTGCGAATTTTGATCCATCAGCTATAGGAGCAGCTCTCGACGAGCAGTGTCAACCCCCGGTACTCGATGGTATAGAAGAAGAATATGAAGCTGCTCGATCGCACGAGTTTGGATGCTTAATCATAGATATGGTGTAGTTCTTAGGAGTAGGGTTGTATGTGAAGAACATTTTGACTGTATCGATTAATTGTCGAGGGATCATTTTGGATCGATAAATATATACAACTGTCTATTCGTCTCTAATTGTGCATAATCGAATTATCGACTTCGAATATTGTAAATGGGCTAACACTTGGGCCAACTTCCTTACTTTGAAAGGAGTGTTATTGGGCCGGAATATTGAATCAGTTTATTTTATAGTGAACCGCCACATCTATTCAAATAATATGCCAATGGGCGCGCTCTTTAGGAATCCTCGCCTATATATAGGGTGTTAGGAGCTCAACTGTTCATACTTATAAAAAACGTCTTGGGCGGAAGGTTGTCGGAGCCTTGTCGATCAGCGATAGCTTGGAGCCTCTTAGTTGGAGTACTCTTTCCTTTTTAGGTATTTCTATCTCTTTTTCTTATTTATGTCTGGTGGGTCTAAGTCCATAGGAAATGAATCTGTCGGGGAAGGGGAAGGTGTGTCGATAGGTTCTGTAAGGCGTTCGAATAAGGAAGTTATGATTCCTTCGGGGTCTAAGTCGGACCGCCATCGAACGAAAGATTTATTCAGTGCCATATCGGAATGTCGTCTACGTATGTCGGACGAGTCGTTACTGTTGAAATGTGAATTCCCTTCAGGTTGGGGTATTAAGATGCCATCTTCGGATGATAGGATGAATAAGCCTCCGAGCGGTTATAGAGCCTTTCATATCGATAGTCTGGAAAACGGTCTCCGTTTTCCTTTAGCAAATGAATTTATCGACATAGTTAATGGTCTCGGTTTATGCCCTACTCAATTGGTTCCTAATGCTATTGGATATATCATTGCTTTCTGTATAGTGATGAAAGCGGTCGGTCAACCCGCTTATTTCGCTAATTTTTGTGGTCTGTTCGATGTCCGCCCTTCCCCTCAGTCCAATGAAGGTTTTTACTTTGTACGTTCTAAACCCAAAGTTAGGTTTCTTAGTGATCTGAAGTCGTCCCATGGGAAAGGTTGGAAGAATAGGTTTATTTTTGTTCATGGCCCCGAGAACTACGTATGGAGGACGACACGCGAATGGAGGTCGGGTGCCATTCTGTTGAGGAACATACCCGAACCTTCATGGGGGCCCGACTTTCTGTCTCAGTTGTCGGAATCGACTTATGACACTAACGCACTTCTACGGGAGCCAATTTTGAGTCTAAGTGGAATGTCGATGGCTCCCTTACCTGTCGATTGTCCTACTTTAGGTAGTTTTAATCGTTCTTTGTGTTTCTTTATATAATATATTGATGTATTCTTTTAATATATCTGTTTGTGCAGAAAACATCATTCCTATGGCTAATCGTACCCTTAGATCCATATTGAAATCTCAACACATTGTGAAACCGCCTGTGCCTCCGTCTCCAACTATTGCTATCGACAAGGCCTCGAAACCTCTCGGCCACTCGAGCACTGTCCCTCCATCGATAAACCATCGAGTGGAGGGAGAACAAGAAATTGATAAGGGAAAAAGGCCTATGTCGGCTGAAGTCGATCAGGTAGACATTCTTTCTTCGAAGAAGGCTAGGTTAGATGATCTACCGACCCCTACAAGTAGTGAGATCCCCGCCCCTGCTGGAGGCAACCTTGAGTCAATTCTCGAGGAACACAAAAGAAAGCTCGGATCGAGAACGGCCGGCATCTCGATGATGAATCCTGCAATCTTGGATTCTTCAATCACGCCTCAGGCCTGGGAGAAATTTTTGTCGACCGTGTCTTTCGAGGATCACGCCACGCTTCTGAAGAAAGATGATGCGGACATCCTACGGTTGCAGGCGTCTCTCCTTCTTTCGGTATTCTTCTTTCGATATCGATACACGTTATGTTTTTCTTTAATTCATATTAATAATGTACGAAACTTGGATCTTGCAGCTAAGCCAGACCATCTATTCTTCTGCTGCTCGACATGACAGCCTGAGGAAGCGTTACGAGAAGAGTAAAGGTTCTAGCTCGCATCTGAAGAATAAGGTTGGTCATCTGGAGGAGAAGATGAAAGGAGTCGATGAAAAGGTAGTTGTTCTGGAGAAAGAGGCGATGAGTAAAGACAGTCGCATTGCCGAGTTGGAGGCAAAACTCGAGCAGAAGGATCAAGAGTTCGCCATGAAGCTAAAGGATGAGGTTGCTGAGAGCTTTGAATTGGGTCGACAAGAAGGACTGAAGAGTCGCAATGAAGCAACTGCTGCCGAGAGGAAGGCCATCGTTACTGAATTCTTCAACAGCGTCGTTTATGAGGAGCTTGTTGAACGCCAATCCGGAACCGATCTATCTAAGGTCTTTGAAAAGGGTTGGAAGCAGTGTAGGGCGCTCGGCTTCCTGAATGAACGTTTTGATGAGACGAAGCTCAGCGCAACTTCAGATGAAAACGGTGTTCCGCTCAACTTGGATTTTTTGATAGATGACGACTCCAAGGGTGCTCCTGAGGACCATGAATTTGGATTCCTGCTCGAGCTGCAAGCAGCCAAGCTGAGAGCTGAGAGTGCTGACCATGGAGGTGAAGTCCCCAGATCGACTTCATCCGATCATGTTGATCTCCTCAACTTTCAGACCCATAACGATTGTTGACGGCATTTGTTTTGGCCTTGAGTTTGAAAAAAGAAAAAACTTTTATTTCCTCTAAAGCTCGGTTTGTTGGTTACCGAGTTGCGTGTGTGCGGCGTATTTTGTTGTTTATATGTTATTTTTATGGAATGTTGAATATTTCCTTTGTCATTAATCGATCGTGTTTAATCTGTGCGTCTCCAGTCTGCTCATAAGTCATATATTTTGACGTGTGCATATTAATTGGCTTTTCATCATCTGAGTATGTTCGATGATTGTCGTCACCTATTCTATCATTTAGTCGGGTTAAGTCGATCAAACCTCCATCTAACTTGATAATAATAATTTGGTCTCTTGTGGTACATTATCTTTGGTACACTAAGGTACGAATACGTACTAAAGAGGCTCTTTTGGTAAACTGATAGGCTGATATGTTCGAGGTCGCAGGGTAATGTCATAATTACTAGTCGAAGCATTAAAACTCTAAGGTAGTTGAAGCGGTCAGCGCATTAAATGGGAATAATCTCAGCCGTTAATCGTGGCTTTCCTTTGACCGTTGGATATAGGCCGCGTTAGTTACCTCGGGTAGCGTAACAGTCGGCTACTTAAATGCACTACATCCTGACCGTAGATCCTGATAATTCAGGGCCGTTGGATTGGATGGGCCAACCCTATAAATATGTGGAGGGGTTCCCATTGTTCTCCACACCAAAAATCATACCAACATGTTCTTTATTAAGAAACATCCGAGGAAAACGTTCCTTGATAGTCCGTTTTTCGATATCAAGTTATCGAAGGGTCCCTTTTCCTCCTTTGGGACCTTTCATCCTACTCGACCTCCAGATCAAAATAAAAAATGTGATATTCGTTTCGATTGGGTGGTATCGGTAAAAGGTGTACTTCAATGGGTGGGCCTCGTTGTTCGAATGGGTGGCATCGGTAACGACAGCGAGGTTCACCCGGGGGCATCTCGGAATCCTCATTGGATCGGCAGTCTGCAACATATGTCGGTCCTCGATGATTTCGAGGTGCTTCCGAGGATTCGGAGGGCAGGGGTGAGGTAGAAAGTATGGCAGCCGATCAGATGGTGGAGGACTTAAAGCGCAAAAATATTGAGCGACTTTTTCCTCTTCTGTCGCTTGGTCGAAGCAGAGAGACCCACACCCATGGTCGAGTCATTGACTGAGATGGTGTGTCTCTCTAGCAAGCATGCTGCCATTAAAAAAGATCCTCCTGTCCTTCGCTGACACCGAGGGTGAATCGTCCCCTCAAGGCCTCGACCAATGAGAGAAAAAGCTATAGGCGGAAAACCTCGATATTTAAGCCTATAGCTAATCCGAAGTCGGTCGTCTTCAGCAGTCCTCGGTCGTCGAGTATGTAGGAATACTCGGGGTTTCCTCAACTTAGTCGATTTTCTCCAATGTAATAGCCTGTATTAGATTTCGATAGCTGTATTGTAGATTTCATTTGTACACTTGTATTCTAAGTCGATATTATGAATAAAATAATCATTCAATATCTCACTCAACCTTTCGAGTTGTTCCTTCTATTCAGAATTTTAATTTTTACATCTGAATGTATTTATCGATTTCGTGTGTATAACCCAAGCCGTCATCATAATCGAGATACATCACTACGTTGTCGACTCCATTTATATAATCGATATCTTTATTATGATCGAGATGCTTTTTATACTTAGCTCATTCAATGTAATCATTGATCTCAATTACTCATCTCCAAGTGTCTTTGTCGGTCTTGACTTCTGATCGATGCCTTTACCATGATCGAGATACGTTTATACTTAGCTCATTTATCACTTTGTTTTCGCAATATCGATTACATTCGAGTTACAGTTGGCAATTTCAAAGATATGGAGATTTCGACAATATGGAGATTTCGACGGTTTGGAGATTTCGACGATATGGAGATTTCGACAATATGGAGATTTCGACGGTTTGGAGATTTCGACGATTTGGAGATTTCGACGACATGGAGATTTCGACGACATGGAGATTTCGTCGATATGGAGATTTCGACGATTTTGAGATTTCAACGACATGGAGATTTCGACGATATGGAGATTTCGTCGATATGGAGATTTCGACGATATGGAGATTTCGACGATATGGAGATTTCGACTATATGGAGATTTCGACGATATGGAGATTTCGACAATATGGAGATTTCGACGGTTTGGAGATTTCAACGACATGGAGATTTCGACGATATGGAGATTTCGTCGATATGGAGATTTCGACGATATGGAGATTCCCTCTCGATGCCTCAGCGGCGATCGAGGAACATATGGCGATTTCAAGATCTTTGCCAAAAGATCATTAGAAAATGACAAAAGAACTTAACATTAGTTTTCAAAAATAATTTTCCAGTAACTTACAAAACATCTGGAAGTATAATTCACAAAATACTTGGAAATAAGGACAAACTAAAGAAAATTTCTTAAGTATAAAATTTTCTGAGGTTTCTCCCATTCCAGGTCCTCTTTACGAGTTCTCCTTCCATCGTATTTAATCGATAAGCCCCCTTTTTTCCGACTTCGACCACCTTGTAAGGTCCTTCCCAGTTGCTGTCAAGTTTTGCTTTTTTCTTCGAGACGTCGACTCATTTCAGCACAAGGTCTCCTACCTGAAAAAATTTTAATCTTACATTTTTATCATATGCTTTTGCCATTGTGGTTTTGTAGGCCTGTATCCGTGCGGAGGCCCTTTCTCTTTTCGATTCCAGTTGGTCGAGCTCGAAGTTCCTCTTGTCAGTGTTGTCCGACTGATCGTAAAGATCGACTCTCGGAGAGGGTACTTCTAGTTCTGCTGGGGCCACTGCTTCGGAACCATAAACTAGACTGAAAGGCGTTTCTCCGGTTGCTGTTTTCTCCTTCGTTCGATTAGCCCAAACGACCCATGGTAATTCATCCAGCCAAGCACCTCCAGCTTCCGACAACCTCTTCTTCAGTAATCTTAAGATTTCTCTATTAGTGACTTCAGTCTGTCCATTGGTCTGCGGGCATCCAACCGACGTGAATCGCTGTGTAATCTTGTGTTTGGTGCACCAGTCGGTCACCCTTTTTCCTGCAAATTGGGCACCATTATCTGAAATGATCACCCTCGGGAGTCCAAACCTACAGATTATTGACCAGTAGAAGTTGACAATCTGAGTTTGGGTGATTTGTTTCAACGGCACGACCTCTATCCACTTGCTGAAGTACTCGACTCCCACTAGTAAGAAACGTTTCTGTCCTCTGGCAACAGGTAACGGTCCGACTAAGTCCGCGCCCCATTGGTCGAAGGGCCAGGAAATCGAGATTGACTCCATTACTTGGGCAGGTTGATGAGGCATAGTTGCGTGGTATTGGCACTTGGCACATTTTCTGGCATGACTGTTGGCGTCTTTTACCAAAGATGGCCAATAATACCCTAAGCGAGATACTCTAACTGCTAGCGCTCTGCCGCCCGAGTGGCTTCCACAAGAACCCTCATGAACCTCCTTAAGTATCAAGTCAGTTTGAGGAAATGCTATGCATTTTTGAAGTACTCCGGTGACGGATCATCGGTACAGATCGTTATTGATAATAGCATAGTGAGGAGCTCGGTATTTGAGTCGTCGAGCTTCAGAGCGATCAGTTGGTAGTATCCTTTTGAGTAGGTAATCTAATAAATCTGTTTTCCAAGTCGGCTCATTGCTCTGGAGATTCAAAACTTCCTCGCAAGGAACGTCGCACCGTACGTCGATGGCGGGCTTGTTCGATATCATCAGTGTTACCTTTTTGGTGGTGATTCCTTCTATCAAGTTTCCGAACTTTGAAAGCGCGTCGGCTCTTGTGTTTTCAGTTCGCCTTATGTACTCCAATTGGAAGTTTCAAACTTCGAGACTTGAGCCTTAACTAAAGATAAGTATTTGATCATCGAATCCTCTTTGGCCTCAAATAATCCTTTGAATTGTTTCTCGACTAACTGTGAATCGGTATAAGCAACGAGATTCCGAATTCCTGTTTCAGTTGCCATTTTCAAGCCGGCTAGTAAGGCTTCGTATTCCGCCTCATTGTTCGACACAATAAAATCCAACTTTAAAGCGAATTCCAGTTCTACTTCATCGGGGCCTTGGAAATAAATTCCTGCACCACCTCCCGCTGATGTCGACGATCCATCGACATGAAGCATCCACATTTCTTTTTTCTCTTCTTCTACCTGAGTGCTCTCGAGCACAAAATCGGCCAGTATCTGTCCTTTTACCGACGTTCTAGGTTGATACTGGATATCATATTCCCCCAACTCCACGGCCCATTTGATCAGTCGTCCCGACGCGTCTGGTTTGGATAGCGTTTGCCTCAGTGGTTGATTAGTTAGGACAATGATTCTATGGGACTGGAAATATGGTCTCAACTTGCGAGCAGTGGTTATAACGGCGAGGGTGAACTTTTCAATTATGGAGTAATTCTTTTCAGGGCCTTGCAAGACTCTACTCACGTAGTATATCGGGTAGTTGTCCTTAGCTTCCATTCTCACTAGGACCGAGCTGATCGCTTGTTCAGAGACGGCTACATAGAGGTGGAGATCTTCGTTGCCCTGTGGTTTCGCTAGAAGTGGAGGAGATACGAGATATGCTTTCAATTGATCGAAAGCCCGATCACATTCCTCCGACCACTCGAATTTCTTCGCGTTTCTCATGATTTTGAAAAAAGGGAGACTTTTGTCGGCAGATCGAGATATAAATCTATTCAGGGCTGTGATTTTGCCGACGAGCTTTTGCACTTCATTCAAGTTACGCGGGGCTTTGAGGTCAATTATTGCTTGAATCTTTTCTGGATTAGCCTCAATTCCTCTTTCGTTTACCAAATAACCAAGAAACTTTCCCGACCTAACTCCAAACGTGCATTTTGCTGGGTTTAGTTTCATACCGTATTTTCTCATTATATCGAACGCTTGTTTGATATGGACCAGGTGGTCGTTCTCATCAAGACTTTTAACTAACATATCGTCGACATATACCTCCATCGATTTGCCTATTAGTGCTTCGAACATCTTGTTTACTAGTCGTTGGTAAGTCGCTCCTGCGTTTCTCAGTCCGAATGGCATTACCTTGAAAAAATAGACGCCCAGCTCTGTGATAAACGCCGTTTTTTCCTGATCTTCAAGGGCCATAAAGATCTGGTAGAAGCCCTGGAAGGCATCCATCATACTCAAAATAGCACATCCTGCTGTGGAATCGACTAAGGAGTCGATCCTTGGAAGGGGATATGGGTCCCTTGGGCAGAGTTTATTTAAATCCGTGAAGTCGTTACACATTCTCCATTTCCCACCTCCTTTAGCGACTAAAACGACATTGCAGAGCCACTCCGTGAACTGAACCTCAGCGATGTAGTCGGCGTCCAGAAGCTTCTGGACTTCTTCCTTTATTATTTTGTTTCTTTCTGGGCCAAAGTTTCTCTTCTTTTGTCTGGCAGGACGAGATGAAGGATCGATATTGAGCCTATGGACTATGATCTTTGGGTCAATTCCCTGTAAGTCGGTGGTTGACCAAGCAAAGACGTCCACGTTTTCCCTTAAGAATTCAATTAATTGAGTCTCCAGTCCTTCAGAGAGTTGAGTTCCTACTCTAGTAGTTTTTGACGGCTCTCCGGGCACCAATTCAATCGATCTGTGTCCTTCCAGTGGTTCAATTCTTTCAAACTTTCTCTTCTTGGAATTGATTTCTTCTTGTTTTTCTTTCTTCTCTTGCGTAACATCCGGCTTGAGTAAATTGTCAGTATCGACTGGGGCAACCGATTTGATCTTTACTCCTGCGCCTATCTTGTGAGCTTCCGAGCAAAGCTCCTTATTTTTCATTTCTTGGTTGAGGGAGACTGTGTAACAATCCCATCCGTCTTTCAGGTTTCCAATCACTTCGCCGACTCCTTGAGACGTCGGAAATTTTAGCTTTTGATGATAGGTGGAAATGATAGCCTGAAAAGCATTTAGAGCGGGTCTACCCAATATCACATTATAAGCACACTGTGCCTCAACCACCAGGAATTTTACCATCCGGGTTCTCGAGTTGCTAGTCTCTCCCAAGGTGAGCGATAGGGTTAACGTCCCACGAGGAACGACCTGGGCTCCTCCAAACCCAATAAGCGGTGTCACTACCATCCCCAAAGGAGTGGGACCAAGGTCCATTCTCTCCAGCGCATCCATGAAAAGGATATTTGCCGAACTTCCCGAGTCTATTAAGATTCTTTTGACGGTAGCACCAGCAATTTGGGCCGTGATTACCATCGGGCAATCCGGCACGTCCTGATCATTGAAAGGCAGATAATTCCTTTGTCGATCGGAGTCATCAAACCCTATTACTTGATTTTGTGTCGTGGGTCGTATCGAGAACACTTCCTTCCTATTGTTCAGGGCTCCCTCTCGGAGTATTCGAGAAACAACTCTTCGTGAATTCCTACTGTCTCCTCCAGCTGGCCCTCCTGATATCATATTGACAATAGTTCCAGGTTGGGCCCTTCTGGGCTGTTCTTCTCTGGCGTCCTGATTATGATCCTTCCTTGGGGGAGATCTGGAGCGCGACCTATTAATATGTGATCGATTAGAAACTTGGTCATTGTTCGAGACTTTCACATAGCCAGTTAAGTGTCCCTCCGCTATTAATCTTTCTATTTCGTCTCTCAACTGATAGCAGTCGTCCGTATCGTGTCCTCTTTGTCTATGGAAACGACAATACTTCCTTGAGCTCGGATTGTCTCTGATTGCGGCGGGCTTTCTCAACAAGTTTTTGTCTTGTATGGCAAATAAAATTTCCGACCTGAGTTTTTTCAATGGGGTATAATTGTCATGGTATTCCTTATTCGATCTTCCTGCTCCTCGTTTCCCAGGATTAAAGTTTCTTTCTTCTCCATATCCTCTTCTGTCTTTCCTCTCGTTATATCGATTGTTTGGAATTCTTTCCAATGGTCGATCTGTAACAGCGACCGACTGCTTGTCTTCGGTTTTTGTCAGTCCAAAGAAGGTTCCCCTTAGTTTGTTCATTTCTTCTTCATTCATATATTGATTGGCCATTTCCATTAATTTTTCATATGTCGAGGGATTTTCTCTGACTATGGCGCTAGCAAAGCCTCTATTCAAGGTACTCTGAAACAATACAGTTATCAGGAAGTCCACTCTTGGCATCTCGACCTTTAGGAGCTCGTTGTTAAATCTTCCCATAAAGCTCCTAAAACTCTCGTCAGGTTTGTGTATGATAGAGTATAGGTGATTGGCAGGGGGTCTGACTGCTCGTTTGCTACCGAATTGGCTCATGAATTTGTCGCAGAGTTGATCATAGTCAAAGATGGATTTCTCCTCTAATCTTCCAAACCACGACTGCGCCATTCCTGATAGCGTCGTCGAGAAGGCTTTAGCCGCTACATTGTCTGAGATACCGTGCTGCATCTGGAGGTTGAATGAGGCTAGGTGCTCGTCAGGGTCTTCGGTTCCAAAGTAACGAGGCAATTGAGTAGGCAATCTTTTGTCGAGTGGCAATCTTTCGAAGAAGATTTCGTCGCAAAAGGGCGATTTTCTTAATCGGGAATTTGACACCGGGAGTTCATTTCTTTTCTCTTGCCTGTCCAATTTCTGGTGAAGCGATCTTACTTCCGAGGCGAGTTTGTTGACCTCCCTAACAGATTGTTCTTCACAATCTTGTTTTCCCAAGCGCCTAGCTTGACGTTTATTTGCCCAATTGTCGGCTTGGTCAACTTCCATTTCATTCTCGACGTCCTGGATGACGGCGCGAGGGAGTCTTTGGGGAACATTATGATTTTCCTTAGCGGCTTCTGTAGCCACTCCTTCTTGGCCTCGTCCAAGAGTGCCTTTAAGTCATCCTTTGTAAGTTGAAAAATAGGTGGGGCCGGGGGTCTAGAAGTTCCCCCTTCATCATTCTGTGGCTGCTCGGGGTTTCGAGGTAATAAGTTATCACCCTGACCTTCCCCGTTTTGATCTCGATTGGCCTCTCGCTCTCGAGCCAGAGCTGCTTTAGATCTTGTAGTCATCTTTCACGATTTAGAGTTAAGTTTCCCACAGACGGCGCCAATTGATGAGCGTGTTATTGTTAGGGTATTTATTACTAATCAATGTCTCGGGTTTCACGACTCGTCAATATGAGGGTAAGCAGGTCAATCAAACTTCTCCTCGATTTGTATAAGGGATCGTAACCTGCAATCAAAGATAACTACGTTAGGTTAATGCCGGTGGTTACCCGGCGATAACCCTCCGATGCTAAAGTAAGTATCGAGATAAAGTGTAGGTCGGAGCGTATTTAATACTCAGAATGTGCGTACCTTTTATCTCATTTATGAGGGTTATTTATAGTTTCAGGATGGGTCACCGGGTCGAATCAGGATTGGACGTTTTGGTTCGAATATGGATCCTCGGCATTTGATTCGATCCGATCGTAAGCGGGTTAATTATAAGAGAACGTCGATCATTACGTCGAATAAGTCGAAGAGATCGAGGTCGATACCGACGTTAGGTTATTCATTTATATTCGAAGTAAATGTCTCGAGAGGGGAGGTCCTCGATGTTAATCGACTGATTCATAGTTGTTTATAATTACGAAGACTTGGTACATCAGGTTATCCTAATAAAAAGATGTTTTCTGATAATGAATGGATTTAGATATTAGATTCAAATTTTGGTCGATTGACTCTTAGGTAAGCTATTATAAAGTTTTGATATTTAAATAATTTTGTTTATATGTACGTTACTATATACACAACTAATCATTCATTAATTTAGTGTTGCTATATAGCAGTACATGATACGTGAAATGTGAACATGTCTAGTGAAATTAAATGTGGAAAAGTCTGATAGACAAGATTTTCCTTGTCAATTAACACGAAATGTATTATGGGTGCAATGTGACAAAACTTTACAATTAAATTACTTATTTTGCCCTTGATCCAAGTGGTCATTTTTTTTTTCTGAAAATAAAAAATGATACAAAGTTCTGAACTTTGTAGTTGTGTAACTGTAGTACTCTACCAATTAAAGAAAAGTAAAAAAAAAAAAAAACCAAGAATGTGAAACGTTCAGATATAAATATGTCTTTTGAAAAGAGTGCTCTTTTCTGAATGAGAATATGACTCTTGAAAATTAATAAATATGTTAGAATTAATAAATATGTTAGAATTCAATGGTTATTGAAAATAGTGTTCTTGAGAATGTTAAAGGTTTGTAGATATGAACAACAATTATGTAGCTTTTTGAAACTATATATTAATGAGCGGATAAGGTAGGTTATAAGAACATAACTCTTTTACCCTTCCTTTCAAAAGCATTTTGGAAATATTTTCTCTTACATAAAATCTTCTTCCTATTTCTTCCAATGGACTCAAACGTCCCACCTGAAAATTGCTTAGAAAATGAGTTCATTGATCGAATTAGCGACATGAACGACTCGATTCTTAGCAAGATTTTATCATACATGCCCACAAAAGATGCAGTGGCTACCTCCATTCTCTCCACTAGATGGAGAAACCTTTTTCCTTTTGCATTAACCCACATCAAACTCGATCTTAATGACTTCAAGCGGTTATCCCCATCTCTTAGTTTTATGAATTTTGTGGACAAATTGTTTAATGAAACTTTACTGTCTGTTCCGTGTGTGGATAGAATATCAATTCGTTGTTATGGGGATTATGGCAAAGAGAAGATTGTTTCTTGGCTTTGTTCTGCATTAAAGCTTAAAGTGGTACACTTTTGCCTCTTTTGCAAGTTGAATGATTCGGAAACATTGTTCCATAGCCTTAATGGTTGCACTTCATTGGTGGAACTGGAATTGGGATCGAAATTTGAGTTTTGTGTTCCAGAAGATTTTGTCTTACCCAATCTCAAAAAAGTGTCGCTTCATTCGTTAATTATCCGCAATGACACTGATTCAATTCACACATTGCTTTCTTGTCCTATGCTTGAACATCTTACTTTGAATGCATGTTTTTGGGGACCTCTTTGATTTCTATATATCAAATCTTCTGTGTTGAAGAGGTTGTTTATTATGCAATGTAGGGGATTTAAGGTACAGATTGTTGCTTCAATGCTCGAAGATTTTCTATACTCGGGGAATGTTATTGCAGAATTTGTTATGGATGATTCTAATTTCCTTCGTTTTGCTATCATTGAATTTAAATATATTGAGAATCCCCTTTGTAAAAATATTCTTAGTATTGACACTCTTGTGAAAGGATGCTCAAGCACCAGTGGTCTCTATTTATCTGGTTGTTCAATTATGGTGAGCTTGTATCGCATTTAATACTTTAAAGATTTTTCTTCAGTAAATTTAAATTTGAATTTTATAATTTTTGTCAACTTTGTTATAGGCTTTGTTCAATGAATGTGTTCGACTATCTATGTTCAAGAATTTGACTTGCCTGGTCCTTGGTCTTTCGAAAGGCCATGGATTTGAAATATTCGCACGTTTGCTTAATAGTGCTCCTAATCTTCAGTCTCTTACATTTGACGAGGTAATTTGATGCATTATATTTTTAATCTATTTTTTTTATTTTCGTTTATAGTTGATAACTGATTCAAGTTTTCTATATATTTTCTTAAAAGGGGTTTGAATATTGTGATTATGCAAGATTCGAGTCCTCATTGTCAAGTTTGCCCGATTGTTTGAAATTTTGTTTCAAGGAAATCGAGATTTGTGAGTTTAAAGGGGAAGAAGATGTAATCAAGTTTATAGAGTATTTTCTAAAGAATGGGAGGATGCTTAGAGAAGTAAGGATTATTTATCTTCCTTTTGTGGATATAAGTGTTTTTGACAGGCTAATGATGTTCCCGAGGCACTCAAAAATTTGTGAAGTATTCTTAAGGGAGAAAGACAACCGGACTTCAGCTCGCACTTTTGCAAATTAGTTTTGATCATAAATATTTTCAGCAAGCTAGGGGATATTTATGCTATTTGACTTGTTAGTTTTCATATTAGTAATATCACTCGTCAAACAATGAACATATTGTTGCATTGTTGTGGTATTAATGTAATCCTCTGACTTTTGCAATGAACCTATTTTGAGAATTTCTGAATTAATGAAATCCATTTGACTTTGATTTTTTGGGGATTCCATTTTACTTTATGATTTCCTAATTGCAAAATTATTAATTACTAGATTATAGTTTGTTCAAAAGTCATGATAATTTCCTCCTCTAATAAATGATCTTGTTTTTGTTTTTGAATATGCAGAACAATAGTGTGGAGGACCATGATGATAAAGCTATAATAAATAAATAAACATGTAAATAAAGAAAATATTTGAGTTTTTATTTTAATAGTTTCTGTAATGAGATTCTTATGTTTTTAAAGTTAGATGAACTTACGTGATTTGGTTTCTAAATTATGCCACAAAAATGATGGGTTAATTTATTTGTCTTTTTCCGATGGCGGATGAGACATCTGAACAATTAGGGAAGGTAGCTTGAAATTATACTATAAAGCAACATTCCCAAGGTTGATGTGGGCATGTGGCATTAAATTCGTAATTGTAAGGCGAAAATTGAAACATACTAAAAATTAGAGGAAGATATTTGTTATGCGTATGCTTAAAATTTAAATTGGGTAAAAAAGTTGAAGGATAAAATTTGTTATGCATATAATTAAAATTAAAATTAGGTGAAAACTAAAAGAAATTTTTTTTGTATAGTATAATTATGTGCCTATTTTTGAAAAATTCTAAATTTACAGGACAATGTTTTCAATTTTGTCATATGGGGCGTTATACCTTAGCACTAAATATAATTATATTTATTCTATCACGTACATTCATCTAATAAGGTTGTATTTTTCTGGACTTAGGAACAAATGGTTATAAGTTATGAATATTTTCTTAGTACTTCAAGATATGAATTGATATTACTATATTCTTTTATATTAATTAAAAATCAATATAAGGGAGTTTGGGCCAATTCACTGCACAATTTTAGTATTTTTAGGGCCCGTTTGCTAAAGGGTGTTTGGGCCAGAAATGAGGAATTGGCCTGTACTTTGTTAGTATCCAATTTTTTACACCAAATGAGATCATTGGTGGATTATAATACAAGTTAATTTTAATTCTCTTTTTTCTTATTTACTTTCCCCTACTAGAATAATATTATGTAGAATTTTAAATATTGATCTGAATATTATTAAAGTTGCTATGAAGATAGTGAAGAATCGACTTCGTAATCGAATGAGCGATCAATAACTAACTTATAGTCTAAGAGCATCTCCAGTAGTAGGCATCAAAAAACAGCATCAAATCACTCTTTAATGCCTGCTACAATGTTTTGATACCTGCATAAAAGATTTTTGCTCTAGCAATAAGCATTAAAATTGGAGCATCATTTCAAATTAATTTAAATTTAATTTATTAAAATTAAGTTAACTTCAAATTAAGTTTTTTTGAGACAAACACCGAAGTTTTATTTAGTAAACTTCAAATTAAGTTAAAAGTAAAGAAAATTAAGTTAAAAATAATTAAGTTAAAAAATGTTAAGGATTTTTACCGATAAGATTTTATATTCACGTGTCAGTATGTAATTCAACATTGAGATATTTGATAAGAACTATTACCGATAAGATTTGAATATCTAAAGTTTTAGCCACCTAAAACTCACTCATCCCTCTCCATAGAAGAGATATATTGAAGATTGAACCAAGAAATTGAAGAAATTGATATCAAAATTGAAAAGGTATTAACAAAATTACCTTTTCTTGATGTATGAACAAAATTACCTCTCCTTGATTTTTAATTTTGTTTTAGATTCTAGAAGTTGTGTGGAATAATTAAAACTTTGTGGCTAATTTTATAGTGGTTTTTTTTTTAACCGTTGCAAGATTTCAAAATATAGCCGTTGGCAACTTTTCAGCAAAAAGTAATGCCTTTGCAAAGGCATTACTTTTCATGTCAAAATTGGGTGGACTTAAAAATAGGTGCTGGGATAATGTCTTTGCTAGAGCAAGTTTTTTCTTCATTTTGTGAGTTGGGGCATCAAAAATGGCTTTAATGCCTGTTGTTGGAGATGCTCTAATTGTCTTTATAGAGATACATATTTAATGGATTTTTAAATGATGTTATTATGAACCGATTTCAAAAAATAAAAAATCACCATGGTCAATTGTCAAAGTAATTGGTATCTTTTGAAATTGTAATTAAAATACATAGATGTTTTGGGTTCTTTTGGGGTTATAACAGTGGATAATATGTTATTAAAGTAACTTATAGGTAAACCTTTCTTTTTTGTATCTTCTTGTATATTTTCTCATTAATGAAATAAAATATTTAAACTAACAGTTGGATTAGAATTTTTTTTTGTATTTCGATGATTGAATTCATCGTAGAAATTTAGCCCCCAATGCATTAAATTACTAAATTAGCCCCTGCATGAGGCAGTTATTCTACTACTATAAATGTCTCGAAAGCCAAAATGAAAAATATATATTAAGTCATCCCTTCTAAGCCTTCTTTAAGACGAAGATGCAAATTTGGTTCTCACGTTCCGAAGTGCTGCGATTAAAGAAGTCATGCAAACCCTCGTAAGCAATGTGGCCTTTTTGTTCTCTTCGAAAAAGGTGACACACTCAATATTGTTCACATGATTACAAGTCACCTCTTCTTCCTGATTGGGCTTGTGTCTCCGACATTGTTTCTGCTATGTCGTCGCTTATGTTAAAATAGCCTAAGTGGAACTTAAAGAAGATCCCGAGACTTGGGGAACAAAACGACACATAATCTTACTAAATGGGGAAAATCGATATTTTGATAGGACTTGTTCTTTCCCTCATGGGAAAATCGATTATTTGCGATTTGGATTCTTCTAAGACTTATGTAACTGACATTTTCTTTTCTTTGAGGGTTTTTTGCACTTTGCACCCTCGAAACTTAGATTTAGCACTTTGCACCCTTAAAATATGAAAATACAGCATTTTGCACCCTCTTTTATTTTCAAGAAAAAACTCAAGGGCAAAGTAGGTAATTCAAATGTAAATCTTTGGCACTTTGCACCCTCAAAACTTGAGAAATTGGCACTTTGCACCCCCAAAATAAAATTAGCGCTTATCACCCTCGAATTAATAACAAATCAGCAACTTGCACTCTCAAAACACAATAAATTGACAGTTTGTACCCCGATACACAAAATTGACACTTAACACCCTCAAATTAAAAAAAAAAACTCAAATCCCTCATTTTCTCCAGCAAAGTCAATCATCGGGGTGAAAAAGATCTAAGGCAAAGTTGAACTTACCAATTTTTACTTATTCAATTATTTTGCATAGCACGTCTAATTTGTACAAGCTATAATTCATGGTTGTTAATTTGTGATATGATATAATCATTCCAAATTTATGGTATTTAATTTGCATATATGTATATAAATGTAGGTTGTTAAATCGGATCGAAAACTTGCCTATTTTGCCTTAGATTTTTTTCACCCGATGGTCAACCTTGTCGGAAATGAGAGGTTTGAGTTTTTTTTTAATTTGAGGGTCTTAAGTGTTAATTATGTGTTTCGGGGTGCAAAGTGTTCATTTATTGTGTTTTGGGGATGCAAGTTGCTAATTTGTTCTCAATTCGAGGGTGATAAGTGCTAATTTATTTTGGGGGTGCAAAGTGCCAATTTCTCAATTTTTGGGAGTGCAAAGTGCCAAATATTTGTAATTGAATTACCTATTATGCGCTTTATATTTTATTACAACTATTCAAAGCCATCATTTTTTTTTATAAATCAATAATAATTAATACATATAAATTTCATAAAAAATAAATTGATCATTCATAAATATATGATATTCTATGACATAAAAATGTCTAATTTTACTCTAATTTAAAAAAATACCCATGTATAAAAATATATGAAATATATTAGTAAAATAATTATAATAGTAGTACTTAGGTAAGCTATTATAAAGTTTTAATATTTACATAACTTTGTTTATTTGTAGGTTACTATATACATAACTAATTAATCATTTCATTAATTTAGTGTTGCTATATAACAGTACATGGTACGTGAAATGTGAACATGTCTAGTGAAATTAAATGTGGAAAAAGTCTGATAGACAAGATTTTCCTTATCAATTAACACCAAAAGTTTTATGGGTGCAAAAGTGTCAAAAATTTACGATTAAATTACCTATTTTGCCTTTGATCCAAGTGATTATTTTTGTCTGAAAATAAGAATGGGTACAAGTCTGAAATTTTCATTTTCCGATTGTAGTTGTATAACTGTAGTGCTCTACCAATTAAAGAAAAGAAAAGAAAAAAAGTAAGAATGTGAAACGTTCAGATTTAAATGTCTTTTGGAAATAGTGTTCTTGAGAATGTGAGAGGTTAGAATTTAATGACTATTAAAAATAGTGTTCTTGATAATGTCAAAGGTTTTTAGATATGAACAATTGTGTAGCTTTTTTAAACTATATATAATGAGAGAATTGCATTTTTAGTACACAGCTATAGGTCAATTTCCACTTTTGGTACACAGCTTTATGTGTCCAACACATTTGGTACACCTCTTTAACAAAGTTCGACACATTTGGTACAACCGTTAAATAAATTGCAAAATCATCGTTAATTCGATCACGTAACATCACGTGCCCGTTAGTTCGACACATTTGGTACACCTCTTTTACAAAATTGGCATGCGCGCGGCACATGGCTGCCCAAAAAAAAAAATAACTTGATAAACTTTTATAAAAATTATCATATGTATTTATTATATTTATCATATCATATTTATATAATGATAAAAAATATGTATTTATTATTTATATGACATGTAAAATATAATAAACTATATAATGTCATTTATAGTTTAATACTGGAAGAATAATAAAATATAATAAAAAATTTTATCAAGTTTCAATTTTTAAAAATTATTTATAAAAATAGTTTATTATTATAGTTATTATCTATAAAAATTATTTAAAGATATGCATTTATTATTTATATGACATGTAAAATATAATAAACTATATAATGTCATTTATAGTTTAATATTGGAAGAAGAATAAAATATAATAAAAAAGTTTATCAAGTTTCAATTTTTAAAAATTATTTATAAAAATAGTTTATTATTTTTATAGTTTATTATTTATAAAAACTATATAATGTCATTTATAGTTTAATATTGCAAGAAGAATAAAATATAATAAACAAGTTATTTTAATTTATCATATTTACAAAAATTATTAAAAAAATATGCATTTATTATTTATATGACATGTAAAATATAAGAAACTATAATGTCATTTATAGTTTAATATTGGAAGAAGAATAAAATATAATAAAAAAGTTTATCAAGTTTCAATTTTTTTTTTTTTTTTTTTTTTTTTTTTTCTGGGCAGTCATGTGCCGCGGGCATGCCAATTTTGTAAAAGAGGTGTACCAAATGTGTCGAACTAACGGGCACGTGATGTCACGTGATCGAATTAACGGTGATTTTGCAATTTATTTAACGGTTGTACCAAATATGTCGAACATTGTTAAAGAGGTGTACCAAATGTGTTGGACACATAAAGCTGTGTACCAAAAATGAGAATCGACCTATAGCTGTGTACCAAATATGCAATTCTCTCCTATATATAATACAATATATAAATGAGCATGTAAGATAAAACAGTAAGAACAGAGCTCTGACTTCTCTTTTACCCTTCCTTTCAAAAGCATTTAAATATTAAATAAAACCTTCTTCCCATTTCTTCTAATGGACTTAAAAAATGAGTGTATCGATCGAATTAGCAATATGCACGACTCGATTCTTGGCAAGATTTTATCGTACTTGCCCACAAGAGATGCAGTGGCTACCTCCAAACTCTCCACCAGATGGAAAAACCTTTTTCCTTCTGCATTAACCCATATCAACCTCGATCTTCTTGACATCAAGCGGTTGTCCGACCTGGAACAAATTGATCTAGGATCCCCATCTCCTAGTTTCATGAATTTTGTGGACAAATTGTTTCATGAAACTTTACTGTATGTGCCGTGCGTAGATAGAATATCAATTCTTTGTGCTAGGGATTATGGCGAAGAGAATATTGTTTCTTGGCTTTGTTCTGCATTAAGGCTTAAAGTGGTACACTTTTGCCTCTTTTGCAAGTTGAATAATACGGAAAAACTGTTCCATAGCCTTAATGGTTGCATTACATTGGTGGAATTGGAATTGGGATCGAAAGTTGAGATTTGTGTTCCAGAAGATTTTGTCTTACCCAATCTCAAAAAAGTGTCACTTCATTCATTAATTATCCGTGATGACACTGATTCACTTCACATATTGCTTTCTTGTCCAATGCTTGAACATCTTACTTTGAATGAATGTGTTTGGGGAGCTCCTGGATTTCTATATATCAAGTCTTCTGTGTTGAAGAAGTTGTTTATTTTGCTATGTACGGGATTTGAGGTACAGGTAGATGCTCCAAATCTCGAAGGTTTTCTATTTGCGGGGAATGCTATTGCAGAATTTGTTATGGATGATTATAAATCTCTTCGGTCGGCGATCATTGAATTTGCCTATGTAGAATTATTTAGTCGGAGTCCCTTTGGTAACAATATGCATAGTCTTGGCCCTCTTGTAAAAGGATGCTCAAGCACCATTCGTCTCTATGTATCTGGCCATTCAATTGTGGTGAGCTTGTATCGCATTTTAACACATTCTAGATTTTTGTATGCTAAATGCTTATATTATTAGCCTTTTAATTTTAAATTTTATAATTTCTGCCAACTTGTTTATAGGCTTTGCGTCATGAATCTGTTCAACTACCTATATTCATGAATTTGACTTGCCTGGTCCTTGGTCTTTTGAAAGGCCATGGATTTGAAATAATAGCACGTCTGCTTAATAATGCTCCTAATCTTCAGACACTTACAATTGCAGAGGTAATTTGATGCATTATATTTTTTAATCCTTTTTTCAGTTAAAAGTTGTTAACTGATTGTAGTTTTTTCAGTTGGTCTTTTGAAAGGCCATCAAGTTTAATTTTTTTTTTGGGCAGCCATGTGCCGCGCACATGTCAATTATGTAAAAGAGGTGTACCAAATGTGTCGAACTAACGGAATTAACGGTGATTTTGCAATTTATTTAACGGTTGTACCAAATGTGTCGAACTTTGTTAAAGAGGTGTACCAAATGTGTTGGACACATAAAGCTGTGTACCAAAAGTGGGAATTAATTGGCCTATAGCTGTGTACCAAAAATGCAATTCTCTCATGCATTCGTTATAGAACCAAAATTTTTGCACCTATGTCTATGATTTATACAATAAAATTCTGAAATTATTTCAACGTATTTATTCGTAGACTATGCCATCTAAATTAAGACAAGCCTTCTGAAATCTGAAATTTAAACTTTGATTTAAAAATATTACCTACACCTATAAAATATTGGCTTAATATTACTTTGCACCCTATAAATAGAAGCATTTTCCACTTTGCACCCTACAAATAAAAATTGGAAAATTTACCTAGACATCCCCTGAATAAGCCTAATTACAGGAACTTACCCTCCTGTTGCAAATATTAAATATTGAATATAATTAAGGGCATTTCAAACATTTTACAGTTTCTGTTAAGTTTGACTAACGGCCGTTAAGTCAAGGGGGGTGTCTTTGTAATATTTGAAACAGGAGGGTAAGTTCTTGTAATTAGACTTATAGCCAGGGGGTGTCTAGGTAAATTTCATAAAAAATTATCCTGATTGTTAATCAACCTTGTAGTTGTGACTGTATATCATTTAAAAATTATCCTGATTGTTAATCAACCTTGTAGTTTCTGTTAACCTTGTAGTTCTGAAAATAAGGGTACAAAGTGCAAAAAGCCCATAATTTATTAATCAACCTTGTAGTTGTGAGTCTTGTGACTGTATACCATTTAAAGAAAAGAGAGGAAAAAAAAAAAAAAGCAAGAATGTGAAACGTTCAGATTAAATATGTCTTTTGAAAATAGTGCTCTTCTCTGAATAGAATATGAAAGGTTAGAATTTAATGGTTATTAAAAATAGTGTTCTTGAGAATCTCAATGGTTTTTAGATATGAACAATTGTGTAGCTTTTTGAAACTATATATAAATGAGCGGGTAAAGTAGAATACATAGTAAGAACATAGCTCTGACCTCTCCTTTACCCTTACTTACAAAAGCATTTTGGAAAACTTCTTCCTATTTCTTCCAATGGACTCAAACTTCCCACCTGAAAATTGCTTAGAAAATGAGTGTATCGATCGAATTAGCGACATGCCGGACCCGGTTCTTGGCAAGATTTTATCATACGTGCCCACAAAAGATGCAGTGGCTACATCCATTCTCTCCACCAGATGGAAAAGCCTTTTTCCTTTTGCATTAACCCATATCAAACTAGATCTTAGTGACTTAGATTGGTTATCCCGACCGTCTCCTAGTTTTATGAATTTTGTGGACAAATTGTTTAATGAAACTTTACTGTCTGTGCCTTGTGTGGATAGAATCTTAATTCATTGTGATTGGTATTATGGCGAAGAGAAGATTGTTTCTTGGGTTCGTTCTGCATTAAAGCTTAAGGTGGTACACTTTTGCCTCTTTTGCAAGTTGAATAATTCGGACACAATGTTCCATAGCCTTAATGGTTGCACTACATTGGTGGAACTGGAATTGGGATCGAAAGTTGAGATTTGTGTTCCAGAAGATTTTGTCTTACCCAATCTCAAAAATTGTCGCTCCATTCGTTAATTATCCGTGATGACACTGATTCATTTCACACATTGCTTTCATGTCCTATGCTTGAACATCTTACATTGAATTCATGTGTTTGGGAAGCTCATGGATTTCTATATATCAAATCTTCTGTGTTGAAGAGGTTATTTATTAAGCGATGTAGGGGATATGAGGTACAGATTGATGCTCCAAAGCTCGAAGGTTTTCTATATGCGGCGAATGTTATTGCAGAATCTGTAATTGAAGATTCTAATACTCTTCGTTCGGCTATCATTGAATTTGCCTATGTAGAATTATATAGACGGAATCCCTTTAGTAACAAAATGCGTAGTCTCGGTCCTCTTGTAAAAGGATGCTCAAGCACCATTCGTCTCTATTTATCTGGCAATTCAATTGTGGTGAGCTTGTATCGCATTTTAATACTTTCTAGATTTTTGTATGGTAAATGCTTTTTATTATTTGCCTTTTAATTTTTAATTTTAATACACTCTAGGTTTTTTTATGCTAAATGCTTATATTTTTAGCCTTTTAATTTTAAATTTTATAATTTTTGCCAACTTATTTATAGGCTTTGCGTCATGAATCTGTTCAACTACCTATGTTCATGAATTTGACTTGCCTGGTCCTTGGTCTTTTGAAAGGCCATGGATTTGAAATAATAGCGCGTCTGCTTAATAATGCTCATAATCTTCAGACAATTACAATTGAAGAGGTAATTTGATGCATTATATTTTGTTATCCTTTTTTCAGTTAAAAGTTGTTAACTGATTGTAGTTTTTTATGTATTTTCTTGATAGGGATTTGAAAATTGTGAAGGTGGTTATGCAAGTTTCGAGTCTTCATTGCCAATTTTGCCTGATTGTTTAAAACTTTGTTTCAAAAAAATCGAGATTCGTGAGTTTAAAGGGGAAGAAGATGGGATCAAGTTCATAGAGTATTTTCTAAAGAATGGGAGGATGCTCGATGAAGTAGATACGAGTGTACTCAACAGGCTAATGATGTTCCCGAAGCACTCAAAAACTTGTGAAATTTTCTTAATGGAGAAAGGCAACCGGGCTTCAGCTTTGAACATGTTTATTTTCAGCAAGCCAGGGGATATTTATGCAATTTGACTTGTTAGTTTTCATGTTAGTAATATCACACATCAATCAATGAACATATTGTGGCATTGTTAATGTATTAATGTAATCCTTTTGTCTTTTGCAATGAATCTATTTTGAGAATTTCTGAATTAATGAAATCCTTTTGACTTTAATTTTTTGGGAATTCCATTTTACTTTATGATTTCCTAATTGCAAAATTATTAATTACTTGGTTATAGTTTGTTAAAATGACATGAGATTCTTATGTTGTGTTTAAAGTTAGATGAACTTTTGTAATTTGATTTCTAAATTATGCCACAAAAATGACGGGTTAATTTATTTGCCTTTCTCCATCGGCGGATGAGACGTCTGAGGAATTAACAAAGGTATTTTGAAATTATACTGTAAAGCAACCTCCTCTAGGCTGATGTGGCATTAAATTTGTAATTATAAGGTGAAAATTGAAACTTATTGAAAGTTAGAGGAAGATATTTATTATGCGTATGATTAACATTTAAACTATGTAAAAGTTGAAGATAAAATTTGTTATGCATATTATAATTAAAATTAAAAAAGGGTGACAATTAAAAGACTAAATTTATGTATAGTCCTATTTTTGAAAAACTTCTAAATTTACAAGACCATGTTTTCAATTTTGTCATATGGGGCATTATACCTTAGCACTAAATATAATTATATATATTCTATAACGTACATATATCTAATAGAGTTCTATATTCCTGGACTTGAGCAACAAATGGTTATAAGTCGGGGAATTCTAGGGTGCCGCTACGTTAGGTGCCGCTAATACCACATTATGTGGTATTACCACACAATGTGTGTCACATTAGGTGGTATAAATACCATAGAATGTGACACACATTGCGTGGTAATACCACCTAATTTGGAATAAATACTACATGATGTGGGGGTCATATTAAACATATGGGGTTAATACTATGTAATGTGATCATGTACTGTCACATGTGGAGATCATACCATACAATGTGATACACATTGTGTGGTAATACCACCTAATGTGGTATTAGCGGCACATAACGTAGCGGCACCCTAGAATTTTCCAAGTAAGTCATGAATATTTTAATGAACTGATATTATTCTTTTATATTAAAAAATCAATATAAGTAAAATTCATAGCTTGATCTGAATATTATTAAAGTTTTTTTTTATTGGAGAACCAATCTATATCTATCTATATCTATATCTATACTATTCTATATCTATATCTATATCTATTATCTATTATATTATATTATTTATATTATTATTATATTATATTATATATATTATATTATATACTATTATAAAAGCATGAATATTTCTTAATTTTTTTGCGAAGACTAAAATACCCCTACTTAAATTATACAGTGATATTTAATTAAATAGAAAATATATAATAAAAGTAATAGAAGAGATATATTTAGACATAAAGTCTTATTATATTTATCTCCTACATAAACTCCTAAAATTTATAATTTCTCTTTTACATGAATTTTGTGATTTTAATCTTAAGAAAACACTATTATATTAAATAGCCCCTAAAGAATATATAAAAATTATTTTATTTTAGCATCAGTATTTATTTAAGTAAGAAAATGTAAATTTAAAGATTTAGTACAACTACAACATAAGTCATAAGCACTCTAAATATAAATATTTAAAATAAAATTCCCTTAAATATGATCATTATGTTACCAAAAAAATTAAAATTGAATCGACATCTTACTATGAAAGAAGAAAAAATACTTATAACTTAGCTAACTATGTAATTTTACTTTGGCTAGAATATAAAATATGAAGAATATTCAATAATTTCAAGACATGCGTAACCTCTATCTAATTCTTTTCGTGGTGAAATGATAAAATATAATCATTGAAACATGTGAAATCAATGAAAATTTGAGTGAAATTGGTGAACACTGGCGAAGTTAATGAAAATAAAAAATACCCTGAAATCGATGAAAATTCGTGAAAAAATAAAACCAGTGAAATGACAATAATAGTGAAAAGTAGGTGAAATCGGTGAAAATGAATAAAGTCGGCGAAAACTTGTCAAATCAATAAAAATTCATGTGATATTTGTGAAAAGAACATGTGAAATCAGTGAAAAACATGTGTGAAAATGTGTAATATGACAAAAACGTTTGACTCAATAAAAAAAGTTTAACAGACAAAATAAGGTAAAATCGGTAGAAAATTAGTTTAAAATGGATAAAACAAGAGGACAAAATTATAAAAACAATGAAAATAAGTTATAATTGATAAAAATGGGTAAAACGGTAAAAAAAAATTAAACTGGTAGAAATGAAGTAAATCGGTTAATAAACATGTTAAATTGGTGAAAAATGAATTAAATTAATGAATTAAATAGGTGTAATTTACTTTATTTTATGACATAATAAAATTAATTTTACTCTAACTTACAAAAAATACTAATGAAATATATAGACACGTACGACGTACGTGCACTTTCCTAGTATTATTAAAGTTGCTATGAAGATAGTGAAGAATCGACTTTATAATCGAACGAGTGATCAATGACTAATTTATAGTCTAATTGTCTTTATAGAGATACATATTTAGTGGTATTTTCAATGAAGTTATTATGGACCCATTTCAAAAAATAAAAAATCACCGTGGTCAATTGTCAATGTAATTGGTATCTTTTGAAATTGTAATTAAAATATGTAGATGTTTCGGATTCTTTTAGGGTTATAACAGTGTATAATATGTAATTAAAGTAACTTATAGGTAAACCTTTTTTTTTGTTTTGTTGTATCTTCTTGTATATTTTCTCATGAATGAAATAAAATATTTAAACTAACAGTTGGATTAGAATTTTTTTTTCTTTTGTATCGATTATTGAATTTTTCGTAGAAATTTAGCCCCCAATGCATTAAATACTAAATTCACCCCTGCATGAGGTAGTTAATTCTACTACTACAAATGTCTCGAAAGCCAAAAGGAAAAATAAGTTATCGCTTCTAAATCTTCTTTAAGACGAAGATACAAATTTGAGTCTCATGTTCCGAAGTAGTGCAATTAAAGAAGTCATACAAACACTCGTAAGCAAAGTGGCCTTTTTGTTCTCTTCGAAAGTGACACACTCAATGTCGTTCACATGATTACAAGTCACCTCTCCTTCCTTTGATTGGGCTTGTGTCTCCAACGTTGTTTCTGCTATGTCTTTTATGTTAAAATAATCTAAGTGGAACTTAAAGAAGATCCCGAGACTTGGGAAACAAAATGACACATAATCTTACTAAATAGGGAAAATCGATATTTTGATAGGACTTGTCCTTCTTTCCATCATGGGAAAATCGATAATTTGCAATTTGGATTCTTCTAAGACTAATGTAACTGACATTTTCGTTTCTTTTAATGTATAACTTTTAACTATTTAAAGAAGAAATAAGCAGGCCGACTTTAGCCCTAGGCAATTTAGGCAATTGCCTAGGGCCTCAGCCTCCATGGGCCCCAATTTCTTGTTGCCCATATTAATATATACTACCCAATACACATATGTGCCATATATATTTATTCATATTTCTTTTTAAAACATTAATACCATCCAAAAATCTATATTAAAATAATTACAGCCCAACCGCCAAGGGGCCCTATCCCCTATTGACCATATTCACTAAATACCCGTATAGACATATATGTACTGCTTTACATCCATAAAAATAAATTTTGCCAACATGAATTTCAAAGGTCATTGTTTTAACTTTATTTTCCTCTTCCTTATATAACTTCTTTTTTTCTCTTTCTAGAAAATCATATTTTTTTTCTTTAAAATTTGTTTTTTCACTCATCCATTCATTTCTTTATTTCTCTCATGCAAGGTTATAACAATTATTCATTAAACAAAATTAAGATTTCTATTTTCATTCCGAATTTGGACATTTCAAATTAAGATTTCAATTTTTTCATTCCAAATTTAGACAATTCTCGTATGTATTTTAAGATATGTAAAAAAGAAATTTAACTGATTTTTTTCTTTCGAAATATAGAAAAAATTATAGGAATCAATATGTTATTTTGTGCATATTTTATTTTTTAAGAAGATTTAAATTTTCACGATGATAAAGAACATGACAAAGTTGTACTATGAATAAGATTTATCTGATAAATTTCACATATAATTTTAATTTTACTATAAACATATTACTAAGAAAAATAAAGGGGCTTTCTTTTACTATTTTGATATGGAACGAGTAAAAATAAGTTTTATATATAATATAAACTTTTGTTTTTTTATATAGGGCCCGACTTTATATTTCGCCTAGGGCATCGAAAAATGTAGAGCCGGCCCTGGAAATAAGTACCGATAATAGTTGGACGATCATTATCATGTTTTACATTAGAAAGTCCATAACTAAACGTGACTCAAAGTTAATGTGCAACTATATAATTAAACAAATTTTAGTATCTTCTAAATACAATAGGATACAAAATTTAATAATTGTTTAAAAACCCATAAATTAGCAAACTAAATTAAACTAATTGTTGGATAAGGATGAAGATGAAAAACACCGAAGTAAATTAGTAAAGGGTGGTTTTGATGATTTTCAAAACCTAAGATCAGCTAAGTATGTAAAACTTAGTTGTAAAAACCCTTAGATGAATTTTGACCAAGTAAGAAGACTATCAGAAGGGTCCAAGATTCAAGGTCCAGAAGACTACTGATCTGCTGAAGGAAAGAAATCAGACTGGTGAAGATCAGCCGACTCAAATCAGATTTGTTCAAGTTTGGGATCAGCTCTGTTCATCATCAGACTTGCACTTTCGATCAGCCAAGTGGAAAGGATCAAGAAGTCGTCCCAATGGTAATAAATGCCCCTGGAAGTAATAAATGCTGAAGTACAAGGTTATTAAAGACAAATGATTGAAGAAAGACTTCGTATCAGCTTGGTGCATTTAATGTTGCCTGACAGAAATGACAGTCTGCAGTACTGTCACTGTGCAGAGAGCAGTTCGCGGAAATTAAGGACCAGAAATCAAGAAATTTGATTTATGTCTCTCTTCAACGGACATAATTCAAAGAGTGACTATAAATAGCTGAAGAGACGAAGGAAGAAATACATACAACTTCTGAGAGATCGATTTAAAAGCAAAAATTTTCTAAGTCTGAAAAACTCAAGAATAGCTCACTCGTCTGCTGAAAGTCATTTGTTGACAGAAGCCGTTGAAGTCCAAGAAAACATTTTCTGAGTGAATCTGTGAGACAAAAGAGTTGTGAGGAGTTCTTATCCATCTTTGTGAGTGATGAGTCTCTGTAGAATAGGTCTTCTTTGTGATTTCCTATTGCGAGCTTACGGCCAGATTCATTTGTTGTTTAGGCGTAAGTGGAGTATATTGTAAACTGTGTGTTTATAGTATAACACAATATCTAAGTGACTTGGAAGAGTGGACTAAAGGATTTCAATCCATATAACCACTATAAAAATTCTGGTGTTTATTTTTGTATAAGTCTTTCTGCATATTTTCAGATCTGCATAAAACACTCTATAAACTGTTTGAAAATTAAATTAAAGGAGTTTACAAAACTCGGGAAACAATTTTCAGACTGCTAACTTGTGAAAAACACTTTGAAAATCCGCTGCAAGTACTTTAGTATTAAAACTGATTTTAACAAAAATTAGCTAAGTGATTATCAGATTAGTGGTCAACAAAGCTGTTCAAAGATTTGTTCGCGATCAACCTTGTAGAATTACTGTTCGGTAACAGCTTAGTCTGTTTAAGTTTGAACAACAGTTTTGAAGTTTAAAATTAGATAAAAAGTTTCAGAGGTCTATTCACCCCCCCCCCCCCCCCTCTCTATCTGACCACTTGGGACCAACAAGTGGTATCAGAGCAGGTGGTTCATTAGAATCAGCTGCTTGATCAACGAGCTTGATCCGAGTGTTTTTCAAAGGTTTTCAAACTTTTTCAAAAGAGCATATTTTTGAAAAATTAAATTTTTTGAAAAATGGATTGTATCAGCCATGTTCCCCACATAGCTGGTATGAGCTTTGAAGACTGGAAGATCAGAATGGAGATCTTCTTAGCTGCCTATAATGATAACATGTACACATGTATCATCAAAGGTCCATTTAAATTCACCAAGACCATCAAGGTTGATGAAATTGATGTAACGGTGGAAAAAGACTTGCATGAGATGACATCTGAAGAAATAAAGTTGTTCAACCTGGACAAAGTTGGGCGTTTTATCATGACCAAGACCCTTGACAATGACAGATTTGACAAAGTCAAGCACTGCAAGACTGCCAAAGAAATGTGGGACAAGGTCCGTGATATGAGCGAAGGAAACGACGCTATCAAAGAGCATCAGATGAGTGTTGCTCTTGAAAAGCTGGACAACTTCAAGATGAAGTCTGCGGAAACCATTGATCAGATGGATACAAGGTTTACAAGGACGCTGAATGAAGTTTTAAAGCTTGGAAAAACCTTCACTGATAAGGAGATAACCGTCAGAGTGTTGAAGGCTCTACCTCCAAAGTTCAACATGAAGGTGACAGCCATGGAAGAGTCAAGAGACTTGGGAAAGATCTCACTCACCGAGCTGTTCTCAGTACTCAAGGCATACGAGTATAAACTGCCAAGAATGGGTGTTGAAGAAACCTCTACTTCAAGTCCCACAGCTGCCCTGATTGCTGTTGAAAATCCTAGAAGACCAGCCCATAAAAGCAAAGATGTGGACTCATCTGATGAAGCCACAATATTCAACAAAAAGGAGTACACTGCTGGAGATGTTGCATTGCTGATGAATAATTTCAAGAAGTTCTACAAACGAAAAATGAAGAACAAATACAACAATGCTTCTACTTCTAACCCTACTTCTTCTTCTCAAGATAAAGATTCTTATAAATCTAAAATGATGTGCTATAACTGCAGGAAATTGGGTCTTTTCATCAGGGACTGCCCATATCCTAAAGCTGAAAAGTACACTGAAGAAGAAAAGAGAATCAGAAAGGAAAGAAAGCATCAGAAATGCAAGGTGCTGGTGGCAGAAGCGTAAAAGCTAGCTGCTATCTACTCATCAGATTCGGATTCGGACACTTTTGATGAAGAGAAACATGCTCTTCTCTGCCTGATTGCTAAGGAATCTGATGGCTCTGAGGATGATGAGATAACTTCTCTTGATAATGAATTATTTAATTCATTTGAACAAATGATGCTTAACAATACAAGTATTGCTGAAGCATTTACAAAGCTTAAGGAAGAGATGATATTGCTAAGAAAGCAAAACAGTTCACTGAAACTTAAAGCTGAAAAGCCAAAAGAATCAGATGAATATAAACAGCTCGAGCAAGAAAATGAATCTCTGAAAGCTGAATGTGAAGTTCTTAAAGGAAAAATCATGGAACTTGAGAAAACAATTGAGTCTCATGAAAAGTCGTCTGTTGCATCCACTTACATGTCTAGTAAACATAAGACACCTTTAGAACAGGATAAGTTAGAACTGAATCATACTGACAAATTTATATCAGCTGACAACAGTAAGGTCATTTTGTATGTTCAGACTACTAAACCTGCTTCACCTGAGAATGTGTTAAAGGAGACGAAAACTCCTAAGGCTAAAAAGAGCAAAGAACCTAGGGTTGGAAAACATACTGGTAAGTCCAAACAGAAGAGTCCGAGGAAATCTTCTGATAAGGCTAAAACCCATCAGACTAGTGATAAACCTAAGTCTTCTGTTAATGAGCAAGCATCTAGTAAACCAAAGAAGCATAAAAACAAGAAAAATCAAAATGCTTGGTATGGAAATGAGTCATATTATGTGCAACCTGCTGCATATCCTCCTATGTATCATGCACCTCAATTTCTAACTTACTATGCACCATATCCTGCTCATCCAATACATGCATATCCTGCTTATCATGCATCTTATTCTGCTTATGAACGTCATCCTTATCATGCTGATTATCAACAACATGGCAAATCTGATGAACGTGATAAAGGCAAAGCTGTTAATGCTCCTGTTGAAACTCAAAAGCCTAAGAAGCCTACGACATCAACATCTTGGGTTGTCAAATGTGGAACTAATCCTTCAGGACCCTCTCAATAAGGGTACCTAAAATAATTTTATTTTGTTTTGTAGGTTAGGATTAGAAGTAGGAGTAAAGTAGAGAAGACTTGGTACTTGGACAGTGGCTGTTCAAGAAACATGTGTGGAAACATACATGAGACTGATGCTGTTGCTGTGGATGGTCCAAATATGATGTTTGGAGATAGCAAGGAAGGCAAGATTGTAGCAAGTGGAAAGCTGATCAAAGGAAACATTGAGATATCTGACGTCTCTTATGTTAAAGGCCTCAAATACAATTTGTTGAGCATAAGTCAATTTTGTGACAAAGGATATTCAGTCATCTTCTCAACAGATAAGTGCTACGTTGAACAGATTGGTACAGAGAAGGTTATTTTATCTGGAAGACGACAAGGGAATGTCTACACAGTGGACTAGAATTCTGTTGACAAGAATTCAAGTGTTTGTTTGGTGGCATCAACACCAAGTAAAATCAATTGGCTGTGGCACAAAAGAATGAATCATGTGAATTTCAAGACCATCAACAGACTTATCAAGAATGATCTGGTAGAAGGAATTCCAAAGACAGTCATGAGCAAAGACAAGCTTTGTGACGCATGTCAGAAGGGTAAACAAATCAAGTCATCATTCAAAAGCAAGAATCATCAATCTTCTGTAAGAATATTGGAACTGCTACATATGGACTTATTTGGCCCATTGATCCAGTCAGCAATGGTGGAAAGAAATACTACCTAGCAGTTGTGGATGATTATTCAAGATACACTTGGGTGATTTTCATGAAGAAGAAAAGTGAGACCAAGGAGCATCTTACAAATCTGATGGAAAAGATTCAGAACAAGAAGAGTATGAAAATACTAAAGATCAAATCAGATAGAGGGACGGAATTTACAAACTCTACTGTTGAAGAGTGTTGTAATGCCAGAGGAATCAGCCATGAGTACTCTGCTGCCAGAACCCCTCAACAGAACGGAGTTGCTGAAAGGAGAAATAGAACTCTGAAGGAAGCTACCAGAACAATGATAGCTGAAGCTAAGCTGCCTCAAAGATTTTGGACAGAAGCAACAAATACAGCATGCTTTACTCAAAACAGATGCATGATCAAAAAGCACCAAAACAAGACTCCATATGATGTTTGGAACAACAGGAAGCCAAACATTCATTACTTTAGAATTTTTGGTTGTAAATGCTTTGTTTTAAAAAATGGGAAAAATCACACTGCAGATTGTCTAACAGAGGAGTTGCAAACAGCTGACAGACCAGAGAATGTTCAACAGACAAGTGCTGTTCAACAAACTACTACTGGAACTCCAACAGTAGTGTTGCAAGATCACAATAGAGGACAACATTATGATTTGCAACATGATCTTAGATGGCTCAAAAATCACCTACCAGAGCTGGTGATTGGTGATCCTTTGGATATAGTAAAGACAAGGAGAGCTACTGCAAGTGAAACAATGTTTGTCAGCTTCCTATCTCAAATTGAGCCCAAACAGATTGAAGAAGCTCTAAATGATTCAAACTGGATAGAAGCTATGCAAGAAAAGCTAAATCAATTTGAAAGGATTGAAGTCTGGTACTTAGTTCCTAGACCAAGTCATCAAATAGTTATTGGCACTAAATGGGTATTCAGGAATAAAATGAATGAAGATGGTGTGGTCACCAGAAACAAAGCAAGATTAGTTGCCAAAGGCTATTGTCAAGAAGAAAGTATTGACTTTGATGAGACTTTTGCACCAGTAGCAAGATTAAAGGTAATCAGACTCTTTCTTGCCTATGCTGCTCATAAGAATTTCACAGTCTATCAGATGGATGTGAAATCAGCTTTTCTCAATGAAGAATTGCAAGAAGAAGTTTATGTTGAACAACCACCTGGATTTGAAGCTTATCAAGAAGAAGACAAGGTGTATCGTCTGAAGAAAGCCCTCTCTGGACTGAAACAGGCTCCAAGAGCATGGTATGATACCCTATCTGATTTTCTTTTAATTAAAGGATTTCGCAATGATAAGGTAGACAAGACCCTGTTCACTATTGAATAGGAAGAACATATTTTGCTTGTGCAAATATATGTGGACGGTATCATTTTCGGTTCAACAAATCAACAGATGTGTGATAAGTTCTCAAAGCTGATGCAGAACAAGTTTGAAATGAGCATGATGGGAGAACTTAATTATTTTCTTGGCTTGCAAGTAAGACAGTCCTGATGGAATATTCATCAGCCAAGCAAAATACACAAATGATCTGTTCAGGAAATTTGATATGGAAACTAGCTCTACTACTAATATTCCAATGTCTACTAGTCTTCGTTTGGATTAAAATGAATATGGTAAATCAGTAGAAATAACCAAGTACAGAGGAATTATTGGGTCATTGTTATACTTAACAACTAGCAGACCTGATATTATGTAATCTGTTGGGGTTTGTACGAGGTATCAATCAAATCCTAAGGAATCTCATCTCCTAGCTGCCAAACAGATACTCAATTAAAGGTACTGAAGATTTGGGATTGTGGTATCCTAGGGAATCTGAATTTGAATTGATTGGATATTCAGATTCTGACATTGCTGGCTGCAAGATTGACAGAAAGAACACAATAGGTGCATGTCAGTTCTTAGGTAGTCGTCTGATCTCTTGGATGAGTAAGGAACAGACTTCAGTATCCATATCAACTGCTGAAGCTGAATATATAGCTGCTGGAGCTTGCTGTGCACAAATATTATGGTTGAAGCATCAACTAGAAGATTACAACATAAAAATCAGTGGAATCCCTATCAACTGTGACAATACAAGTGCAATCAGCCTTACTCAGAATACTACAAGTCATTCAAGGACTAAGCATATTGAGATCAAACATCATTTCATTAGAGATCATGTGGAGAAAGGAAATGTCATGATAGAATATGTGTTTACTGAAAATCAGATTGCTGACATTTTCACAAAATCTCTAAGTGAGACAAGGTTTTCAACTCTAAGAGCTGAACTAGGTCTACTAAAATTGGATGCAGAAGCTAAGGGGAAACTCATCAGAAGACTGAAGTTCAATAACTTACTCATCATATTATCTTCAAGGATTAACTCTCAACAGACTAGTTGACTTATGAATTCTTAAAGTCAGGGGGAACGTGTAAGACTAGCGGTACTTCTGATTAAAAGATGAAATTTGTTGATGACAGTTAGTTGAAGTTATGTTTTCATCAGAAGATTAAAGTCTTGAAGATCGAAGATTAATTATCTAGCAAGATTGACAAACAGCCGATGAAGGTTATCAGTTATTGGCTTTCACTGAAAACAGCTTTGTCATCAGGACAGTAGTCCCATCAGATAAGTATTTTAATTACCTGTCTGATCAACTGTGTAAAAGCTAAGTGTATTAAAAACGCTTTATCTAAAACACGCTATTATAAGTACAGTAAGGCGGTTCGCATTCCCGCCTGTTATTAAATGCTCTTTGAATTTGAAAAGGCGTAACTGACGCCGCACGATCAGGACTGACAAGAAACGGATCTAACGGTTAGCGTGTATCACGGAAACCAAAATACCCTAACTCTATAAATCTAGATCTGATCAGACTTGTCGTTCTTTACGCACCCTAAAATACTTAGAGCATTTTTGAGAAAAACTCTTGCACTCTACTTTCTGCAAATCATGTTCTTTCACTAACTTCCACAGATTCAAGATGAGTTCTGGTGCTGAAGCAAATGCGGAGGGTATGTATCTGGTCTATGATGCATACTACCAGTCTGGTACTGAATTGATGAAGCAACTGTTGGAGAAATTCAAAGCAGCTTCCTTAGTGAATTTCATGGAGTTGCACGAAGGTGTGGTCTGGAAGGACCAAATCTTGGAGTATTACAGATCGGCTGAGGTGGATTTCACGAAGATGGAGATTAAAGCCATTGTTGGGGGAAAATCTGTAGTGATAACCCCTGTTCTACTTCACGAGAAGTTTGGCTTGCCAAACATTGGTCGACATGACGTCACCACTCTTGCTGAAGAGAAGCTTCAAGAATTCTGGGCCATCTGTGCCAAAGAAGGAGAGATGTTGACTGGCAACATCAAAAAGAGACAACTGAAAGACGAGTATCAGCGCATGGCTGATATGGTCGCAAAGCTGATAGAGAATGGCACATTCTCTTTGGATGATGTCACAATGAAGAGATTCAGCATCATGATTGCCATCTACTATTCTTTGGAAGTGAACTGGTCGATTGTCGTCTGGTACATCCTAGCTCACTTTCACGAGAAGAAAGGAAAGAAGTCTTCTCAGCAGACAAATCACAGGATTACTTTAAGCTATCTGCTTCACAGCATGGGTTCTGAAATGACGAATGGGAAGGAAATCCATACTGCTAAGGCAATGGCCAAGTATGTGCCTGTCATGAAAAGAAAGATTGATGAGGTCGGAGCTGATGAAGATTTGGAGGAACCTAAGGAAGAGGTTCCTGCCAAAAGGCAAAGAAACTGGTGAAAACAGCTCAACTTGCTGTCAAAAAGAAAGCTGATTAGCCTAAAGACGTGGCTCAAAAGAAGAAAGTAAAGACTTCTGTTCAAACAGCCCTGCCAGCTGTTGAAGCCAGAACAGATAAGTCTGAAGCAAAGGAGGTAGCTGATGCCATAATCAATCAGACTACGGAGGAAATAAAGAATATGTCTCCTGCTTCTTCTTCAAGAACGCCATCTGCTGAACGTCCTGATAAGAATGTTGCTCACAGGACCAGAAGTCAAATTAGAGATACAGATGCTTCCATGCCTGTTCAGGGAAGGGCAAGGAGAACTTTCAGAAAAAGGATGACTTTTGTTGACTCACCCACTGAGTTAACAGATTTGGTTAAAGAAAGTCCTCAATCAGCAGAGAGGCATGTTGGTGCTGAGGAAGCATCTGTTGCTAAACAGATTGATGCGCAACAGAGGACTCAAGAAAAACCAACAACTGAGGTTGCTCAACCTCAAGATGATCCAGAAGTGATGATCATCAATCCCATAGCAGCAGCACCTCTTGCATCTGCTGGTCCTGCCCCTACTCCAGCTGATAAACGAAAAAGAAATATTCTTATCAAAAGAAAGAAGATTTATGTTGCTGATAAGAAAAAGAGGGAGAAAGCTGAGCAAAGAAAAAGAGACGAACAAGAGGAGAAGAGGGTTTTAGAACTTAGCAAGATTCAAGCATCAAAGGATGAAGAAAGGAGAAAAATGTCTGAAGCAGAGAGGAAGGCTGCTGAAGATGCTGAACTTGCTATGGTCATTGAAATGAGCAAGACAGATGCACATGGACCTGTCCATGCTGGTGGGATTACTATTGGAGAATCTAAAACCACCAAGCCAAAGATGCTTGCTGGCAATGTCAAGCCAAAGGCCAAGTTTGAAGTTAGAAGATCTTTTGATATCATTAACTCTGATAAATCTATCTTCAACAGGTTTGAAAAGGCCTTAGCTTATTATGACCAGAAACTGATGCTGAAGACTTTGTTCACTCATAAGAAGCCAAGATACATGAAGTGGAGGGACTACAGACTGAATAAATCTATTGAAGAGCTTCAGAGTTGGAAGGAACTAGCTGATGAAGAAAGGTGGGTTCTTCAATGGCTAAAGACTGATCCCATTCAACAAGCCTTGGATCCTGACTTTGTAAGGGATGCTATGCATCAATATGCAAAGGATTTTGCAACAGAGAAGGCCAAGATTATTGAAAATACTTTGCCTGCAAAGAAAAGAAAATCTGATGATGCTGTTGAAAGGACCATTCAAATTGCTGTTATGATTGCCTTGAAGAGATGGGCTGCTAAGTCAAGATATCAGCAAGGTTCATCAAGTGAGCTGCCCTCGCTGCCAAGCATTCAACATATCACGTTTGGCAAAGAAGTAAGAGATTACTATGAAATGCTTAAGGTAAAGACTTCTGCTCCAAAGCTATGGCCCGTTGTAAGACAAATCCGTCAAACAACAACCTTTACTGATGATGGCAAAATCATAAGTAAGATCTTTGAAGATGTCACTTATCAGCCCAAAGCTGCTGATGAACCCCTAGCACTTGAGTGGAAAGCTAAGGAGTCCAAAGCTGATCAGGAGACTGACCTGAAGGATGCCCCTGTCCACCGGGAGAGTGAAGATGATCAAGCTGCTGCTCATTCTGCTTCATCAGCTGATTTGCATTCATCACTGATGGAAGCCTTCCAGCTGTTAATGGAAAATTCAATGAAGGAAATGGAAGAAAGGAACATCATGCAGTTGAAGAAATTGCAGCAAGAATGGGCAGAATCTAACAGATTACAACTTGCGAGCATGCAATTACTTACTGCAAGGACAATCAAGAATGCAATTGATAGCTTTCCTCTACCTGAGGATCATACTAGGCAGATGACTCAGAGTGTTGTAGAAATGAACAGAAATATTGAAGATGTGAAGGCTGATGTCAACCATCTTCACACTGCCTTGAAGAGAGTTGAAAACAACATAACTGATCTCACTGCTTCCTTCATCAAAGTCAGTGAAGAAGAGAAAACAGTTAATGTTGGTCTGCTGCAAGAAGTTCATCAAGCTGGAACTGTTATACATGACGAACTCGCCACTATGCAACTTCACATTGATTGTTTTAATGATCAGACTGACACCATCAGCACCACTCTTTTTTTCTTACTGCCAGTCACGATGTAGTTAATCAGAACTTGAAGGCTTTATGTGCTGCTATGAAGATTCAGTCTGTTGCACTCAATCCTCCTATCAGACCTGCCAGTGTCACCATTTCTGATGATGACAAAAAGGGGGAAGAAAAGAAGGAAGAGGAAAAAGCTGAGGAAGTTGCTGCCATTGAACCTGAAAAGCCTGAAGCTGCCGAAGAGACTGAAAAAGTAGAAGGCAAAGATGAAGCTGCTGAAGAAACCAAGGATAAAGCTAAGGAAACAGTTGCATCCAAGGATTCTGATGGAGAAAAATCAGAGCCCTTTACCAAATTCAAGGATGAAGAGAGGATCAAGAGGAAGATTGGCGAAATAGCAAGAGAAGAAGAGATCAAAGCGAAAATGGAAGCTGTTAAGTCCAATCTACTTTTAGATGATGAAGCTGATGAAGATGAAGATGAAGAAGATGATGAAGAATCTTCTTATGAATATGAAGAAGTGCTTGAAGGAGATGATGAAGAAGCTGATGACTAGTATAGACAAATCTGTTGTAATCAGTTATCATTATTTCTTTTTCAGTCATCTTATCTGAACAGAAATTGTAACTTGTAATCATTATCTTATTATCAACAAAAAGTACAAGTTCTGTTTCCAACACACCTTTTCTATCTCAGAAAATTTTGAGGATCAAAACTTTAGTATAGGTAAAACAGGTACTTAGCTGAAGTTTTGTCATCATCAAAAAGGGGAAAATTGTTGGATAAGTATGAAGATGAAAAGCACCAAAGTAAATTAGTAAAGGATGGTTTTGATGATTTTCAAAACCTAAGATCAGTTAAGTATGAAAAACTTAGTTGTAAAAACCCTTAGAATAATTTTGTACAAGTAAGAAGACTATCAGAAGGGTCAAAGATTCAAGGTTCAGAAGACTACTGGTCTGCTGAAGGAAAGAAATCAGACAGGTGAAGATCAGCCGACTTAAATCAGATTTGTTCAAGTTTGGGATCAGCTCTGTTCATCATCAGACTTGCACTTTCGATCAGCCAAGTGGAAAGGATCAAGAAGTCGTCCCAACGGTAATAAATGCCCTTGGAAGTAATAAATGCTGAAGTACAAGGTTATTAAAGACAAATGATTGAAGATAGACTTCGTATCAGCTTGGTGCATTTAATGCTGCCTGACAGAAAGGACAGTCTGCAGTACTGTCACTGTGCAGAGAGCCGTTCGCGGAAATTAAGGACCAAAAATCAAGAAATTTGATTTATGTCTCTCTTCAACGGACATAATTCAAAGAGTGACTATAAATAGCTGAAGAGACGAAGGAAGAAATCCATACAACTTCTGAGAGATCGATTTAAAAGCAAAAATTTACTAAGTCTCAAAAGCTCAAGAACAACTCACTTGTCTGCTGAAAGTCATTTGTTGACAGAAGCCGTTGAAATCCAAGAAAACATTTTCTGAGTGAATCATTGAGAGAAAAGAGTTGTGAGGAGTTCTTATCCATCTTTGTGAGTGATAAGTCTCTGTAGAATAGGTCTTCTTTGTGATTTCCTATTGCGAGCTTATGGCCAGATTCATTTGTTGTTTTGGCGTAAGTGGAGTATATTGTAAACTGTGTGTTTATAGTATAACCCAAGATCTAAATGACTTGGAAGAGTGAACTAAATGATTTCAATCCATATAACCACTATAAAAATTCTGGTGTTTATTTTTGCATAAGTGTTTCTGCATAAGTGTTTCTGCATTTTTTCAGATCTGCATAAAACACTCTATAAACTGTTTGATAATTAAATTAAAGGAGTTTACAAAATCGGGGAAACAATTTTCAGACTGCTAAGTTTACTTGTGAAAAACACTTTGAAAATCCGATGCAAGTACTCTAGTATTAAAACTGATTTTACAAAAATCAGCTAAGTGATTATCAGATTAGTGGTCAACAAAGCTGTTCAAAGATTTGTTCGCGATCAGCCTTGTAAAATTACTGTTCGGTAACAGCTTAGTCTGTTTAAGTTTGAACAACAGTTTTGAAGTTTAAAATTAGATAAAAAGTTTCAGAGGTCTATTCACCCCCCCTCTAGACCTCATCTGACCACTTGGCACCAACACTAACTATTTAACAAATAACAATCCAACGTTCATATAAGCATGTAAACTCAACTCATAACAAATAATATAATTTTATACGTTGTTTCGCAAATTAGAAAAAAAACCATTAATTAAACACATGATTCTGAAAATAACTCGTCCATCAGTTATATAAATCAAAATGGCATCATAAATACCTTTTTCATTAGTTATATAAATGTGACATTTTATCTAGTACTTCTACACAGTATTCAATTCATTCCTAAACTCAGAAAAACCTTAATTATAAAATTACATAATATTTTGAAAATACCTGATTAAACGTTTCAACCTTTTACATAAACGTGGCAGTATTTATCATATAGTAATAGTAATACTATTTGACACCTCATTTTTATTGCCGGGGGAGAAACCGAAAGCCCTTCACTCTTCAAGATCAAACATTCTCTCATTTCTCTCTCACCTCTAAATCCTTAGAGAAATTCTTGAAAACCTAATCGCAAGCTCAACTTCTCCTGCTCAACTTCGGTGAGTTCAAAAACTTATCGCAATTCCAAGCTCAAATCTCATGCTCGATTTATGTGAGTTGTACTCAATCTTTAGTTTTCTCAAGTAATTGATTTACATTTAGTTTAGGCATAAGAATTTGGATGGCCGTTTATTAGATCAGCAATTTTGATGAAGAAATTTTGGTGCTGCATTTTTCATGGAATTTTTCATTTGATGAATGTGGATATTCTTTTGTGTAATATCTCTCAGCTAGATGAATGTTATATGAAAAGCTAAAAAAGCTAATGAATTACATTTTTTAACTATTAGGAAATGCTTATTACTATATGAAAAGTGGATGTTAATTCTCTTGTAGTCAATATATTTTTTTTCTTCTGGGACCATAAAAATATTTGAACATTAATTATTTATAATGAGAGAGAAGAAGATTGAATAGTGACAAGTAAAACGTTGGTGATATAAAAAGGGTGTGGTGTGGTGGTGGTGAAAATTGGAAAACTCTATTCGAATCTCAAGGGTTTTGAATAGAAGAAAAGGGACATTTTAGGGAATAATAAAAAATTGTTGGTGGGGCAAATATCTATATACAAATAAAAGTACGAGTTCAGAAAATAGAGTTTCTTGAATTTTTTGTGAAGACTAATATACCCCTACTTAAATAATAAATAAAAAGAAGTCTATTTAGTTATAAACATTGTTGAATAAATACAATGAATTATACAAGAAAAAGAAGGCTACCTTTATATAAACACTATCATCAATCTAATCTTCTTAATATAATTATATTAACTTAATTAATAATTCAACGAGGACCTCTTACTAGAATTATACTATTGGACAAAGTCTACCTTGGACTAAAGTTATACTATATTGGAGCAATATATATAATAACAAAGGTTTAAATATAATTAAATGAAATTTCTTTCTGAGTCATCCTATCAAAATCCAAAAAACAATATGGTGATGCATCAATTATTGAACTTTTTGAGATTAATTTTTTTCCATCTTTACTTTTTGGTCTTTTTTTATAGTTATTTTAGTTCAAATACTTGAAAATCCAATAAATCATGGAATTTTATGTTGAATGTGTTTTTAATTGTTCATGTCTAGAGATGAGATGACCTTATCTTAATTACTTGCACACTTGCTAATTTTTTAAGTTAGTTGAATCATATAATAATTTTTTTTTATCATATTATGGTCTTAATGACACATCACTTAACTTTTTTTATTAAAGCACTTTAATTATTTTTATGTTAAATCAAATGGTAAACTCAATGTAAAATAGGATGAAATTGATGAAATGACATATTAAAAAAAATTGGTAAACTTAGTGTAAAAGCAGGTTTACTTAACAAAATTGAGGAAAATGAGTAAAAACTGGTTAGATTAGTTAAAAAATGAAGTAGGCATGTAATTGAAAATGGATGAACTCGGAAAAATATAGATATAACCGACAAGACTGGTTAAATCGATAAAAAAAAAAAAAAAAAACCGATTAAACCTGTGAAAACTGGTTTAGATGGAAAAAAAAAATTTTAGATGGAAATATCAAGTTCAACGAAGAAGTTTGATATTGTTCATTCGTTCAAATGGTTGTTTTAGAATAATAATTATATAGACATGTAGTTTTTGATTAGAAATACTTAGTAATTATAGTTCATTTTTATATTAAAGTTTTGGTTTTAGGTATCTATGATACAAACTTTAAATTTTGGTAACAAAATAGAAATAATTAAATTGATTTAGTCAAAAAAATTATGTGGTATGTCATTAAGACCATAATATAATGAAAAATGATTATATGATTCAGATAATATAAAAAATTAGTTAACCACGTGCAAATCACGTGTAAAAGGTTGTTTTAGAATAATAATTATGTAGGCATGTAGTTCTAGATTAAGAATACTTAGTAATTATAGTTCATTTTTTATATTAAAGTTTTGGTTTTAGGTATCTATGATACAAAACTTTAAATTTTGGTAACAAAATAGAAATAATTAAATTGATTTAGTCAAAAAAAAATATGTTGTATGTCATTAAGACCATAGTATGATGAAAAATGATTATATGATTCAACTAACAAAATAAATTAGTTAATCACGTGCAACGCACAAAAGTAGGAGTTCACGTGTGAATGGTTGTTTTAGAATAATAATTATGTAGACATGTAGTTCTAGATTAGGAATACTTAGTAATTATAGTTCATTTTTTATATTAAAGTTTAGAAATACTTAGTAATTATAGTTCATTTTTTATATTAAAGTTTAGAAATATTTAATTACAATTCATCTTTTATATTAAAGTTTTGGTTTTAGGTATCTATGATACAAACTTTAAATTTTGGTAACAAAATAGAAATAATTAAATTGATTTAGTAAAAAAAAATATGGTGTATGTCATTAAGACCATAGTATGATGAAAAATGATTATATGATTCAACTAACAAAATAAATTAGTTAATCACGTGCAACGCACAAAAGTACGAGTTGGCAAAGGAAATTTCTTCCCTTTTTTGTGAAGACTAATATACCCTATTTAAATTATATTGAGATATTTAATTTTATAGAAAAAATATAAAATAAAAGAATCCTAAAAAAATACCCCTACTTAAATTTTATTATTAATAGTAAAATAGAAAATAACTTGAAGAATCATACTTCTACATAAACACTACTACTTGAAAGATACTTGAAAGATATATCTTAAGGGATCATTTCCCCATCAAAATTCCAAGATCCATATCCAACATAAAAACCATTTAGTATATTTAATCAACAATTGAAAAATGAATCATCCGAGGTCACTTGGAATTTCTGATGACCCCTATCGTGTCGTGTTTTATAGGTCATATAGATAAAAGTATCTAGGATACTTTTGTTGGTTAAAACCAATATTGTGAAGTTTTAGGATGTTTGTTGATAGAATCTTAAGCAAGACGATGTTGGCCCGATTTAAGAATATCTAGGTGACAAAAAATTTGGGCCTAAATCAATAGAATTTACTTTTTTTCAGTTCATTGATCACAATTTTGTTCAGTTATGTTAGAATTGATTCCAACTTTATGAATCCTAATATTATTTGTTTGATCTGTATTTCGATTTGTTTGTTTTATTGTTGTAGCTTATTTTTACCATTATTCAGACATTCTGTAGGAAGACCTGCTCCAGCTACATCCCTTGATTTAAAATCATCAGCTTTTGATCCTCGAGATAAAGTATGGACAAGATTTCCACCGTATGGATCAAAGCATACTCCACCTCACCAATCATGTGAGTTCAAATGGAAAGACTACTGCCCATTGGTTTTCAGGTGAGGTACTGATAATACATTATATAGCTCACATAACGCAAAAAAATTTGAAGACTTTTTCTTTCCTAAGTTACATATTTCCATCTATCGTATTAAAAATTTAAATATTGTGGGCTTAACATGATATTATTTGATTCAGGACACTTAGAAAGTTATTTAAGGTGGATCCAGCTGATTACATGATATCCATTTTGAAGAGTGTTTAAGAAGTTATCACTTATTAAAGAACCTTAAAAAAAATTATGTCACATTCGTTCTACGTTATTAAAAAAGATACTATTTAGTTAACTAAAAAATGTATAATTGGCTTAAGCAAAATAAATTCAAAACATAGAAATTGTTAAAACCAGCAAAAACAGGTAAAATTCGATTAATAATACATGACAAAAATGGTTAAATCAATGAGAAAATTGATTAGATAAAAAGAAAAACGGGTTAATGTTATTGATAAAATAACAAGGTTAACAAGCAAAAAATGGGTATAACCGATAAAAAAAATGAATGATATCGGCTAAACACGGGATAACTAAAAACCGGATCAAATCGATAAAAGAACAAGAAAAAATGAGTTAATTGGCAAAAAAAAAAAGTGAAATATGTGAGAAAATAAGTTCAATAAGCAAAATAATAAGTAAAATCAGATTAATTGGGTTCAATTGGAAAAAATTAGTGAATTGATTAAGAAATGTGAAAATTGACTGAAATTGGGTTACACTAGAGAGAGGATGGGTGGATTGATTAAGAAATGAGATAAACCACACAAAAAAATGGGTGAAATCGGTGGAAGAACTGGCTAAAATAACAAAAAAAAATTATAAACTCGGTGTAAAAGCAAGTACAAACGATATTTCCATCGAAAGTTCTTAAGAAATTATTACTTATTAAAGAACCTAAAAACCAAAGGCCACATACGAGCTATATCAATATAATTAAAAAAGTACTATTTAGTTAACCAAAAAACTTATAATTGGTTTAACCCAAATAAAGTCAAAAAAATAAATGGTTAAAATCGGTGAAAATATGTAAAATTTAATTAAAAATATATGATAGACAAATCGGTAAATCAATGAAAAAATATGTTAGATAGAAGAAAATGAGTTAAAGCAAAATGGAAATTGTGCAATTAATAAAACAACGAGTTAAGCAGGTGAAACCAGTAAAACAATGAAAGATATCGGCTAAACACTGGATAACAAAAAAAGACGGATCAAATCGATAAAAGAACAAGAGCAAAAAAAGAGAGTTAAATTGGCATGAAAATGGGAGGAAATAGGTTAAATTAGCTGAAGAATAAGCAAAGTTGATTAAAATTGGGTTAAACCGGAGAGAATTGATGAATTGATTAAAAAATAGGATAAAATCAACTAATTTGGGGCTAAATCGGGGATAATTGATGAATTGATTAACAAATGACAGAAACTACAAAAATAGTGGAATCGGTGAAAGAACATGTTAAAATAACAAAAAAAAAATGTAAACTCAGTGTAAAAGCGAGTTAAATCGATAAAAGAGGTTCATTCGGCAAAATTAAGGAAAATTTGTAAAAATGGGTTAAATTGGTTAAAAAATGGATTAAGCATGTAATTAAATGGATGAAGTTAGTCAAACACATGTATAACCAGTAAAATTGATGAAATAGATAAATAAAAAAGAGGTTAAACATGTAAAAATGGTTTAGATAAAAATATCAATGTCAAGTAAGATAATTATTAATATTGTCTATTCGTTCAAATGGTAGGTTTAGAATCATATTTATGTAGACATGTAACTTTAGGATAAAAATACTTAGTAGTTATAGTTCGTTTTTATGTTCATGATTTTGTTTTAGGTATTTACGATCTCAACTTTAATTTCTTGGTTACAACATATAAGAAATTTAGTCAAAAAATTATGTAGTGAATCATTAAGACGATAGTATGGTGAAAATTCATTATATATATATGATCCCACTAACGTAGAAAATTAGTTAATTAATCACGTGCAACGCACGTGCACTTTCCTAGTAAATATAAATATAGTAGCTAGCTAGCAACCTCGTTTCTCTCGCAGAAACACACCGTCACCTCATCTCACCTCACCTGGTTTGTAATTTTATTTATCGAGCTATCGCGCACTAAGTGAAGCGACAAAGTAATCGCGCATTAGACTTCAAAAGATAGAAATCAAAAACTCTTTTTTTTAAAAAAGAAAAAGAAAACGTGCTTTAGCTCCAGTACTGAATTTGCTTGTTTTTTGGTATTTATCACCTATTTTGGAATTAATGAACTAATATGTTTTGGTTTTATAGTTTTTATGTACCTTAGGTTAAATTTATGATTATTATTTCAAAAATATATATAAATTGTGCTTCATTTTAAAAAAGCCAGCGCTACGGCGCACTTCTATGTGCTATAATCGCAGAAGTATTTGTGCATCGCTGCGCTATACGACTCTGACTACTATGTCCAAATGAAATCATGCCTTTTTCGATGTTCAAATGTTGCACGTGATTAAAAAAATGAAGTTTCGGGAATATGCAATGGAGGTTATCTAATTTTGTTGGTTTAAACATATACATCTAATTCGTATCAGAATCCTCTAGATCCATAATTAATTAGTTGTGCTTGAAATTAATTTACATATTACATTTGTATATCTATAACCAGATAAGTTAATGTTGGTTCTATTTGAAAGCTAGCATTCCCACATGTTGCTCTATTTGGGAATATGCCATAGTTGTTATCTAATATTGTTGGTTTAACCATATACATGTAATTTGTTATTAGTTGTGCTTGAAATTAAAAATTAACCAAAAAAAAGTTTATTTTTTTAATGAATAGGAGTGTTTTTTTATATTTTTGCAAATAAAAATAGTTAGAAAGTTTATTGTATACCCTCACCTTAATATGTGAACCTATTCATTTTAAAAAAACAATATTCCCCTTATTGATTTTGGAAAGTAGCAAAAATCTTCGCATATGAGGGTATTTCAAATGGGTGCGGTACGTGAATAATAAAAATAAAACATTATAAATGAAGTTCAATGAATACATCATATATTTCATCTAAAAAATCAACCCAAAAATTAAGGTGACAATGATTGAAAAGCATTCAATTAGAAGAATATATGATTTAAGTCTAGGCACTTGAAATTGATTTACTTACTACGTATGAATATCTATTGCCAGATAAGCTACTATAAATGCTTGATCTATTTGAGGCTATATGAGTTTAATTCCAACATTTTTCTTTTTCTTAACTTAAGGTAAATTTACAACTAAAGCTGATGAGACTTAGTGGTCTTCATGAGAGTAGTCTATGGAAACTCAACATGCATAAATAATGTTATTAAGATCCAGTGATGATAAGAACACAAATGAGTTATCCTAATAAAAAGATGTTTTCTGATAATGAATGGATTTAGATATTAGATTCAAATTTTGGTCGATTGACTCTTCGGTAAGCTATTATAAAGTTTTAAACATATACCACATGTTAAAGTTCATTTTTTACACATGTCGTGCAAAGAAGGTCAATATGCATTACCCACTATGTAGCTTCTCCTAAACCATGGTTTGTAGATATGAGCAAGAATTATGTAGCTTTTTGAGACTATATATTAAGAACATAGCTCTTTTAACTTTCCTTTCAAAAGCATTTTGGAAATCTTTTCTCTTACAATTAAATATTAAATAAAATCTTCTTCCTATTTCTTACAATGGACTCAGAAGTCCCACCTGAAAATTGCTTACAAAAAGAATTCATTGATCTAATTAGCGACATCCCCGACTCGATTCTTGGCAAGATTTTATCATACGTGCCCACAAGAGATGCAGTGGCTGCCTCCATTCTCTCCACCAGATGGAGAAACCTTTTTCCTTTTGCATTAACCCATATCAAACTCGATCTTAGTGACTTCAAGTGGTTATCCCGGCCGTCTCCTAATTTTATGAATTTTGTGGACAAATTGTTTAATGAAACTTTACTGTCTGTGCCGTGTGTGGATAGAATATCAATTCGTTGCGATGGGGATTATGGCGAAGAGAAGATTATTTCTTGGCTTTGTTCTGCATTAAGGTTTAAAATGGTACAATTTTGCCTCTTTTGCCAGTTGGATGATTCGGAAACATTGTTCCCTATTGCATTTTAATATTTTCCAGATTTTTGTATTGTATAAATGCTTATATTATTTCAAATTTTATAGTTTTTGCCGAATTGGTTATAGGCTTTGCTCCAACCATTTGTTCAAGTACCTATGCTCATGAACTTGACTTGCCTGGCCCTTGGTCAATTGAAAGGCTACGGATTTGGAATATTAGCACGTTTGCTTAATTGTGCTCCTAATCTTCAGACACTTAAAATCGAAGAGGTAATTTGATGAATTGTATTTCTAATCTATTATTTAGTTAAAAGTTAATAATTTATTGAAGTTTTCTATATCTTTTCTTGATAGGGATTTGAAAATTGTGAAGGTAGTTATGCAAGTTTCGAGTATTCATTGCCAAGTTTGTCTGATTGTCTGAAACTTTGTTTTAAGAAAATTGAGATTCATGAGTTTATAGGGGAAGAAGATGTAATCAAGCTCATAGAGTATTTTCTAAAGAATGGGAGGATGCTCGGAGAAGCAAGGGCGGACCTACATAGGGGCAAGTGGGGTCTATAGCCCCCACTCAGATCTATAATATATATTTATTAGTAGTAAAATTATCCTAATAACAATATTTGCTCAGTGGATAGGGCATTTAAACTTTTGGATGAAGTCTTCGACCCTGCATAGTTGCATTTTTTTTCAGTTTTTTTGCCTTTTTTAAGAAGTACTATTGTTCAAATATATTTATATTACTTTTGCTTACATAAAAATTGCATTTGCTCATTGGTTCTGGTATACATGTTAATTAACATTGTTCCGAGTTCAAATTCTAGGAGTGCTAGTTGCTTTTTTGCTTGTTTTATAGTCTTTTTTGTTTCTTAGCAATTATTCTTTTAATCTATTTTTTTTCTCAACAATTGTTCTTTTAATTTCGTTTTCTTTCTCAACAGTCGAAAATTGTTCCTTTAGCTTCTTTTTCTTTCTGAATAATTGTTCTTTGACTTTTGTTATTTCTTAATTTTTTTAATTTTATTTCCTTTTTAATAATAATCAAGAGAATTCGATTTTTTTTACTATACATTTTATTTGATATATTACTACATAAATTCCCTCCCCCCAAAAAAATATTGATCTTGATCTGTCCTGGCTATTATGTACAAATTTTAGAAAATTAATAATCGGTGTGATTAATTGTGAATATATTGGTGTCATCTGAAATTGTATTTCGATTATTTAATTTATCCTAGAACCTTATAGCCCAATGTATTAAAGTTTTATTTTTTACGTATGCTTCGGTCAGCTGTATGTTAGAAACTTTTCGAGAAATCTTTGAAAGAATTGTAAATAAAAAGAAAATATGTTAAAGTATAAATTACTCTATATTCTCGTTTTGGTTAACTCAAATACAGAAACTTTTTGGTGTTTTTCGGGGAAACTTATCAAAAATATGATCTATGCTTAGTGTTGGTCCTAAGTGGTCAGAAGAGGTTTAGAGGGGGGGGGGGTGTGAATAAACCTCTTTAAAATTTTCTTCCAAATTTTAACTTTAAAACTTTTCTCTAACTGAACAGACCAAGCTGATCAGAGGGGTAAGTTACAGTTCTGTTCGCGAACAAATCTTTGAACAGCTTTGTTGACCACTCGTCTGATTGTTGCTTAGCTGATTTTGTTAAAATCAGTTTTAATACTTAGAGTACTTGCAGCGGATTTTTCAAAGTGTTTTTCACAAGTAATCTCAGCAGTTTGAAAAATGTTTCCCCAGTTTTATAAACTCCTTTTAAGTATTTTTCAAACAGTTAACTTAATGTGTTTTATGCAATCAGAAAATATGCAAGTTTAAAAGCAATGTAAAAACACAAGTAATTTTTATAGTGGTTATATGGATGTAAATATCCTTTAATCCACTCGTCCAAGTCACAAAGATCTTGGGTTATACTATAATCACAAAGTTTACAGTATACTCTGCTTGCGCCAATCAACAAATGAAAAGGCCACAAGTGCGCAGTAGGAAATCACTTAGAAACTCCTACTCTCCGAAGTAATATCACTCACAAAGATGGATATCTACTTCTCACAACACTCAGTTTTACAAATTCACTCAGAAGATGTATTTTGCTTTGTTCTTCAACTTCGCTTTTCGTCAACAGATGACTAAGCTGATGAGTGAGCTGTTCTTGAGACTTAAGAGTTCTGCTTCAAAAATTCTCTCAGAAAGTGTGTTGCTTGTATTCTCTTCGTCTCTTTCAGCTATTTATACTTGAGGTTTGAAAAATGTCCGTTGAAGAGAGACAAGATTCAAATTCCTCGAGTACTGGTCCTTAAAATCCGCGAACGGCTCTTTTGCAGTATGTCCGTACTGTCAACAGTACTATTCTGCAGGCAGCATTAAATGCACCCAGCTAATGCGAAGCATTTCTTCAATCATTTGTCTTTAATAACCTTGTACTTCAGCATTTATTACTCCAAGGGGCATTTATTACCGTTGGGAAGACTTTATGATCCTTTCCACTTCGCTGTCGGAAGTGCAAGTCTAATGGCGAGCTAAGCTGACCTCAAACTTGAACAAATCTGATTTGAGTCGGCTGATCTTCATCAGTCTGATATCTTTCCTTCAGCAGATCAGAAGTCTTGGACCTTGAAATTTGACTATTTTGATGTCTTCATTACTTAGTCAAAATTTCTTCAAAGGGATCATCAGCTAAGTTAACCCATACTTAGCCAATCTTGAAGTTTTGGAAATCTTCAAAACCTCCCTTTACAAATTGTCTTCAGTGCCTTCATCTTCATCCTTATCCAACAATTTTCCCCTTTTTGATGATGACAAAACTTCAGCTAAGTACCTGTTAAAAATACCTAAACTAAAGATTGTAATCCTCAAAATTTTCTGAGATAGAAAAAGTATATTGGATTGAACTTGTCTGTTTATTGATATTTGAAAATAGTTACAAGTACATGTTCAACAGATGAGATGTCTGAAGAATGGATAAAGTAAACTATTACAAGGATTTTACAAGTTCTAACTATCAGCTTCTTCATCAGATTCTTCAAGCACTTCTTCGTACTCATAAGATGACTCCTCATCATCTTCTTCTTCATCTTCATCAGCTTCTTCACCTTGAAGGATGACTTCTTTAGCAGCTTCCATTTTCTCTTTGAGTTGCTGCTCTCTTAGAAGTTCCATCGCCTTCCTAGCTGATTCTGTATTTTTGTACTTAGTTAAAGGCTCTGATTGATCAGCGGCAGAGTCTTTGGATTCAGCCATTACTTCATCAGTTTTGGCTTCTTCCTTGGTCTCTTCTTCAGACTTGTCTTTGCCTTGAACCTTTCCAAATTCTTCTTCAGCTGTCTTGGTCAGTTCAGCAGTTTCATCAGTTTTCTTTTCTTCAGCAGCAGAGGTTTCCTTGGTTGATTCTTCCCCTTTATCTTCCCCCTTTTTGTCATCATCAGACTTGATGACTTCTTCAGGTTTAGCAGCAGGGTTGAATGCAACTGTTGGAACCTTCATAGCAGCACCTATAGTCTTTAAATTCTGATTAACTACGTCATGACTTGCTGTAAGGTGATGAAGAGTTGTGCTGATGTTGTCAGTCTGGTCATTGAAGTAGTCAATGTTAAGGTTTATAGTTGCAATCTCATTTTGAATTTCCTGTGCAGCATTTGATACTTCATGCAACATCCCTAAGTTGATTTCCTTCTCCTCTTCACTGATTTTGATGAAGGTTGCAGTCAGATCAGCTATCTTGTGTTCAGCTCTTTGAAGGGCAGTATGAAGGTGATTTACATCAGCCTTCACATCTTCCACGTTTCTGTTCATTTCATTTAAGCTGTTCACTAACTGCAAGGAATTGTCTTGAGGAACAGGGAAACTTGTGATTTCAGTCTTGATAATCTTTTCAGTAGACTGTTGCACAGTTTCCAGCTGAAGTTTATTTGACTCTGCCAACTCTGTCTTAAGCTCATTCTTCAACTCCTCTTTGACCTTCATCTGCTGCTGGTGATGCTTCTCTTCCAGTTCCTTTACTGAATTCTCCATTAGCATCTGGAAAGCTTCCATCAGTGATGAGTGTTCATCACCTGATGAAGCAGAAGCAGCAGCTTCATCCTTTTCTTCAGTCTCCTAGTGGACAGGGACGTCTTCCATCTTTGTCTCTTGATGATCTTCAGAAGCCTTAGCATTCCACTCAATGGCTAAGGGCTTGTCAGCAGACTTGTCAGCAGCTTTGTGTTCATCAGTGACGTCATCATAGAACAGGTTAGTGATAGTGCCATCATCATTGAAGCAAGTTGTTTGTCTAATCTGCCTCACAATGATCCAGGGGTTGACAAAGGCGTTATTGCCCTTGGGCACTTCACTGAACTCCTTTACTTCCTTGCCAAAGATAATGTGCTGGATACTTGGCAGTTGGGGCAGCTCACTTGAGTGACCCTGCTGATATCTTGACCTTTCTGCCCATCTCTTCAAGGCGGTCATAACAGCAATGTTTACTGCTCTGTCTTCAGCATTGTCTTTCTTTCTTCTCTTGGCAGGCAGAGAGTTGTCTATTTTCTTGGCCTCCTCCAGTGCAAACTC
>CM064879.1:69620609-69801282 GCA_003313485.2 Penstemon barbatus | reverse complement strand
TCAGAAGGCAAAATGAAATTTAAGGAAACTGAGATCTCCATCCTTTTTGAGATTTACAAATGAAGTATGCAAACCACCTCCCTATTTAAGGGATAGATCTGAGTAAATCCAACGGCTGGATAAAAATTTGATCAAGGGACGGAAATGCGACCTTTTTAACTTCCCGTAATTAATGCGAGTAAGTTGGAACGGCACCTCTCCGATCGACTCAACAATTGACGACAAAAGAAAATTTAGATCGAAGCGATCAAGAACACTTGAAGCAGATCTAAAAATAGCTCCGCACCAGAAAAGTTTGCACGCTCACAAATGATAGTCGCTCGACAGAAAGCTTAAGATCTTCAACGAAGGCATGCAAGTTTACACCATTATGAAAAAATATTGGTTCGACTAGAAGTATAAGATAACTAACCTTCCAACATACGAGGGTCATCACTGCCTCATATATTATGGGAAATTAATTGATTTGGCTATACAAGAACTCCATTGGAGTCCAAGAAATCTGACATGGAAATCAAGAGGATGTCGTCATTATTCAAGACTACAAAAAAGTCACTGCCTAACATACCAAAGAATTGCTGAAGGAGGTCTGAACAGGCCAGATCTGGCCAACAATTCTACATTTTCCAATTCCTCCCATATCAAAGAAAGGATATATTGATACACCGGCTGATTGATTTGAAAGACAAGATACTCACGATCAGTACAGAAAACCATGGATTTCTAAGAAGATACAAGGCACGATATCTTCTGCGCAAACTTAAACCTAAACGGAAAAAGCAGAGTTCAACAAACAGTCAGAAAATGACAGTGTCCTTAAATAAGATATCCTTAAGCAAAAGGACAAATTTATATGGGACTATTCGAATGACGACAAACTAAGCATTTTTCAACGATTATTCAATCAACTATCTACACGGATGGCCTGTTGTCCACATTTTAAATTTTCCCAGAAGACCAATATGAGATAAGTATACTAATCTATACTGATATTTCGAGAAGTTATAATTATTCACAAACAGCAAAATGGGTATAACAAAAAATATCTGTTGGATGAAGATGAAGATGAAGTGCAAAGAAGTTAGAAATTAAGGGAAGGTTTTGATGATTTCCAAAACATCATAATCAGCTAAGTATGGAAAGCTTAGTTCCCTTAGAAGAATTTTGAACAAGAAAAAGAAGACATCAGAAGAGTTCAAAGTTCGAAGCTCAGAAGACTAGTGATCTCTTGCTGAAACAGCGAACAGAAGGGTAGATCATCAGCCGAGTCAAATCAGATGAGTTCAGTATTTGATCAGCAGAGTATCTATCAGCAGAGTCGTTTTGATCAGCAGAGTAGAAGAGATCAAGAGATTAGTCCAACGGTAATAAATGCACCTGGCGTAATAAATGCTGAAAGAGAAGGGTAGTAATGGCAAATGATTGAAGATATCCTCGAATCAGCAGAGTGCATTAAATGCAGCATTAAATGCGATGGACAGAAAGGTACTGTACACTGTACGATTGCTGCAGGGAGCCGTTTCAAAATGAGCTGGATAATGGATTTGAAGATGTGATTTCCTTCAACGGTCATAAATTCAAATCCAAGTATAAATAGAGCAAAGTTCGAAGAGAGACTAACACAACAACAATTCTGAGATTTCGCAAATTGAAGCAGAATTTCTTTAAGTCTCAAGAAACTCGAACAGCTCACTCGTCTGGTGAAGTCATCTGTTGGCTGATCCAAGTTGAAGTCAAAAGAAAAACATTATCTGAGTGATATTGTAAAAGAGTAGTGTTGTGCGAAGATTTGATCCGTCTTTGTGAGTGATCAAAATCTAGAGGATAGGTTTTCTTTGTGAACTCCTATTGCGAGCTTATAGCCTTCTCATTTGTTGGTTAGGTATAAGTGGAGATTTGTATTGTAATCTAAGTGATTATAGTATAACCCAGAATCTGTGTGATCTGGAAGAGTGGACTAAAGGATTTTTATCCATATAACCACTATAAAAATTCTTTGTGTTATCTTGCATTTAAAGCTTTCTTGCATATTTAAAGTTTGCACATTTAAACACTTCGAATTATTTGAAAAGATTTTAAAACAAAAGGAGTTTGTAAAAACTGGGGATAAAATCTTTTAAAGGAACTTAGTCTACTTGTGAAAAACACTTTGAAACAATCCGCTGCAAGTAAACTCTTTGAAAAACTGTTTTGCTGAAAAACAGCTAAGTTACTGTAAGAAGAGTGGTCAGTCGTCTGTTCAAGATTTGTTCACGATCAGACTAGTCTGCTTACTGTTCTTCATCAGCTTAGTCTGCTGACAGAAGACTGAAAAGTTTTTAAGTTCAAAAATTTTCAGAGGTCTATTCACCCCCCCCCCCCCTCTAGACCTCATCTGACCACTTGGGACCAACAAGTGGTATCAGAGCAGGTGGTTCATTTGAATCAACTGCCTGATCAACGAGCTTGATCCGAGTGTTTTTCAAAGGTTTTTGAAAACTTTTCAAAAGAGCATTTTTTTGAAAATCAAAACTTTTTGAAAATGGAATGCATAAACCATGTTCCCCACATTGCTGGCATGTCCTTCGAAGACTGGAAAATCAGGATGGAGATTTTCCTCGCTGCCTACAATGACAACATGTTCACTTGCATTACAAAAGGTCCATTCAAGTTCACCAAGACGATAAAAATCAATGAAGTTGATACCGTGGTGGAAAAAGACTTGAGCGAAATGACAGCTGAAGAAATCAAGCTGTTCAACCTGGACAAGATTGGAAGATTTATCATGACTAAAGCCCTGGATAATGATCGGTTTGACAAGATCAAACATTGCAAATCTGCAAAGGAGATGTGGGACAAAGTCAGAGATATGAGCGAAGGCAATGATGCTATCAAGGAGCATCAGCTGAGTGTTGCTCTAGAAAAGCTGGATAACTTCAAGATGAAGTCCTCTGAAACCATTGATCAGATGGACACAAGGTTTACAAGAATATTAAATGAAGTTCTGAAGCTTGGAAAAACCTTCACAGACAAGGAGATAACCATCAGAGTACTGAAGGCCCTACCTCCTAAGTTCAACATGAAGGTGACAGCAATGGAAGAATCAAGGGATCTGGGGAAGATCTCTCTGACAGAGCTGTTTTCTGTACTCAAGGCTTATGAGTATAAACTGCCTAGGATGGGTATTGAAGAAACCTCAACTTCAGGACCCACAGCTGCACTGGTTGCTGCTGAAAACACGAGAAGACCAGCACAGAAAAGCAAAGAAGTGGACTCATCTGATGAAGCCACTCTACTCAACAAAAAGGAGTACACTGCTGGAGATGTTGCACTGTTGATGAACAATTTCAAGAAGTTCTACAAAAGAAAAATGAAGAACAAATACAACAATGCTTCTACTTCTAAACCTAACTTTTCTTCTCAAGATAAAGAAGATTATAAATCAAAACTAATGTGTTACAACTGCAGGAAATTGGGACACTTCATCAAAGACTGCCCATATCCAAAAGCAGAAAAGTACACTGAAGAGGAGAAGAAAGTGAGAAAAGAAAGAAAGTATCAGAGAGGGAAAGCAATGATGGCTGAAGCAGAAAAGCTTGCTGCTGTCTGCTCATCTGATTCAGATTCAGACTCGTCTGATGAAGAATCTTCTGATGAAGAAAAGCCTGCTCTCCTGTGCCTGATGGCAAAGGACTCTGATGACTCTGAGGATGAGGTAACTCCTCAAAATAATGAATTGTTTGATTCTCTAGAGCAAATGATGTTAAATAATACTACTATTGCTGGAGAATTTGTTAAGCTTAAGGAAGAGATGATCCTGCTAAAAGAGCAAAACAGTTCACTGAAACTTTTAGCTGAAAAGCCAAAAGAATCAGCTGAATATAAACAGCTTGAGCAAGAGCATGAATCTCTGAAAGCTGAATGTGAAGTGTATAAAGGAAAAATCATGGAACTTGAAAAGATCATCGAGTCTCATGAGAAATCATCTGTTGCATCCACGCATACATCTAGTAAACAGAAGATGCCTTTAGAACAGGATAAGCAAGAGTTGAACCATACTGAAAAATTCATATCAGCTGACAATAGTAAGGTCATTCTATATGTTCAAACTGCTAGACCTACTTCACCTGAGAAAGTATCAAAGGAGAAGAAATCTCCTAAGGCTAAAAAGAGCAAAGAGCCTAGTGTAGGAAATAAGACTAGTAAGACCAAACAGCAGAGTCCAAAGAAGTCTGCTGATAAAGCTAAAGTCAATCAGACTAGTGGTAAAGCTAAGTCTAAACAAGTTGAGCAAGCACCTAGTAAGCCAAAGAAGCATAAGAATAAGAAAAATCAAAATGCTTGGTATGGAAATGAGTCATATTATGTGCAACCTGCTGCATATCATCCTATGTATCATGCACCTCAGTTTCCTAGTTACTATGCACCTTACCCTGCTCATCCAATGCATGCATATCCTGCATATCATGCACCTTACCCTGCTTATGAATATTATTCATATCATACTGATCATCAACATGACTTATCTGATAATTATGATAAAAATGAAACTGTTCATGCTCCTGTGAAAACTCAGAAACCTAAGAAGCCTAAGACTTCAACATCTTGGGTTGTCAAGGGTGGAACTAATCCTTCAGGACCCTCTCAATAAGGGTACCTAAAACAATTTTATTTTTGTTTTGTAGGATAGGATTAGGAGTAGGAGTAAAGTAGAGAAGATTTAGTACTTGGACAGTGGATGTTCAAGACACATGTGTGGAAACATACATGAGCTGACTGATGCAGTTGCTGTGGATGGTCCAAATGTTACATTTGGAGACAGCAAAGAAGGCAAGATTAAAGCTAAAGGAAGAGTAATCAGAGGAAACATAGAGATATCTGACGTCTCATATGTCAAAGGCCTCAAATATAATCTGCTGAGCATAAGTCAATTTTGTGACAAGGGATATTCAGTCATCTTCTCAACAGATAAGTGTTTTGTCGAACAGATTGGTACAAAGAAGGTAATTTTATCTGGAAGACGACAAGGGAATGTCTACATAGTCGACTGGAATTCTGCTGACAAGAATTCAAGTGTTTGTTTGGTTGCATCTGCACCAAGTGAAGTTAGTTGGCTGTGGCACAAGAGAATGAATCACTTAAACTTCAAGACCATAAACAGATTAATCAAGAATGATTTGGTAGAAGGGATTCCAAAAGCAGTCATGAGCAAAGACAAGCTCTGTGACGCCTGTCAGAAGGGTAAACAAATCAAGTCATCTTTCAAAAGCAAGAAGCACCAATCTTCTGAAAGAATTTTGGAGCTATTACATATGGACTTATTTGGACCCATTGATCCAGTCAACAATGGTGGAAAGAAATACTGCCTAGCTGTTGTGGATGATTTTTCAAGATATACTTGGGTGATTTTCATGAAGAAAAAGAGTGAAACCAAGGAACATCTTACTAATCTGATGGAACTGATCCAGAATGAGAAGACTATCAAAATCTTGAAGATCAGATCAGATAGAGGGACAGAGTTTACAAACTCTACTGTTGAAGAGTACTGTAACATCAAAGGAATACATCATGAATACTCTGCTGCCAGAACCCCTCAACAGAATGGTGTTGCTGAAAGGAGAAACAGAACACTAAAAGAAGCTGTCAGAACCATGATAGCTGAAGCTAAACTGCCTCAAAGATTTTGGGCAGAAGCAACAAATACAGCATGCTTCACCCAGAACAGATGTATGATCAACAAAAATCAGAACAAGACTCCATATGAAGTTTGGAACAACAGGAAACCAAACATTCATTACTTTAAGATTTTTGGTTGTAAATGTTTTGTATTGAATAATGGGAAGAATCACCTTACTGCATTTGCAGAAAAGGCTGATGAAGCTGTTTTTGTAGGATACTCATCTGTTAGTAAAGCTTATAGAGTTTTCAATAAAAGAACATTACTAATAGAAGAATCTATCCATGTAGTATTTGATGAGCCAAGTCAATCTTCTGAAAAGAATCAAAGTACTAATCAAGATCTGTCTACTGATCTACAGAAGTTAGACATTGGAAGAAATGAAGAATATGTTCCCATCATACTACCTAATCTAAACTCAGCTGATAACTCAAGTGCTGTTCAAAATCACAGTGCTGATTGTCTAACAGACGAGTTGCAAACAGCTGACAGACCAGAGACTGTTCAACAGACGGCAAATGTTCAACAGACTACTACTGTATCTCCAACAGTAGTGTTGCAAGATCAAAACAGAGGACAACATTCAGACCTGCAACCTGATCTCAGATGGCTCAGAAACCATCCACCAGAGTTTGTGATTGGTGATCCATTAGATAGAGTGAAAACAAGAAGAGCTGCTGCACAAGATGCTATGTTTGTCACATTTCTATCTCAAATAGAGCCTAAACAAATTGAAGAAGCTCTCAATGATTCCTTCTGGATAGAAGCTATGCAAGAAGAGTTAAATCAATTTGAAAGGAATGAAGTCTGGTACTTAGTTCCTAGACCAAGTCATCAAAGGGTAATTGGCACTAAGTGGGTTTTCAGAAATAAGATGAATGAAGATGGTATTGTCACCAGAAATAAAGCAAGACTAGTGGCCAAGGGTTATTGTCAAGAAGAAGGAATTGACTTTGATGAAACTTTTGCACCAGTAGCAAGACTTGAAGCAATCAGACTGTTTCTAGCCTATGCTGCTCACAAGAACTTCACTGTCTATCAGATGGATGTGAAGTCTGCTTTTCTCAATGGAGAATTGCAAGAAGAAGTATACGTTGAACAACCTCCTGGATTTGAAGTCTATCAAGAAGAGGACAAAGTATATCGTCTGAAGAAAGCCCTCTATGGACTGAAACAGGCTCCAAGAGCATGGTATGATACCCTATCTGATTTTCTTTTAATTAAAGGATTTCATAAAGGTAAGGTAGATAAAACCTTGTTCACAATTGAATGGGAGAATCATATATTGATTGTGCAAATATATGTGGACGATATTATTTTTGGTTCAACTAACCAACAGATGTGTGATAAGTTCTCCAAGCTGATGCAGAATAAGTTTGAAATGAGCATGATGGGTGAACTTAATTATTTTCTTGGTTTACAAGTCAAACAGCTACCTGATGGAATCTTTATAAATCAAGCAAAATACACAAGAGATCTGTTCAAGAAGTTTGGTATGGAAACTAGCTCTACTGCTACTATTCCTATGTCTACAAGTCTTCGTTTGGATAAAGATGAAGATGGCAAATCAGTGGACATAACCAAATATAGAGGCATTATAGGGTCACTGTTATATCTAACAGCAAGCAGACCTGACATAATGTACTCAGTTGGAGTCTGTGCAAGATTTCAATCAAACCCCAAGGAATCTCATCTCTTAGCTGCCAAGAGGATATTGAAATATGTTAAAGGCACTCAAGAATTGGGATTGTGGTATCCTAGAGAATCTGGATTTGAGCTTATTGGTTATTCAGATTCAGACCTTGCTGGCTGCAAGATTGACAGAAAAAGCACAACAGGTGCCTGTCAGTTCTTAGGTAGTCGTCTGATCTCATGGATGAGTAAGAAACAAACCTCAGTTTCTATATCTACTGCTGAAGCTGAATATATAGCTGCTGGAGCTTGTTGTGCACAGATACTTTGGTTGAAGCATCAACTAGAAGACTATAACATCAAGATCAGTGGAATTCCAATCTACTGTGATAATACAAGTGCAATTTCACTTACTCAGAATACTACAAGTCATTCAAGGACTAAACATATAGAGATCAAGCATCACTTCATTAGAGATCATGTGGAAAAAGGCAATGTTATGATAGAGTATGTTCATACTGACAATCAAATTGCTGATATCTTCACTAAACCTCTAAGTGAAGCAAGGTTCTCAACTCTAAGAGCTGAGTTAGGACTACTTAATTTGGATGCATAAGCTGAGGGGGAACTCATCAGAAGACTGGCGTTCAACAGCTTAGTTATCCGTTATTATATTCAAGAATTAACTTTCAACAGACTAGTTAGCTTATGGATTCTTAAAGACAGGAGGAACGTGTAAGACTAGCGGTACTTCTGTTCTAAAGATGAAATCTGTTAATGTCAGTTAGTGAAAGTTATATTATCTGAAGATCTGTTCTTAATTCTTGAAGACTGAAGATTATTTTATCTTGCTGGATTGACAAACAGCAGAGGAAGATTACTAGCTATTGGCATTCTCTAGTAATATCAGATAACAGATCACTCGTCTGTCAGATAAGTTAAACTCTACTCATCTGATATCTTATATAAGCATGGTCATAAATCGTATCATAAGAAACGCGCTTTTATAAGTAACAGATTAGTGTCGATAGAGTTTCCCGCCCATCTGACATTAAAATAATAAAATTGAAATCCGCTTCTCCTAGCCATACGATTTAAAACTGTCAGATTAGATCAACGGTTCAGATAAATCACGGAAACCAAATCAAAAGGAAACCTATAAAATCCGATCTAAACAGTATAGTCGTCTTACGCACTCAAAAACTCTCAAACTCTCTAACTCTCAAACCCTACTGCTTCGAAAGTTCACTGTTCTTTTGCAGAATCTACTCACTAATCTCCGAAATGGACAAGGTTATTGAGGGAAGATACTTCAACTACAGCAAATTCCATTTCTCTGGCACTGATTTGATGCGTTCATTACTGAAAAAGATCAAAGAAGCATCGTTGGTTCCTGTTTTGGAGGCTCACGAAGATAGAGTCTACCTGGAGGATGTTTACCATTTCTACATGACCAGAGAATTCAATGATGATGAGACTGTTATGACTGCTGTCATAGGTGGTAAGAAGATTGCTGTATCTGCTGCTGTTCTAAGTGAAATTTATAAGCTGACGAACGAGGGAGGAGATGTGACCAGTTTAGGGTCAGCAAAAGAAGAAGAGTTTTGGGCCATTTGTGCTAAACCTGGAGAAGAGATGACTGGGTCTTTGATGAAGACTCAGCTGAAAGGTGAATATCAGAGGTTTGCTGATATTATTGCAAAGATAATAGATTGTGCTACAGGTTCACTGGATGGATTACCTAGGAAGAGGTACTGCACAATGATTTGCATTTATTATGGATTTAAGGTTAACTGGGCTGCTCACTTGTATGAGCTATTAAGTGATAAAAGGCATTCTCATGCTATTTTACTGAGTAATCTGTTTGCCTCACTAAATTGCCCTATGGGTGGTGGGAAGCAAACTCATGCCAGTAAAGAGTTCAAACTTTACGAGCCTGTCAGACAAATAGTGGAGAAGCCTAAGAGAAAAGCCCCAGCAAAATCCAAAAAGACCCCTTCTAAGAAGAGCAAGAAGGTGGGTCAGACAAGTCAATCTGCTGAGCCAACAGCACAGTCTGCTGTTGTGGCTGAATCAGCACAACCTGAATTTGAAGTCCCTGAAAAGGTGATAGATGACTTCACAGCTGAAGTTGAGAAAATGGAGACTGGCACTTCATCTGAAAAGACAGAATCTGATGAAGAAGTTCCTATTACAAGGTTGAAGAGATTGAGGACTAGGAGTGAGGCAAGGGGACCTCCTGTTGCAAACCCTCCTGCCAAGAGAATTCCTAAGTCCAAAGCAAAGAGAATGGTAAATTTCTCTGAAAAACCTGTTGCAATTGTAAGAGAAACAACTACAGAAGCAGAAAGGCCATTAACAATTAAAGAACCTGCTGTTGAAGCTGCAAGAGCTGCTGCTACTGAAGATAAAGTTATCTCTGAAATTGGAGTACAAACAGAAGACTCATCTGCTGCACTATCTGCTGAAGTTCAAAATGTACAGCAGACTAGTTCAACACTTGAAGGAGATGTACCTTTGTTACATCCTACTCCAGTTGCTGCAACTCCTCTTCAAGCAGTTGAAAGCCCCAATCCTATCAGACAAAGGCCTGGGAAATTTTCAACTTATGTAACTGTTGCAGAAAAGATGAAGTTAGATGCTGCTGAAAAGCAAAGGATTGCTGCAGAGAAAGCAGAAGAGGATAGGCTGAAAAGCCTAGAATTAAAAAGGCTGGAGGAAGAAGCCAGCAAAATGACTCAAGAGCAGAGAGATGCTATTGAGGCAGCAGAGTTGGCTTCTGTTATTGAAGCAAGCATCAAGGATGCTCATGGACATCAGCATACTGGTGGGATAGCTATTGGTGAACCAAGGGATCCAAACAAACCAATCCCAGCTATGCCTGCACCCAAGATAAAAGAGAAGAGAAGAGAAGAAATCAGACTATCTCTTGAAATTGTGAGGGAAGACCCTGCAATGTTTGAAGAATTTCTCAAAAGACTGGATGCTGAAAATGAAAGGATTAATCGTCTGACACTCTTCCATTCTGAAAAGATCAAATACAACAGATAGAGGGAATTCAGATTGACAAAGAGTCCTGCTGAAATGGCCAAATGGAAAGAATTCAAGGCTACAGAAGAATGGATACTTAAATGGCTTGAGACAAATTCACTCATTCAAGCACTTGATTCAGAATTCTTTCTGGATAGGTTAAGGATGAGGATATGTCATATAGTCAAGGAAGAAGCCAAGAAGATCTTTGCATCTATCTCTGAGGATTTTGATAACTCAACAGACCTCAAAGAAAGATTTATCAAGTTGGCTATTGCTCAAGCAATGGAGCTCTGGGCAAAGAAAGCAAGGAAGTTAAGAGGACAACCAAGTGAACTGGTCCCACTTCCTAACATCAAACATATTGTCTATGGACCTAATCTGAAACCTTATGAAGAGTTACCTGAGGATCCAACATCTACTTTTATTCCTCTTGATAACTTTACTTGGATTTCTAACAGGTCTGCAGTGGACAACGAAGGTTTGATGAGGACAGTTGAAACTGTCAAGAAGATTATATCACCTGCTGAGAAAGAAAGAGCAGAGTCCTCTGATCAACCAAAGCAAATTGAGGGTACTTCAGACCCATCTGATCAAGACAAAATGCAGGATGATAAGTCTGATGCTGCTGAGGAATCAAAGAAGGAAGAAGAAATTCCAGCAGATCAGTTAAAGGAGAAAGAAGTTGCTAATGAAGGAGATGATCAAGCTAAGGAGAAGGAAAGCACTCCAAGCCTTGCTGATGAACCAGCAGATCAATCTCTTGCTTTGACAACTCAACCATCAGAGCAACTCATGGAAGATTCACCTGCTGCTACTTCAGATATGCCTTCAACCTCTCATGGTGTTCAGACAAATCTGTTGGACTCCATCCAGCAAATGATCACCAATTCTCTGAAGGATATGAAGAAAGAATTAGCTGCAGAAGTGATTGCTGCTGTTAAACAACCAGTTCAGAAAGCTGCTGCTGTTCCAACAGATCTGATAGAAGACACTGCTTATAATGTTAAATCCATCTGTCAGGACATGGATATCCTTAGAAGAAGGACTCAGAGCACTACTGAAGGTTGGAAGCAGATTGAACAAACTGTTGAATTGGCTCTCCAAGCAGAAGATGAAGTCATGGGTAACATGATGAAAGACTTCACTGCTTCATCAAATTGGATTTTGGGATCTCAAATTCAATTGGGTGATCAAGGAGAAGACTTGCTAAAAGAAGTCAAGACTGTTAAGGCCAATCAACTTATTCAACAAGCTCAGATGAATGCTATGGAAGAGAACATCAAGCTTCTCTGTGATTCACTTCTAATTACTCCAATCTTACCAAACTATCAAATCGACCCTGCTGATGATGACAAAAAGGGGGAAGAAAGGATATTTGGGCAGAAAAGAGTTGGACCTTCTGTTGAATTGGAAGCTGAAGATGATGCTGAAGGAACAGAAGTCTTAGAAGAGTCTGCTGATGATAATGATAGGAATGAAGCAGCAAATGAAGGCACAAGCAGATCAGCAGAAGAAAAGATCACAGAAAAAGAAGAAGATGATAAGGAGACAGCTGAAGAATTTGAAGAAACTGAAGCTGAAGCAAAAGCTAAATCAGATAAGGAGATAGCTGCTGCTAAGGACTCAGCTGAAGAACAGCTTGATCCTGATACTAAGAAGAAGAAGCTAGAGCTGTTGAAGCAGAAATTGGAAGTTGGAACTTCCAAACCTGCTGATGAATCAGAAAAAGAAGACAAGGAAGCTGAAGAAGAAAAGAAAGAAGAAGACTAGTTTAGACTAGATTTCTTTATTTTAAAAACCTTGTAATCTTTTACTTTGCATCTTTTACTCTTCAAAACTTGTAAAATGTAATCAATTCAATATCTATAAAATTGCAAGTTTGACTCCAACAGATTATTTCTATCTCAGAAATTTTTGAGGATCAAAACTTTAGTTCAGGTACAGGTACTTAGCTGAGGTTTTGTCATCATCAAAAAGGGGGAAATTGTTGGATGAAGATGAAGATGAAGTGCAAAGAAGTTAGAAATTAAGGGAAGGTTTTGATGATTTCCAAAACATCATAATCAGCTAAGTATGGAAAGCTTAGTTCCCTTAGAAGAATTTTGAACAAGAAAAAGAAGACATCAGAAGAGTTCAAAGTTCGAAGCTCAGAAGACTAGTGATCTCTTGCTGAAACAGCGAACAGAAGGGTAGATCATCAGCCGAGTCAAATCAGATGAGTTCAGTATTTGATCAGCAGAGTATCTATCAGCAGAGTCGTTTTGATCAGCAGAGTAGAAGAGATCAAGAGATTAGTCCAACGGTAATAAATGCACCTGGCGTAATAAATGCTGAAAGAGAAGGGTAGTAATGGCAAATGATTGAAGATATCCTCGAATCAGCAGAGTGCATTAAATGCAGCATTAAATGCGATGGACAGAAAGGTACTGTACACTGTACGATTGCTGCAGGGAGCCGTTTCAAAATGAGCTGGATAATGGATTTGAAGATGTGATTTCCTTCAACGGTCATAAATTCAAATCCAAGTATAAATAGAGCAAAGTTCGAAGAGAGACTAACACAACAACAATTCTGAGATTTCGCAAATTGAAGCAGAATTTCTTTAAGTCTCAAGAAACTCGAACAGCTCACTCGTCTGGTGAAGTCATCTGTTGGCTGATCCAAGTTGAAGTCAAAAGAAAAACATTATCTGAGTGATATTGTAAAAGAGTAGTGTTGTGCGAAGATTTGATCCGTCTTTGTGAGTGATCAAAATCTAGAGGATAGGTTTTCTTTGTGAACTCCTATTGCGAGCTTATAGCCTTCTCATTTGTTGGTTAGGTATAAGTGGAGATTTGTATTGTAATCTAAGTGATTATAGTATAACCCAGAATCTGTGTGATCTGGAAGAGTGGACTAAAGGATTTTTATCCATATAACCACTATAAAAATTCTTTGTGTTATCTTGCATTTAAAGCTTTCTTGCATATTTAAAGTTTGCACATTTAAACACTTCGAATTATTTGAAAAGATTTTAAAACAAAAGGAGTTTGTAAAAACTGGGGATAAAATCTTTTAAAGGAACTTAGTCTACTTGTGAAAAACACTTTGAAACAATCCGCTGCAAGTAAACTCTTTGAAAAACTGTTTTGCTGAAAAACAGCTAAGTTACTGTAAGAAGAGTGGTCAGTCGTCTGTTCAAGATTTGTTCACGATCAGACTAGTCTGCTTACTGTTCTTCATCAGCTTAGTCTGCTGACAGAAGACTGAAAAGTTTTTAAGTTCAAAAATTTTCAGAGGTCTATTCACCCCCCCCCCCTCTAGACCTCACCTGACCACTTGGGACCAACATTCCACAAAGCATAAAAGTCGAGCATCGTCTAAGTGTTCATCGAAGTACAAGTGAAAAGAAATATCGCCCTCAAGTTCTTAATGCCTTGCAATCAATGTCACTTGCTCGTTCTTTGGTTTGCAACTTTGAATGGATTTCGCCGTGGGTTGTTTTTGGTTTTAGCTTGTTACGTGTGTTCGATGTGGTTGATAAATATTCGTTTGAAGATATCCAAAAAATAGTTAATTCACGATACCTTGCATTTTCAGTTGATTGGAATTCACCAGGGTCTTTTTCTTTAATATCCCGACTTTGGAATCTTGAAACCTTAATAGTTGGTAAGACCCTGTATAAGCGAGTCGTTTTGCCACCTGAGATATGGGAGATGCCACAACTTAGGCATCTAGTGTGCAGTGAAGGAGTCTATTTGCCTGACCCTGTTGATGGAGAGGATTCTTCTTGTGTTTTTAACAATCTACAAACACTGCTTGTGATAAATGATTTCAGGTGTAGTGAAAAGGTCCTTCACAGAATTTCAAATTTAAAGAAGTTGAAAATTAGTTATGATGTGGTAAGAGCAGAGAATGAGGAAGTGACATATTGCCTTAACAATTTGGTTCATTTTCATAAACTTGAAACACTACATTGCTCTTTCTACTCACATTTGCATGGTTACATATCTCATCATTACAGCATAAGGACCTTGAATTTTCCGCCAAACCTCAGGAAGTTAGTTTTGTGTGGTTGTAGAATTCCATGGGAAAATATGAGTATTGTTGGTTCATTACCCAATCTTGAAGTGCTCAAAATACTACATGATGCCTTTTTTGGCCCCGACTGGAATTCAGCTGACGGAGAATTCCAGTGCCTAAAATTTTTGTCAATTGATGTTGACGTGTACCTAAAAATTTGGAGGGCAGAAAGTTCTAATTTCCCAACACTTGAGCATTTGGTTATTAATAATTATTATTTGCAAGTGATACCTTGGGGTATTGGAGAAATACCTTCGCTTCAATCGATCGAGTTGCGCGACTGCAATAGGTCTGTTATTGCTCAAGGAAAGGATATGTTGGAAGAACAACAAATGCAAGGAAATTATGACCTTCGAATTTACGTTCACACTAGGTGGTATCCAGAGTTGCAAAGCTTGGCAAGTGACAATTTTCATGTTCATTAAAATAATTTAGCTATCAAACTTTTCAATGATTTTTCTCGTTTGTTTACAGTTGTTACTCCATTATATATGTCTAAATGACTATATTTGTTGATAATTCTCGATCAAATTGAGTTTGGACGGAGCTACCATTTTTTCAGGGGTGCATGGACCCAACCTTTATTTAAATTTTTGCTATTATATTAGATTTGTGGATATAATCTTAATATATTTTAAGGGTTCTCAAAAAAAAAAAAAAAAAAAAAAAGTTTGCATTTTAAGGGAACCCACTTAAATACAAAAAAATTACATTAATTGGGGCCACTTATAATAATTTTACTTATGATACTTAAATTATTTGTATATATTAAACTAATTTTGCTAATAAGAAATTGAATATTTGATGAAGTCATTATTATATTTGTATGAAATCTAATAAAACAAAAGATACAAAGTGAGCATCAACTACTTAAATTTGAACATGTTCTTTATATTCTACAATTCGAATCTACTATTAAAAATACGATTTTCTTTTACATGGAGACCTTTTTTCATTAGCAAAATCACTCCAAATCTTTTTCATGAGAGTTTTTCGAATACAGAGGTATTAGCATGTGTTATCTAACATGAAAAGTATATTGTCGACATGAGGTTAAGCAAAAAATTATTTTTTTAAAGACAAATTTACCCCATCTAATGAGTTAAATTCAACAATATCCTTTGGGTCTTACCTAACTAAAAAAAATTGTGTTATTTTTATTAGTATAAAACACCATGTACCTTTTTTTTTTTTATTATTATCAAAAAATATTTCTCTCAATTCAAAATGACAATTTTACCCCATCAAATGATGAAAAAACATCCCTTTAACTTAAAATATTACCAATAATCCCTCGTAGCTTTAAAATTTGCAATAAACCCCCTTTTAAAAAAAATTGACAATAACTTACGATTTATGAAATCCAATTTAAAAAATTGACAAAAATCTTATCACCCAAAGTTACATATTGTGGCACTTTACCACCCATATGTACAAATTAAGCACTTTACCGCCTCAAATATGTAACTTTGGGGACTCATTAGATTGAGGATCAAATGTATAGAGAAATAAGCCTTAAATTGTTTTGTTGGAAACAAATTGCAATAGAATAAACAATTTGTAATTATGTTTGATGATAACAAAAATGAACTAAGTCACATACAATTCAAGATCAAAGAAGACAGAGTTGTTTGTGACCTATACATGTGAAGATCTTATAGTCTCAATAGACCAGCAAAAGCAAAGAGACAAGCAATCTCAAGAGACTTCATACAACAGTTTTCAACAAACTTCAAACAGAGTTCAAGATTGGTGCTTCAACAGATCGAAAACGTGGACTAAACGGATAAGCATTACAGTACTAAAACAAACGGCAAGTCTAATGACAAAAGACTTTAAATCAAATCCGGGATTTGAAAAGTTCCACCGCATTTAATGCAAAGGCTAACCTAACAAGCAAAGTCAGGTTAAAAGTAAGCATTATATACAAAATGGAAAGACTCCTTCAACAGATACCTCGCATCCCAGTATAAATATGTCTACAAGACTCTAAAAACAATAGTGTGATCAAGGTCCAAGCATCTGAGTACTCTGTACATTCAGAAAAATCTTCCATGCTTAGTGATCTTGGAAGTGTCCTGCTAAGTGATATGGTCCAGCTTGTCAGGCCATCTTCAATGGTTGGGGTAGGGGTGGGGATGGCCTCAGGGCTCCGGAGCCCTAAATTATTAATATATTTAAATATAAAAATTAAAAAAAGTAAATAATCATAAAATTAAAATTGATACATAATATGAAATACAACAGAAAATACAAGAAAGATGATTAAATAAACAGAAACACCACGGAAATATAACATTAATGAATTTAAAATAAAATGTTGAATTTAATTATTAATGATTTGTCCATAAATAAGTTTAATTACAATTCTAATAAATTATTAATCATTTTTATTACAATATTAATTCGTGATTTATGTCGATATATAACTTTAGCACTAATTTAATTTCTCGACTTTTGCAGACTGTGGTATGTATTCCATTGCTGGATGGAGTAGTGGAACTTGGAACAACAGCCAGGGTAATGCTAATAACCGCTCATTCATTCAAATATATGGAAAATTCTTGTTCAAGCCTGGCTTGGCCAAACTCATCCAACCACCAAGCAAGTGTATTGTACTTGTTTTGTGATTGGTCACTCTCCTGGGAGTTACATCCAATCCCAAAGCAAGTGTATTGCACTTGCTTTTTAGTTAGTTTGTGTTTAGCCAAACCCGGTTTGAGTAAGAATTTCCTCAAATATACATAAAAAATTCTAACTCAAACATAACTTAAGTATTATTAAGATGAGGTATTATCTATTTATTTTATCTATTTCCTCTGAGGTAATTGCCAATTTCCAAATATAACAGGGAGATAAATCGACATTAACCCAATATAGTTTGTTTTCCTAGCTTCTAAATAAATTTAAGTATAGTCGAGTCGAACTTGACTCATTCTTTTATTTGGTTAGGTTAAAGAAGACATGAGAATAATCCAAGCGTACAAAGCTTCTTCACCATATAATAAATTTCCAATAATTGCAGCTTAGAGCTCTAACTATCTAATACAATACAATAATTTTTCCCAACTATCTCATTAAACTTAACTTATCCAGACGAAACCAAACCTTCACCTGACAAATTCTAGAAACTCTATGGTAGACGCCCAATTGAAATCCCTTAGTCTGATGTGGTCCATCCCGCTCTTCGATGAGATTCTGAAAGTGTAATAATTTGAAAGCGTAAGTTGTAAAAACAACTTAGTGAGGCTTGTGCCGGGGTGCAATTGAATTTTATGCATGAAATGATTTAGAAATCCATGAACTGCCTATTTAATTTGTAAAATCAATCCACACTAGTATAACAGTTATATGAATAACACAGACAAGATCACGTCCAATTACCCGTCAAAACGGACTAAACAACCACTCCACCTCAAAAGGATACCGAAAGATCAGGGTGTGATCAATAGTTAGCACACCGGTTGATACGATCTTCTGGCATCATCTTTATATTTCTTACTTTAATGGACGTAAGAAGGACCATAATCTTACTTTAGGGTCGTAAGAGTAACCACAATCTCACTTTAGGTGGAGAAACCATTTAATTGTTTATTCATTAACTTTCTGCCCCATAATAATAAAAAGTACAAGCAATATATACTACTAATATACGACCTAGAGATAAGCTCATAGTATATCTAATCGATAAAGATAAAGTCATAATCTAACTAAATAACGATTATAGAGTCCTAGCCAACTAATAGATATAGAGAGCCCTATCATAAAATGAAGATCGTAACATTCTCCACCCCTTGAATTCGAACCTCGTCCTCAAGGTTCTTACTCCACACTAGTCACTTGAAATTGAGACCTCCTCCTGGATCCCAACAAATTTGGATTTCCCCTTGTGCACAATCATCAATCGGCATGTAATGGTTGACCCTTGATTGAATTGCCACCAATAATAGTTTGGAAACCTTTTTCGTTGATAAGAAGTTGTTCAATGTAATTAACCCTAATGGACTTGCACCTTGCCAATTGTTAATCAATTTCATCGGACAAGCCAATTTCGGTAGATTGGTTGGTTTTTGATTTTGAATCTGAATCTGACCGAGCACTTGTTATCAATTTTTTTATAGAATCCACTTCAGTCGATCTCAATCTGATGGCTGATTTCGACGATTCCACGGATTTTGGGTCTATCAAAGATTTGTTTTTGAACATTGGAGTAGATGCATATTTGCAAGTTATGACACCATCTATCTTTGATATTATCTCTGACGTGGGTTTTGAGTCACAACTTTTGGTTGCAAATTTTATAGATCTGGTTTTTGTCTCCTTCTTTGATGTAATCACCGGCGGAGACAATTTATTGCTCATTTGGTCCTTTATCGATCTTCGAGATTTCCTTCCATGATTATGAGAGTAAATCTCAAAAAGTCGATTTACAGATTTTCGTATCTCATGGAGAGAACTCTCCAATTTATCAAAACGTTCTTCATCAGACATAGTTTCGTGAGCGAGATGATGTGATCTCAACCCACTCCGAGCGAAGCGTTGATGTGATCTCAACCCGCTCTGATACCAACTGAAGCCGGGCAGAATAAAGATTATTCTGCAGACGAGTTTTCATCATAAATCTACAAATTTGAAATGCATAAAAATGAACCCAAGTTGGATAAAAACTCGAGAGAGAAAAATCTCTTCTATTTTTTTTAATATCAATAAAACAACTCCTGAAAATAAGTCCACATGCCGGACTTTTATAGCTAAAATAAAATAACCACTGAAAATAGATAAACTTCTAAAGGAAACAAGATAATTTCTAAAACTTCAATGGAAATGAAATAACTAAAAGAAAAATATCTAATAGATTTCTAAGTAAACAAAATAACTTAAATTAGTAAATTAATCTACAAGATTTGATCTTCGATATTCTTCTAATATACTCCTGCATCATTCTCTCCCGTGTAGAAAGAACTCGCCCTCGAGTTCGAATAGAGAACGAACCAGAGTAGGAGAAGATTCTTCCTCGAACTTTTGTAAGCTTCTTCATCAATGTAAAAAGAAAGTTCAATCTTGAACTGCCGAAATCTAGATTTGGGTATGATATACATGTAATGACTTAGCCCAATTATCACGGTAGCATTCCGAAAATGTACCAATAATGAAATCGATGACATTTTGGGAATCTTTGTCATCTTCAAGAACAAAATCCTCCAATATTGCAATTTTCTTATTTTCATCAATTTGACTAGACAAAGCCATAACTGTAATAAACTTATTTCCTTCTTTTGATTCATAGCAAGTAGCTACTTCGTCAAAATAATCTTCATCAAAAGATGAAACATCGTCTTCACCATCAAATTCATCAAATATTGGAGGCCCTTCATAAGGAAAATGAGAATCCTCTGCAACCGACTCATAAAAAATTGGGGATTTTCGTCCATAAGAGAAACATCTTCCTCATCTGACTCATCATAAACCAAAAGTCCTTCATCAACATAAGGAATGTCTTCAGTTTCAGATTCATCATAATTAGGAAGATTCATCTCGATTTCACTCGACAACTCGGGAAGATCAACTGGAAACTCGAATTGTCGATGTCGCTCCTCCCGATCATGGTGCTCTCGAAATACTTGATGTTTGTGACATCTTTCACGCGCCGCCAAACGTCAGGACAAATATGTAATCTTTCTCTGTAGATCCTCAATCATCTCCATCGTAGCCAAACGCTTATGGTGTTGGACTTCCTCTTTCGGAACCTGCCTATGCCGACCATGAACCTTGCCACCAGGAAATGAATGCAGCTTTGATACCATTTGATACGATCTTCTGGCATCATCTTTATATTTCTTACTTTAATGGACGTAAGAAGGACCATAATCTTACTTTAGGGTCGTAAGAGTAACCACAATCTCACTTTAGGTGGAGAAACCATTTAATTGTTTATTCATTAACTTTCTGCCTCATAATAATAAAAAGTACAAGCAATATATACTACTAACATACGACCTAGAGATAAGCTCATAGTATATCTAATCGATAAAGATAAAGTCCTAATCTAACTAAATAATAATTATAGAGTCCTAGCCCAACTAATAGATATAGAGAGTCCTATCATAAAATGAAGATCGTAACACCGGTTTGCGGTTAGATAAGAGATAAGACGCTACCTTTCCTTTTTAAAGTGGCCTTGACATGTCTTTGCCTAACAGGTGAGTCACTCCCCAAGGGGCTCTAATCCCTGGTTTGTGAGTCTGTCAATGGCAGAGCTCTGGTAGTTATGTAGCCCCCAACTACCCAGAATTATTCAGAGAATACCACTATATGAGAGCAGATGAACGCACAAATAATCATGCACAAGCAGTTAGTACTTAGGTGAGATAAATAACTACACATTGGTACCATTCATCAATATGAGGTGAGATAAAGTACTACACCCCATTATTTAACAATTATCACATACTGGGAGAAATACAGACAAGTATAGAGTTATCAGTTTTACTATGAAGAAGTAGTACATGCTGCAAGCATCGCAGGCAGATATAGGGCTATCAGTTCCATTATGAATATGCAGTACATACTGCGAGCATTGCAGACAATTATAAACATAAATATAATAACTATAGTCATTTCAAATGAGAAATGCATATACATGATATGATTTTCTTTAGAAGCTCTTTCAGTTTTAAAAACATTTTATTGAAGCGCTCACCTTTCTTAGGATAGTGATGCCACACAACGGTAGACAGTGGCCTCGTCTCAGGTCGCACTATTTGATTTAAATCTTCTAGCATGGCTTGATAAAGAATTTGTCTCGATCCAAATCATTTCTAGTATGGACTCTATAATGGGATAGTGACACAATTAGTCCCGAATTACTTACAATAGATGTTTCGATAATATTAACATGTTTGATTACTCTTAACATTCAAGCTGATATCTAATTTATCTTTCGTCGAGCTAATTTAATTAATCACTTTTAAGAATATAACTTACCCAAAAATCGATTTATTTAAGACGATTTAAATACCATACTATATTTTTGAAATTCATATATATGTATAGGTACTCAGATTCTATAATAAAAACTTTTAACTATACTTTTAAGACCTCTAATTACGTATTCTTGTAATTAGAATATGTTTTAACTTTATTCCTAGTAACTATTAATTTTTCATTCTGGGAATTCATCCTTATTAGTTTTGTGGTGGCTAAGTACCCAAACTCCCAAAGTCTAGCTCGGTTTAATAGTTTCACGTGAATGACTTAGTAGCAATAACTAGTATTAGTGTATTTTCTTGTATAATATTTTAACTTTCATGATCACAATTATAACTTAATTACATTAATTTGGAAAACTAATTATAGTCCCACTAATTTCCAGTTTCTTTCATTCGGGTTTCTAGGTTCAATTTGCTTTCTAGTTCACAAAGATTTAATTATGGTCCAACATTAACTAATTAACATTATTAAATTAAATAATTATGGTTAATGGTTATTTCCGTTAATTTTAATGAAAACTAGTTTAATAGAACTCTAAGCTCGTTAATTAACTATATATTATTATAATTGAGCCTTCTCTTAAATTTCTAAAATCAGTCCGGGTCGTAGTATTTGTCTAGTAAATTTCAGTTAAACTCAATAGTCTCATCCCAAAATTTATTTAACTGGCCCAAGGATAAAAGTCCAAAACATAAGCCCAATTAAAATTACCTTCAATTGGGCTATTCAATACCAATTGGCCCAGTTCCAAACTATCCCGACCCAAATAATCAGCCCAATCAACACATTCATCATCTTCTCCCACAAAGCCTAGTTACCGCTCCTGCTCCGCCGCCGTACCCCACCGGAAACCTGTCACCAGAAAGATATTTACAAGCCATGTGTTTTTACGGGAAGGATAAACCCAAAGATATAGTGTAAGTATATTTTTGAATTGGTAATTGCTGTAACTAGCTTTCCTTGACCAGAAAGGTTACTCATCCATCTATATCATTTCACACCCTCTATTATCTGCCATTACTATTTGAGTCCTTATATTTTATGTAGCTATAACCTAAATTTAACTTAAAATCAATTAATTCCTTGAGTTATGTTAAATTGTAAGTTGGGTTTTCTTTCCAATTATATATTCGTTCGAACTCGAGTCTTACATTTTCTCAATGAAATCACATAAGTCGTAATAATTCCAACTAGATTTAATATTATTCAAACTAAATAAATGAATTCTTGTTTAAGTTAAGATCTAATTACAATTCATTTTTATCTAAATATAAAAAAAAAAATATGCGGGATATTACACTATTTAATTTTAGTGGTATTTTATTGTAAATCAGAGTAAAATTAACTTCATTATGTCATAAATTAGCACATATTAATTACTGTTATTCAATTTATTAACTTCATCATGAGTATTTTTATCGATTTCTTTTATTTTTTTTTAAACAAATTTTCTCATGATTTGACTTTGTTTTTGTTGTTTGAACTTTTTTCATTTTATTGATTTCACTCATTTTTACCACTTTAACGAATTTTCACATGTTTTCACCGATTTTACGCGTTTCTCACATGTTCTATTATTTTTTATGTAATTTTCTCGTTTTACGGATGTCATCCATTTTTTCGAGAATTTCACTTGAATTTTTATCGATTTAACTCAAATAATTATACATTATACATCTTCAATTTACTTATTTTATCATTTGAAAGATTTTTCTTTACCGATCTAAGCCATTTCACCTATTATGTTCATTAGTTTAATTCGATTTTCATTGATTTTTACTGATTTACTTGTTTTTTTATCAATTATAACCTATTTTTCATTGTTTTCCTATTTTTCATCGATTTCTTTTGTTTTCCAATATTAAAACAAAAAATCTACTAGTTTAGTTCACACTGTTTTTGCTAGTTAAACTTTTTTTTCTTTCCAGATTTTACTTATTTTTATCAGTTAATTTAATTAACTTATATTTCACTGATTTTACATGTTTTTTTTTTTTATAAATTTCACTTGAATTTTCATTGATTTCACATTATTTCACAGACTTTAATCTTTTTTAATGAATTAACCCATTCTTCGTATATTTTACCCACTTTTCACTGATTTCACCAATTTGTTTCCCATGTTTTCACAAATGTCACCCAAATTAACTTCACATGTATTTATCGATTTAATCGGCACTATTTATTACCAATATCACCAATTTTTTCATCTACTTCACCAGTGTTCGTAAATTTCATCCAGACCGATTTCACATGTTTTCATCAATTACATAAAATTTATTTGATTTGTTTCACCAACTTTCATTAATTTTCATCCATTTTTTCACTTATTTCACACGTGTTTCTCGAAAAAATTTCCATGACAGTCTGAGGTAATATTTCTCATGTCAAAGCATTTTTGTTCATAGGTAAGATGCGATTCTACTTTAATAGATTTTATGACTTTTGAGAGAATTTAATTTTTTTTAAGGAGTGATATATTGTACTATGAATCAAATAATATTTTTTACATAACAACATATTGATAATACATTATAATAAATTTTCATGTATATTTAAGCAACTATTCAAAATAATAGCTTTTTTAATTTTTATTTGTTACAGAAGAACAATAATGAAATTGTAAAAGTGATGTAAGAGTTCATTTCTTATTTATTGGAGTTATTGTAGGAAATAACTATTATAAGACTTTAAGTCTAATTTGAATATACTTTTGTTTTTCTTCCATATTCATAGTGCTTAGTGAGAAAAGAAAGTTACAAATTTTCTTAAAATATTTTCATACCAAAATTTTTATGAGAAAATTTAAGGAAAATTTCATGTCTAACAATATACTTTACAATTTGAATATGGACATTTTTGTCTTCACAAAAAAAAAAAAAAAAAAAACTTAAATTATTCATACTTTTAGTATTAGTATAAATATAGATATAGATTAGTATTAGTATAGATATAGAATTACTCCCTCTGTCCCAAATTATAAATATAGATATAGATTAGTATTAGTATAGATATAGAATTACTCCCTCTGTCCCAAATTAAGTGTCATTTTACATGTTTTCACACATATTAAGGTACCTACTACATAGCCTCACTTTTATGGAAAAAAATAAATTATATACCTCAAATATTCTTATTCTTTATTTATCCCACCATTAGATATTTACACGTTATTCAAGTTTTACACTCTTTCTCTTACTTTCTCTTTAAAAGTACCTAAAATATGTAATTAATGTGTATTAAAATCCTAAAATAACAAATAATTTGGGACAAATTTTTTTATATAAGAAGACAGATGATTTGGGACAGAGGGAGTATTAAAGTGAAAGACATTCTTCCTCCTATAAACCAAAAAAAGCAGCCCTATGTCCTCTATTTGATCCACTCTCACATTTATAATATGCACAAGTTAAACAAAACCATAGAGATGTATAATTAATGTTCTTGCATGTGCTATTTCGCAATTCCACATGACTGTACTGAATATCAATGGTACTACTTTTTTTTTATATAATTTTTTCTGGGTTAAATACCACTTTTAGTCCCTCTTATCATTAATTTTTTACAGAGTGGTTCCTTTTATGTTTTTTTTCCCACTCTAGTCCCTACTACGAATTATTTGTTTCACTTTAGCCCCTACTATGAATTATGTGTTTCACTTTAGTCCTTATCAAGTGGTTCCGATAACACGTGACATGCATATTAATATTTTTAGGGCATTTTCGTCCATTCACTATTGAGACTATTTGAGATATTGTTTAATTGGTGAGCAATTTTGGTTTTTGAAAAAGATTTTAGGAAAAAACTTTAGTTTGGAACGAAATGTACGATTAAGTTCGATTGGAATGAAAGCCTAGTTTGTAAATTTAGTTTTTTTTTAAATAATTAGAAAGACGAAAATATCCATGTTAGTTTACTTGAAATGACAAAATTGCCCTCATGAGCATATCACATGTTATCGGAATCGCCTTGGACCACTTGAAAAGGACTAAAGTGAAACAAATAATTCATAGTAGGGACTAAAGTGGGAAAAAAATATAAGAGGGACTACTCTGTAAAAAGTTAATGATAAGAGGGACCAAAAGTGGTGTTTACCCTTTTATCTTGACATCTCGGTTTCGCATATGTATGAATAAATAAATCATAAGTTGAAGTTTACAAAATTCAATACATACAAGTTGTTGACAACTGCTTTTGAATCTTAATTTCAAAGAAGTAATTTGTCATTGCCTGCACTCCAAATTCATAGACATGGCAGCTTATGCAGCTCTGCTCTCTCTTATAAACATCATAAGGTTATCTCCAATGGGTGAGGGTTAGCCTCGGGCTAACCCAGGGCCAGCCCGAGGTTCTGTCTGGTCGTCTCCAATGGTTGGGCTCCGTGGGGAAATTAATTCTATTTTTTTCCTTTGCTCACTCTCACCTATTAATATTATAGTTTTAAATTTTTTATTATTAATATTAATAATAATAATTATATTAGTACTCGTAATTTAATTATTAATTATATTAAAATATTAAAATTAAATAGAATAAATAATTAAAGTAACTTAAAATTAATACATAATACGCAAACAAATAGTTTTATAACACGGAAGAAAATACAAGAAAGGCAATACAACAAACAACAAAGGAAATACAAGAAATCGAAAATACGGGAAATACAAGAAAGGAAACACATGAAAATATTACATTTTACTAATTTCCCGGAAACCAGTCGGATCCTTCATTCGATGAATCTCCAAATAAGTTCGTTGGAAGATTTTTATTTGCTATTTCTCTTCTTTTGTTCTTCCAATACGCCTTTGTAATTGGAGTGTATGATGAGCAGTCCATCGACATATTCTGTTCCTCTTGTAACTTTTTTGTGACTGCCAATCTCACTGCTTCTTCTTTCCGTAGACGTTGAAGATTCTCCGCATGCCTTCTCTCTCGTCCAGCCTCTACCAGAAGTGTAGTTTCTCTCATATTCTCCATGGCTGCCAATTTTTGGATTTCAAGATCAGTAAGATGTGAACTCGACGAAGCCTTCCCTTTTTCCTTCTTGGCTTTTTTGTTACCAATAGGTCTTTCAGATCTTGAACTCGAGTGGAGAGTCTCGGGATTTGCTTCGTCGCCTAGTTGAGGTGTTTCCGATTCAAATTGAGTTTTTGGTGGGGTTGGAATATAACAATCTTCCTTGGTTGAGATGGGTTAATCGGAGGTGTTTGAGACGTTCCAGATGTTGACCTGAACATGATCCACTTTGATGCAACTTCCCATGTGTGCTGGAAGCACCAATTTTGCTTCGTATCGGACTTGTACAAACGCAATGCCAAATCATGCTAAAAATTACAATAAATAGTTAATATAACCTATTAATAATTATTTAGCATAATATTAACGTAATATTTACCTTTTCCATTATTTGGCCGCCACTTCCAACCTCCCTTCTGGTTCTTTGAAGTGCTTCGTTCCATTTTTTACTCTTGTTGCAAATGTGTTTTTCCATCTACTAGCGAGTGATTCTTTTGATCTGTGTTCGTAATGATGTCCAGTACTTTCAAGAACGACATACATTAAAATGATGACTTTATCCCAGAAATTGCACTCAGGCTGGGCTGCCCCTACGATGTTGTCCTCCGATACCTCTATGTAAGCCTTTGTCAAGGCTACATCTTCAGCCTGAGACCACTTTTGAGACATTTCCTTAAAGTGTTTGCTTTTTTTTAGTTAGATTGAAAGATATTGAGAGATGTGTGCTTTCAGAAGTGAACACAACTCCCTTTAAATAGGAAAAGCTATAGGGTGTATTATGTAATTTTCTAAAAATTGAACGGTGGAGATTGGTGCAGAAAAAGAACGGTGGAGATTGGTACAGAAAAAGAATGGTGGAGATCTGATCGGTACATAAAAAGAACGGTTGAGATTGGTCCAGAAAAAGAGCGGTTGAGATTGGTGCAGAAAAAGAACGGTTGAGATTGGTGTAGAAAAATAACGGTGGAGATTGGTGCAGAATATGAACGGTTGAGATCTGATCAGTACATAAAAAGAACGGTTGAGATGGGTGCAGAAAATGAAGGGTGGATATCTGATACATATTTTGCCTATTTAATAATCCAATCTCACATTGTAGTGAACACATTTATTCTTAAAAAATATTCACTTTACATAAAATATTCACTCTACATAAAATATTTACTTTCTCAAGATGAACCAAAACTGTGATTTTGACGGTTATGGTGCTGCGGACGAATCATCTTCTTCCCGAAACCAATTTTGGGAAGATTATAACAACACGATTGCAGAAGAAGATAATGAAGACGCACAATTTCAAGAGCAATATGAAGAACTTTTGAATTCTCCAACAAAAATTGTGCCTGTACACGGTGGTTCTGTTCCTGGTCGTAAATTTTTAGACAGGAACACCAAGCACGACACACACAACTGATGAACGATTATTTCATCGAAAGACCGTTGTACTCAGGTGAAATATTCAGGCGCCGTTTTCATATGAAGCGTCCTCTTTTCCTCCGTATCCTTGCGGATTGCGAGCGTGAAAATATATATTTTCGTCAAAGATACGATGCCGCCAATCGAGCAGGGTTTTCACCAATTTTGAAGGTAACAATTGCCATGTGGACGTTGGCATATGCAGGATCCTACGATTCTCAAGATGAAATTTTTTGTGTTGCGGAGAGTACCATATGCGAGTTTGTCCGTGAATTTTGTCAAACCATTTTGCGTTTGTATAAAGACGAGTACCTTCGTGCCCCAACCCATTCTGATTTGGACCGTATACTTAAGAAATCGGAACGACGTGGATTTCCGGGGATGATTACCTCGCTCGACTGTATGCATTGGACGTGAAAAAATTGTCCAACCGCATGGCAAGGAAGTTTTTCTGGAAGATCGAGGAAACCTACCATTGTTCTTGAAGCTGTTGCTTCACATGACACGTGGATATGGCACGCTTTTTTTGGCATGCCAGGAGCATTGAACGACATTACAGTACTTGGTCGTTCACATCTGTTCGATAACCTCACTTCTGGTAACGTTCCCGAGGTTCAGTATGAAGTGAACGGACATACTTACTACATGCCTTACTATCTTGCGGATGGTATATATCCGACGTGGGGAACGCTAATACAGTCTGTGAGAAATCCGAGAACACATCCTGAACAAGTATTCTCGCGGTTTCAAGAATCGTTCCGCAAAGATGTTGAACGAGTGTTCGGAATTCTCCAAGCTCGGTTAGCAATCGTTAATCAACCCGGTAGGGGGTGGCATACGCAAGATTTGTCCAATATCATGTTAACTTGTATCATACTCCACAATATGATTGTGGACGATAAACGTGATGAATACAAGGACGATAACTCGGACGATGATGATACTGACATTAGCACGTCTCGTAGAGCACGCGCTAGAATTTATGACCGTCACGGAGTACAGTTTCAAGATGTTGCACCAAGAAGGCAAACGTTGGATAATTATATGCTGCGTTATGAAGCAATTCGTTTCAAGGTGACTAACCGTAGTGTTGGTCTCAAGTGGTCAGATGAGGTCTAGAGGGGGGGGGAGGGGTGAATAGACCTCTAACCTTTTTACAATTTTTAACTTTAAAACCTTTTTGTTAACTTAAACAGACTAAGCTGTTATCAACAGTAGGTTCCTCGGCTAATCGCGAACAAATCTTTGAACAGCTTCGTAGACCACTAAACTGATAGTTACTTAGCTGATTTCGTCGAAATCAGTTTTAATACTTAGAGTACTTGCAGCGGATTTTTCAAAGTGTTTTTCACAAGTATTCTCAGCAGTTTAAAAAGTATTTTCCCCAGTTTTATAAACTCCTTTTAAAAACTTTTCAAACAGTTAAGTAAAGTGTTTTTATGCAATCAGAAAATATGCAAATTTAAAAGCAATGTAAAAACAAAAGTAATTTTTATAGTGGTTATATGGATGTAAATATCCTTTAGTCCACTCTTCCAGATCACGTAGATTCTGGTTTATACTATAATCACAAAGATTACAATATTTCTCCACTTATACCTAAACAACTAATGAGAATGCTATAAGCTCACAATAGGAAATCACAAAGAAGTCCTATCCTCTGAAGTTAAATCACTCACAAAGATGGATTTAAACTTCTCACAACACTCAGTTTTACAAATTCACTCAGAAGATGTATTTAGCTTGGTTCTTCAACTCTGCTTTTCGTCAACAAATGACTAAGCTGATGAGTGAGCTGTTCTTGAGACTTAGATATTTCTGCTTCGAAAATTCTCTCAGAAATTGTGTGTTGTTCACTCTTTTCTCTTCGTCTCTTCCAGCTATTTATACTTGAGGATTGAAAGGTGTCCGTTGAAGAGAGACAAGATTCAAATTCCTCGAGTACTGGTCCTTATAATCCGCGAACGGCTCTTTTGCAGTCTGTCCGTACTGTTAACAGTACTATTCTGCAGGCAGCATTAAATGCACCCAGCTGATGCGAAGCATTTCTTCAATCATTTGTCTTAAATAACCTTGTACTTCAGCATTTATTACTCCAAAGGGCATTTATTACCGTTGGGAAGACTTTATGATCCTTTCCACTTGGCTGACGAAAGTGCAGGTCTGATGGCGGACTAGGCTGATCTCAAAATTGAACAAATCTGATTTGAGTCGGCTGATCTTCATCAATCTGATAACTTTCCTTCAGCAGATCAAAAGTCTTAGACCTTGAAATTTTGACTCTTCTGATGTCTTCATTTGCTTAGTCAAAAATTCTTCAAAGGGATATCAGCTGAGTTGCTCTATACTTAGCCGATCTTGAAGTTTTGGAATGCATCAAAACCTCCCTTAACAAATTGTCTTCAGTGTTCTTCATCTTCATCCTTATCCAACAATTTCCCCCTTTTTGATGATGACAAAACTTCAGCTAAGTACCTGTTAAAGCCTATGCTAAAGATTGTAATCCTCAAAAATTTTCTGAGATAGAAAATAATATGTTGGAGAACTTGATTTTTATTGATAGTGGAAAATGATTACAAATACAAGTTCATCAGATGAGATGTCTGAAGAATGGATAAAGTAAACTGATTACAAAGATTTTACAATTTCTAACTATCAGCTTCTTCATCAGATTCTTCAAGCACTTCTTCGTATTCATAGGATGACTCTTCATCATCTTCTTCTTCATCTTCATCAGCTTCTTCTCCTTGAATGATAACTTCTTTGGCAGCTTCCATCTTTTCTTTAAGTTGCTGCTCTCTTAGAAGTTCCATCGCCTTTCTAGCTGATTCTGTATTCTTGTACTTGGTCATCAGCTCTGATTGATCAGCAGCAGAGTCTTTGGATTCAGCCATTACTTCATAAGTTTTGGCTTTTTCCTTAGTCTCTTCTTCAGACTTGTCTTTGCCTTGTACCTTTCCAAGTTCTTCTTCAGCCGTCTTGGTCAGTTCAGTAGCTTCATCAGTATTCTTGGCTTCAGCAGCAGAAGTTTCCTTGGTTGTTTCTTCCCTTTTATCTTCCCCCTTTTTGTCATCATCAGACTTGATGACTCCATCAGGTTCAGTAGCAGGGTTAAGTGCAACTGTTGGAACTTTCAGTGCAGCACCTAAAGTCTTCAGATTCTGATTTACTACATCATGACTTGTTGTTAGGTGATGAAGAGTTGTGCTGATGTTGTCAGTCTGATCGTTGAAGTAGTCAATGTTGAGTTGCATGGTTGAGAGTTCTTCGTGAATAACATCTCCAGCTTTCTGAAGATCCTGCAACAAGCCAGCATTGATAAACTTCTCTTCTTCACTGACTTTGATGAAGGTTTGTTGGATGAAGATGAAGATGAAGTGAAAAGAAGTTAGAAATTAAGGGAAGGTTTTGATGATTTCCAAAACATCATAATCAGCTAAGTATGGAAAGCTTAGTTCCCTTAGAAGAATTTTGAACAAGTAAAAGAAGACATCAGAAGAGTTCAAAGTTCGAAGCTCAGAAGACTAGTGATCTCTTGCTGAAACAGCGAACAGAAGGGTAGATCATCAGCCGAGTCAAATCAGATGAGTTCAGTATTTGATCAGCAGAGTATCTATCAGCAGAGTCGTTTTGATCAGCAGAGTAGAAGAGATCAAGAGATTAGTCCAACGGTAATAAATGCACCTGGCGTAATAAATGCTGAAAGAGAAGGGTAGTAATGGCAAATGATTGAAGATATCCTCGGATCAGCAGAGTGCATTAAATGCAGCATTAAATGCGATGGACAGAAAGGTACTGTACACTGTACGATTGCTGCAGGGAGCCGTTTCAAAATGAGCTGGATAATGGATTTGAAGATGTGATTTCCTTCAACGGTCATAAATTCAATTCCAAGTATAAATAGAGCAAAGTTCGAAGAGAGAGACACACAACAACATATCTGAGATTTCGCAATTGAAGCAGAATTTCTTTAAGTCTCAAGAAACTCGAACAGCTCACTCGTCTGGTGAAGTCATCTGTTGGCTGATCCAAGTTGAAGTCAAAAGAAAAACATTATCTGAGTGATATTGTGAAAGAGTAGTGTTGTGCGAAGATTTGATCCATCTTTGTGAGTGATCAAAATCTAGAGGATAGGTTTTCTTTGTGAACTCCTATTGCGAGCTTATAGCCTTCTCATTTGTTGGTTAGGTATAAGTGGAGATTTGTATTGTAATCTTTGTGATTATTGTATAACCCAGAATCTAAGTGATCTGGAAGAGTGGACTAAAGGATTTTTATCCATATAACCACTATAAAAATTCTTTGTGTTATCTTGCATTTAAAGCTTTCTTGCATATTTAAAGTTTGCATATTTGAACACTTCGAATTATTTGAAAAGATTTTAAAACAAAAGAAGTTTGTAAAAACTGGGGATAAAATCTTTTAAAAGAACTTAGTCTACTTGTGAAAAACACTTTGAAACAATCCGCTGCAAGTAAACTCTTTGAAAAACTGTTTTGCTGAAAAACAGCTAAGTTACTGTAAGAAGAGTGGTCAGTCGCCTGTTCAAGATTTGTTCACGATCAGACTAGTCTGCTTACTGTTCTTCATCAGCTTAGTCTGCTGACAGAAGACTGAAAAGTTTTTAAGTTCAAAAATTTTAAGAGGTCTATTCACCCCCCCCCTCTAGACCTCATCTGACCACTTGGGACCAACAAGTGGTATCAGAGCAGGTGGTTCATTTGAATCAGCTGCCTGATCAACGAGCTTGATCCAAGTGTTTTTCAAAGGTTTTTAAAACTTTTCAAAAGAGCATTTTTTTTGAAAATCAAAACTTTTTGAAAATGGAATGCATAAACCATGTTCCCCACATTGCTGGCATGTCCTTCGAAGACTGGAAAATCAGGATGGAGATTTTCCTCGCTGCCTACAATGACAACATGTTCACTTGCATTACAAAAGGTCCATTCAAGTTCACCAAGACGATAAAAATCAATGAAGTTGATACCGTGGTGGAAAAAGACTTGAGCGAAATGACAGCTGAAGAAATCAAGCTGTTCAACCTGGACAAGATTGGAAGATTTATCATGACTAAAGCCCTGGACAATGATCGGTTTGACAAGATCAAACATTGCAAATCTGCAAAGGAGATGTGGGACAAAGTCAGAGATATGAGCGAAGGCAATGATGCTATCAAGGAGCATCAGCTGAGTGTTGCTCTAGAAAAGCTGGATAACTTCAAGATGAAGTCCTCTGAAACCATTGATCAGATGGACACAAGGTTTACAAGAATATTAAATGAAGTTCTGAAGCTTGGAAAAACCTTCACAGACAAGGAGATAACCATCAGAGTACTGAAGGCCTTACCTCCTAAGTTCAACATGAAGGTGACAGCAATGGAAGAATCAAGGGATCTGGGGAAGATCTCTCTGACAGAGCTGTTTTCTGTACTCAAGGCTTATGAGTATAAACTGCCTAGGATGGGTATTGAAGAAACCTCAACTTCAGGACCCACAGCTGCACTGGTTGCCGCTGAAAATACCAGAAGACCAGCACAGAAAAGCAAAGAAGTGGACTCATCTGATGAAGCCACTCTACTCAACAAGAAGGAGTACACTGCTGGAGACGTTGCACTGTTGATGAATAATTTCAAGAAGTTCTACAAAAGAAAAATGAAGAACAAATACAACAATGCTTCTACTTCTAAACCTAACTTTTCTTCTCAAGATAAAGATGATTATAAATCAAAACTAATGTGTTACAACTGCAGGAAATTGGGACACTTCATCAAAGACTGCCCATATCCAAAAGCAGAAAAGTACACTGAGGAGGAGAAGAAAGTGAGAAAAGAAAGAAAGTATCAGAGAGGGAAAGCAATGATGGCTGAAGCAGAAAAGCTTGCTGCTGTCTGCTCATCTGATTCAGATTCAGACTCGTCTGATGAAGAATCTTCTGATGAAGAAAAGCCTGCTCTCCTGTGCCTGATGGCAAAGGACTCTGATGACTCTGAGGATGAGGTAACTCCTCAAAATAATGAATTGTTTGATTCTCTAGAGCAAATGATGTTAAATAATACTACTATTGCTGGAGAATTTGTTAAGCTTAAGGAAGAGATGATCCTGCTAAAAGAGCAAAACAGTTCACTGAAACTTTTAGCTGAAAAGCCAAAAGAATCAGCTGAATACAAACAGCTTGAGCAAGAAAATGAATCTCTGAAAGCTGAATGTGAAGTTTATAAAGGAAAAATCATGGAACTTGAAAAGATTATTGAGTCTCATGATAAGTCAACTGTTGCATCCATGTCTACATCTAGTAAACAGGAGACACCTTTAGAAAAGGATAAGCAAGAGTTGAACCATACTGAAAAATTCATATCAGCTGACAATAGCAAGGTCATTCTGTATGTTCAAACTGCTAGACCTACTTCACCTGAGAAAGTGGTAAAGGAGAAGAAATCTCCTAAGGCTAAGAAGAGCAAAGAGCCTAGTGTAGGAAATAAGACTAGTAAGACCAAAAAGCAGAGTCCTAAGAAATCTGCTGATAAAGCTAAAGTCAATCAGACTAGTGGTAAAGCTAAGTCTAAACAAGTTGAGCAAGCACCTAGTAAACCAAAGAAGCATAAGAATAAGAAAAATCAAAATGCTTGGTATGGAAATGAGTCATATTATGTGCAACCTGCTGCATATCATCCTATGTATCATGCACCTCAGTTTCCTAGTTACTATGCACCTTACCCTGTTCATCCAATGCATGCATATCCTGCATATCATGCACCTTATCCTGCTTATGAACATTATTCATATCATACTGATCATCAACATGACTTATCTGATAATTATGATAAAAATGAAACTGTTCATGCTCCTGTGAAAACTCAGAAACCTAAGAAGCCTAAGACTTCAACATCGTGGGTTGTCAAAGGTGGAACTAATCCTTCAGGACCCTCTCAATAAGGGTACCTAAAACAATTTTATTTTTGTTTTATAGGTTAGGATTAGGAGTAGGAGTAAAGTAGAGAAGATTTGGTACTTGGACAGTGGATGTTCAAGACACATGTGTGGAAACATACATGAGCTGACTGATGCAGTTGCTGTGGATGGTCCAAATGTTACTTTTGGAGACAGCAAAGAAGGCAAGATTAAAGCTAAAGGAAGATTAATCAGAGGAAACATAGAGATATCTGACGTCTCATATGTCAAAGGCCTCAAATATAATCTGCTGAGCATAAGTCAATTTTGTGACAAGGGATATTCAGTCATCTTCTCAACAGATAAGTGTTATGTTGAACAGATTGGTACAAAGAAGGTAATTTTATCTGGAAGACGACAAGGAAATATCTACATAGTCGACTGGAATTCTGCTGACAAGAATTCAAGTGTTTGTTTGGTTGCATCTGCACCAAGTGAAGTCAGTTGGCTGTGGCACAAAAGAATGAATCATTTAAACTTCAAGACCATCAACAGATTAATCAAGAACGATTTGGTAGAAGGGATTCCTAAAACAGTCATGAGCAAAGATAAGCTCTGTGACGCCTGTCAGAAGGGTAAACAAATCAAGTCATCATTCAAAAGCAAGAAGCACCAATCTTCTGGAAGGATATTGGAGCTGTTACATATGGACTTATTTGGCCCTATTGATCCAGTCAGCAATGGTGGAAAGAAATACTGCCTAGCTGTTGTGGATGATTATTCAAGATATACTTGGGTGATTTTCATGAAGAAAAAGAGTGAAACCAAGGAACATCTTACTAATCTGATGGAACTGATCCAGAATGAGAAGACTATCAAAATATTAAAGATCAGATCAGATAGAGGGACAGAGTTCACAAACTCTACTGTTGAAGAGTACTGTAACATCAAAGGAATACATCATGAGTACTCTGCTGCCAGAACCCCTCAACAAAATGGTGTTGCTGAAAGGAGAAACAGAACACTAAAAGAAGCTGTCAGAACCATGATAGCTGAAGCTAAACTGCCTCAAAGATTTTGGGCAGAAGCAACAAATACAGCATGCTTCACCCAGAACAGATGTATGATCAACAAAAATCAGAACAAGACTCCATATGAAGTTTGGAACAACAGAAAACCAAACATTCATTACTTTAAGATTTTTGGTTGTAAATGTTTTGTATTGAATAATGGGAAAAATCACCTTACTGCATTTGCAGAAAAGGCTGATGAAGCTGTTTTTGTAGGATACTCATCTGTTAGTAAAGCTTATAGAGTTTTCAATAAAAGAACATTACTAATAGAAGAATCTATCCATGTAGTATTTGATGAGCCAAGTCAATCTTCTGAAAAGAATCAAAGTGCTAATCAGGATCTGTCTACTGATCTACAGAAGTTAGACATTGGAAGAAATGAAGAATATGTTCCCATCATACTACCTAATCTAAATTCAGCTGATAACTCAAGTGCTGTTCAAAATCACAGTGCTGATTGTCTAACAGACGAGTTGCAAACAGCTGACAGACCAGTGACTGTTCAACAGACGGCAAATGTTCAACAGACTACTACTGTATCTCCAACAGTAGTGTTGCAAGATCAAAACAGAGGACAACATTCAGACCTGCAACCTGATCTCAGATGGCTCAGAAACCATCCACCAGAGTTGGTGATTGGTGATCCATTAGATAGAGTGAAAACAAGAAGAGCTGCTGCACAAGATGCTATGTTTGTCACATTTCTATCTCAAATAGAGCCTAAACAAATTGAAGAAGCTCTCAATGATTCCTTCTGGATAGAAGCTATGCAAGAAGAGTTAAATCAATTTGAAAGGAATGAAGTCTGGTACTTAGTTCCTAGACCAAGTCATCAAAGGGTAATTGGCACTAAGTGGGTTTTCAGAAATAAGATGAATGAAGATGGTATTGTTACCAGAAACAAAGCAAGACTAGTGGCCAAGGGTTATTGTCAAGAAGAAGGAATTGACTTTGATGAAACTTTTGCACCAGTAGCAAGACTTGAAGCAATCAGACTGTTTCTTGCCTATGCTGCTTACAAGAACTTCACTTTCTATCAGATGGATGTGAAGTCTGCTTTTCTCAATGGAGAATTGCAAGAAGAAGTGTACGTTGAACAACCTCCTGGATTTGAAGTCTATCAAGAAGAGGACAAAGTATATCGTCTGAAGAAAGCCCTCTATGGACTGAAATAGGCTCCAAGAGCATGGTATGATACCTTATCTGATTTTCTTTTAATTAAAGGATTTCGAAAAGGTAAGGTAGATAAGACCTTGTTTACAATTGAATGGGAAAATCATATATTACTTGTGCAAATATATGTGGACGATATTATCTTTGGTTCAACTAACCTACAGATGTGTGATAAGTTCTCCAAGCTGATGCAGAATAAGTTTGAAATGAGCATGATGGGTGAACTTAATTATTTTCTTGGATTGCAAGTTAGACAGTTGCCTGATGGGATATTCATCAGCCAAGCAAAATACACAAGAGATCTGTTCAAGAAGTTTGGTATGGAAACTAGCTCTACTGCTACTATTCCTATGTCTACAAGTCTTCGTTTGGATAAAGATGAAGATGGCAAATCAGTGGACATAACCAAATATAGAGGCATTATAGGGTCACTGTTATATCTAACAGCAAGCAGACCTGATATAATGTACTCAGTTGGAGTCTGTGCAAGATTTCAATCAAACCCCAAGGAATCTCATCTCTTAGCTGCCAAGAGGATATTGAAATATGTTAAAGGCACTCAAGAATTGGGATTGTGGTATCCTAGAGAATCTGGATTTGAGCTTATTGGTTATTCAGATTCAGACCTTGCTGGCTGCAAGATTGACAGAAAGAGCACAACAGGTGCCTGTCAGTTCTTAGGTAGTCGTCTGATCTCATGGATGAGTAAGAAACAAACCTCAGTTTCTATATCTACTGCTGAAGCTGAATATATAGCTGCTGGAGCTTGTTGTGCACAGATACTTTGGTTGAAGCATCAACTAGAAGACTACAACATCAAGATCAGTGGAATACCAATCTACTGTGATAATACAAGTGCAATTTCTCTTACTCAGAATACTACAAGTCATTCAAGGACTAAACATATAGAGATCAAGCATCACTTCATTAGAGATCATGTGGAAAAAGGCAATGTTATGATAGAGTATGTTCATACTGACAATCAAATTGCTGATATCTTCACTAAACCTCTAAGTGAAGCAAGGTTCTCAACTCTAAGAGCTGAGTTAGGACTACTTAATTTGGATGCATAAGCTGAGGGGGAACTCATCAGAAGACTGGAGTTCAACAGCTTAGTTATCCGTTATTCTATTCAAGAATTAACTTTCAACAGACTAGTTAGCTTATGGATTCTTAAAGACAGGGGGAACGTGTAAGACTAGCGGTACTTCTGCTCTAAAGATGAAATCTGTTAATGTCAGTTAGTGAAAGTTATATTATCTGAAGATCTGTTCTTAATTCTTGAAGACTGAAGATTATTTTATCTTGCTGGATTGACAAACAGCAGAGGAAGATTACTAGCTATTGGCATTCTCTAGTAATATCAGATAACAGATCACTCGTCTGTCAGATAAGTTAAACTCTACTCATCTGATATCTTATATAAGCATGGTCATAAATCGTATCTTAAGAAACGCGCTTTTATAAGTAACAGATTAGTGTCGATAGAGTTTCCCGCCCATCTGACATTAAAATAATAAAATTGAAATCCGCTTCTCCTAGCCATACGATTAAAAACTGTCAGATTAGATCAACGGTTCAGATAAATCACGGAAACCAAATCAAAAGGAAACCTATAAAATCCGATCTAAACAGTTTAGTCGTCTTACGCACTTAAAAATTCTCAAACTCTCTAACTCTCAAACCCTACTGCTTCGAAAGTTCACTGTTCTTTTGCAGAATCTACTCACTAATCTCTGAAAATGGACAAGATTATTGAGGGAAGATACTTCAACTACAGCAAATTCCATTTCTCTGGCACTGATTTGATGCGTTCATTACTGGAAAAGATCAAAGAAGCATCGTTGGTTCCTGTTTTGGAGGCTCACGAAGATAGAGTCTACCTGGAGGATGTTTACCACTTCTACATGACCAGAGAATTCAATGATGATGAGACTGTTATGACTGCTGTCATAGGTGGTAAGAAGATTGCTGTATCTGCTGCTGTTCTTAGTGAAGTTTATAAGCTGACGAACGAGGGAGGAGATGTGACCAGTCTAGGGTCAGCAAAGGAAGAAGAGTTCTGGGCCATTTGTGCTAAACCTGGAGAAGAGATGACTGGGTCTTTGATGAAGACTCAGCTGAAAGGAGAATATCAGAGGTTTGCTGATATTATTGCAAAGATAATAGATTGTGCTACAGGTTCACTGGATGGATTACCTAGGAAGAGGTACTGCACAATGATTTGCATCTATTATGGATTTAAGGTTAACTGGGCTGCTCACGTGTATGAGCTGTTAAGTGATAAAAGGCATTCTCATGCTATTTTACTGAGTAATCTGTTTGCCTCACTAAATTGCCCTATGGGTGGTGGGAAGCAAACTCATGGAAGTAAAGAGTTCAAACTCTACGAGCCAGTCAGACAAATAGTGGATAAGCCTAAGAGAAAAGCCCCTGCAAAATCCAAGAAGACCCCTTCTAAGAAGAGCAAGAAGGTGGGTCAGACAAGTCAATCTGCTGAGGCAACAGCACAGTCTGCTGTTGTGGCTGAATCAGCACAACCTGAATTTGAAGTCCCTGAAAAGGTGATAGATGACTTCACAGCTGAAGTTGAGAACATGGAGACTGGTACTTCATCTGAAAAGACAGATTCTGATGAAGAAGTTCCTATTCAAAGGTTGAAGAGATTGAGGACTAGGAGTGAGGCAAGGGGACCTCCTGTTGCAAACCCTCCTGCCAAGAGAATTCCTAAGTCCAAAGCAAAGAGAACGGTAAACTTCTCTGAAAAACCTGTTGCAATTGTAAGAGAAACAACTACAGAAGCAGAAAGGCCATTAACAATTAAAGAACCTGCTGTTGAAGCTGCAAAAGCTGCTGCTACTGAAGATAAAGTTATCTCTGAAATTGGAGTACAAACAGAAGACTCATCTGTTGCACTATCTGCTGAAGTCAAAATGTACAGCAGACTAGTTCAACACTTGAAGGAGATGTACCTTTGTTGCATCCTACTCCAGTTGCTGCAACTCCTCTTCAAGCAGTTGAAAGCCCTGACCCAATCAGACAAAGGCCTGGGAAGTTTTCAACTTATGTAACTGTTGCAGAAAAGATGAAGTTAGATGCTGCTGAAAAGCAAAGGTTAGCTGCAGAGAAAGCAGAAGAGGATAGGCTGAAAAGCCTAGAATTAAAAAGGCTGGAGGAAGAAGCCAGCAAAATGACTCAAGAGCAGAGAGATGCTATTGAGGCAGCAGAGTTGGCTGCTGTTATTGAAGCAAGCATCAAGGATGCTCATGGACATCAGCATACTGGTGGGATAGCTATTGGTGAACCAAGGGATCCAAATAAACCAATCCCAGCTATGCCTGCACCGAAGATAAAAGAGAAGAAAAGAGAAGAAATCAGACTATCACTTGAAATTGTTAGGGAAGACCCTGCAATGTTTGAAGAATTTCTCAAAAGACTGGATGCTGAAAGTGAGAGGATCAATCGTCTGACACTCTTCCATGCTGAAAAGATCAGATACAACAGATGGAGGGAATTCAGATTGACCAAAAGTCCTGCTGAAATGGCCAAATGGAAAGAGTTCAAGGCTACAGAAGAATGGATACTTAAATGGCTTGAGACAAATTCACTCATTCAAGCACTTGATTCAGAGTTCTTTCTGGATAGATTAAGGATGAGGATATGTCATATAGTCAAAGAAGAAGCCAAGAAGATCTTTGCATCTATCTCTGAGGATTTTGATAACTCAACAGACCTCAAAGAAAGATTTATCAAGTTGGCTATTGCTCAAGCAATGGAGCTCTGGGCAAAGAAAGCAAGGAAGTTAAGGGGACAACCAAGCTCACTGGTCCCACTTCCTAACATCAAACATATTGTCTATGGACCTAATCTGAAACCTTATGAAGAGTTACCTGAGGATCCAACATCTACCTTTATTCCTCTTGATAACTTTACTTGGATTTCTAACAGGTCTGCAGTGGACAATGAAGGATTGATGAGGACAGTTGAAACTGTCAAGAAGATTATATCACCTGCTGAGAAAGAAGGAGCAGAGTCCTCTGATCAACCAAAGCAAATTGAGGGTACTTCAGACCCATCTGATCAAGACAAAATGCAGGATGATAAGTCTGATGCTGCTGAGGAATCAAAGAAGGAAGAAGAAATTCCAGCAGATCAGTTAAAGGAGAAAGAAGTTGCTGATGAAGGAGATGATCAAGCTATGGAGAAGGAAAGCACTCCAAGCCATGCTGATGAACCAGCAGATCAATCTCTTGCTTTAACAATTCAACCATCAGAGCAACTCATGGAAGATTCACCTGCTGCTACTTCAGATATGCCTTCAACCTCTCATGGTGTTCAGACAAATCTGTTGGACTCCATCCAACAAATGATCACCAATTCTCTGAAGGATATGAAGAAAGAATTAGCTGCAGAAGTGATTGCTGCTGTTAAACAACCAGTTCAGAAAGCTGCTGCTGTTCCAACGGATCTGATAGAAGACACTGCTTACAATGTTAAATCTATCTGTCAGGACATGGACATTCTTAGAAGAAGGACTCAGAGCACTACTGAAGGTTGGAAGCAGATTGAACAAACTGTTGAATTGGCTCTCCAAGCAGAAGATGAAGTCATGGGAAATATGATGAAAGACTTCACTGCTTCATCAAATTGGATTTTGGGATCTCAAGTTCAATTGGGTGATCAAGGAGAAGACTTGTTAAAAGAAGTCAAGAATGTTAAAGCCAATCAACTTAAACAACAGGCTCAGATGAATGCTATGGAAGAGAACATCAAGCTTCTCTGTGATTCACTTCTAATTACTCCAATCTTACCAAACTATCAAATCGACCCTGCTGATGATGACAAAAAGGGGGAAGAGAGGATATTTGGGCAGAAAAGAGTTGGACCTTCTGTTGAATTGGAAGCTGAAGATGATGCTGAAGGAACAGAAGTCTTAGAAGAATCTGCTGATGATAATGATAGGAATGAAGCAGCAAATGAAGGCACAAGTAGATCAGCAGAAGAAAAGATCACAGAAAAAGAAGAAGATGACAAGGAGATAGCTGAAGAATTTGAAGAAACTGAAGCTGAAGCAAAAGCTAAATCAGACAAGGAGATAGCTGCTGCTAAGGATTCAGCTGAAGAACAGCTTGATCCTGACACTAAAAAGAAGAAGCTAGAGCTGTTGAAGCAGAAGTTGGAAGTTGGAACTTCCAAACCTGCTGATAAATCAGAAAAAGAAGACAAGGAAGCTGAAGAAGAAAAGAAAGAAGAAGACTAGTTTAGACTAGATTTCTTTACTTTAAAAACCTTGTAATCTTTTACTTTGCATCTCTTACTCTTCAAAACTTGTAAAATGTAATCAGAGTTCAATATCTATAAAAGTGCAAGTTTGACTCCAACAGATTATTTCTATCTCAGAAATTTTTGAGGATCAAAACTTTAGTTTAGGTACAGGTACTTAGCTGAGGTTTTGTCATCATCAAAAAGGGGGAAATTGTTGGATGAAGATGAAGATGAAGTGCAAAGAAGTTAGAAAGTAAGGGAAGGTTTTGATGAATTCCAAAACATCAAAATCAGCTAAGTATGGAAGCTTAGTTCCCTTAGAAGAATTTTGAACAAGTAAAAGAAGACATCAGAAGAGTTCAAAGTTCGAAGCTCAGAAGACTAGTGATCTCTTGCTGAAACAGCGAACAGAAGGGTAGATCATCAGCCGAGTCAAATCAGATGAGTTCAGTATTTGATCAGCAGAGTATCTATCAGCAGAGTCGTTTTGATCAGCAGAGTAGAAGAGATCAAGAGATTAGTCCAACGGTAATAAATGCACCTGGCGTAATAAATGCTGAAAGAGAAGGATAGTAATGGCAAATGATTGAAGATATCCTCGGATCAGCAAAGTGCATTAAATGCAGCATTAAATGCGATGGACAGAAAGGTACTGTACACTGTACGAACTGCTGCAGGGAGCCGTTTCAAAATGAGCTGGATAATGGATTTGAAGATGTGATTTTCTTCAACGGTCATAAATTCAAATCCAAGTATAAATAGAGCAAAGTTCGAAGAGAGAGACACACAACAACATATCTGAGATTTCGCAATTGAAGCAGAATTTCTTTAAGTCTCAAGAAACTCGAACAGCTCACTCGTCTGGTGAAGTCATCTGTTGGCTGATCCAAGTTGAAGTCAAAAGAAAAACAATTATCTGAGTGATATTGTGAAAGAGTAGTGTTGTGCGAAGATTTGATCCGTCTTTGTGAGTGATCAAAATCTAGAGGATAGGTTTTCTTTGTGAACTCCTATTGCGAGCTTATAGCCTTCTCATTTGTTGGTTAGGTATAAGTGGAGATTTGTATTGTAATCTTTGTGATTATAGTATAACCCAGAATCTGTGTGATCTGGAAGAGTGGACTAAAGGATTTTTATCCATATAACCACTATAAAAATTCTTTGTGTTATCTTGCATTTGAAGCTTTCTTGCATATTTAAAGTTTGCATATTTAAACACTTCGAATTATTTGAAAAGATTTTAAAACAAAAGGAGTTTGTAAAAACTGGGGATAAAATCTTTTAAGAACTAAGTCTACTTGTGAAAAACACTTTAAAACAATCCGCTGCAAGTAAACTCTTTGAAAAACTGTTTTGCTGAAAAACAGCTAAGTTACTGTAAGAAGAGTGGTCAGTCGTCTGTTCAAGATTTGTTCACGATCAGACTAGTCTGCTTACTGTTCTTCATCAGCTTAGTCTGCTGACAGAAGACTGAAAAGTTTTTAAGTTCAAAAATTTTCAGAGGTCTATTCACCCCCCCCCTCTAGACCTCATCTGACCACTTGGGACCAACACATTACTTCATCAGTTTTGGCTTTTTCCTTGGTCTCTTCTTCAGACTTGTCTTTGCCTTGATCCTTTCCAAGATCTTTTTCAGCAGGCTTGGTCAGTTCAGTAGCTTTATCAGTCTTGTTGGCTTCAGTAGTAGAGGTTTCCTTAGTTGATTCATCCCTTTTCTCTTCCCCCTTTTTGTCATCATCAGACTGGATGACTTCTTCAGGTTTAGCAGTAGGGTTGAGTGCAACTGTTGGAATCTTCATTCCAGCACATAAAGTCTTCAAATTCTGATTCACTACATCGTGACTTGCTGTAAGATGATGAATAGTTGTGCTGATATCGTCAGTCTTATCATTGAAGTAGTCAATGTTCAGGTTTACAGTTGCAATTTCATCTTGGATTGCTTGTGCAGCATTTGACATTTCATGCAACATTCCTAAATTGATCTCCTTCTCCTCTTCACTGACTTTAATGAAGGTTGCAGTCAAATCAGCAATCTTGTGTTCAGCTCTTTGAAGTGCAGCATGAAGATGATTAACATCACTCTTCACATCCTCCACATTTCTGTTCATATCATTCAAGCTGTTCACTAACTGCAAGGAATGATCTTGAGGAATAGGAATACTTGTGATTTCAGTCTTGATGATCTTTTCAGTAGACTGTTGCACAGTTTCCAGTTGAAGTTTAGTTGACTCTGTCAATTCTGTCTTAAGCTCAGTCTTCAGCTCCTCCTTAACCTTCAATAGCTGTTGTTGATGTTTCTCCTCCAGTTCCTTCATAGAATTCTCCATTAACATCTGGAAAGCTTCCATCAGTGATGAGTGTTCATCACCTGATGAAGCAGAAGCAGCAGCTTCATCCTTGTCTTCAATCTCCTGGTGGACAGGAATATCTTCCATCTTTGTGTCCTGATGATCTTCAGAATCCTTAGCGTTCCACTCAATGGCTAAGGGTTTTTCAGCAGCCTTTTCAGCAGACTTGTCTTCAGCTTGGTCAGCAGACTTATCACCAGTCTTATCAGCAGACTTGTCTTCAGGCTTGTTAGCAGCTTTGTGTTCATCAGTGACGTCATCATAGAACAGATCAGTGATTGTACCATCATTATTGAAGCAAGTTGTCTGACGGATTTGCCTCACAATGATCCAAGGGTTGACAAATGCATTGTTACCCTCTGACACTTCACTGAAATCTTTCATTTCTCTGCCAAAGATTACATGTTGAATACTTGGTAATTGAGGTAGTTCACTTGAATGCCCTTGCTGATATCTGGACTTTTCTGCCCACTTATTCAGTGCAGTGATAACAGCAATCTTCACAGCCCTTTCTTCAACATCATCAGTCTTCTTTCTTTTGGCAGGTAGGGTGCTTCCTATCAGCTTTGCTTCCTCAAGGGCAAATTCCCTGGCATAGTGATGCATAGCATCCCTAACATAATGAGGATCCAAAGCTTTTTGGATAGAATCTGTCTTCAGCCACTCGAGTACCCATTTCTCATCAGCAGCTATGTTTTCCAGATTCCGAAGTTCAGTGATGGACCTATTCAGCCTGTTGTCTCTCCATCTGATATATCTAGGCTTCTCTTGAGTGAACATGGTCTTCAGCATTAACTTCTGATTGTAGTAGGCTAAGGACTTCTCAAACTTCTGGAAAAGTTCTTTGTTGTTGTATATGATCTTGAAGGCTTTCTTAACCTCAAACTTTTCCTTTGGTTTTTCTGCAGCAGCAGGCATCTTTGGTTTTGGGGGTTCTTCTTCTCCTTCAGCCTCTTTAATCTTGATGCCACCTCCATGGACAGGTCCATAGGCATCAATTTTGCTCTTTTCAATGACCATGGCCAGTTCAGCATCCTCAGCAGCTTTTCTCTCTGCTTCAGACATTTTTCTCCTGGCCTCATCCTTAGCAGCTTGAGCCTTACTTAGCTCAAGTGCCTTCTTCTCTTCAGCTTCATCTTGCTTCCTCTGTTCAGCTTCCTCCCTTGCTTTCTTGTCAGCCTTGGAAATCTTCTTTTTCCTCAGCACTATTTTCCTTTTACCTTTATCAGCTGGAGCAGTTACTGGACCAGCAGATGAGATGGGAGCAGTAGCTATAGGATAGATGATTTGGACATCTGGGTCTTCTTGAGGTTGAGCAACCTCAGCTGTTGGTGCACTTTGAGTTATCTGTTGCGCATCAGCTGTATCAGCAACAGTTGTTCCAACAGTGTCAAGGGGTCTTTCAGCAGACTCAGGACTTGATCTCACTAAATCCACCAATTCAGTGTCTTTCTCTACAAAAGTCATCTGCTTCCTTGCTGACTTCTTTGACAGACCCTGAATAGGTCTTGAAGCAGCAGTATCCCTTATTTGGCTCCTTGTCCTGTGAGAGATATTCTCAGCAGGTTTTTCAGCTGATGGAGTTCTTGATGGTGATGCAGGGGATCCAGTCCTTACATCAGCAGTGACCTGATCAATGATCTTTGTGACCTGATCAGCAGCAGTCACTGACTCCATTTTCTTTGAGGTCTTTTCTTTAGGCTTATCAGCAGCCTTCTTCTTTCTCTTCTCAACAGCCTTGTCAGCTGTTTTGACTAACCTCCGTTGCCTCTTGGCAGGAACCTCTTTTGGTCCCTCATCCTCATCTTCTTCAGGCTCATCAGCCTTCCTCTTTTGAACTGGCAAATACTTGTTCATGGCTTTGGACTTGTGAATTTCCTTGCCATTCTTCATAGGACATCCCAGTTTGAACAGCAGATAACTGAGCGTAATTCTGTGGTTGGTGTGAGGACCTTTTCCTTTCTTGTCATCAAGGAAATCAGCCAAGATGTACCAGATAATTATGGACCAGTTGACTTCTATTCCATAGTAAATAGCAGTCATGATGCTGAACCTTTTCATGGTAACTGCATCCAGTGAGAAGGTGCAGTTTTCAATCAGCTTAGACACCATATCAGCCATCCGCTGATATTCATCCCTCAACTGTCTCTTCCTTATGTTGCCAGTCAACATTTCTCCTTCTTTGGCGCAGATCGCCCAGAATAGCTGGTGTTTATCTTCAGTTAACACTGTGACATCGTGTCGTCCTCTGTTTGGAAGACCAAACGTCTCGTGAAGAACAGCTGGGGTAATAGTGATAGATTTTTCTCCCACTGTAGCCTTTATCTCCAGTGTGTTGTAGTCAGCCTTCGCTGTATCGTAGTATTCCATCACTTGATCAGTCCAGATCACTCCCTCGTTGTATTCCATGAAGTTTACCAAGTTTGCAGATTTGAACTTCTCCAGAAGTTCCTTCATCAGATTTGTGCCAGATTGGTAATAGGAATCATACACAAGGTACATACCTTCAGCAGCCATTTTCGATCTGTAGAGATTTGAGAGAAAAACGAAGAGATTTTTGCAGAAAACTTTCTCAAAATTCTCACAAGTACTTTTGAATGTTTAGGGTGCGTAAAGAACTACACGGCTGATCAGATAGGGATTTATAGAGTTAGGGTATCTTGGATTCCGTGATACCAGCCAACCGTTAGATCCGTTTCTTGTCAGTGCTGATCGTGCGGCGTCAGTTACGACCTTTCAAATTCAAAAGATATTTAATGAGGAGCGGGAAAATATACCGCCCTCCAGTTACTTATAAAAGCGTATTTTTGAATAAAACGTTTTAAATAGTTTCGCTTTTATCAGTGATCAGATTAGTAAAATAAACACTTATCTGATTGACTACTGTCCTGATGACATAGTTGTTATCAGAGAATGCCAATAGCTGATAACCTTCCTCAGCTGTTTGTCAATCCAGCCAGATAGTATAACTTTATTCTTCGGTAGTTGAGTCTTCTGTTGAAAACATAACTTCAACTAACTGACATTAACGAATTTCATCTTTAATTCAGAAGTACCGCTAGTCTTACACGTTCCCCCTGAGTTTAAGATTTCATAAGTTAACTAGTCTGTTGAAAGTTAATCCTTGAAGATAACAGTGATGATTAAGCTGTTGAACTTAAGTCTTCTGATAAGTTCCCCCTCAGCTTATGCATCCAAATTAAGTAGTCCTAGCTCAGCTCTTAGAGTTGAAAACCTTACTTCACTTAAAGGTTTAGTGAAGATATCAGCAATCTGATTTTCAGTATGAACATACTCTATCATAACATTGCCTTTTTCCACATGATCTCTAATGAAGTGATGCTTGATCTCTATATGTTTAGTCCTTGAATGACTTGTAGTGTTTTGAGTAAGTGAGATTGCACTTGTGTTGTCACAGTAGATTGGAATCCCACTGATTTTGATGTTGTAGTCTTCTAGTTGATGCTTCAACCAAAGTATCTGTGCACAGCAAGCTCCAGCAGCTATATATTCAGCTTCAGCAGTAGATATAGAAACTGAAGTTTGTTTCTTACTCATCCATGAGATCAGACGACTACCTAAGAACTGACAGGCACCTGTTGTGCTTTTTCTGTCAATCTTGCAGCCAACAAGGTCTGAATCTGAATAACCAATAAGCTCAAATCCAGATTCTCTAGGATACCACAATCCCAATTCTTGAGTGCCTTTAACATATTTCAATATTCTCTTGGCAGCTAAGAGATGAGATTCTTTGGGGTTTGATTGAAATCTTGCACAGACTCCAACTGAGTACATTATATCAGGTCTACTTGCTGTTAGATACAACAATGAACCAATAATGCCTCTATATTTGGTTATGTCCACTGATTTGCCATCTTCATCTTTATCCAAACGAAGACTTGTAGACATAGGAATGGTAGCAGTTGAGCTAGTTTCCATACCAAACTTTTTAAACAGATCTCTTGTGTATTTTGCTTGGCTGATGAATATTCCATCAGGCAACTGTCTAACTTGCAGACCAAGAAAATAATTAAGTTCACCCATCATGCTCATTTCAAACTTATTCTGCATCAGCTTGGAGAACTTATCGCACATCTGTTGGTTAGTTGAACCAAAAATAATATCGTCCACATATATTTGCACAAGTAATATATGATTTTCCCATTCAATTGTAAACAAGGTTTTATCTACCTTACCTTTATGAAATCCTTTAATTAAAAGAAAATCAGATAGGGTGTCATACCATGCTCTTGGAGCCTGTTTCAGTCCATAGAGGGCTTTCTTCAGACGATATACCTTGTCCTCTTCTTGATAGACTTCAAATCCAGGAGGTTGTTCAACATACACTTCTTCTTGCAGTTCTCCATTGAGAAAAGCAGACTTCACATCCATCTGATAGACAGTGAAGTTCTTGTGAGCAGCATAGGCTAGAAACAGTCTGATTGCTTCAAGTCTTGCTACTGGTGCAAATGTCTCATCAAAGTCTATTCCTTCTTCTTGACAATAACCTTTGGCCACTAATATTGCTTTGTTTCTGGTAACAATACCATCTTCATTCATCTTATTTCTGAAAACCCACTTAGTGCCAATTACTCTTTGATGACTTGGTCTAGGAACTAAGTACCAGACTTCATTCCTTTCAAATTGATTCAACTCTTCTTGCATAGCTTCTATCCAGAAGGAATCATTTAGAGCTTCTTCAATTTGTTTAGGCTCAATTTGAGATAGAAAAGTGACAAACATAGCATCTTGTGCAGCAGCTCTTCTTGTTTTCACTCTATCTAATGGATCACCAATCACTAACTCTGGTGGGTGATTTCTGAGCCATCTGAGATCAGGTTGCAAATCATAATGTTGTCCTTTGTCTTGATCTTGCAACACTACTGTTGGAGATCCAGTAGTAGTCTGTTGAACATTTGTTGTCTGTTGAACAGTCTCAGGTCTTTCAGCTGTTTGCAACTCGTCTGTTAGACAATCAGCATTGTGATTTTGAACAGCACTTGAGTTATCAGCTTGGTTGAGATCAGGTAGTATGATGGGAACATATTCTTCATTAATTCCAACATTCAACTTCTGTAAATCAGTAGACAGATCTTGATTAATACTTTGATTCTTTTCAGAAGATTGACTTGGCTCATCAAATACTACATGGATAGATTCTTCTATTAGTAATGTTCTTTTATTGAAAACTCTATAAGCTTTACTAACAGTTGAGTATCCTACAAAGACAGCTTCATCAGCCTTTTCTGCAAATGCAGTAAGGTGATTTTTCCCATTATTCAATACAAAACATTTACAACCAAAAATCTTAAAGTAATGAATGTTTGGTTTTCTGTTGTTTCAAACTTCATATGGAGCCTTGTTCTGATTTTTGTTGATCATACATCTGTTTTGGGTAAAACATGCTGTATTTGTTGCTTCTGCCTAAAATCTTTGTGGCAGCTTAGCTTCAGCTATCATGGTCCTGACAGCTTCTTTTAGTGTTCTGTTTCTCCTTTCAGCAACACCATTCTGTTGAGGGGTTCTAGCAGCTGAATACTCATGATGTATTCCTTTGATGTTACAATACTCTTCAACAGTAGAGTTTGTAAACTTTGTCCCTCTATCTGATCTGATCTTTAATATTTTGATACTCTTCTCATTTTGGATCAGTTCCATCAGATTTGTAAGATGTTCCTTGGTTTCACTTTTCTTCTTCATGAAAATCACCCAAGTATATCTTGAATAATCATCCACAACAGCTAGGCAGTATTTCTTTCCACCATTGCTGACTGGATCAATGGGTCCAAATAAGTCCATATGTAGTAGCTCCAATATCCTTCCAGAAGATTGGTGCTTCTTGCTTTTGAAAGATGACTTGATTTGTTTACCCTTCTGACAGGCGTCACAGAGCTTGTCCTTGCTCATGACTGCTTTTGGAATCCCTTCAACCAGATCATTCTTGATTAATCTGTTTATGGTCTTGAAGTTTAGATGATTCATTCTCTTGTGCCATAGCCAGCTAACTTCACTTGGTGCAGATGCTACCAAACAAACACTTGAATCCTTATCAGCAGAATTCCAGTCGACTATGTAGATATTTCCTTGTCGTCTTCCAGATAAGATTATCTTCTTTGTACCAATTTGTTCAACGTAGCACTTATCTGTTGAGAAGATGACTGAATATCCTTTGTCACAAAATTGACTTATGCTCAGCAGATTATATTTGAGGCCTTTGACATATGAGACGTCAGATATCTCTATGTTTCCTCTGATCAATCTTCCTTTAGCTTTAATCTTGCCTTCTTTGCTGTCCCCAAAAGTAACTTTTGGACCATCCACAGCAACTGCATCAGTCAGCTCATGTATGTTTCCACACATGTGTCTTGAACATCCACTGTCCAAGTACCAAATTTTTTCTACTTTACTCCTACTCCTAGTCCTAACCTACAAAACAAAATAAAATTATTTTAGGTACCCTTATTGAGAGGGTCCTGAAGGATTAGTTTTACCTTTGACAACCCAAGATGTTGATGTCTTAGGCTTCTTAGGTTTCTGAGCTTTGGCAGGAGCATGAACAGCTTTATTTTCATCATAGTTATCAGATAAGTCATGTTGATGATCAGTATGATAAGAAAAATGTTCATAAGCAGGGTAAGGTGCATGAAAAGCAGGGTATGCATGCATTGGATGAGCAGGATAAGGTGCATAGTAACTAGGAAATTGAGGTGCATGATACATAGGATGATATGCAGCAGGTTGCACATAATATGACTCATTTCCATACCAAGCATTTTGATTTTTCTTGTTTTTATGCTTCTTTGGTTTACTAGATGCTTGCTCAATTGGTTTTGACTTAGTTTTACCAACAGATTGATTCAGTTTAGCTTTATCAGCAGACTTCTTTGGACTCTGCTGTTTGGTCTTACTAGTCTGATTTCCTATACTAGGCTTTTTGCTCTTTTTAGCCTTAGGAGATTTCTTCTCCTTTACCACTTTCTCAGATGAGGTAGGTTTAGAAGTTTGAACATACAGAATGACCTTACTATTGTCAGCAGAAATGAATTTTTCAGTATGATTCAGTTCTAGTTTATCATTTACTAAAGGTGTCTCCTGTTTACTAGATGTATGCATGGATGCAACAGTTGACTTATCATGAGACTCAATAACCTTTTCAAGTTCCGTGATTTTTCCTTTATAGACCTCACATTCAGCTTTCAGAGATTCATGCTCTTGCTCGAGCTGTTTATATTCAGCTGATTCTTTTGGCTTTTCAGCTAAAAGTTTCAGTGAATTGTTTTGCTCTTTCAGCAATATCATCTCTTCCTTAAGCTTTTTGTATGCTTCAGCAATACCAGTATTGTTAAGCATCATTTGTTCAAATTAATTAAATAATTCATTGTTAAGAGGAGTTACCTCATCCTCTGAGTCATCAGATTCCTTTGCCATCAGGCACAGGAGAGCAGGTTTTTCTTCATCAGATGATTCTTCATCAGACGTGTCTGAATCTGAATCAGATAAGTAGACAGCAGCCAGCTTTTCTGCTTCAGCCATCATAGCCTTTCCTCTCTGATGCTTTCTTTCTTTTCTCATTTTCTTCTCTTCTTCAGTGTACTTTTCTGCTTTTGGGTATGGGCAGTCTTTGATGAAGTGTCCCAATTTCCTGCAGTTGTAACACATTAGTTTTGCTTTATAATCGTCTTTGTCCTGAGAAGAAAAGTTAGGTTTAGAAGTAGAAGCATTGTTGTATTTGTTCTTCATTTTTCTTTTGTAGAACTTCTTAAAATTGTTTATCAACAGTGCAACATCTCCAGCAGTGTACTCCTTTTTGTTGAGTAGAGTGGCTTCATCAGATGAGTCCACTTCTTTGCTTTTCTGTGCTGGTCTTCTGGTGTTTTCAGCAGCAACCAGTGCAGCTGTGGGTCCTGAAGTTGAGGTTTCTTCGATTCCCATTCTAGGCAGTTTATACTCGAATGCCTTGAGAACAGAAAACAGCTCAGTAAGAGAGATTTTTCCCAAATCCCTTGATTCTTCCATTGCTGTCACTTTCATGTTGAACTTGAGGGGTAAGGCCTTTAGTACTCTGACAGTGATCTCTTTGTCAGTGAAGGTTTTTCCCAGCTTTAAAACTTCATTCAGAGTTCTGGTGAATCTGGTATCCATCTGATCAATGGTTTCCCCAGACTTCATCTTGAAGTTGTCCAGTTTTTCCAAAGCAACAGTGAGCTGATGCTCCTTTATTGCATCATTTCCTTCGCTCATGTCTCTGACTTTGTCCCACATCTCCTTTGCAGTCTTGCAGTGTTTGACTTTGTCAAACCGATCATTATCCAGGGCTTTAGTCATGATAAATCTCCCAACTTTATCCAGATTAAACAGCTTTATCTCTGCGGCTGTCATCTCTGTTAAGTCTTTTTCAACCACCAGTTCAGCTTCATCAACTATAATGGTCTTGGTGAATTTGAATGGACCTTTTATGATACACGTGTATATGTTATCATTATAGGCAGCTAAGAAGATCTCCATTCTGATCTTCCAGTCCTCAAAAGACATACCAGCAATGTGGGGAACATGGCTGATACAATCCATTTTTCAAAAAGTTTTGATTTTTCAAAATTATGCTCTTTTGAAAAAGTTTTAAACCTTTGAAAAACACTTGGATCAAGCTCGTTGATCAGGCAGCTGATTCAAATGAACCACCTGCTCTGATACCACTTGTTGGTCCCAAGTGGTCAGAAGAGGTTTAGAGGGGGGTGAATAAACCTCTTTAAAATTTTCTTTCAATTTAACTTTAAAACTTTTGCTCTAACTGAACAGACTAAGCTAATCAGAGTAGTTAGTTACAATTCTGTTCGCGAACAAATCTTTGAACAGCCTTGTTGACCACTCGTCTGATTGTTACTTAGCTGATTTTGCTAAAATCAGTTTTAATACTTAGAGTACTTGCAGCGGATTTTCAAAATGTTTTTCACAAGTAAACTTAGCAGTTTGAAAAATATTTCCCCAGATTTGTAAAGTCTCCTTTTTGAATTCTTTTTCAAACAGTTAACTTAGTGTGTTTTAAGCGACTGAAAAATATGCAGATAAAATGCAAATAAAAACACAAACAATTTTTATAGTGGTTATATGGATTTGAATATCCTTTAGTCCACTCTTCCAAGTCACACAGATCTTGGGTTATACTAAAAACACTCAGTAATCAGTATACTCTGCTTACGCCTTACAACAAATGAACAGGCCGTAAGTTCGCAGTAAGAAATCACAAAGAGATCCTACTTCTCTGAAGTAATATCACTCACTAAGATGGATATCTACTTCTCACAACACTCAATGTTTACAAAATCACTCAGAAGATGTATTTGGCTTGATTCTTCAACTCTGCTTTCGTCAACAAATGACTCAGCTGATGAGTGAGCTGTTCTTGAGACTTAAAGAATTTTGCTTCAAAACTTTCTCAGAGATTGTGTTGCTTGTTTCTTCTTCGTCTCTTTCAGCTATTTATACTTGAGGATTGAAAAGTGTCCGTTGAAGAGAGACAAGATTCAAATTCCTCGAGTACTGGTCCTTAAAATCCGCGAACGGCTCTTTTGCAGTCTGTCCGTACTGTGAACAGTACTATTCTGCAGGCAGCATTAAATGCACCCAGCTGATGCGAAGCATTTCTTCAATCATTTGTCTTTAATAACCTTGTACTTCAGCATTTATTACTCCAAGGGGCATTTATTACCGTTGGGAACACTTAATGATCTTCTTCACTTGACTGATAAAAGTACGCGTCTGATGGCGAACAAAGCTGATCTCAAACTTGAACAAATCTGATTTGAGTCGGCTGATCTTCACCAGTCTGATAACTTTTCTTCAGCAGATCATAAGTCTTGGACCTTGAGATTTTGACTCTTCTGATGTCTTCTTTACTTAGTCAAAATTCCTTGATAAGTTTATCAGCTAAGTTACTCCATACTTAGCCAAATATGAAGTTTTGGAATGCATCAAAACCTCCCTTATCAAACTTCTTTTAGTGCCTTCATCTTCATCTTTATCCAACATATTAGGTAAAAGTTCAAGGATGAAATTTGTTATGCATATAATTAAAATTGAAATTGGATGAAAGCTAAAAGAGTAAATGTATGTATAGTATAATTACATGCCTATTTTTGAAAAACTTATAAATTCAGAGGACCATGTTTTCAATTTTGTCATATGGAAATGGAAAATTCTTCCACGGACCTGGTCCTTCTGGACCATGTGGTCCAGAATTTTTCTTTCTTTTTTATTTTTTTTTCTTTTCTCTTCTTCTTTTCTTTTTCTTTTCTTAATTAATAACTAAAATTGTCTTATACAATTAAATTTTTTTGACATATTTTGTATGATAAATTTATAATATGATGTTTGTTTCTATCAAAATTATTATTTGCATTTTCCATGCATTATTTCTTCTTTAAAAATATTTAATGTTTAAATTAATTCTATAAAAAAAAAAATCAATCTTAATTATTTCATAAATTATAGCACAAAATGACACAATGAATTTGCAAATTCACATCTTTGGAAATAAATATAAATATAGCTAGAACAACATTGAACGATTACGAAAAATACATAATATATATAAAAAAACTACCACTACAAGAAATTTTCAGTTTTTGCATATATTTAGTGAAAAAGATGTTAATTTTTTCACAATAACAATAGTGACAAGTACAATAGTGATAAAATATATTTTTAAATTGTCACTAATGGCTATTTGGTAAGAACTTAGTAATCATTATTGATAATTAGTGACACCCTTTTAGAGACACACTACAAGAAAAATTAATTTTAGTGATAAAATATTATGTGACATTGTTGAAATTATCATATTCTGCATATATTTAGTAACAAAAATATTAGTTTTGTTACAGTAAAAATAGTGACAAGTGCAATTGTGACAAAATATATTTTTAAGTTATCGCTAATGGCGATTAGTGACAAATGTGTGGAACTTAAATTGTCACTATTGACAATTTGTGACACCCTTTCAGTGATAGCCTAGTGACAATAAATATTGACATTATAATTTAGTGACAACTTTTTAGTTGTCACTTTTGGGGTATCATTAAATGTCTGATAACTTTTTCACAACTCTTGTCACTAGTGTATCTATAAATATCACTTTAGTGACAATATATAATTTTTTGTCACTTTGTCTTTTACTATTTTGTCATTAAAATTTAAATTTTTTGTAATTACAACTTAGTAACAATAAATATTGTCACTATAATTTAATGATTTTTTTTTAGTTGTCATTTTTTGGGGTCAGTAAATCTCAGTAGTGACAATATTTTTACATTTCTTATCAATAATGTGTCTATGTACATCATTTTAGTGACAATATTTAAATTTTTGTCACTTTGTCATTTAATATTTTGTTACTAAAATTAAATTTTTTTGTACAATATTATTTTAATAGGAAAAATATATTACTATAAGTTTGCAACAAAAATATATAAATGTATTTGATTTGTGTAAAAGATATTTATTATAAGAAGGAAAAATTAAAGAAAGAATGAAAAAGAAAATTAAAAAAAAAATGTAGACCACACGGTCTAGGAGTTAAACTCCTAGACATGGTCTACTGAAGAATCTCCCTATGGAAATATAATTATATTTATTCTGTCACGTACATACATCTAGGACTGTCAATGGGGCGGATTTCAATCCGGATTCGATCCGAATCCGGTCCGATTTATTAGGATAATTGTCCGATTAGTGATCCGATGGACCTGATCCGATTAAGAAGATCCGTAATCCGAATTATATGGAACGAATATGGATCTAGGCTGATCCGATCCGTTACATACCCGTATCCGATATATAAATAAAAATAAAATAAAATTATCTATGTTCCACTAAAATCTTTTACTATATTAAAAATAATTTTAAAAAGAAATGCATGAGAGATGTTGGTGGACTGACCAGATAACTAATTGGGTCTACAACATATTAATTTATACTATTTAATAAGAAAAATCAAACCATAACCATTCATCCTTCAATTTTTATCTTCTCTTCCATTTCTCAATATTGAGTTTTCTTCTTCTTTATCCCAGTTTATATCTTTTTTGCTTATATTTTTGTTTATTCTTTTATTCTAATTTTTATCGTTTATATTTGTCCATCATATTCCATCTTCTACAATTTTTAGGCAATAGTTTCGATGAAGTAAGTAAAATTTTACATTTTTAATTCATGATGGTGGAATCTGCAAGTGATTTGGAGGAAAACGGGAAAAAAAAAATTAGCTTGCTAAATGGATCCGGATAATTTATCCGGATCCAGGATATCCATCGGATTCGAATCCGGTTGCTAATATTCCAGATCCGAGCGGATCCGGATTCGGATAGAAGAAATGGATATCGGACTCGGATCCGAATCTGCCCTGATCCGGTCCGAGTCCGACCCATTGACAGCCCTACATACATCTAATAGAGTTCTATATTCCTGGACTTGAGCAACAAATGGTTATAAGTTTTGAATATTTTCTTAGTAGTTCCAGATATGTATTGATATTACTATATTCTTTTATATTAAAAATCAATATAAGGGTGTTTGGGCCAATTCACTGCACAATTTTAGTATTTTTTGGGCTAGTTTGCTAAAGGGTGTTTGAGCAAAAAATGAGGGATTGGCCTGTACTTTATTGATATCCAATCTTTTTACACCAAATGAAATCATTGGTGGATTATAAGACAAGTTAAATTTTATTCTCTTTTTCTTTTTTTAGTATCCCTTCCTATAATAATATTGTGTTTTAAATTGATATATTATTAAAGTTGTGCTTGAAATTAATTTACATACTACATTTGTATATCTATAGCGAGATAAGTTAATGCTGGTTCTATTTGAAAGCTAGCATTCCCACATGTTGCTCGATCTGGGAATATGCGATAGTTGTTATCTAATATTGTGGTTTAACCATATATGTGTAATTTGTAACATAATCCACCTCTAGATCCTTTATTTATTAGTTGTGCTTTGAAAATGATTTACTTAATTACTACATATGTATATTTATAGCCAGATAAGCTATGATCAATTTGAGGCTATATGAGTTTAATGCCAACATTTTTCTTTTTCTTAACGTAAGGTAAATTTACAACTAAAGCTGATATATGTTGGTAACTATGCGTTTTTTAATACACATCATCATAATTTATGCATATAATTATATAGTCAATAGTCTCATATCTTTTTAACCAAAACATTGTCTTTAATGGAATGTAGGGGATGACAGAACAAAAAATTTAAGCTGCTCGAAAGCAACTGCAACAAAGCTTCAAATCAATAATGTTTCAACAAAACATTATTGATTTTCTGAGTTCAATTTTTCAGTTTGATGGATTGGCTACTTGACGGACGAAAGTGAGGGATAGGATACAGTCCTCCTGTAGATATTTGTGATTATGATCTTTTTTGTTCCTTTTGTATTGTGTTATTGTTGTTTGGATTCCAGTTTTTAGAATTTATGTTGAACATAAATTTCATAGATCGAATGTCAATTATTTTTTCACTGTTTGGAAATTGTGAAAAGATTTGCATTAACTCGTGTCTAATTAGAAAGTGAGCGAGTAAAGTGTTGCGCAAAAATATAAATTTATCCTTCAATGGAATAAATTGATCCACATAAATTAAAACGAGGGGTCAAGTATCACATTTATAATAATATAGGTCGTAAACTGATACATATATAATAATGCATAGTGGGAAATTGTCACATAGATAATAACACGGGTTGTAATTGACACACATACAATAACATAGTGGGCAAATAGCAACATCTACAATCATACATGGTTTTTTTCTGAAAAAAAATTAGTTGAATAGGTCTCTAAGTATAATATACAAGTTACAGTATTTTTGTCAAAATCATATTTTTTCAAAAAATTTAAAAAAGCAGTCAAAGAGACTGAATTTTCTAAGAATATATACGAGAAAAAAAATGCAATTTTTTAAAATATCGTTAACTCTATATAATTTACTTCTTGCGCCCAAAAAAATGGCATAATAATTTGGATGTGTGTCTTTGGGTGTCAAAATAAATCCTTTAGCTATGCTCTATATATAAAAAAAGACTTCTTATTGAAATTGAGACTAAAACTTGCAAATCTTGGATCAAAATTTGCTTTATCTCTTCAAGACTTGTGCGAAAAAGCTTTTAAAATCTCAAAATGAAGACTTTAAATCCGTTAATTCTATTAGTTTCATTATTTATTCCTATGGTATACATTGTTTGTATTATGCAAATCATTATTTCGTTTTCCTTCTTACGATTTCGGGGTAAATACGAAATACTCCCATGTGTTATGCTAAACATGTAAGAAACTACCCTGTAAAATTTTTATTGCGCCAAACTTTTTTGTGTTTTCATAAACCCTGCAAAAAACACCCAATATGTAAAAAATAGGTCGTTTTGAATTGACATATTTCGATAAACCATTTATAAAGTACTTCAAGTTGATCCCTACAACTTCACGTGATATATTTTAAAAATTATTTCTCGTAATTTGTCTATTCAAAACGACTTATTTTTTACAAATTGGATATATTTTGCAGGGTTTTTGAAAACACAAGAAAATTTGGCGCAATAAAAATTTCATAAGATAATTTCTTGCAGGTTTAACATAACACAGGGAAATATCTTGCATTTTCCCTTACGATTTCACATAATACAAGTGGGTCTATTGTGTTTTTGACATAAAAATTATAATAATCTGAGTGTAAACCGTATATTTCTTATCACATGGAGTATTAATTATTATGAGATTGATTGAACAACAATATAGCTTCAACATTTCGTACAAATTGAGACTTCTGAGAGTCAAATCCATGTGGACCATGTGAATAAACAGCAAATCAGAATTAATTAATTGTTATCCAGCGGTTATTTTATAGCCAGTCTTTTTCTAACTATGGCTTAAAACGCACTTTTCTTCGTTTGTAACTAGCCGCCGTGGTACGCGGTACTCGCGTGTGTTAAATTCTTTGAATTATAATTTATCTTGACATATTAATTTTTTATAATATATCATACTAAATTTGAATATGTATAAAGTGGAAAAATGTAGTTTTTTTTTATTGGGTAGTTTTTGTGTTTTGTAATTTTAAATTTTCAATTTTGGAAAGTGACTAACTTTTGGTGTAGCATGGTGTCACAACCGCCACTTTGTGAGTAAAAACATGCTTCTCTTTTTTAATAGTATATATTTATAATATATCATACTAAATTTGAATATGCATAAAGTGGAAAAATGTAGTTTTTTTTATTGGGTAGTTTTTGTGTTTTGTAATTTTAAATTTTGAAAAAAGGGTAATTTTGGAAAGTGACTAACTTTTGGTGTGGAATGGTGTCACAACCGCCACTTTGTGAGTAAAAACAGTACACTTCTCTTTTTTAATAGTATAGATTTATAATATATCATACTAAATTTCAATATGCATAAAGTGGAAAAAGGTAGTTTTTTTTATTGGGTAGTTTTTGTGTTTTGTAATTTTAAATTTTGAAAAAAGGGCAATTTTGGAAAATGACTAACTTTTGGAGTAGCATAGTGTCACAACCGCCACTTTGTGAGTAAAAACAGGCTTCTCTTTTTTAATATCATAGATGACACAATTTTCATCTTCTCAAATATATACGCAACAAGGATGATTTATTTGATTATACAAATGTCAAGATCTATAGAGGCTATGCTTGTTTGGATGTACATTTCGACTCAAATTTTTTGAATTTTCAAGTTTTCAAAACTTAAAACTCGAAAACTCGTTATTTCATTATAAAAATGGGGGGTTTTTCAAGATGTCACCCTGTGAAATGTTTAATGGATAATTTAATTAGCTGTGATATGATTAAAAAATAGGCATATTACCCCACTGTTAAAAGTAATAATAAGCGTTTTACTTCCTTCCTTGAATGAGTTTTGCACATGCGTTCATCATGGTAAGTGAGATTTCATTTTGATGTAAAAAATTTGTTCAATTTAATCCTTCACTGATAATATACTTCATTCGCTTAATGTTAAATGTTATAATGAATATTTTACCTTTCTATATATGAAATGTTATAATGGATATTTTTAAATTTATGTGAAATTTTCTAATGAACACTTTACTTCTATGTGATTTCGTCTATGAATATGTAAGAATACCAAAGAGACGATGAAATTTTTTTACATAAACACAAAGGGATATACTGCCGTTTGATTTATCACAAGGGGTATATTATCTTTTAAGAATAATTTAGAGAAATAATTAACTCTTGAAAAATAAAAATGCCTCAAATGTTCTTGAAATACAAAACATTTAAAACATATCCCAGTACATAATTCATATTATTAAAATTTGAAAAGACTAACGACTCCATCTATTCCTCAAAATTCAGCATTGAAAATACTTTGCATACTTCAAACACACAAAGACATTGTGATTTTGACGAGTTAACTCTATGTGATATGTTTAATGGGCGATTTATTTTTCTGTGATATGAAAAATAGATAATTTATCTCCATGTGGTTTAAAAAATAGATAATCTACCTCTTTATGAAATAAAATAATGAACAATTTACCTTCCTATATACATGATATGAAATAATGAACATTTACCTCCTTTCTAGAGGAGGTGTTGCACAAACTCTATAATGCGATTGTGGTTTCATTTTCATGTAAAGAAATATCAATTTAACCTTATAATTGACAACATATTCACCTCACTTTACCTCCTATAATATAAATTTACCTCTATGCGATACTCGTGAATGAGCACTCTTACTTCCTTTGATATTGTATAATGGACATTTTACTTCCTTATAAAAATGTACAAATCAAGAGGGAGATACTGAATCCTTTAATTTTTTATTTTTTATAAAAGCACAAAGAGATATTTTGTCTTTTCATTTATCCCCGGGAGTTAAACTGCGTATTTGAAATAACAAAACATAGTTTAGTTCTAATTCGAGATCCAAAAGTCTGAAATCACGAGAAAAGTCAAAAGCATCTAAACAGGGCCATAGTTTTTCCCGGATCTGATATGAATACACGCTAATTATCAGCAAAGAATACACGCTAATTATCAGCAAACAATTTTCTTTTGGGTTTAAAAGTAAAGAAAAATACAACTTAATGAAGTTAAAACCGACATTATATAACTCCTTCGGTCTCATTAAAGGTCACTAAACATAGTACAACCGATATGTGAAGTGAGATTCTACATCCAGGGGCGGAGCCAGGAATTTAAAAAAAAACAGTGTAAATTATTTTTATATATCATAATTATTAATTTTTATACTGATTGATATATATATATATATATATATATATATATATATATATATATATAAAATCAAGTAAGATAAATCTATTGAATAATATATAATCATATCTATATTATGAGATAAACAATCATTAGATTTAAGAAAAATATGAAGTAACTTGACCAAATGCAAATATCAACAACTAAAATATAATTTAGACATGTTAAATAGCATTCTACGCTCTTTTATGAAATCTGATAATCGATTTATACCATATATTTTGTCGATAAATAAAAAAGTAGATCAAGCAAGTCATCTAACACAATATAAAATTTATCTCCTAAGTAATAAAAGTAAGAATAAATTTAAATATTCATGATCTAAAGTTTTAGAATAAAAACTTTTTTTATAATATTTTGATGATTAGCTTATCCACTTTGTTAAGAAAATAGGAAAGAATAACTATCTAACAAGAAGTTTAAGGAGGAAATTACATTTGTGTAGAAATTTTTTCTTAATCATCTAAAATAATTGTAGAAGTTTATTAATTGAACAAACTGTATATACTTTCTTATTCAATTTCTACTGGAATAGGTAAGTGAATGATAAATATTGTAGCTCTATGTTCAATCACCCGATTCAAAATTAATTAATCACTTTGGAGACTTGAATATTGGAATTGGATTATGACTAGATGACCAATTAAAAAAAACTTATGACTAGATGGCCAATTTAAAAACAATTAATGTTGAATGAGGAATCGGGTAATTAATAGGAAGTGATGTTAAAACTAGGAAATAAGTCACGGGCTGGGGGTGCGGGTGCCCCCATCCGCACCACATGTCCCTCTGCCCCTGTCTGTATCAGTCATGTTCCGGACAATGTGAACAGTATTTTAAAATCCTATATTCTAAGAAAACATGGAGTAATGTGATATCTCACTCCACATGTAACGATTACATTGATCGACTGCACCACATATAATTGATGACGTGATATATCAATTGTACTATATAATGTTTCTCGTCAATAACATTTTCTCATTCAAATAACACTTTTCCAATCACTTCTTCCCAAATAAACTAAAATTTCTCTCTCTCATCCCAAAATCAAGTTTCTCGACATGAACATCCCTCCCACAAATGTTGCAGACATATCAAAACAAGTTGAAGAATTATCAATCTCCCAAAAGCCTCAAATATGCTATTTCCCCGATTTCCAATTCGAAGAATACATGTCATCAAAGGCAAATAAAGTCAACAAGGCCCTAGATGAAGCAATACCACTTCAAGAGCCAATCAAAGTCCATGAATCCATGAGGTACTCTCTTCTTGCCGGAGGAAAACGCGTCCGGCCAATACTATGCCTGGCCGCTTGTGAGCTCGTTGGCGGAGACGAGGCCAATGCCATTCCAATAGCTTGTGCTATCGAAATGATCCACACCATGTCACTCACCAATGATGACCTCCCCTGCATGGACAATGATGACCTCCGCAGAGGTCAACCCACGAATCACAAGGTCTTCGGAGAGAAAACCACAATCCTAGCTAGCGGTGCCTCACTCGCCCTCGCATTCGAACTTGTTGCATCCAAGTCGACAGCTGTTTCACCCGATCGAGTTCTTCGAGTAATTGTAGAGTTAGGCACGGCTATTGGATCGAAAGGGCTCGTTGCAGGGCAAATTGCGGACTTGTGTAGTGAAGGAAAGGAAATAAGTTTGGATGAGTTGGAGTACATTCATGTGCACAAGACATCTAAGCTTTTGGAAGCAGCACTTGTTTGCGGTGCAATAATAGGTGGAGGAGATGAAATTGAAGTAGAAAAGTTGAGGAAATATGGTAGATGTATTGGAATGCTTTTTCAGGTGGTGGACGATATTTTGGATGTCACGAAGTCATCGGATGAATTGGGAAAGACGGCGGGAAAAGATTTGGTGAGCGATAAGGCGACATACCCGAGGCTTATGGGGCTTGAAAAGGCTAAAGATATTGCTACAGAGTTTTTGGATATAGCTATGGAGGAGCTTAGCCATTTTGATGCTGTGAGGGCGGCACCATTACTTCATTTGGCTGAGTACATTGCTTACCGCCAGAATTAGAGGCCCGTGCCATTTTGCTCCCAGTTTGGCAGCTGCAGTTGTTTCCTCTAGCTCTTTCTAATTATAGCATTTCGGTTGTACATGTCCAAAACATCTGGAGAATTTATTTGTACGTGTGGTAATAAAATGGGAAACTTGTGTTCAATTCTTATCCATTAGTGATGCCTTGAATTTTGAATTCTGGATTAAAATGTAATAGTGTAATGGTTTATTTAAAAAATATATTTTTTTGAATAAAAACATAAAAGACAAAATAATTAAATAAATTATTCTGAATAGAAGAGAGAAAGATTGAATGAAAGAAGGAAAAAAAAAAAAAGGAGTGAAAGAATAAGAGTGAGTGAAGTATTAATTTGGTAAAATTGCAGAAAATGTCCCAAATTAATTAGAGATTTTGAGTTTTCTTCCTTAATTATATTACATCATCGAATTTTGTTCCTAAATTTAATATTTTTTCGGAATATTATCCCAAATTAATTACTAATTTTGATTTTTTGTCCCAATCTATTTCAACTAGCCGAATTTCGTTCCATAATTTATCATTTTGCATGAATTTAGTCCCAATATTAATTTTTTAATTAATGAAAATGACGGTTCAATCTTGTAATTAGTTTGGAACAAATTCTGCAATATTTTATAATTGTTCATTCTAAAATTTGCTACGTCGTGACACGTAAGCAGCAATGTGGCAATTTAAAGGATACATGAGTAATTTTCATTACATAATTAACGGTGGGACAATTTTATAAAAAAAAAATTTACTGGACGAAATTTTGTGAAATGATATAGTTTAAGACGAAAACTGAAAATTATTTATTAGTTTGAGACGGTTTCTGCAATTTTGCCTAGCCATTAACTTTAGTCAATGTAAACACTTCCCAACCGGCAAACTAATCAAAAAAATTCCTATACATTCAAATTAAAAAAATTTTACCTAGTCCAGCTTTACGAGAATTTCATAGACATTGTAATTGTGAATTCACTACATCATCAATTGCAATAATATCATGCTTTCAGAAATAAAAAAAATGTAAAGTATTAACCACGAGTTCTATACAACTATCATAGACCAGGTCTATATAAGAATTTTCCAATAAAATATGATTAATAAGAATACGAAGCTCTTGATCTAGAATGCACGGATATGAATACGTCGATACGATATAATACGATACGAGTACGACGATACGCATTTTCAAAATTTATAGGATTCGATACGGCAAAAATACGTGGCTGTATATTTAAAAATATATTATAATCAGAAATTATTGTTTTGAAAATTAGTTAAAAAATTATGTAATATATATTTAATTCACTTTTTATTCCATATTAAAATAAATAATGTTATCTATCTCTTATATAAATGTTCAAGTAGAACCATAGTATTAATATCATAGGCAAAATTTTTGGCCCTATACAGATTTTCAAGCGTTAACGTAGAGTTACTTTAATAATATACATAATTTAGAAATTATTTGTAGAAATACATGCTCTCAGATATTATGTGTGTTTCCGATATGTCTTCCTTTGTATTCGATACGTATCTTTTTTATTTTTTATTTTCATATTATTGAAATCAGAAATTATTGTTTTGAAAATTAGTTAAAAAATTATGTAATATATATTTAATTCACTTTTTATTCCATATTAAAATAAATAATGTTATATATCTCTTATATAAATGTTCAAGTAGAACCATAGTATTAATATCATAGGCAAAATCTTTGGCCCTATACAGATTTTCAAGCGTTAACGTAGATTTACTTTAATAATATACATAATTTAGAAATTATTTGTAGAAATACATGCTCTCAGATATTATGTGTGTTTCCGATATGTCTTCCTTTGTATTCGATACGTATCTTTTTTATTTTTTATTTTCATATTATTGAAATCCACACGGTGGAATATTTCACAAGTATCGTACGAGTCTCTAAGTATTTGAGTATCCAATACACATACGATACTACACAGTGTATAATTTCGGATACTACACAGTGTATAATTTCGGAGCATCCGTGCAACCTAGCTCTTGATTCTCAATTTATGCTCTCGAAGCCTCACCAAAAGTGTCCCGATCTAGTAGAGTTCTATAACGTACATACATCTAATAGAGTTCAATATTCCTGGACTTGAGCAACAAATGGTTATAAGTTATGAATAAGTTTGGAAGCTGCAGTTGTTTCCTCTAGCTCTTTCTAATTATAGCATTTCGGTTGTACATGGACATAATATATGATAATATGTAACAGATCGACTTATAATCCATACACTGAATCAATAGCTATTTAATACTGCATATCGAGAGAATAAAATTGTTGTTTGTTTAGATTTTAAGATAGTAGTTTTAAAAAATTTAAAGATGAAAAATTTATTTAAAAAAATAGAAAATATATTTGTTTGGCATTTCCCAAACACGAATTTTTTTTGGGAAATGCCAAACAAACATGTCCAAAACATCTAGAGAGTTCATTTGTACTTGTGGTGATAAAATGGGAAACTTGTGCTCAATTCTTATCCATTAGTGATGCCTTGAATTTTGAATTCTGGATTAAGATGTAAATAGTGTAATGGTTTATTTAATTTTTTTTTTTTTAATAATAACATAAAAGACAAAATAATTAAATAAATTATTCTGAAGAGAAGAGAGAAAGAATGAAAGAAGGGAAAAAAAAAGGAGTGAAATAATAAGAGTGAGTGAAGTATTAATTTGGTAAAATTGCATAAAATGTCCCAAATTAATTAGTGATTTTGAGTTTTCATCCTTAATTATATTACATCATCGAATTTCGTTCCTAAATTTAATATTTTTTCGGAATATTGTCCCAAATTAATTACTAATTTTGGTTTTTTGTCCCAATCTATTTCAACTCGTCGAATTTCGTTCCATAATTTATCATTTTGCATGAATTTAGTCCCAATATTAAAATTTTAATTAATGAAAATGACGGTTCAATCTTATAATTAAGTTGGAACAAAATCTACAATATTTTATAATTGTTCATTCTAAAATTTGCTACGTCGTGACACGTAAGCAGCAATGTGGCAATTTAAAGGATACATGCGTAATTTTCATTTCATAATTAACAGTGGGACAATTTTACAAAGAAAAATTGCTGGACGAAATTTTGTGAAGTAATATAGTTTAAGACGAAAACTCAAAATTATTTATTAGTTTGAGACGGTTTCTGCAATTTTGCCTAGCCATTCCCTTTTTTATTCAAGTTTAGTCAATGTAAACACTTCCCAACCGGCAAACTAATCAAAAAAATTCCTATACATTCAAATCAAATTTTTTTACCTAGTCCAGCTTTACTAGAATTTCATAGACATTGTAGTTATGAATTAACTACATCATCAATTGCAGTAATATCATGCTTTCAGAAATAATAATAATGTAAATTATTAACCACGAGGTCTATACAACTATCATAGATCTAGTCTATGTAAGAATTTTCCAACAAAATATGATTAATAAGAATACGAAGCTCTTGATCTAGAATGCACGGATACGGATACGTCGATACGGTATAATACGATACGAGTACGGTGATACGAATATTCAAACTTTATAGGATTCGATACGGCAAAAATACGTGGCTGTATATTTAAAAATATATTATAATAATAAATTATTGTTTTAAAAATCAATTAAAAAATTTTGTAATATATATTTAGTTAACTTTTTATTCCATATTAAAATAAATAATGTTATCTATCTCTTATATAAATGTTCAAGTAGAACCATAATATTAATATCATAGGCAAAATATTTGGCCCTATACAGATTTTCAAGCGTTTAACGTAGAGTTACTTTGATAATATACATAATTTAGAAATTATTTGTAGAAATACATGCTCTCAAATATTATGTGTGTTTCCGATATGTCTTTCTTTGTATTCGATACGTATCTTTTTTATTTTTTATTTTCTTATTATTGAAATCCACACGGTGTAATATTTCACAAGTATCGTACGAGTCTCTAAGTATTCGAGTATTCAATACGCATACGATACTACACGGTGTATAATTTCGGAGCGTCCGTGCAACCTAGCTCTTGATTCTCAATTTATGCTCTCGAAGCCTCACCAAATGTGTCCCGATCTAGTAGAGTTCTATAACGTACATACATCTAATAGAGATCTATATTCCTGGACTTGAGCAACAAATGGTTATAAGTTATGAATATTTTCTTAGTACTTGAAGATATGAACTGATATTTTCATAAGTATGAACGCCAATTCAAATCCCAGGAGGAACGACTTATAATTCACTGCACAATTTTAGTATTTTTTGGGCATGTTTGCTTAGGGTGTTTGGCCCAGAAATGAGGGATTGGTCTGTACTATATTTTTGTATCTTCTTATATATTTTTTCATGAATGAAATAGAATATTTAAAGTAACAGTTGGCCGGATTAGAATTTTTTTTTTCTTTTGTATTTCGATTATTGAATTTTTCGTAGAAATTTAGCCCCCAATGCAATAAATTACTAAATTAACCCTTGCATGAAGCAGTTATTCTACTACTATAAATGTCTCGAAAGCCAAAAGAAAAAAATATTAAGTTATCGCTTCTAAACCTTCTTTAAGACAGAGATACAAATTTATTTCTCATGTTCCGAAGTAGTGCAATTAAAAAAGTCATGCAAACCCTCGTAAGCAAAGTGGCCTTTCTGTTCTCTTCGAAAGTGACACACTCAATGTCGTTCACATGATTGTTGTTAAATATGTTTAGAAACAATATGTGTATATAAAATATTAATATTATAGAATATTTTATATTTCTAAGTACTATAGTGAATTATAAAATATTATAAAATACTTTATATTATAAAACTATAGTAAATTATTCCAACAGAATAATTATTTATAATTAACTCTAATTATAAATCTTAGTATAGTTTATTCTCGCAGAACAAATAAAATCAGAATTTAATAACAGTGTACTTACTGAAATAATTCTGAACCGTAAAATCGACCGGGGCTTGCAAATGCAATAACCTTAAGACAATATTTCTGGGCTGTCAAAGGTGCAACAGTTCGTCCCAGTGGTCTCCCAAGATACAGCGGTCGGATACTTTTTTCTTTGCACTAAGAACAAGTCCACAGCGAACTTTAACAAATAAAATATTTGAGTACTTGAGAAGAGAAGAAGAAGAGAAGAATATAGAGAGAGGAGGATAGGATTTTGCTTTGATTGCTAGAAAACGGGATGAGAGAATTTGCCAGATTCTCCCCCTATTTATAGCTGCAGAAAGGTGTTGTTTGGAGAGACATGTCTTTTCGGATTAAACCTTTACATTGGTTTGGTCCGAAAAGATGCAACCGGTTCGATTTAAACCGAACCGGTACAAACAATTCAAATAATGGCGCGCGGATCTTTTGGAGCAAACGGGTCAGCTGCGCGGATCTTTGTTCGGGTCAATCTGGTACGCGGATCTAATCTTGTATGGATTTAAAAATTGGGCCTTTAATTTTGGGCTAAAAAATTAATTAAATTTTGCCCAAAAAGAATAATGTTATGTTGAGGCCCAAGCCCAATCCAAATCCGACTGGACCGGACCGTGCCGAGCCGAGCCGAGTCGGTCGGTCGGACGGTGGCGGCGCCGCGCGTGTGGAAAACCATTGTCATCTACGTCTTCTCCCCTCATAAAACTTGGTACCCCCAAGGGCCCTTCCCTTATACATTTTTTGCATTATAAATGACAAAAAACTTCTTACTTTCCTCCATGTGGGATGAAGACATTTTTCATTCTTCTAAGCTTCATTCATTTCTCATTTTGTGGGCTTAATTTCAATTGGGCTCAATCCAATTGGATTAATACCCATAAAATCTAACAATGATTACAAGTCACCTCTCCTTCCTTTGATTGGGCTTGTGTCTCCGACGTTGTTTCTGCTATGACGCTTATGTTAAAATAGTCGAAGTGGAACTTAAAGAAGATCCCGAGACTTGGGAAACAAAACGACACATAATCTTACTATATAGGAAAAATCGATATTTTGATAGGACTTGTCCTTCTTTCCATCATGGGAAAATCGATAATTTGCGATTTGGGTTCTTCTAAGACTTATGTAACTGACATTTTCTTTTACTTTAATGTATAATCTTTTACCTATTTAAATAAATAAGTACCGATAATAGTTGGACGATCATTATGATGATTACACTAGAAAGTCCATAAGTAAACGTGATTCAAAGTTAATGTGCAACTATATAATTAAACAAATTTTAGTATCTTCTAAATACAGGAGGATACACAATTTAATAATTGTTTAAAAACCCATAAATTAGCAAACTAAATAAAACTAACTATTTAACAAATAACAATCCAACGTTCATATAAGCATGTAAACTCAACTCATAACAAATAATATAATTTTATACGTTTTTTCGCAACTTAGAAAAAAAACCATTAATTAAACACATAATTCTGAAAATAACTCGTCCATCAGTTATATAAATTAAAATGGCATCATAAATACCTTTTTCATTAGTTATATAAATGTGACATTTTATCTAATACTTCTACATAGTATTCAGTTTATTCCTAGGAAAACTCTAGGGTGCCGCCAATATCACATTATGTGGTATTACCACACAATGTGTATCACATTCTATGTTACATGATCACATTACATAGTATTAACCCCATATATTTAGTATGACCTCCACTAAATATTTTACCAATTTCTGATATGTGTGTTTCTGATACTCAAATATTATGTGTGTTTCCGATATGTCTTCCTTTGTATTCGATACATATCCTTTTTATTTTTTATTTTCGTATTATTGAAATCCACACGGTAGAATATTTCACAAGTATCGTACGAGTCTCTAAGTATTCGAGTATCCAATACGCATACGATACTACACGGTGTATAATTTCGAAGCATCCGTAAAACCTAGCTCTTGATTCTCAATTTATGCTCTCGAAATAAAACTTTTTATCACAAGAATCGGCGAAGCCTCACCAAAAGTGTCCCGATCTAGTTTTATTTTTCCAGCTCATTTTGTATGATTACAACAAAGTGAAGTTTAGGCCATCTCCAGCCGTGAGTTGGGGGCCGCGTGAGTGCCGATCCGGGGTGGAGAAGTGGTCTCCAGCAGTGGGGCGTGGCGGGGAGCGGGCCAGCATGGGTTGGGCGGCGGTCGCGGGCTGGAATGGGTGAAAGAACTGGTGCTGCGTGAGGGATTTTGGAAGAAAGTGGGACTTTAAGTCAGGTGGTACCACTTGGCGCCACCTGACTGGTTCGTCTTTTTTTTTTTTAATCTTTTTTGCTTTATTTGTTTGTTTGGTTCGGCTGACTTAAGTGGGTGAGTTTAATTGTTTGTTTAATGTTATATATATAAAACAGTTTTAATTGTTTGTTTTTAATTTTTTTAGTTTTATTGAGAAATGTAAATGATTCGTTAGTATATTAAATGAAAATATAATTGCATACTTACACTTTTTTTTAGTTTTTAATTGAGAAATGTAAATGATTCGTTAGTATATTAAATGAAAATATAATTGCATACTTACACAAATAATTAAAACTGTTATTGAAAGTAAGAAATGAAAATATAATTACACACTTGGAAAATGATTTAATAAGAATAAAATTTCCTCTAAATTAGAATTAGAATTACTTGAAAATATACTTAAACACCGATAAATAATTTAAATTGATACCCTAAACATACTTAATTAAAAAAATACATAAATTTTACAATTTACATATATTGTTAACCATATTATTAATATCAATATTAAAACTATTATAAAAAGGGTGAGAGTGGGGAAGAATTTTTTTTTGAAAGAAATTGAGTGCTGAAGACCACCACTGGAGATGATCACCCAAAGTCTGAGCTGGCTCGGAGACTGGCCCGGGAGCTGGCCCGGGAATGGCCCCGGAAAACCATTGGAGATGGCCTTACTTGTTAGTGCCCCAGCCCCCGGGTTCAGCTATTGATGTCCATTTTAGTTATTTTGGTCTTATCCGATTTCACTTAATTTTGATTTTTCCTCGTATCAATAAGAGAACCCAAATTATAGGATGAACAAATTTTTGAATAAATTTCAAGGTCAGACAAATTTTAATGGACGATAAATGTTAACTAGTCGACCCCACCAGTTAAAATTAGAATATTACATTTGTATTTTTATTGCTATTATTTATGAGGGTGCAAGGTGCAATATAAGTTTCGGAAAAAAGGTGTCAAAAGACATTTGTGCCCTTGAAAATCTAATTCATTTGTTTTCGAGAAAAATTATTGTTTAGACCTTTTTCATATACCACGAACAAAATTAGTACATCCACTAAATATATTTACAAGATTTTGTGTATGATATATGAAAGATCGAGTAGGCAAGAATCTTCAGTTTTTCGGTGATTTTTTTATTGAAGAAATCGTTGTGTGCTTGAGTGCATCAAAATTATATTTCAAGGGTATCCATATTACATAAAAAGTAATTTCTTTTAATTGCCTCATATAATAAACTCCTATGCAAAAATCTATTTGAAATTAAAGATCAAGTCACAGATGTTATAATATACTCATCAAAATCTATTTTTCGACAAGTACTCATATTACATAAAAAGTAATCTCTTTTAATTGCCTCATATAATAAGCTCCTATGCAAAAACCTGCAAATATATAATAATCAAGTTAGCTTTCAAAACAATAAAAGTATACGATATAGGGAACTTAAGCATACACTATACCTAGCAATAAGTTTATTTTTAGACAACATCAACTGCAAAATGATTAAGAAACCTTAAGGGATGCAAAAACATTAATCAGACTTCTGAGAAGACCCAAGATAATGAAAAGTTTTCTAATGAGTGATTAAATTATATTAATGTATTAGATAAAAACTTTTCATCTTCCTGAAAATAGAATTATTGATATACGTTTTTTTTTACTCCAGAAAAGTAGAGTTTTAGTGTTCTAAGACTTCCAAATTCCCAATCTTGATCACTTTCTTTTATCTTTTTCCTTTTTTTTCCCTTTATGTTTTCCAGTTGGCTTATACAATTGTATGTAATTGATTTTGATATTTGATACATAATAATTTTGATATAAATAATTAGCAGTAGTATTCGGTCGGGCTTTATTCGGGCTGAGCCTTATTAGGCTCAAACTCGGCTCATAAATTGATCGGGTTTAATATAATAGCTCAAAATCGGCTCGGGTCACAATTATTCGGGTTCGGGTCATATTTGATCGGGCCGAGCCATCGGGCTTCGGGTAGGCCCGACTCAATTGACAGTCCTACTTTTTGCATATAATTAGTGACAAAAATATTAGTTTTGTCATAATAACAATAGTGACAAGTGCAATAGTGAAAAAGACACATTTCATATCAAAATTGGCAAACTTTTTTCATATTTGATTTGACAGTTAATTTTTGGACGAAAAGTGACATGTGACAAACACGTGTCCGTTAAGTCACATTTTCAACTAGTCAGGGCATTTTTTTTGGCAATTGGTCAAAGGAGGTATTAGCAATTTACCCTCAACTTCTCCACCTTCTCCACCACCTCCCCAAAATTGTCAATTTTCGGGCCACTCCGGCCACCATTAAACCACCCCTTGGTGGCTATGGCTTCGTCTTGACCTCCTCATCATACACTATTTATTTGTCTCATATCAATCACGTCAGTTGTATTTAAAATCTACAAATTTTAGTGTTTTCGATTTTTGCTCCGCTGCCAGAAGAGGAGGTCGCCCACCCTCTAATACTTAGTTCTGTTCATTCCCCTTGGTGTGGCTGTTCTTTTGCCACCAACCTCGTCCATTTTCATTAAGTATTGAAGAAACTCCCAATTTTTAAAATTTATGTTACTATTGCAAAGGTGGTGGAGGCGGCTTTGGAGGTGGTGGCAAAGGTGGTGGACTTTGAAATGTGTCTTTTTTAAAGGTATGGTATGAAATGTATAAATTAAGCAAAATTTTAATATGAAAAGTGCAATTCCCTCCTATTATTGACAATTGTATGGAACTTAACTTGTCACTATTGAGAATTAGTGGCAACCTAATGACAATAAATATTTTCACTATAATTTAGTTGTCATTTTTTGGGTATCACTAATTAAATGTCAACAATGACAACTTTTTCGTATTTCTTGTCACTAGTGTGTCTATTTATATTATTTTAACAATATTTAAATTCTTGTTACTTAGTCATTTACTATTTTATCACTAAAATTTAAATTTTTAGTATTGATTACAAATGTAATCAAATTTATTATTTAAGATTTCTCGGGTGAAAATTGTAATATTATCTTTGAAATTATTACACAAATTGCCCACACTATTTTCACACAACAAATTTTCAATTAAATTGATTTATAAGTGGACTGTAAAATATAGATCATATTGACATTTCCCAATAATTTATGGTTCTAGACTTAAAGTCACACATTTCTGATAAAATTCGAGTCTTTGCTTAGAAAGAATATCAGTAACTTGGAATAGGAACACTAATTATTGCGGATTTGCAGTGACAGAGTTATATAACACTTAATTAAGGCCCCTTTAGTTACGGCCTCACATGCGGCCCACTCCATCCGCCGTTAGATCGGCTTAGTTGAATGTCATCAGTTGGATTGGTAACTAAAGTTTTGGGATTTAATTTCTGAAATAATCTAATTAAAAAAGCAATTGACTATTAAACCCTTTGACTTAGTTTGTCCAAAAAAAAAAAAAAAACCGTCTGAAAATAGAAAAGACCGTATTGCCCCCCATTAAAGTTTATGTTTTAAGAAGACGTTTATACCCCCATTTAAAAACCGAAATTAATAATTAATTCCGAAATTATTTCCTTCTCTTTCATAATCTTTCAAACCTAACAAATAATTTCCTTTTATTTCAAAATCATTCAAACTTAATTGATTATTTCTTGTCATTACTTCTCCACCATTTTTACACCATCCATGCCTTCAATAATCTCACCACCATTTTTGCACCTTAAATGAATAAAAAAATCCAAAATTGCTTTACAAATTTTGAATTAAAAAAAAAAAAATTCTCAAGTACTTTTGAATCCAAGAAATCAATATCTAAAATCAATAATTTTGATGTATATAATCCTTAATCCCCTTTTATTTATTTATTTCTATTCGGTCGATTAAGTTTGAATTTCTTATATAATAGTTTAAATTTCAGTTCTCATGTTATAGGTCAATTACAAAAGTCATTCATTCGACATATCCATCAATTTTTCATGAACTAATAGTTAGATAATTTTTCATGAAGCCGAATAATATCGGATAAATACTATTTCGGATTAATATGAAGGCGAATAATAAATTTAGTTTGAAGCCGAATAAATATAGGTTGAAATCTTTATTTTCAGACTATATTTCAGATTTATATGAAGAGAAAATCCAAAATATTATACAATGAACCATAGAAATACTTGTTATTTACCACAATATTTTAAATTAATAATATTAATATGAAAAATATCATGTTACATAGTAATAGATAGGTTTTACCATAGAAGGATGATAAAATTAAATATATTTTGCATAGGCTAACTTTTTAATACATTAATAAATTAAACATATGATATATATTATGTAATCTGAACAAATTTGTACATAGGTTATTTTTCTATTTTTTACAATTTTGCTTATTACATTAAAATTTCATTATCATTGCCAAATTAATTACCTTGTTCATCACGGCTTGCATCAACTTCGTCATCCGGGATTGTAGAATTTCCCACCATATTTAGGTTTGTGGAGATTGTGATGAAGAGGTTAATTAGGTTTGAGGAGATAGTGATGAAGAGATTGATTTTGAACGAACTTGTAGATAGTTTTCTTAATCGTGCAAGATGAATTTTGAATTGTAATTAGTGTTTTTAATCGTGGAAGATGAAATTTAGTTTTACCCTAATTATGTTTTTAAATCATGGAAATAAATCGGATATAGATTTAGGTTTATTATGTGAAAGGGTATAAGTGTCTTTGTGTAATTAAGTTTTAAGTGTTTTAAATCCAAACTTTTACAAGAATTTTTAGTTTATTTTTAACATAAAAAAAATTAAAAAAAAAGGAAATTCAAAACCGGGTTGAACCGGTCCATACCGGTTCATCGGTTCGGTAGTTTCGGACCGGTTCAACCCGGTTCAAACTGGGTTTTGAAGTAAGTGGTTTTAGGGGGTAAATCGGACCGGACCAACCTCCGGTTAGCGGTCGAATCGGTCGGACCGGCCGGTCCGATCCGGTTTTAATAACATTGCTTACCACATATTCTATAGCCAGACAAGCTACTATAAATGCTTCATCTATTTGAGGCTATATGAGTTTAATGCCAACATTTTTCTTTTTCTTAACTTAAGGTAAATTTACAACTAAAGCTGATCGGACTTAGTGGTCTTCATGAGTAGTCTGTGGAAACTCAACATGCATAAATAATGTTATTAAGCTCCAATGACGACAAGAACACAAATGAGTTATCCTAATTAAAAGGGGTTTTCTGATAATGAATGGATTGTTACGAAATAAGCTAAAAGATAAACAAGTAAAGATTAAACTAAAGAGAATAAAGTAGGGAGAGAAGATTTTCTTCATATTCATTGAGAAATACATTACAAAGTATCACTAGTTATAGGATTAATTGGGACACTCAAAAGTCATAAGTTACAATCTCAATAACTTCAATGTGAATTAATCTAGACTTTAGTAACTTCAATGTCACCTTTCAGTGACATCCATAACCTTAATATTTATAACACTCCCCCTTGAATGTTCATTGTTTATTGTTTATTGCTTATTGCCTCATTAAAAACCTTACTAGGAAAAATCCATTGGGATAAAAACCTAGTGAAGGAAAAATAGTGCAATATATCATTTACTCCCCCTGATGACAAAATTATTTAACATCTTTAAGTCGACACATCCCAATTCCACTTATCAACTTCTCAAATCTGACAGTTGGCAATGCCTTAGTTAATAAATCTGCCAAATTTTCACTTGAACGAATTTGTTGAACATCTATGTCACCATTCTTCTGAAGTTCATGAGTGAAGAAATTTTTTGGTGAAATATGTTTCTTTCTATCACCTTTGATGTACCCTTCTTTGAGCTGAGCTATGCAAGCTGCATTATCTTCATACAAAATTATTGGGGTATTTTTGTCGAATGATATACCAAACATATGTTGGATATGATGGATTATTGATTTTAACCAAACACACTCTCGACTTGCCTCATGCATTGCGATTATTTCTGCATGATTTGATGAAGTGACAACTAAAGTTTGTTTAGTAGAACGCCATGATATAGCAGTTCCATTGCTTGTAAATATATAGCCTGTTTGAGAGCGGGCTTTATGTGGATCAGATAAGTAACCTGCATCCGCATATCCAACTAAGTATGATTTTGCATTATTTCGATAAAGTAACCCTATATCAATTGTTCCTCGGAGATATCGAAATATATGTTTAATTCCATTCCAATGTCGACGTGTCGGAGAAGAACTAAATCTTGCTAATAAATTTACAACAAAAGATATATCAGGACGTGTACTATTAGCAAGATACATCAATGCTCCAATAGCACTGAGATATGATACTTCAGGACCAAGGAGTTCTTCATTATTCTCACGAGGACGAAAAATGGTCCTTTTTTACATCCAGAGATCTTACAACAATTGGGGTACTTAAGGGATGTTCCTTATCTATATAGAATCGTTTCAAGATCTTTTGTATATAAGTTGATTGGTGAAGAAAAATTTTGTTTGATAGATGCTCGATCTGCAAGCCGAGACAAAATTTTGTTTTTCCAAGATCTTTCATTTCGAATTCTTTCTTTAAATAATCAACTGCTTTTTGAAGCTCTTCAGGAGTTCCAATAATATTTAAATCATCAACATATACAACAATTATAACAAACTCTGATCCCGATTTCCTTATAAAAACACATGGGCAAATTGGATCACTTTTTTAACCTTCTTTCGACAAGTATCCACTCAATCGATTGTACCACATATGCCCAGATTGTTTTAATCCATATAATGATTTACGCAAGCGTATTGAATAATTTTCCCGGGATTTCCCAAATGCATCTAGAATTTTAAGTCCTTCAGGGACTTTCATATAAATTTCAGTATCGAGCGAGCCTTATAAATAGGCTGTAACAACATCCATTAGACGCAAATCTAGCTTTTCACGTACTGCCAAACTAATAAGGTATCTAAAAGTAACTGCATCCACCATAGGAGAATATGTCTCCTCATAATCAATACCAGGTCTCGGCCAAAACCCTTGTGCCACTAGTCGTGCTTTATATCTAACGACTTCATTTTTCTCGTTTCTTTTTCGAAGGAATACCCTGTTGGATGAAGATGAAGATGAAGTGCAAAGAAGACAAGAAGATAAAGGAAGGTTTTGATGATTTTCAAAACGTCAAAATCAGCTAAGTATGGAAATCTTAGGTCCCTTAGAAGAATTTTGAACAAGTAAATAAGACATCAGAAGAGTTCAAAGTTCGAAGCCCAGAAGACTACTGATCTCACGCTGAAACAGCAATCAGAAGGGTAGACCATCAGCTGACTCAAATCAGATTAGTTCAGTATCTGATCAGCAGAGTATCTATCAGCAGAGTTGCATCGATCAGCAGAGTAGAAGAGATCATGAGATAGTTCAACGATAATAAATGCACTTGGTGTAATTAATGCTGCAAGAGAAGGGTAGTAATGGCAAATGATTGAAGAATATTCTCAGATCAGCAAGGTGCATTTAATGCAGCTACATGAAAGTACAGCAGAAAAAGTACTGTAGCAGGGAGCCGTTCTGAATTTGGGCTAAGGCTAAGGCTATGGATTTGAATTGTGATTTGCTTCAACGGTCATAATTTCAAATATAAGTATAAATAGAGCTGATTTCGAAGAGAGACATACACAACAACAATTCTGAGATTTCATTTTTGAAGCAGAAAATTTCTAAGTCTCAAGAAGCTCAAACAGCTCACTCGTCTGGTGGAAGTCATCTGTTGACAGAAACCCAGTTGAAGAAAATAGAAAAATACATTCTGAGTGATTTTGTATTTAGCCGAGTGTTGTGCGAAGTTTAAATCCGTCTTTGTGAGTGATTTAACTTCAGATGATAGGTTTTCTGAGCGATTTCCTATTGCGAGCTTACAGCCTTCTCATTTGTTGTTTAGGTGTAAGTGGAGACGTATTGTAAACTGTGTGTTTATAGTATAACCCAGAATCTAAGTGATCTGGAAGAGTGGACTAAAGGATTTTCATCCATATAACCACTATAAAAATTCTTTGTGTTGATTTGCATTTACATTTTCCTTGCATATTTCAAAATTGCATAAGTAAACATTTTGAATTGATTGAAAGATTTTAAAGGAGTTTTTTAAACTGGGGATAAAATCTTTTTAAAGACTTAGTCTACTTGTGAAAAACACTTTCTAATTATCCGCTGCAAGTAAACTCTTGAAAAACTGATTTTGCTGAAATCAGCTAAGTTGTTGTAAGATTAGTGGTCACTCTGCTGTTCAATATTTGTTCACGATCAGCATAGTCAGCTTATTGTTCTTCATAAGTTTAGTCTGCTGACAGACAACAGAAAAGTTTTTAAGTCTAAAAATTTTCAGAGGTCTATTCACCCCCCCCCCCCTCTAGACCTCATCTGACCACTTGGGACCAACAAGTGGTATCAGAGCAGGTGGTTCATTAGAATCAGCTGCCTGATCAACGAGTTTGATCAAAGTGTTTTTCAAAGGTTTTCAAAACTTTTCAAAAGAGCATCTTTTTTGAAAAATAAAAACGTTTTGAAAAATGGACTGTATCAGCCATGTTCCCTACATTGCTGGTATGTCGTTTGAAGACTGAAAAATCAGAATGGAGATTTTCCTAGCTGCTTATAATGATAACATGTACACATGTATCATTAAAGTTCCATTCAGATTCACCAAGACGATAAAAATCAATGAAGTTGATACCGTGGTGGAAAAAGACCTTCATGAGATGACTCCAGAAGAAATAAAGCTATTTAATCTGGATAAAGTCGGAAGATTTATCATGACTAAAGCCCTGGATAATGATCGGTTTGACAAAGTCAAACATTGTAAGACTGCAAAGGAGATGTGGGATAAAGTCAGAGATATGAGCGAAGGCAATGATGCCATAAAAGAGAATCAGCTCACTGTTGCTTTGGAGAAACTGGATAACTTCAAGATGAAATCTGGAGAGACCATTGATCAGATGGATACTAGGTTTACCAGAACACTAATGAAGTTCTAAAGTTGGGAAAAACCTTTACTGACAAAGAAATCACAGTCAGAGTACTATAGGCCTTACCCCCCAAGTTCAACATGAAAGTGACGGCGATGGAAGAATCAAGAGATTTGGGAAAGATCTCTCTTACAGAGCTGTTCTCCGTACTCAAGGCATTCGAGTATAAACTGCCTAGAATGGGAATTGAAGAAACCTCAACTTCAGGACCCACAGCTGCCTTAGTTGTTGCTGAAAATCCAAGAAGACCAGCACAAAGAAGTAAAGAAGTGGACTCATCTGATGAAGCCACATTACTCAACAAAAAGGAGTACACAGCTGGAGATGTAGCATTGCTGAGGAACAATTTCAAGAAGTTCTACAAGAGAAAAATGAAGAACAAATATAACAATGCTTCTACTTCTAAACCTAACTCTTCTTCTCAAGAAAAGGATGATTATAAAGCCAAACTAATGTGTTATAACTGCACGAAATTGGGACACTTCATCAGAGACTGTCCATATCCAAAAGCAGAAAAATACACTGAGGAAGATAAGAGAATAAGAAAAGAGAGAAAGCATCAGAAAGGCAAGGCAATGATGGCGGAAGCAGAGAAGCTGGCTGCTGTCTACTCATCTGATTCAGACTCAGACACTTCTGATGAAGAGAAGACTGCTCTCATCTGTCTAATGGCCAAAGAATCTGATAAATCTGAGGATGATGTAACTTTTCTTGATAATGAATTATTTAATTCATTTGAACAAATGATGCTTAACAATACTACTATTGCTGAAGCATATAAAAAGCTTAAGGAAGAGATGATATTGCTAAAAGAGCAAAATAGTTCACTGAAACTCACAGCTGAAAAGCCAAGAGAATCAGCTGAATATAAACAGCTTGAGCAAGAACATGAATCTCTGAAAGCTGAATGTGAAGTTTATAAGGGTAAAATCATTGAGCTTGAGAAAATTATCGAGTCTCATGAGAAATCATCTGTTGCATCCACTCCTATGTCTAGTAAACAGAAGATACCTTTAGAACATGATAAGCTAGAATTAAATCATACTGAAAACTTTATATCTGCTGACAATAGTAAGGTCATTCTGTATGTTCAAACTGCTAAACCTGCTTCACCTGAGAAAGCGTTAAAGGAGACAAAAGCTCCTAAGGCTAAAAAGAGCAAAGAGCCTAGTGTAGGTAAACAGATTAGTAAGACCAAACAGCAGAGTCCTAAGAAGTCTGCTGATAAAGCTAAACTGAATCAGACTAGTGGTAAAACTAAGTCGTCTGTTAATGAGCAAGCTACTAGTAAACCAAAGAAGCATAAGAATAAGAAAAATAAAAATGCTTGGTATGGAAATGAGTCTTATTATGTGCAACCTGCTGCATATCCTCCTATGTATCATGCACCTCAATTTCCAACTTACTATGCACCATATCCTGCTCATCCAATGCATGCATACCCTGCTTATCATGCACCTTACCCTGCTTATGAACATTTTCCTTATCATACTGATCATCAACATGACTTATCTGCTGAATATGATAATGATAAAATTGTTCATGCTCCTGTCGAAACTCAGAAGCCTAAGAAGCCTAAGACATCAACATCTTGTGTTGTCAAAGGTGGAACTAATCCTTCAGGACCCTCTCAATAAGGGTACCTAAAACAATTTTATTTTTGTTTTGTAGGGTAGGATTATGAGTAGGAGTAAAGTAGAGAAGATCTGGTACTTGGAAAGTGGTTATTCAAGGCACATGTGTGGAAGCATACATGAACTGACTGATGCTGTTGTTGTGGATGGTCCAAAAGTTACTTTTGGAGACAGTAAAGAATGCAAGATTGTAGCTAAAGGAAGTTTAATCAAGGGAAACATAGAGATATCTGACGTCTCATATGTTAAAGGCCTAAAGTACAACCTGCTGAGCATAAGTCAATTTTGTGACAAGGGATATTCAGTCATTTTCTCAACAGATAAGTGCTATGGTGAACAGATTGGTACAAAGAAGGTAATTTTATCTGGAAGACGACAAGGAAATATCTACATGGTCGACTGGAATTCTGCTGACAAGAATTCAAGTGTTTGTTTGGTGGCATCAACACCAAGTGAAGTCAGTTGGCTATGGCACAAAAGGATGAATCAATTAAACTTCAAGACCATAAATAGATTGATAAAGAATGATCTGGTAGAACGGATTCCAAAAACAGTCATGAGCAAAGACAATCTCTGTGACGCATGTCAGAAAGGGAAACAAATCAAGTCATCATTCAAAAGCAAGAAGCACCAATCTTCTGAAAGAATCTTGAGCTGCTACACATGGACTTATTTGGACCTATTGATCCAGTCAGCAATGGTGAAAAGAAATACTGCCTAACTCTTGTGGATGACTATTCAAGATATACTTGGGTGATATTCATGAAGAAGAAAAGTGAAACCAAGGAAGATCTTACTAATCTGATGGAACTGATCCAGAATGAGAAAAGTATAAAAATATTGAAGATCATATCAGATAGACGGACAGAGTTTACAAACTCTACTGTTGAAGAGTATTGTAATATCAAAGGAATACATCATGAGTATTCAGCTGCTAGAACCCCTCAACAGAACGGTGTTGCTGAAAGGAGAAACAGAACACTAAAGGAAGTTGTCAGAACCATGATAGCTGAAGCTAAGCTGCCACAAAGATTTTGGGCAGAAGCAACAAATACAGCCTGCTTTACCCAGAACAGATGCATGATCCACAAAAATCAGAACAAGACTCCATATGAAGTTTGGAACAACAGGAAACCAAACATTCATTACTTTAAAATTTTTTGTTGTAAATGCTTTGTATTAAATAATGGGAAAAATCACCTTACTGTATTTGCAGAAAAGGCTGATGAACCTGTCTTTGTAGGATACTCTACTGTTAGTAAAGCTTATAGAGTTTTTAACAAAAGAATATGTTCCCATCATACTACCTAACCTCAACCCAGCTGATAACTCAAGTGTTGTTCAAAATCACAGTGCTGATTGTCTAACAGACGAGTTGCAAACATCTGACAGACCAGAGAATGTTCAACAGACAAGTATTGTTCAACAGACTACTACTGAATCTCCAACAGTAGTGTTGCAAGATCAAAACAGAGGACAACATTCAGATCTGCAACCTGTTCTTAGATGGCTCAAGAATCATCCACCTAAGTTAGTGATTGGTGATCCTTTAGATAGAGTAAAGACTAGAAGGGCTGCTGCACAAGATGCTATGTTTGCCAGTTTTCTTTCTCAAATAGAGCCTAAACAAATTGAAGAAGCTCTCAGTGATTCCTTCTGGATTGAAGCTATGCAAGAAGAGTTGAATCAATTTGAAAGGAACGAAGTATGGTACTTAGTTCCAAGACCAAGTCATCAAAGGGTAATTGGCACTAAATGGGTTTTCAGAAATAAGATGAATGAAGATGGTATTGTTACCAGAAACAAAGCAAGATTAGTGGCCAAGGGTTATTGTCAAGAAGAAGGTATTGACTTCGATGAGACATTTGCACCAGTAGCAAGACTTGAAGCAATCAGACTGTTTCTAGCCTATGCTGCTTACAAGAACTTCACTGTCTACCAGATGGATGTGAAGTCTGCATTTCCCAATGGAGAATTGCAAGAAAAAGTGTATGTTGAACAACCACCTGGATTTGAAGCTTATCAACAGGAAGACAAGGTGTATCGTCTGAAGAAAACCCTCTATGGACTGAAACAGGCTCCAAGAGCATGGTATGATACCCTATCTGATTTTCTTTTAATTAAAGGATTTCGTAAAGGTAAGGTAGACAAGACCTTGTTCACAATTAAATGGGAAAATCATATATTACTTGTGCAAATATATGTGGACGATATTATTTTTGATTCAACTAACCAACATATGTGTGACAAGTTCTCCAAGCTGATGCATAATAAGTTTGAAATGAGCATGCTGGGTGAACTCAATTATTTTCTTGGTTTGCAAGTTAGACAGTTGCCTGATGGAATATTCATCAACCAAGCAAAATACACAAGAGATCTGTTCAAGAAATTTGGTATGGAAACTAGCTCTACTGCTACTGTTCCTATGTCTACTAGTCTTCGTTTGGATAAAGATGAAGATGGCAAATCAGTGGACATAACCAAATACAGAGGCATTATTGGGTCACTGTTATATCTAACAGCAAGCAGACCTGATATCATGTACTCAGTTGGAGTTTGTACGAAATTTCAGTCAAATCCTAAGGAATCTCATCTCTTAGCTGCCAAGAGAATTCGGAAATATATTAAGGGCACTCAAGAATTGGGATTATGGTATCCTAGAGAATCTGGATTTGAGCTTATTGGATATTCAGATTCAGACCTTGCTGGCTGCAAAATTAATAGGAAGAGCACAACAGGTGCTTGTCAATTTTTGGGCAGTCGTCTGATCTCATGGATGAGTAAGAAACATACTTCAGTATCCATATCTACTGCTGAAGCTGAATATATAGCTGCTGGAGCATGCTGTGCACAGATACTATGGTTGAAGCACCAACTGGAAGATTACAACATCAAGATCAGTGGAATTCCAATCTATTGTGATAACACAAGTGCAATATCTCTTACTCAGAATACTACAAGTCATTCAAGGACTAAGCATATTGAGATCAAGCATCACTTTATTAGAGATCATGTTGAAAAAGGAAATGTTATGATTGAGTATGTTCATACAGACAATCAGATAGCTGATATTTTCACCAAACCTCTAAGTGAAGCAAGGTTTTCAACTCTAAGAGCTGAACTAGGACTATTAAATTTGGATGCATGAGCTGAGGGGGAACTCATCAGAAGACTGAAGTTCATCAGCACGGTCATCCATTATTATGCTCAAGAATTAACTCTCAACAGACTAGTTAACTTATGAATTCTTAAAGACAGGGGGAACGTGTAAGACTAGCGGTACTTCTGTTCTAAAGATGAAATTGGTTAATGACAGTTAGTTGAAGTTATGTTATTAGAAGATGTGTTCTTAATTCTTGAAGATTGAAGATTAATTTATCTTGCTGGATTGACAAACAACAGAGGAAGATTACTAGCTATTGGCTTTCTCTAGTAATATCAGATAACAGATCACTCGTCTGTCAGATAAGTTAAACTCTATTCATCTGATACATTATATAAGCATGGTTATAAATCGCATCTTTTGAAACACGCTTTTATAAGTAACAGATAAGTGCCGATTGAGTTTCCCGCCCATCTGACATTAAAATAATGAATTTGAAGTCCGCAATTCTCACCCGCACGATTTAAAAACTGTCAGATTGATCTTACGGTTCACGTTTATCACGATAACCAAAACCTAAGGAAACCTATAAAATCCGATCTGAACAGATTAGTCGACTTACGCACACAAAATTCCAAAATTCTCTAACTCTCTAAGCTATATGTTCTCTAGCTCTCCGTTTTCTGTAGATTTACATCACTTAACCTCTCAAATGGCTATTGCTGAAGGAAGATACCTTAGTTACGACAAATTCTTCAAAATCGGTACTGATCTGATGAGGGAAATCTTGGTAAAGATTAAGGAAGCATCACTGGTTCAAATCTTAGAAGCTCATGAGGAGCGAGTTTACCTGGATGATGTAGAACACTTCTACAAAACCAGAGAGTTTAATGATGAAGGAACTATCATGACTGCTACGATTGGGGGAAAGAAGATCTGTATTTCAGCTGCTGTTTTAAGTGAAGTGTACAAGCTTACGAATGAAGGAGGAGATGTTACAGACCTTGGGTCTGAGAAAAAGGATGATTTTTGGCAAGTTTGCGCCAAAGAGGGAGAGGAGTTGATAGGGTCTCTGATGAAAACTCAATTAAAAGATGAGTATCAGAGATTTGTTGATATAATTGCGAAGGACTGGACTGCAGTACAAGCTCTTTGGATGGGTTGCCAAGAAAGAGGTACTACACCATGATTTGCATCCATTATGGACTGAAGGTCAACTGGGCAGCTCACGTCTATGATCTGCTGAGTGACAAGAAGAAAAACTATGGAATTCTATTGAGTCATCTGTTTATGAGTTTGGGATGTCCATTAGCAAATGGCAAGACCATTCATGGTGGCAAAGAGTTCAAGTTGTACGAGCCAGTGAGAAGTGTAGTCACTTCTAAGAGAAAGGCTACTACTAAAGCTGCAAAGGAACCTGCAAAGAAGGGCAAAAAGGCTGGTCTGACCAGTAGGCCTGCTGATCAAACAGTAAGCACTACTATTGAAGCTGGATCAGCACAGCCTGAAATTGTGATCCCTGAGAAAGTCATTGATGACTTTACCAAAGAGATTGAAAAGATGGAGACTGGATCATCTCCACAAAGGACAGAATCAGAAGAAGCTGTCCCTATTCAACCTGCCAAGAGAACGAGGACAAGGAGCTCTGTGAAAGGACCTCCTAGAACCAAACCTGAAGGAAGAATTAGAAAGTCAAAAGCAAAGAGAAAGGTTACATTCTCTGAAGAATCACCTGAAACAGTGAGGGAGATACCAGCATCAGCTGAAATACCACTTACTATTGAAGAACCTACTGCTGAGTCTGCTGGAGACTCATCTGTTGGAGTGTCTGCTGAAGTTAGAGATGAACAGCAGACTGGCACAATAAGTGAATGAGAGGTACTACTTCTGCATTCTACTCCTGTTGCTGCCACTCCAATTCAAACTGTTGAAAGTCCTGAAGTAAAGAAGCAAAGGACTGACAAGATTGTGATTCCCTACCTAACTGCTGCTGAAAAGAAAAGATTAGATGAGGCAGAGAGGAAAAGAAAGGCTGAGGAAGATCGCCTAAAGGCCCTTGAGCTCAAGAGACTGGAGGAAGAGGCCAGTAAAATGACTCAAGAACAAAGGGATGCTGTAGAAGCAGCAGAGTTGGCTGCTGCTATTGAAGCAAGCACTAAGGACTCACATGGTCCAAAGCATACTGGTGGCATTGTAATTGGTGAACAGAGAGATCCCACCAAGCCTAAACCAATTATGCCTACCCCAGCAATACAACCTAAGAGAAGAGAAGAGGTCAAATTGGCATTGGAGATTGTCAGAGATGACCCTGATGCTTTTGAAGAGTTTATTAAAAGGTTGGATGCTGAAAATGCAAAGATCACTCGTCTCACGATGTTCAATAAAGAGAAGATCAGATATAACAGATGGAGAGACTATCGTCTGACAAAGAGCAAAGATCAAATTGCAAGTTGGAAGCCCTTTGCTGAAGAAGAAGCCTAGGTGCTAAAGTGGCTTGAGACAGGTTCTCTAACTCAAGCACTAGACTCAGAATTCTTTCTGGACAAATTGAGACTGAGGATCAGTCACATTGTAAAGGCAGAGGCAAAGAAAATCTATGAATCTGTTCCTGAGGAGTTTGCTGAAGATGAAGACCTCAAGGAAAGATCAATCAAGCTGGCAGTTTCCCAAACAATGGAAACTTGGGCCAGAAAGACTAGAAAGATGAAGGGGCAACCAAGCACCATGATTCCCCTTCCTAGTCTGAAGCAAATTGTTTATGGACCTACTATTAGGCCATATGAAGAGCTACCCGAGGATCCAATCTCCCCATTTATTCCACTTGATGATTTTACTTAGATTTCTCACAGGACTACTTTGGATAATGCAGGTTTGATGAAAACTGTTAAATCTGTTAAGAAGGTTCAACCACCTGCTGATCAGAATAAGGAGAAAGAAGGAACTTCTGATCCTGAAGATAAAACTAAGGAAAAAGAAGGAAATTCTGACCCTGCTGATCAACCCAAAGAAAAAGATGACAAGTCTGAACCAGCTGATAAATCTAAGGAAGAGGAAATCACTCCAAATCAAGTTGATCAGATTACAGAAAAGGAGGTTACTGCTGAGCAAAAAGATTAGACTAAGGAGAAGGAAAGCACTCCTAGTCAAGCTGATGAGACCAAAGAAGAAGAGACTGCTTCTGGTCTAGCAGATCAGATTACTGAAAAGACAACTCATGCAGCAGAACAGATTACTGAAGAGGCAACTCCTGCCTTACCTCCTATGTCAACTGATATTTCTTCTCAATCTTTACAGCCAAGTTTGTTGGATTCCATTCAACAGATAATTTCAAGTTCTATGAAGGGACTGGAGGAGAAGATCACTGCTAATCTTTTGACTGTCTTAAGTCAACCAACTCAACAAGCTGCTACTGTTCCTACTTTGATGATAGAAGACACTGCTCACAATGTAGAAGCTATCAGACAAGATATGGATGTTATTAGAGCAAGAACTCAAAGTACAGCTGCTGGTTGGAAGGAGATTACTGAAACTGTTGAGATGGCCATTCATGCTGAGGATGAAACTCTGCAAAATATGATGAAGGACTTCAAGGCATCTGCTGATTTGCTGCTGGCAACTCAAATTCAGTTAGGTGACCAAGGAGAAGTTGTCCTAAATAGAATGGAGGCATTTGAGGCCAATCAGCTTAGACAACAAGCTCAACTGGATGCCATGGAAGAAAACATCAAACTTCTGTGTGAATCACTTCAAATCCTACCGGTCTTACCTAAATATCCAATCAACCCTGCTGATGATGACAAAAAAGGGGAAGATAGGGTACTTAGTGAAAAAGAAGACAGATTTGAAGAAGACACTGAAGTACTGGGGGAATCTGCTGAAGATGAGAATGCTGATGAAGAAAATGAAGGCAACAGCAGACCAGTAGATCAGTTGAATACAGAAGAAGAAGATGAAGCTGAAGCTGAAGATAAGTCTAAGGAAACAGCAAAAATTGACAAAGAAATTGCTGCTGCCAAGGACTCAGCTGAAGAACAGCTTGATCCTGATGCTAAACAGAAGAAGTTGGAGCTGTTGAAACAAAAGTTCTTCAAGGAAATAGAAGCTGAGTCTTCCACACCTGAAGAACAAAAAGAGGACAAGCAAGAAGACAAAACAGAAGACTAGTTTAGTCTAGGTCACTTATGCTTGAAATCTTTGTAATTTTACTTTTTGCACATCTCATCTATCAAACTTGTAATATGTAATCTTTTCAAAATCTATAAAAAGTTCAAGTTTGAAATCCAATAGACTATTTATATCTCAGAAATTTTTGAGGATCAAAACTTTAGTTTAGGTACAGGTACTTAGCTGAAGTTTTGTCATCATCAAAAAGGGGGAAATTGTTGGATGAAGATGAAGATGAAGTGCAAAGAAGACAAGAAGATAAGGGAAGGTTTTGATGATTTCCAAAACGTCAAAATCAGCTAAGTATGGAAATCTTAGGTCCCTTAGAAGAATTTTGAACAAGTAAAGAAGACATCTGAAGAGTTCAAAGTTCGAAGCCCAAAAGACTACTGATCTCACGCTGAAACAGCAATCAGAAGGGTAGACCATTTCAGCAGAGTTGCATCGATCAGCAGAGTAGAAGAGATCATGAGATAGTTCAACGGTAATAAATGCACTTGGTGTAATTAATGCTGCAAGAGAAGGGTAGTAATGGCAAATGATTGAAGAATATTCTCGGATCAGCAAGGTGCATTTAATACAGGTACAGGAAAGTACAACAGAAAAGTACTGTAGCAGGGAGCCGTTCTGACTTTGGACTAAGGCTATGGATTTGAATTGTGATTTGCTTCAACGGTCATAATTTCAAATCCAAGTATAAATAGAGCTGATTTCGAAGAGAGACACACACAACAACAATTCTGAGATTTCGTTTTTGAAGCAGAAAATTTCTAAGTCTCAAGAAGCTCGAACAGCTCACTCGTCTGGTGGAAGTCATCTGTTGACAGAAACCCAGTTGAAGAAAATAGAAAAATACATTCTGAGTGATTTTGTATTTAGCTGAGTGTTGTGCGAAGTTTAAATCCATCTTTGTGAGTGATTTAACTTCAGAGGATAGATTTTCTGAGTGATTTCCTATTGTGTAAGTGGAGACATATTGTAAACTGTGTGTTTATAGTATAACCCAGAATCTAAGTGATCTGGAAGAGTGGACTAAAGGATTTTCATCCATATAACCACTATAAAAATTCTTTGTGTTGATTTGCATTTACATTTTCCTTGCATATTTCAAAATTGCATAAGTAAACACTTTGAATTGATTGAAAGATTTTAAAGGAGTTTTTTAAACTGGAGATAAAATCTTTTTAAAGACTTAGTCTACTTGTGAAAAACACTTTCTAATTATCCGATGCAAGTAAACTCTTGAAAAACTGATTTTGCTGAAATCAGCTAAGTTGTTGTAAGATTAGTGGTCACTCTGCTGTTCAAGATTTGTTCACTATCAGCATAGTCAGCTTACTGTTCTTCATAAGATTAGTCTGCTGACAGACGACAGAAAAGTTTTTAAGTCTATAAATATTCAGAGGTCTATTCACCCCTCCCCCTCTAGACCTCATCTGACCACTTGAGACCAACATACCCATTTATACCCAACGGACTTTACACCTTTTGGTGTTTGGACTATTGGTCCGAAAACTTCACGTTTTGAAAGTGAATTTAATTCTGCTTGAATTGTGTCTTTCCATTTTGGCCAGTCATTTTTATTTCTTCATTCTTCGACAGATTTAGGTTCTAGATCCTCATTCTCATTTATAATTTCAACAGCAATGTTGTATGAAAAAATGTTGTCGACAACTATTTTATTTCGGTTCCATCTTTTTCTCGTAGTGACATAACTTATTGAGATCTCTTCATTTTCATTATTTTCAGGTACCTGCACCACTTCTTGGGTCTTATTATTAGTTATTTCATGCGACTCTTCATGAGCGCTCGCCTCCACAATATGACCATCTTCAGCTTTTGCTCCTTTTCTTTTACGAGGATTTTTATACCTGGAACCGGTTGTTCTGCCACGTTTTAACCATGGCTTGCTTTCATTTGCACTAACAAATTGTCCTACTGGGACATCAATCTGAACTGTAGCATTTTCAGCTGGTATATAAGATCTAGTAACTCTTTTTATATCGGTAAATGCATCTGGAAGTTGATTTGTAATATTTTGCAAATGAATTATCTTTTGAACTTCTTGTGTACACTGGTTTGTTCGAGGATCTAGATAAGATAATAATGATGCATTCCATGTTATTTCTTTTACCAGCTCTTTATTCTCTCCCCCGAATGTTGGAACATTATTTCATCAAAATGACAATCGGCAAATCGCGCCGTAAATAAATTTCCCGTCATTGGTTCAAGATACTTAATTATAGAAGGGGACTCATAAACAACATATATTCCCAACCTCCTTTGAGGACCCATCTTTGTGCGTTGTGGTGGAGCATTGGCACATATACCTTCTAAGATGGGAAATATTTGGTTCATGGCCAAAAGTTAATTGTAATGGGGAGAATTTATGATAACTTGTTGGCCTGATGCGCACAAGTGTTGCTGCATGTAAAACAACATATCCCCATGCTGAAATCGGATGTTTTGTTCTCATAAATGGTCTAGCAATTAATTGGAGGCTTTTAATGAATGATTCTGCTAGTCCATTTTGTGTATGAACATGGGCAACACGACTTTCAATTGTTATTCCAATAGACATACAATAATCATTGAAAGCCTGAGATGTGAATTCACCAACATTATCAAGGCGAATTGTCTTAATTGCATAATATGGAAATTGTGCTCTTAATTTAATTATTTGCGCAAGTAATCTCGCAAACGCCAGGTTGCGAGTTGATAATAAACACACAAGTGACCATCTTGTAGATGCATCTATCAAAATCATAAAATATTTGAATGGTCCACATGATGGATGAATGGGCCCACATATATCACCTTGAATCCGTTCCAAAAATGCTGGAGATTCTAACCCAATTTTCATTGGAGATGGTTTCTTTATTAATTTACCTTGATAACATGTAGCACATGAGAATTCTTTGAATAGAAGAATCTTCTGGTTCTTCAATGAATGACCATGTGAATTCTCTATAATTTTACGCATCCTTGTTGATCCGGTATGGCCTAACCGGTCATGACAAATATTAAAAGTATTTGGATCAGTAAACTTCTGGTTTACTAAAGCATGTGTTTCAATTGTACTAATAGTTGTATAGGACAAACCCGAAGATAAGGCAAGTAATTTTTCCAAAACTCTTTTCTTTCTTGATATAACAACTATGATATGTAAGTATTCATTATTATTTTCATTTGTAGTCTCAATATGATATCCATTTCGGCGAATATCCTTGAAACTTAGTAAATTTCTTTTAGATTTACTAGAGAATAAAGCATCATTTATAACAAATTTTGTTCCTTCAGGTAATAATATAATGGCTCTTCCGGAGCCTTCAATTAGTTTTGCACTACCAGATATAGTATTAACATTTGCATTAGTTGTTATTAATTCAGAAAAGTATTTCTTATCTTTAACTATGGTATGCGTTGTAGCACAGTCAGCGAGACATACATCATTGAGATCGGTCTTGGGTCCCACCATAGAATTTCACAAATCCATATTCTTCATTAAACAAAATAATTTATCATAAGTGATATTTATTCATAGATGAAACTGAATTACAACTAAAAGATGATCAAAAATACGAAGTGAACTACTGAAAGCAAATAACATTGAAACATGACTTTCAATTAGTTATTTAGTTCTTCTTATTATTTCCATCTTTAACTCTCCCACCGAGAGTCTCGAAAAAGTCCTCTACATCCATATGAGTAAAATCATTAATGTTATTATCCTTGTAAGCAAGATTTGCTTCAATATTGTGGTTATCATCTTCATAACCAAAATTGGTATTTGTATCATTATCATGAAAAGTCAAGTTAGTTTCGATATTCTTTGATGCTTGATAAAGTTTTACGAGATTCTTAGACGTATGACAGGTACGTGTCCAATGCCCTTTGATACCACATTGATGGCATATATTTTCATTTCCTTTTGAATGATTGTTTGGACCACCTGTTGAAGGGTTACTTGGACCACCCTTATCTTTCAGATCATTTTTCTTTTGTTGGCCGAAGTTATTTTTGCCATAATAATTGAAATTATTACGTCCTCGACCACGTCCACGTCCACGGCCACGACTACCACCACGACCTTGACCACGATAGGTTCCGGTCTCAAAGTTTCCATGTACTGTTGCATTCACTTCTGGGAATGGGGCGGCACCAGTGGGTCGAATTTCATGATTTTTCATCAATAGCTCGTTATTTTGCTCAACCACTAAAAGACATGAGATCAAGTCAGAGTATTTTTTAAAGCCCTTTTCACGGTATTGCTGCTGCAGGAGCACATTAGATGCGTGAAAGGTTGAGAAAGTTTTCTCTAATAAGTCATCATCAGTTATATTTTCTCCACACAATTTCAGTTGAGAACTTATCTTAAAAACCGAAGAATTATACTCACTTACGGTTTTAAAATCTTGTAGCCTTAAATGCATCCAATCGTAACGAGCTTTTGGCAAAATTACCTTTTTTTAATGTTCATAACGTTCTTTCAGATTGTTCCATAATTCAAGTGGATCCTTAACCGTTAGATATTCGGTTTTTAATCCTTCATGCAGATGATGACGAAGAAAAATCATTGCTTTTGCTTTGTCTTGATTAGATGCATCATTTTCCTTTACGATTGTATTTCCTAGACCTTTAGCGTCTAGATGAATTTCAGCATCTAATACCCAAGATAAATAATTCTTTCCCGATATATCTAGAGCGGCAAACTCGAGTTTGGTGAGATTTGACATATTGTTTGCTAATAATAAAAATAATAATTAGAATAATGTCACTGAGTATATGTAACAAATAATTTGAGTTATTAAAATTAAAATAATCAAATCATGCAAATATTGTATAATAAATTTATCAAATATTGTCATGTATTAGCCTCAATTTAAACTTTCTTATCCTTTCTGCCATGAAACTAAATTTAAGAATTGTTCACCTATTCTAATACCAATGAATTAATTCCATAAAATCAAATAATTCTAGGGTCCAAAAATGATAATAACTTTAATCCGAGTATATAGACATATAAGATATGAACAAAAGTAATAGGTATTAAATTCAAGTGATTTTGGTCCGAGTAGTTTAGAGGAAAAATTATTTTCATGGATAAATTAATGGATGCAAAACAATTCATGTGCAGTGGTAGCATAAGAAGAAAAAGTAATTTGTTCTCTATTATTTGGACATACGACAACATAAAAGAAAAAAATTGTAGATTAAAAATTTAAACATAATTACAAACCTTTACAGTTTTGAATGTAATGTATTGGACATATTTGGCTATTGAAATTCGGTTTGGGGTCCAATGACACTGAAACCTTTAATATGTAGTGATGATAAATTAAGAAATAATAAGAATAGTAATAAATTAATAATAACAACAGAGATGAAATTAGTCTCGGTTTTCTAATAAAACATAGTAGATAGCAAACAATGATAAAGAATAGAAAATCATACACAACAGCAATCATATCATATACCAGAAAGTAATAATTCTTACATGGACAACACCATACAATTCCTACCTGATGTGTTACGGAAAAATTTAAGTTGGATCAAGAACTTCGGAGTGAATCGTGCTGATAACGTGTTACGAAATAAGCTAAAAGATAAACAAGTAAAGATTAAACTATAGAGAATAAAGTACCCAAGATAAACTAAAGAGAATAAAGTAGGGAAAGAAGATTTTATTCATATTCATTGAGAAATACATTACAAAGTATCACTATTTGTAGGACTAATTGGGATACTCAAAAGTAATAAGTTACAATCTCAATAACTTCAATGTGAATTAATCTAGACTTTAGTAACTTTAATGTGACCTTTCAGTGACATCTATAACCTTAATATTTATAACATGGATTTAGATATTAGATTCAAATTTTGGTCGATTGACTCTTAGGTAACCTATTATAAAGTTTTAATATTTACATAATTTTGTTTATATGTAGGTTACTATATTTTCACAAATAATCATTCATTAATTTAGTGTTGCTATATAACAGTACATGGTACGTGAAATATGAACATGTCTAGTGAAATTAAATGTGGAAAAAGTCTGATAGAGAAGATTTTCCTTGTTAAAGTGTCAAAAATTTACAATTAAATTACTTATTTTGCCCTTGATCCAAGTGGCCATTTTTTTCTGAAAATAAAACATGATACAAAGTGCTGAAATTTTCAATTGTCAATGGTGCAAAGTGCAATAAAACCCATAATTTATTAATCAACTTTGTAGTTGTGTAACTGTAGCACTCTACCAATTAAAGAAAAGAAGGGGAAAAAAAAAAGCAAGAATGTGAAACGTTCAATATAAATATGTATTTTGAGAATAGTGCTCTTTTCTGAATGAGAATGTGAAAGGTTAGAATTCAATGGTTAAAATAGTATTCTTGAGAATGTCAAAGGTTTTTAGATATGAACAATTATGTAACTTTTTGAAACTATATAATTAATGAGCGGGTAATTAGGTAGATTATAAGAACATAACTCTTTTACCCTTCCTTTCAAAAGCATTTTGGAAATCTTTTCTCTTAGAATAAATAAAATCTTCTTCCTATTTCTTCCAATGGACTCAAACGTACCACCTGAAAATTGCTTAGAATATGAGTGTTTTGATCGAATTAGCAACATGCCCGACTCGATTCTTGGCAAGATTTTATCTTACGTGGCCACAAAAGATGCAGTGGCTGCCTCCATTCTCTCCACCAGATGGAGAAACCTTTTTCCTTTTGCATTAACCCATATCAAACTCGATCTTAATGACTTCAAGCCATTATCCCAACTAGAACAAATTTATCTACGATCCCCATCTCTTAGTTTCATGAATTTTGTCGACAAACTGTTTCATGAAACTTTACTGTCTGTGCAGTATGTGGATAGAATATCAATTCGTTGCGATGGGGATTATGGCGAAGAGAAAATTGTTTCTTGGCTTCATTCTGCATTACGGCTTAAAGTGGTATACTTTTGCCTCTTTTGCAAGTTGAATAATTCAGAATCATTGTTCCATAGCCTTAATGGTTGTACCTCATTGGTGGAACTGGAATTGGGATCGGGATCGAACTTTGAGTTTTGTGTTCCAGAAGATTTTGTCTTACCCAATCTAAAAAAAGTGTCGCTTCATTCGTTAATTATCCGTGATGACACTGATTCAGTTCACACATTGCTTTCTTGTCCTATGCTTGAACATCTTACTTTAAATTCATGTGTTTGGGCAGCTCATGGATTTCTATATATCAAATCTTCTGTGTTGAAGAGGTTGTTTATTATGCGATGTAGGGGAGATGAGGTACAGATTGATGCTCCAAAGCTCGAAGATTTTCTATACACAGGGAATGTTATTGTCTATTTTGCTATGGATGACTCAAAGTTACTTCGTTTGGCTATCATTGAATTTGTATATATGGATTTCTATTTTGAGGATTTTTATAGTATCGGCACTCTTGTGAAAGGATGCTCAAGCACCATTTGTCTCTATTTATCTGGCAGGTCAATTATGGTGAGCTTGCATCTCCTTTTAATACTTTATAGATTACGGTAAATTTAATTTTGAATTTTATAATTTTTGCTAACTTGGTTATAGGCTTTGGTCCGTCAATGTGTTCAACTACCTATGTTCATGAATTTGACTTCTCTAGTTCTTGGTCTTTTGAAAGGCCATGAATTTGAAATATTAGCACGTTTGCTTAATAATGCTGCTAATCTTCAGACACTTACAATTGAAGAGGTAATTTGATGCATTATATTTTTTAATCCTTTTTTCAGTTAGAAGTTAACTGATTGTAGTTTCGATATCTTTTCTTGATAGGGATTTGAAAATTGTGAAGGTGGTTATGCAAGTTTCGAATCTTCATTGCCAAGTTTGCCTGAATGTTTGAAACTTTGTTTCAAGAAAATTGAGATTCGTGAGTTTAAAGGGGAAGAAGATGGGATCAAGCTCATAGAATATTTTCTAAAGAATGGGAGGATGCTCAGAGAAGTAAGAGTTATTTATCTTCCTATTGTGGATATGGGTGTTTTCGACAGAATAATAGTGATACCGAAGCACTCCAAAAATTGTGAAATTTTCTTGATGGAGAAAGGCAACCGGATTTTAGCTCGTAGTTTCGCAAATTGGTTTTGAACATGATTATTTTCGGCAAGCTAGGGGATATTTATGGAATTTGACTTGTTAGGTTTCATATTAGTAATATAACTCATCAATCAATGAACATATTGTTTCATTGTTGTGGTATTAATGAAATCCTTTTGCATTTCGCAATGAATCTAATATGAGATTTTCTGAAGTTTTAGTGCCTCTTGACTTTGATTTTTTGGGGATTACATTTTACATTATGATTTCCTAATTGCAAAATTATTATTGACTTGATTATAGATTGTTAAAAAGACATGATAATTTCCTCTAATGAATAATCATGTTTTTGTTTTTGAATATGCAGAACAATAGTGAGGAGGACCATTATGGTAAAGCTATAATAAATAATTAAACATGTAAATAAAGAAAAAATTTGAGTTTTTATTTTAATAGTTTATGTAATGAGATTCCTATGTTGTTTTTAAAGTTAGATGAACTTATATGATTTGGTTTCTAAATTATGCCATAAAAATGATGGGTTAATTTATTTGCCTTTTTCCGGTGGCGGATGAGACATCTGAACAATTAGGGAAGACAGCTTGAAATTATACTATAAAGCAACATCCCCAAGGCTGTTGTGGCATTAAATTCGTAATTGTAAGGCGAAAATTGAAACCTACCGAAAATTAGAGGAAGGAAGATATTTGTTATAGGTATGATAAAAATTAAAATTGGGTAAAAATTGAATGATAAAATTTGTTATGCATATAATTAAAATTAAAATTGGATGAAAACTAAAAGACAAAATTTATGTAAGTATAATTACATGCCTATTTATGAAAAATTCTAAATTTACAAGACCATGATTTCAATTTTGTCATATGGGACGTTATACCTTAGCACTAAATATAATTATATTTATTCTATCACATACATACATCTAATAAAGTTGTATTTTTCTGGACTTCAGCAACAAATGGTTATAAGTTATGAATGTTTTCTTAGTACTTAAAGATATGAATTGATATTACCATATTCTTTTATATTAAAAAATCAATATAAGTGTGTTTAGGCCAAAAATGAGGGATTGGCCTAGGGGCGGACCGCTTAAGGGGCTTGGGGGGGCAGTCGCCCCCCAAGAAAATATGGAAGAAATATTTGTATAGATGTAATTGTCAAGTATGTTCAAATGTAGTCAGTAGTGCAGTTGATGGTGTAGTACATTTCCAACAAGGAGGGCTAGGTTCTACTCTCCTGAACTTCTTAGTTGTTATTTTTCCAAAGTTATAATCTATTTCTCTTTCTTTCCTCCAGGCTCCAGTTTATTATAAATATATGGACCAATTTATAAACATTAACATGGCATGTGTACTAACATTATTGTAAATATTTTTATATTAATAATTTATTAATGTCATAATTATAATCATCATATATTTTATGATAAAAATATTTGATTTTATGAAATGCATTACAACAACAAAAAAATTCTAATATTAATTTTAGTACTTTTTTATAGCATTTTTTTACAGAACTGGGTTTATGTTGTAAAAATATTTATGTGTTTTAAGATTATTCAATATCTTCAACCATTGGTTGAATGAAATTCTTTAAAAAAAATTACTGGTATATTTTTCACCTTTTATTAGATAAATATACAAAATTAATCTATTTCTCTTTCTTTCCTCCCGTTTATTATTAATATATGGGCCAATTTATAAACATTAACATGGCATGTGTACTAACATTATTGTAAATATTTTTATGTTAATAATTTATTAGTGTCTTAATTATAATCATCATATTTTATGATAAAAATATTTGATTTTATGAAATGCATTACAATAAAAAATAGTTCTAATATTAATTTTAGTACTTCTTATAGCATTTTTTTACAGAACTGGATTTATGTTTTAAAAATATTTATGTGTTTTAAGATTATTCAATATCTTGAACCATTGGTTGAATGAAATTCTTTAAAAAAAATTACTGGTATATTTTTCACCTTTTATTAGATAAATATACAAAATTACTTATTTTCATTAAGTTGTCATTTTATCTCAATAACAAAAATAATATCAAGCTTACTATTAAAAAATTCCGCCCCCCAACCAAAAGCCTCTAGGTCCGCCCCTGGATTGGCCTGAACTTTATTAGTATCCAATCTTTTACACCAAATGAGATCATTGGTAGTTTATAATATAAGTTAATTTTAATTCTCTTTTTTCTTATTTACTTTCCCCTACTAGAATAATATTATGTAGAATTTTAAATATTGATCTGAATATTATTAAAGTTGCTATGAAGATAGTGAAGAATCGACTTCGTAATTGAATGAGCGATCAATAACTAATTTATAGTCTAATATAATTGTCTTTATAGAGATACATACTTAGTGGTATTTTAAATGATGTTATTATGGACCGATTTCAAAAAAGAAAAAATCATCGTGGTCAATCGTCAATGTAATTGGTATCTTTTGAAATTGTAATTAAAATACGTAGATGTTTAATTTGGGTTCTTTTGGGGTTATAACAGTGTATAATATGTAATTAAAGTAACTTATAGGTAAACCTTTCTTTTGTTGTATCTTCTTGTATATTTTCTCATGAATGAAATAAAATATTTAAACTAACACTTGGATTAGAATCTCTTTTTTTTGTATTTCGATTATTGAATTTATCGGAGAAATTTAGCCCCCAATGCATTAAATTACTAAATTCACCCCTACATGAGGCGGTTATTCTACTACAACAAATGTCTCGAAAGCCAAAAGAAAAAATATTAAGTCCTCCCTTCTAAGCCTTCTTTAAGACGAAGATACAAATTTGGGTCTCATGTTCCGAAATGCTGCAATTAAAGAAGTCATGCAAACGCTCGTAAGCAAAGTGGCCATTTTGTTCTCTTCGAAAATGACACACTCAATGTTGTTCACATTATTACAAGTCACCTCTCCTTCCTTTGATTGGGCTTGTTGTGTCTCCGACGTGTCTGCTATGTCGCTTATGTTAAAATAGCCTAAGTGAACTTAAAGAAGATCCCGAGACTTGGGGAACAACGACTTGGGGAACAACGACACATAATCTTACTAAATGGGAAAATCGATATTTTGATAGGACTTGTCCTTCTTTCCTCATGGGAAAATAAAAAATTTGCTATTTGGATTCTTCTAAGACTTATGTAACTGACATTTTCTTATCTTTTAGGATTTTTTGCATTTTGCACCCTCGAAACTTAGATTGAGCATTTTATATCCTCAAGATATAAAAAATACAGCACTTTGCACCCTCTTTTATTTTCAAGCAAAAACTCAAGGGCAAAGTAGGTAATTCAAATGTAAATCTTTGGCACTTTGCACCCTCAAAACTTGAGAAATTGGCACTTTGCACCCCCAAAATAAAATTAGCGCTTATCACCCTCGAATTAATAACAAATCAGCAACTTGCACTCTCAAAACACAATAAATTGACAGTTTGTACCCCGAAACACAAAATTAACACTTAACACCCTCAAATTAAAAAAAAAAAAAACTCAAATCCCTCCTTTTCTCCAGCAAAGTCAATCATCGGGGTGAAAAAGATCTAAGGCAAAGTTGAACTTACCAATTTTTACTTATTCAATTATTTTGCATAGCACGTCTAATTTGTACAAGCTATAATTCATGGTTGTTAATTTGTTATATGATATAATCATTCCAAATTTATGGTATTTAATTTGCATATATGTATATAAATGTAGGTTGTTAAATCGGATCGAAAACTTGCCTATTTTGCCTTAGATTTTTTTCACCCCATGGTCAGCCTTGTCGGAAATGAGAGGTTTGAGTTTTTTTTTTAATTTGAGGGTCTTAAGTGTTAATTATGTGTTTCGGGGTGCAAAGTGTTCATTTATTGTGTTTTGGGGATGCAAGTTACTAATTTGTTCTCAATTCGAGTGTGATAAGTGCTAATTTATTTTGGGGGTGCAAAGTGCCAATTTCTCAATTTTTGGGGGTGCAAAGTGCCAAAGATTTATAATTGAATTACCTATTATGTCCTTTATATTTTATTACAACTATTCAAAGCCATCATTTTTTTTATAAATCAATAATAATTAATACAAATAAATTTCATAAAAATAAATTGATCATTTATAAATATATGATATTCTATGACATAAAAATGTCTAATTTTACTCTAATTTACAAAAAATACCCACGAAATTAAAACTAGTATATAAAAATATATGAAATATATTAGTATAATAATTATAATAGTAGTACTTAGGTAAGCTATTATAAAGTTTTAATATTTACATAACTTTGCTTATTTGTAGGTTACTATATACATAACTAATTAATCATTTCATTAATTTAGTGTTGCTATATAACAGTACATGTACGTGAAATGTGAACATGTCTAGTGAAATTAAATGTGGAAAAAGTCTGATAGACAAGGTTTTCCTTATCAATTAACACCAAAAGTTTTATGGGTGCAAAAGTGTCAAAAATTTACAATTAAATTACCTATGATCAAAGTGATTATTTTTGTCTGAAAATAAGAATGGGTACAAGTCTGAAATTTTCATTTTCCGATTGTAGTTGTATAACTGTAGTGCTCTACCAATTAAAGAAAATTTTCATTTTCCGATTGAATGTGAAACGTTCAGATATAAATGTCTTTTGGAAATAGTGTTCTTGAGAATGTGAGAGGTTAGAATTTAATGACTATAAAAAATAGTGTTCTTGAGAATGTGAAAGGTTTTTAGATATGAACAATTGTGTAGCTTTTTTAAACTATATATAATGAGAAAATTGCATTTTTGGTATACAACTATAGGTCAATTCCCACTTTTGGTACACAGTTTTATGTGTCTAACACATTTGGTACACCTCTTTAATAAAGTTCGACACATTTGGTACAATCGTTAAATAAATTGCAAAATCACCGTTAATTCGATCACGTAACATCACGTGCCCGTTAGTTCGACACATTTGATACACCTCTTTTACAAAATTGGCATGTGCGCGGCACATGGCTGCCCAGAAAAAAAAAATTAAACTTGATAAACTTTTATAAAAATTATCATATGTATTTATTATATTTATCATATCATATTTATATAATGATAAAAAATATGTATTTTATTATTTATATGACATGTAAAATATAATAAACTATATAATGTCATTTATAGTTTAATACTGGAAGAAGAATAAAATATAATAAAAAAGTTTATCAAGTTTCAATTTTTAAAAATTATTTATAAAAATAGTTTATTATTTTTATAGTTTATTATTTATAAAAATAATAAACTATAAAAATTATGTCCTTTGCCACCCATCAATTGTTCTTCGATGTCTGTCAACATGCATTAAAGTTTTTCAATTGTGTATCACAAGTAAGAAATTATTATGTAGAATTTTAAATATTGATTTGAATATTATTAAAGTTGCTATGAAGATAGTGAAGAATCGACTTCGTAATCGAATGAGCGATCAATAACTAACTTATAGTCTAAGAGCATCTCCAGCAGTAGGCATCAAAAAACAGCATCAAATCACTCTTTAATGCCTGCTACCGTGTTTTGATACCTGCATAAAAGGTTTTTGCTCTAGCAATAAGCATTAAAATTGGAGCATCATTTCAAATTAATTTAAATTTAATTTATTAAAATTAAGTTAACTTCAAATTAAGTTTTTTTTAGACAAACACCGAAATTTTATTTAGTAAACTTCAAATTAAGTTAAAAGCAAAGAAAATTAAATTAAAAATAATTAATTTAAAAAATGTTAAGAATTTTTACCGATAAGATTTTATATTCACGTGTCAGTATGTAATTCAACATTGAGATATTTGATAAGAACTATTACCAATAAGATTTGAATATCTAAAGTTTTAGCCACCTAAAACTCACTCATCCCTCTCCATAGAAAGATATATTGAAGATTGAACCAAGAAATTGAAGAAATTGATATCAAAATTGAAGAGGTATTAACAAAATTACCTTTTCTTGATGTATGAACAAAATTACCTCTCCTTGATTTTTAATTTTGTTTTAGATTCTAGAAGTTGTGTGGAATAATTAAAACTTTGTGGCTAATTTTATAGTGGTTTTTTTTTTTTAACCGATGCAAGATTTCAAAATATAGCCGTTGGCAACTTTTCAGCAAAAGTAATGTCTTTGCAAATACATTATTTTTTATGCCAAAATTGGGTGGACTTAAAAATAGCTGCTGGGATAATGTCTTTGCTAGAGCAAGTTTTTTCTTCATTTTGTGAGTTGGGGCATCAAAAATGGCTTTAATGCCTGTTGTTGGAGATGCTTTAATTGTCTTTATAGAGATACATATTTAATGGATTTTTAAATGCTGTTATTATGGACCGATTTCAAAAAATAAAAAATCACCGTGGTCAATTGTCAAAGTAATTGGTATCTTTTGAAATTGTAATTAAAATACATAGATGTTCTGGGTTCTTTTGGGGTTATATCAGTGGATAATATGTTATTAAAGTAAAGGGTAAACACCACTTTTGGTCCCTCTTATCATTAACTTTTTACAGAGTGGTCCCTCTTATGTATTTTTTTTCACTTTAGTCCCTACTATGAATTATTTGTTTCACTTTAGTCCTTATCAAGTGGTCCAAGGCGATTCCGATAACATGTGATATGCTCATGAGGGCAATTTTATCATTTCAAGTAAACTAACATGGCTATTTTCGTCTTTCTAATTATTTAAAAAAAAAAACTAAATTTCCAAACTAGGCTTTCATTCCAATCGAACTTAATCATACATTTCGTTCCAAACTAAAGTTTTTTCCTAAAATCTTTTTCAAACACCAAAATTGCTCACCAATTAAACAATATCTCAAATAGTCTCAATAGTGAACGGACGAAAATGCCCTAAAAAATAATCATATGCATGTTACGTGTTATCGGAACCACCTGATAAGGACTAAAGTGAAACACATAATTCATAGTAGGGACTAAAGTGAAACAAATAATTCATAGTAGGGACTAGAGTGGGAAAAAAACATAAAAGGGACCACTCTGTAAAAAGTTAATGATAAGAGGGACCAAAAGTGGTATTTACCCTAAAGTAAATTATAGGTAAACCTTTCTTTTTTGTATCTTCTTGTATATTTTCTCATGAATGAAATAAAATATTTAACCTAACAGTTGGATTCTAAATTTATTTCGTTTCTGGATATGTTTTATCTGTAGAAAGGAAACATATATAGCTTCAGAAATGGGAGTTATGTAAGATACTAATGGTTTGTGTGAAGTTCATTACCCGATTTAGATAAGTTCTTTGAATTGTTTCATCAATTAAATTGGTGCCAATTGATTATTAATGTACATTAGTCTTTCTTTATTTAAATATTATCCCTAATCTGAACTGAGGTTTATTTTACTTAAGGGGTAACTTGCACAATGTACTTGTCATTTGTTGGAAAAAGTTGTATATCCTGTAGAAATGTGTCCTTGTTTTATCATAAGATAACTCAAATTAAGATTAGATAGAAAAGATGGAGAATAGAATAATTTGTTATTTGAATAAAAGGGAAGCTCCTTTAATCTCATTTCCTTGATATCTTTCTTTTCCTTTGATCATATAGAGCACAATTAGATAAAAACTACACTAACGGAAACAGAATAGCAATATATGATTCTCGCAGCATAAACTACAACTGCGTCATTTCTTTTCAGCAGCCATTCTTTTGCATATCTCAAAGGCTGTATTGAATATGCCATTTGTCGGCTGGTTGCACACAAAACACTTCTTGTTTTTGGCATGATGCTGCAAAACAAAGAAACAAAATCCTGATTAGCATGTAATATGTATGAAATAGAATTCTTTCACATACTTCCTGGTAGACCTTCCAAAAAGTAAGTAAATATAGCAAAGATACCATTTTCAAGAAGAACGAAGAAACGTATATTCAAATAAAAGAGATAATAAGACAGTACCTTTAATGCGCAATGCTCGCAGAAATAGTGTTTGCATCTTGTCACAACAGGATCAACAAAAGGTTCTCTACATATGAAACAAGCGAAAGGTAGTGCATCTTCATCATCATCGGCACTTAACTCAGAACCCCACTCTTCATCATCATCCAACAGTCTCAAAGCCATTTTCCTCTTCCTCTCCTTCTCTTTTTCATCCCAGTCCTTCTCAAGCTGCCATCCCGACTTGTAATCGCCCCGATCATGCATAAACTTGCAGGAATCACCGTACCCACAATAACCAGTCTCTTTATAATCTTTGCATATGTCTGGTTGATAGTCAAATCTCGCAGACACTCTTATGTGGGCAGACGCTCTCAGAGGTCCATGGGATCCACCAGCTTTCTCACTGGCAACTGTTAGCTCTCTTCGGAACCCAGCTTTGTGATCGGTATACCCATGTATGCCTTTGTACAACTTCTCATCACCATCAGTCTTACTCTTTCCTTTCAAACCCTCTGCAGCTTGTTTTAGAACTCTCTCTCTGATAGCCCGAGCATCTGTTGAAAAGTCTGTCTCTGTTTCCAATGTGGCTGTTGCTCTACTATCATTTTGAACCTGAATTTCTCTCGATGACTCGTATGCAAAAAAAGTGGCTTTGCTGTTTTCTGAAGTAGCTTCTGAGTTCGCTGATTGTTTGGAGGGTTCACTTAAGTTCCGATTTTTGTCAGTAGATGTTAGCTTCTTCTTATTGTACACCACTGAAGTTTCATCATCATCCTCTACCTCGTCTATAGCAGCTCGTTTCCTAAAATTCTTACCCTTTGATGGCTTCCTGAAGAATGAATTACTCTGAGAATTTGTCGAGGTGACGAAAAGTTGCTTCAAACACCCTGATATATAAGATAATAATATAGAAAGAAGTTGAGAGTAAAGTCTAAAACAATCAAAATAAAATTACCACCAAACTCCTGTTTAATACCCCATAGAAACATAGAAATGGGACCTAACACATTTAAAACCAAATAAAATATGAGACATAGATATAAATAAGGTGATTTACGACCGCACACCAGGTTTAGTCGTTTACAAGGAACCCCTGACGTTTCAAAAATTACAAGGAGACCCCCTTTGCTTTAGACTATGTACCAAAACACCCCTTACAACTTCAACAATCCTTAGAAGGACCCCCTCGAAAATGTTTACAACCCCCCCCCCATTTGAAACCATTGAGGGTTTTCTGTAATTACGATAAATCTCATGCGGTCTGAATGTAAATCACCCTTAAAATTGAGTTATATTATTTCATTTCAGTACTCATAAAATTGAGTTCTGACAAAAAAAATTGGATAAAATTATGATTTTGACTTGAAGAAAAAATGACTTTTTCTTTTCTTGGGTCTTAAACTAATACTTAAAATATACAAAAAACACAAAGTACTATGCGTGCTTACATGGCTTTAACTATATATAGGAGTTGTATCAAGGCTATATTTGTATTAACACGAGTTCATTTTCTGCTAATCAAAGTAACACATGGATGTATCTGCTAATTAGAACGATAACATGGTGTATTTGCAAATAATCCTCAAAACAATCCAGGCGACGGATTCTGGCTAAGGAATTATACTTATATCAATTATTCGACTAAAATAAATGAAAGAATTACCTCGAAGATATCTCTCGTAGTCCACGAGCTGTAACATAAAGCCTGAGTTAGGAGATACCACAGGTCTTTTTCCCTTCACATGTTCCATAGCTTCAGATAAGCTCATACCGTTTTTAAACATCAGATAAGCAACGATAATAGTCACACTGCATAGTTACGCAACAAATCAAATACATAGTAAGCTCAATGAAAATTTCGGAGATGTGAAATAAATTTTTTCAAATTTTCTTGTGAAAGAAAAATTCCCTTATAATACTCGCTATATATACATTAGTTTGATGACTGAAAAATCGGAAAATCACCTTCTGGATCTTCCATCAAAGCAGTGAACCAAGACAGCACCTCCAGTCGTTCTAGCTTCCTCTATGAATGCAAAGCACTCATTGAAGAACGGTAATAGAGATGCATCTGATCTGTCACGTACTGTCAGGAAAAAAGTTCATTATAAATCATTTTTCCGATAAAAAAAATTTAAAACAAAAGAAAGGAGGAACACATTTGAGCTCATTCAGTCACTAGAATGTCAAATAACCCTAGAAGAAGTGCAGTGATCATGATGCAGCACAAGTTACTCGATTAGAAAATTAACCAAACCTAGACATTGTGACATTGTGTTGTTCGACTCTGCTCGTTCTTTTACAGTCCTCAACAAGACAAATCTCACAAAAGAATTTATCAAATTTAAATCCACAAATCACGATTTACACACTATTGCCATACCCAACAAAAATTATAGCCAACGAAGGAAAACCGAACTACAAAATAAAGAATACAGCAAGTGGAACTACAAATCATGTCAAAATTTCTTACCTTCAATAATTTTGTATTTAAAATCATTAGGATGAGCAATGGGCAGCGAATTTGCGACAGTCAATATATGTGTAACGTTCAAGCTTTTCAAAGCACTCTTGTTATTGGCAGATCCAAGTGAACCTAAGTAAAGATCCTGATAAAAAGTACAGGAAAATTAGATTGGTTGTAAAATACACAAGTAGAACTGCAGACTCGAGTACCTCTTCAATTTTGCATGGAATAATGTCCTCTTTAATAATTTCTGTGGCTTGTGTAATTCCTAATATTGCTGCGATACGCTCCTTACATACGCCACTATCCATTGCTAATGACACAACATGTATTATTTTGTTCTCAATTCAATATTATACTAAACCTACAAAGGCCACAAACCTGTACCAAATAAAACGTTGATCAGGTATTTTTGAAAACCATTAAATTTGTTGGTGAAGGAAGACAATACAAGAAACAAATTAAGGAGGAAATCAACCGTAAAACAAAAGCACATATTTAGTATTTACAACAAGAATAATCATGCAGTCCAAATTACTTTAGCATCATTCAAGTTTTGGGTTTTAAATGCAATTAGAAAAAGAATAAAATTGGGCATTTAGAATTTGGACTGTACCTCTGTAAATTAAAAATCTGGGCCGAGAGAGAGATGGTGGAGGCGCGATGGGGTAGCTGGTGCGGCGGCGCGGTGGGATTTAATTGAAGAAGAAGAAAGAAGATTTGGGTTTGCTTTTAGCGCACCGTAGAAGAAGTGAGAAAAGGGAAGGATTGGATATTTGGAACGTGTCTTTACCTTGTACGAATTTATCAGATATCAATTGCAGCAAGAAGAAAAGAATTGAAGAAGAGATTTTTGAAAGAAAAAGAAAAGGAAGGAAGGAAGAGTTATAAAATTGAAGTAGGGCAGAATTAGGTCACTTTTGTGATCGTTTGTTCAGTTATTTCCCCCTTTAGTTAAGGGCGTGTTTGGATAGTAATTTATTTTCTTTTCTTTTCTTTTCTGCTTTCTTGTTTTAGCCATTAGGAGTTAGTTTGTATAAATAGGTGTTGTATGTTTTATCTTTGGTAACACAGAATATTATTCAACATAATACAATTCATTTTTCTCTCCAAATTAATCATTCCAATTTTACATTCATACATTCAAAATACAATATTCAAACATTCAAACAAATTATGCAATTCCATAATCTAAGATGGTATCAGCAGTAAGAATTGATTGATTCTGCCTTCGATCTTCTCCTTCTTTCTTCTCTGGGTTTTTCAATCCTTTGATTCTCTGTTTTTCTGGAATTTTTCCAGATTTCTCATCCTAATTTCAGTACTCTGTTTTTCTGGGTTCAAGAAACCTACTCTCTCTTGTTTCTTGATCTCTTCTGCGCATCAAACTCTGATCATCAATGACAACCACCACTCTTGTTCGTCCTCCTGTTGAGGTTCCAACTTCTCCTTACTATCTCCATCCCGCGGATGGCCCCGGGATCCCGCGGATGGCTCCGGGATCGGTCTTGTCAACAAACTTTTGACAGAGGACAATTATCAATCTTGGTCTCGTGCGATGACAATCAGTCTCAAAGTCAAGAACAAACTTTGCTTCGTTGATGGCTCCATTACCAAACCTACAACAGATGATGCTTTAATCAGTTTGTGGGAGTGCAACAACACTATAGTGGTTTCTTGGTTGTTAAATGTTGTTTCTCAAGACATCAACAACAGCATACAATATCATACAATTGCATCAGACATTTGGAATGAACTTCAAGAACGATTCAAGCAAGGTAATGGACCTAGGTTATATGAACTTCGAAGGGATTTATTGACACTCACTCAGGCAAACGTTTATGTCAACACTTACTTCACAAAATTCAAAATGATCTGGGATGAAATTCAGAATTTCAGGCCAGTCTGTACATGTGGTAAGTTGGAAGAATATTTCCAACATGAATACTTGTTTATCTTTCTTATGGGATTGGATCAATCTCTTTCTCAAACAAGAAGTCAAATCTTGTTAATGGATCCCCTCCCTACTGTTAACAAGGCTCTTTCCTTAATCACTAATGAGGAAAAACAACGTTCACTATCTCAGTATTCCCCTAGCCTAGATCCTAAAAACTCTATGGCTTTCTCCCTCAAAAATTCCTCTCCTGGTTCACAATTCCAGAAACCTACATCAGGTAATTCTTTCCAGAAACCAACTTACAACAACAACACACCTAACTCTAGGCAATCCTTTCAGAATTCCAATAATTACCCTCCCTCCAAACTGTCATAACCCGTTTTCGTGACATGTTGCATGTGTGTGAATCTGCATATATTATATTGGGCATTGTGTGCTTTGCATTCATTAATTGCTAGATAATATTGTTTTATATGGTTTATGCCATAATTATGTGTTATATGACTTCATTTACATGTTCATGTGAATTGTTAAACTCAAAGTGTTGATCTATAAGTTTTCGGGGCTTTGTGAACCGAATTTGAAGCCCTAACTTCATAAAATCATAACTAATTCATACGACCTCGGAATCAGGTGATTCAAAAGGCTAACTTGCCTAATTTTTCATGATCTAGCTAATAGAAGAGGTTTTGAGTGTTTTTGGTTCAGTAAAATATAACAAATGAGCCCTGGACAGAATTGAAAAGGCTAGGCAATCTAGAAGGGTCAAAATGGTACTTTCTCATTTCCACTCACTTATCCTCTATAAGATTATCTTCAACCTTAGTTCCAAATCAGATAGAAACAGAGCAAAAATGTTCAGGTCTTCTTGGAGGGTTTCAAAGCATCAAAACAATTGTTAAAAAATCAAGAAAAATCGGTTACGGTGTCGGCTTTGACCAAAGTTGCTCCTTGTGTCTTCGTCTTCAATTTGCACCGATTATTTTCTCTTGTAAGTGATGTTTTTAACTTCTAAGATTCATCCATGTTTATGGATAATTAAGATTAATTCATGGGGTGGTTATATACTTGTTCTAATTTGTTCTAGCTTGGTAATTTGTAGAAGTTATGGCTAGAATTGTGAGATTTCCCATAGATGTATTATAGGTATGGGCTGATTTTATAAGGACTTTATTGTTGTGTTTTAGAAATATTTAGTAGGTTATTGTGACAAATTGAGCTTCCTTGACATATAAAACAATGGTGAAATTGTTGGACTAGTTTGGTGAAATTGTTGGACTAGTTTTATGAAATTGTGCACATATCATAGTTATATGTACATGGAACATTAACTTGTCATTACTGGAAATTAGTGTTCAATTTCTTGATGTTCTTGGATGGCTTATTGCTATATAGAACAATAACTTGTACATATGAGATATTGTTATTTGGTGATGTATTGATTATTGATATAATTAGGCATATGGAATTCATCCATGTACTTTACCTTGGATGAATTTGGATATATAGTTCATTGACACATCATATGGAAACCATGGTTTTATTTGTGCATACTCGAGGTGATGGTTTCTTTGTGGAGCCTAACCGACCCTTGATTGTTGGCCACGATTCCAGGCATACGGCATTGGAACCCTTGTTAGCAAAGGGAACCTTTGCGATCCATTTATGGATTACATGATATGTTGATACCGGTACATTCTTGGACTTCTTTGTGTGATCGTTTATTTCGACACACGGCTATATATTCGACATGGATATGAGATGGATATGATTCAAGGCATCGAGTAAAGCTTCATCGATACGTATCCTAATTTCATGATATATGCTTTTCGACGTGCCCATACATATGTGGCTTGTTACATGACTTGTATATGACTTGATTTTTGATATATGGAGTCATAAATGTTATTTTGGATCAATTGTTATAATTGTATAACTCTCCCACATGCATGAATCACGACATCACTTACTAAGTCTTTCGACTTACCCCGTTTACTTTGTTTTCCTTAGATCATAGTACCACCGGCGGTAGGCCTGAGTGAGGACCAGGGATCAACATCGAGTAGTGATAACGCCGTGAAAATGTCGTTATTACCTATCTCTTTAAGCCCAAAACATCTTGTTTTGATCCGAGTTTCTGTGTGTCTTCGCGTGTTTTCGTTTCTTTTGTGCTTTTGGCCCCTTTGTTCGGCCTTTGTTCGTTTTTGTGTTTTTGTTCTCGCTTTGATCGTTTTCTTCGTGGTTTGTAGGTATTTACATATTAGAGAGATTCGGAGTTACGTATCAATGATGCGAGTCGCTCTACCCACCCCGCGAGTCAAGCTTGAGCTTCAAAGGAATTAGAACCCGGAGCAAATTGTACAAGAATGTAGATAGCTGCTCACTAGAACATGCATAAATATTTCATGGATTCTCCAAATGAGCTGAAATTTGGATATGTCATAGATGAGCGAGTTAGCTACACTACGGACTTTACGGATCCGGATTCGGAGTTCGGAATCAAAAGATATGCTGCTCGGAAGGAAGTGCGGCAGAAAGCTCGCGGCCGCGAGGTGAGGCAGTCAGGCTACGGCATAAAGCTCGCGGCCGCGAGGCCTGCTCTATTTTTCAGCGTGTTTAGAGGGTGCTTTTTGTACTTTGTCTTGTATCTCCCACTTGTAAATACAACCTCCTTTAGAGACTTTTTGGCCTTTGTTACTATAGTTTTTGGGGTAACTTAGGCATTTGTGGGATTGAGTTTTGCTAGGTTAAAGGGGAGAAAGGTGGAATTCATTCAACAACTCTTACACCAAACTTCACTTCACTTTCATCTTGCTTCCTTTGAAGAAAAGAGAAGGGTTTGCACTTTGGAAAGAAGAACTCTCACTTGGACTCCCCATTGAAGATAAAAAGGCTTGAGGGAGAAGTTGTTGAAGACCTCAACCACTAAGCTTATTCCAACTCTTTCTTACTTTGTTCATTTACACTTATGACTTTGTTTAATGTAATGAATATTGTGTTGATTAATATGAGTAGCTAATCTCCTTTATTCTATGTTTTTATTGATCCTATGTTTGGTTCTTGATTCTTGATTAAATGATGAGTTAATGGTTGTTGCTATGCTTGTATACAAGTGTTTGTTAATCTAGTTTGAGCCTTTGTCAACTTGTGGTTAGGCCAACCATAGGATTAAATGGATTGATCTTTAATTGCTAGACATAGTTGATTAAAGATTAGATTATGAAACTAGGTTGTGAATTGATTTTAGGATAGAAATATACCTAGGTCATTTCATGTTCTAACAATGTTTGGAGTTAATGCATCACTTATGCTTAATCATTTTAGACATAAATTAAATTAGTCTACTTTGTTAGGTTCGTACGATATCGAAAGATACGTATGAATATTTTATGAAATCTTGAACAACAAACATAAGTGTGGTTGTCAATTGTTGAGTTGTTTATCTTGAATTGAACTAGGTGACGTAAAATCGTAGAAGCCTTTACATATATTAAGTCAAGTGTTAGTTTCTTAATCACCTCATTTATTGTAGATCAAAACCACCACCACTTTACCGTACTCAACTTACAAATCTAAGTCGAAGTAACAAGACGTTAGTTGGTAATTAATTGAACAATTCCTCGTGGGTTCGACACTCCTTATCACTTTATTACTTGTAGACGACCGTATACTTGCGTGTTTGCGTACTCGTGTTTGGAGCGTAACAAGTAGCCTGGGGTAGGTTGTTGTACATAGTTTGGTAAGGTAGTTGTATATCGCGGTGAGGCATTTTTGTACATGTACGGATCATTTAGATCCTTTGAGTCTCTTTTGTTGTATATTTTGTAGCTCATAGCCTCACTCTTGTATTTTGTACTTATGGCTATCTTGGTTGTAACACAGTATTAGCCACATAGTTTGTACCATTTCAGTTGAGGAGATGACAATTATTTGCAACAGGGTTTGTTTATATGATTGCTACAATATTGTGGTTTATTTATATACTTGTGTTGGTGCCACAATTGGTGGTTTGATTAATTGTACAGGTTATGTATTTTTGTTATGCCATATTAAAGTAGTAAAATCGCCCGATTACTTTGTATAACTAGTAGTTCGGCGGAATTTTAATATACGTCCCTTTATTACTTGCTATGTTATATATTTAATAAATGAATTATATGTCACGAGATATGGTTTTGTTGATAAAATGACATGTACTTGATATGATATGCTGGACATGCACGTCATTTTCCCGTGCTCGGGACCTACCCGGGACGGGATTGTGACAGTTGGTATCAGAGCGCGTTAGCTATAAGCCGGGATAGGTTCCTTGGTTGTAGGTATGTGTTGACCATGTTTCTATAGTAACATATAGTGTTACGTGTAGGTACTTTGGGGTTTGTTAGTGTCGATTCTGATTCAGGATGAGTGCCGAGAGTAACCCACCTCACAAACAGGGGAAGGAACCTGCAGGTTTTGAGCATAGTGCTTCTTCTGATCATGTTCCCTTGGCTAAAGAGCAGGAGATGAGTGAGATACATCAGAAGCTTGAGTATATTATGACCATGTTAGCTCCACTACAGCAGCGTACTCAGCAGGCAGTACCAGCTGCGGGACCCCCAATTGAGGTTGTATCATCTCCTCCTGTTGTTAATACTTCTTCTGATAAGCAGGGAAAAGCTTTAGAAAAGTTTAGAAACTGAACCCACCGAGATTTGATGGCCAGCCAAATGTGGATAAGGCAAAAGAGTGGCTTGAGAGCATTACTCATATTTTTGTTGCCTTAGGCTTAGAGGATTCTTGGAGGGTTGTTTTTGCAGCATTCATGTTTACTGGGGTTGCCAGGAAATGGTGGCGGTTAGTTGAGGAAACTTGGCTACTAAGCATCAACAACCGACATGGGATATGTTCAGACGAGAGTTTCGAGCACAATATGTTCCTTCCATTGTTCGTAAACAGCGGGAGAGAGATTTCTTAAACCTGATACAGGGGGATAGCACTGTGTCAGAGTATGAGGCAAGATTCACCGAGTTGGCCGCCTTTAACAAGCATTTGATAGAGACTGAAGATATGAAGATTGACAGGTTCATCACAGGTCTAAATGATGACTACCGTGACAGGTTGGAAGCCCTAGATTTTGATAATTACCATCAGGTCGTGGACAGGGCCTTGAGATTGGAGCAGGGCAGGAGAGATAGGAGGACTCGGTCAGGATCCGTATCAGTTTCTGCAGCATTTACAGCCTCCGCAGCATCAACACAACAACCATTTTCCCAGAGTGGGAAAAAGTCATGGAAAGGAGGCAGGTACAGGGGAAAGGGCAAGGACTTTGGTTGACAGAGTCAGTTTTCACAGCCATCTAAATCAGTTGCAGCTAGCACAGTTAGTCCAAACCCACCTTAGATTGGTAAAAGCACAGGTTCAGTGTGTAGACATTGTGGTAGGACCGGGCACACCGAGGATACATGTCGTCGTAAGCTTGGCCAGTGTTTTGCTTGTGGTGAGATGGGACATTTTTTGCCAGATTGTCCCAAGGCAAAGAACAAAGGTCAGGTATCAGGAGTGAAGAGGGACAATGTAGGGCGTCCCAAGGTTCTGGGAAAGGTGTTTTCCCTAGGACAACATGAAGCGAAAAATTCGACCTCGGTCATTACAGGTACACTAATCGTTTCGAACTATCATTCTAGAGTACTTATAGACCCAGGATCATCCCATTCATATGTGGCATCACATTTTGCACAACATTTGCATTCACAGCCTTCTTATCTGCCATATGTGCTAGAGGTGTCCACCCCGTTGGGTGAGATGTTTGTGCCTAGGGTGGTATACTATGCGTGTGATGTTATAGTAGAGGGTCATGTTTTACCTGCTGATCTGATAGAGTTACCACTACATGAGTTCGATGTCTTGCTTGGTATGGATTGGCTTGGTGCTTATCATGCACAGGTCGATTGTTTTAACAAGATTGTGTCATTGCATGTGCCTGTCCTAGATACTTTACATGTCACTAGGGACAAGGGGAAACCTACCTTGCATATTTTATCTGCGGTACGAGCTACCAAGTTGATTAATCGGGGTTGCGAGGGGTTTTTGGCATTTGTGTCTAAGACTGATAGAGGTGAGATTACACTAGAAGATGTACCTGTTGTGTGTGATTATCCTGATGTATTCCCTGAGGATTTCGCTTTCCCTCCTGAGAGGGATATAGAGTTCTGTATTGATGTTACACCAGATACTGCACCGATTTCTATACCACCGTACAGGATAGCACCAACTATTATGCAGGAATTGAAAGTAAAGTTACAAGAGCTGTTGGAAAAGGGGTTTATCAGACTGAGTGTATCACCATGGGGTGCACCAGTATTGTTTGTAAAGAAGAATGATGGGTCGTGGCGTATATGTATAGATTACAGACAGCTGAACCGAGTGATAGTGAAGAACAAGTACCCGTTACCATTAATTGAAGATTTATTTGATCAGCTTCAGGGGGCTAAAGTATTCTCAAAGTTAGATCTTCGAAGTGGGTATCACCAGTTGAGGGTTCGAGACTCAGACATCCAGAAGACAGCTTTCAGGACTAGATATGGGCACTACGAGTTCATGGTTATGCCATTTGGGCTAACCAATGCTCCAGCTGTTTTTATGGATTTGATGAACCGGGTTTTCAAACCCTACCTTGATAGTTTTGTTGTGATACTCATTGATGATATTTTGGTGTATTCCAAGACTAGGGCTGATCACGAGCAGCATTTGAGGGTTGTATTATCCACCTTGCGAGACAGGAAGTTGTATGCCAAGTTTAACAAATGCGCTTTCTGGTTGGAGCACATTTCTTTTCTTGGCCATGTGATATCTAGTGCAGGAGTGACTGTTGATCCTTCTAAGATTGAGGCGATAGTGGATTGGAAACAACCGAGCAGCATTAGAGAGGTAATAAGTTTTCTGGGCTTGGCAGGTCATTATCGGCGATTTGTACCAGGTTTCTCTAGAATTGCTGCTCCGTTATCTAGTTTGACCCGAAAATGTGTTCCTTTTGTTTGGAGTGATCGTTGCGAGCATAGTTTCCAGACTCTGAAGGAGAAATAAGTTACTGCTCCAGTTTTGTCTTTACCCGAGGGATCAGAAAACTTTGTTATATATAGTGATGCCTCAAAAGAGGGCTTGGGTTGTGTATTAATGCAGAACGGCAGAGTGATAGCATATGCCTCGAGAAAACTTAACCTACATGAACATAACAACCCTACACATGACTTAGAGTTGGCTGCGGTTGTTTTTGCTTTACACAAGTGGAAACATTATTTGTACGGGGCCAAGTTCGAGATTTACACGGACCACAAAAGTTTGAAATATTTGTTGTCTCAAAAGGATCTTAACATGCGACAGCGTCGATGGATGGAGTTCTTGAAGGATTATGACTGCACGGTATTGTATCATCTCGGGAAGGCGAACGTGGTAGCTGATGCCTTGAGTAGGAAGGCAACCATTTCTAGCATCATGGCACGAGAATGGAGAATTGTTGAGAGTGCAGTCAGATGGGATTTCACTACTATCAGACATGGCTTTATATGTGCAAGTATCCAGATTCAGGCCAAGGTGTTACAGGATATTAGAGATGGACAGGCACAAGATATGAAATTTCAAGAGATTATTAAGACCTTAGGGAATAGCCAGGAGTCCGATTTCCGAGTACATGAGGATGGTATTCTTCGGTATCGTGGTAGACTATGTGTTCCTTCTGTTGATGAGCTGAGACATAAACTATTGGAGGAGGCACACCGATCTCGGTACACCATTCACCCAGGTAGTACCAAGATGTACCGGGACTTGAGACAGCATTATTGGTGGCAGGGATTGAAGAAGGATGTGGCAGAGTTTTTTGCCCACTGTTTGACTTGTCAGCAGGTGAAGGCAGAGCATCGAAAACCTCCGGGATTGCTTCAGCCATTGAGTATTCCAGAGTGGAAGTGGGACAACATCACGATGGATTTTGTTATAGGTTTACCCCGTACGAGTCGGGGACATGATGCAGTATGGGTTATAGTGGATCGACTGACCAAGTCGGCCCATTTTCTTGCCTACAGTATGACTTATACACCGACTCAATACGCTACATTGTATGTGAATAAGGTTGTGAGATTACATGGGATTCCAATTAGCATTGTGTCAGATAGGGATCCGAGGTTCACTTCACATTTTTGGCGCGCTGTTCAGGATGCTATGGGGACGCGACTTGATTTCAGCACATCTTTTCATCCCCAGACCGATGGGCAGTCCGAGCGCACCATACAAATTTTAGAGGATATGTTGAGGGCTTGTGTCCAAGACTTCCGAGGGAGTTGGGACAAGCATTTAGCACTTGCAGAGTTTGCCTATAACAATAGTTTCCAGTCTAGTATCGGTATGGCTCCATTTGAGGCTTTGTATGGGAGACCTTGTAGATCACCATTATGTTGGATGGACGTCGGAGAGGCCAAAGTATATGGAACTAATTTGGTTCAGCAGTCGGTTGAGATGGTGAGATTGATTAGACAAAGGCTTCTTACAGCACAGAGTCGTCATAAGAGTTATGCTGATCACCGTCGTCGAGAACTTGAATTCCAGGTAGGAAATTTTGTATTTCTAAAAATATCGCCAAACCGTGGGATCAAGAGGTTTGGGAAGAAAGGTAAGTTGTCTCCGAGATTCATAGGCCCTTTTGAGATACTTGAGATAGTCGGCTCGTTGGCTTACCGGTTGGCTCTACCACCATCAATCACTGGAGTACATGATGTTTTCCATGTTTCTATGTTGCGGAAATATATATCTGATCCGTCACATGTCTTGAACTATGAGCTACTTGAGGTTCAGCCCGATGTATCATATGTTGAGCATCCAGTTCGAATTCTTGACACGAAAGAACGAGTACTGCGGTATAAGGTCATTCCTCTCGTGAAGGTTCTTTGGAGAGATCATGGAATAGAGGAAGCTACATGGGAAATGGAAGCCGACATGAGATTGAATTACCCCCATTTGTTCGACGATCATGGTATGAATTTAGACGACTAAATTCCTATAAGGAGGGTAGGATGTCATAACCCGTTTTCGTGACATGTTGCATGTGTGTGAATCTGCATATATTATATTGGGCACTGTGTGCTTTGCATTCATTAATTGCTAGATAATATTGTTTTATATGGTTTATGCCATAATTATGTGTTATATGACTTCATTTACATGTTCATGTGAATTGTTAAACTCAAAGTGTTGATCTATAAGTTTTCGGGGCTTTGTGAACCGAATTTGAAGCCCTAACTTCATAAAATCATAATTAATTCATACGACATCGGAATCAGATAATTCAAAAGGGTAACTTGCCTAATTTTTCATGTTCTAGCTAATGGAAGAGGTTTTGAGTGTTTTTGGTTCAGTAAAATATAACAAATGAGCCCTGGACAGAATTGAAAAGGCTAGGCAATCTAAAAGGGTCAAAATGGTCCTTTCTCATTTCCACTCACTTATCCTCTATAAGATTATCTTCAACCTTAGTTCCAAATCGGATAGAAACAGAGCAAAAACGTTCAGATCTTCTTGGAGGGTTTCAAAGCATCAAAACAATTGTTAAGAAATCAAGAAAAATCGGTTACGGTGTCGGCTTTGACCAAAGTTTCTCCTTGTATCTTCGTCTTCAATTTGCACCGATTATTTTCTCTTGTAAGTGATGTTGTTAACTTCTAAGATTCATCCATGTTTATGGATAATTAAGATTAATTCATGGGGTGGTTATATACTTGTTCTAATTTGTTCTAGCTTGGTACTTTGTAGAAGTTATGGCTAGAATTATGAGTTTTCCCAAAGATGTATTATAGGTATGGGCTGATTTTAAGGACTTTATTGCTGTGTTTTAGAAATATTTAGTAGGTTATTGTGACAAATTGAGCTTCCTTGACATATAAAACAATGGTGAAATTGTAGGACTAGTTTTAATTGACTAGTTTTATGAAATTGTGCACATATCATAGTTATATGTACATGGAACATTAACTTGTCATTACTGGAAATTAGTGCTCAATTTCTTGATGTTCTTGGATGGCTTATTGCTATATAGAACAATAACTTGTACATATGAGATATTGTTATTTGGTGATATATTGATTATTGATATAATTAGGCATATGGAATTCATCCATGTACTTTACCTTGGATGAATTTGGTTATATAGTTCATTGACACATCATATGGAAACCATGGTTTTATTTGTGCATACTCGAGGTGATGGTTTCTTTGTGGAGCCTAACCGACCCTTGATCGTTGGCCACGATTCAAGGCATACGGCATTGGAACCCTTGCTAGCAAAGGGAACCCTTGCTAGCAAAGGGAACCTTTGCGATCCATTTATGGATTACATGATATATTGATACCGGTACATTCTTGGACTTCTTTGTGTGATCGTTTATTTCGACACACAGCTATATATTCGACATGGATATGAGATGGATATGATTCAAGACATCGAGTAAAGCTTCATTGATAACGTATCCTAATTTCATGTTATATGCTTTCCAACGTGCCCATACATATATGGCTTGTTACATGACTTGTATATGACTTGATTTTTGATATATGGAGTTATAAATGTTATTTTGGATCAATTGTTATAATTGTATAACTCTCCCACATGCATGAATCACGACATCACTTACTATGTCTTTCGACTTACCTCGTTTACTTTGTTTTCCTTATATCACAGTACCACCGACGGTAGGCCTGAGTGAGGACCGGGGATCAACATCGAGTAGCCTGGGGTAGGTTGTTGTACATAGTTTGGTAAGGTAGTTGTATATCGCGGTGAGGCATTTTTGTACATGTACGGATTATTTAGATCATTTGAGTCTCTTTTGTTGTATATTTTGTAGCTCATAGCCTCACTCTTGTATTTTGTACTTATGGCTATCTTGGTTGTAACACAGTATTAGCCACATAGTTTGTACCGTTTCAGTTGAGGAGATGACAATTATTTGCAACAGGGTTTGTTTATATGGTTGCTACAATATTGTGGCTTATTTATATACTTGTGTTGGTGCCACAATTGGTGGTTTGATTAATTGTACAGGTTATGTATTTTTGTTATGCCATATTAAAGTAGTAAAATCGCCCGATTACTTTGTATAACTAATAGTTCGGCGGAATTAATATACATCCCTTTATTAATTGCTTTGTTATATATTTAACAAAGGAATTATATGTCACGAGATATGGTTTTGTTGATAAAATGACATTTACTTGATATGATATGTTGGACATGCACGTCACTATCCCGTGCTCGGGACCTACTCGGGACGGGGTTGTGACACAAACCACCTTTCAACCCCAACTTCAGAAGAAAAGACAGACCATATTGCACTCACTGCAATATGGCTGGACAAACTATCGAGACATGTTTTAAGATCCATGGATATCCCCCTGGATACAAACCACCCTCTTACAGATAGAACAATATTCCCACAAATCAATTCAGTATAGGACAAGATCCAAAACAATTTCAACGTATAGAGGGGAACAGTCATCACTCACCTGGTCTCAATGAGTTTGTCTTGACTATGACTCCTGATCAGTTCCAGCACCTGTCCAATCTGTTAACAAATCAGCAAACCATAAGTCAGTCATCTCTTCCATCCTCTGAGCAAATACACAGTACTGTTAATGCTACTACTTCTACAGGTACATGTTCCTCTACTTTCTCTAAGGATTTCTGTTTTACTAATTATCACTGGATTATGGACTCTGGTGCATCCAATCATATTTGCACTGATATTACTATGTTTAACACTATTTCTTGTGTGACTAATACTACTATCACTTTGCCTAACAACAATACTATCCATGTTTATTTTTCTGGTTATGTGATCTTACCTTCTTCTTTAACTCTTGTCAATGTTTTATATGTCCCCTCTTTTAAATTCAACTTACTTTATGTGAGTTCCCTCCTACAATCTAAGCTACATCAGGTTACTTTTTTACACAATACTTTCTATATACAGGAAGTCACATCATTGAATAAGATTGGACTGGGTAGTTTGGTTCATGGACTTTACATATTAGACACCACTCCTCAACAGCAACATACTTCTTCTATTTGTAACTCTGTATCTTTAGATACTTGGCATGCTAGGCTAGGCCATCCCTCTTTTTCTAAAAATTTTCAGATGAAAGATGTACTACATATTTCTGATATAAATAAAACTAAATCTCATGTTTGTGACATATGTCCTTTGGCTAAGCTAAAAAGATTGCCCTTTCCCAAAGAAAATTATATGTTTTCTCATGCTTTTGATCTTATTCACTGTGACATTTGTGGGCCTTACCATTTACCCTCCAACAATAGTTTTAAGTATTTCATTACTCTAGTTGATGACTTCACGCAGATTTACATGGATATATTTGATCACAAACAAATCTGAAGCCAGTATTATGATTCCTAAATTTATTAACATGGTAGAATCAAGAAATTTAGATCTGATAATGCTAAAGAAATTGCTTTTACAAAATTGTTTTCTGACTTAGGCATACTTCATCAATATTCTAATGTTCAAAACCCTCAACAAAATTATGTGCTAGAAAGAAAGCACCAACATATACTAAATATTGCAATATCACTTCTTTTTCAATCTGAGGTGCCTATTGAGTACTGGTCAGAATGCATTCTAACATCTGTCTTCCTTATGAATGGAACTCCATCTCCCTTATTACAAAACCAGTCACCTTACTACAAGTTGTACAACAAACAAGTTAACTATTCCATTCTAAGGTCCTTTGGCTGTTTAGTGTTTGCTTCTACCCTACATGAACATAGACCTAAGTTTGAACCAAGGGGTAGAAAATGTGTCTTTCTAGGTTATGCTCCTGGTGTAAAGGGCTATAAATTACTTGATGTTCTAACTAATGAGGTTTTCCTCTCCAGAGATGTTGTTTTCCATGAATCTAGTTTTCCATACAAGTCTATTAATCCTACTGATAATCCCTCATCTTATTCCCCTAACAATGTCCTACCCACTGGCATTTCCTCACCTGACATACATCCTCCACCCTCACATACTGATTCTGGTTCTAACAATCCTACCAACCCTGGTTCTCAAAACCTAAGAAGATCTACCAGATCTTCTAGGACTCCTTCTTACTTACAAGATTATCATTGCAACAATTTACTCTCAACATCTTCCCCTTACCCTCTATCTTCTGTCCTGTCTTACACTCATATCTCACCATCACACAAATCTTTCCTAGCTAACATATCTATCACTCCAGAACCCTCCACTTATAAACAAGCTATCAAACATCCACAATGGGTTTCAGCAATTTAAGAAGAATTATGTGCTATGAATAAAAATAAGACATGGACAATTGTTACTTTACCACCTAATAAACAACCCATAGGTTGTAAATGGGTTTTTAAAACTAAAAGAAATTCAAATGGGACAATAGATAGGTATAAAGCTAGGCTGGTGGCTCAAGGTTTTACACAAACAGAGGGCATTGACTACTCTGAAACATTTTCCCCAGTAGCCAAACTAGTCACTGTCAGGGTTATTCTAGCATTATCTGTTGCACATAATTGGATACTACATTAGCTGGATGTCAATAATGCCTTCCTCAATGGGGATCTCATTGAGGAAGTATACATGCACCTACCACAAGGCTACAATCCACCACCATCAGACAACCAGTCTTCTGGACAGCAGGTATGTAAGTTACTAAAATCCATTTATGGCCTTAAACAGGCTAGCGGGCACTGGAATCAAAAGTTGACACATGAACTACTTAAACTTGGCTTCTCACAATCCCTATCTGATTATTCACTTTACATAAAAGGTTCAAGTCAGTTTTTTATTGCTCTTTTAGTTATGTTGATGATATAATCCTTGCTAGTCCTAATTTAGATCTCATCAATCAAACTAAAGTTCAGTTAGCTAAGGCTTTCAAACTCAGAGACTTGGGCTTATTGAAATATTTTCTGGGGATTGAATTAGCTTACTCAAAAGCAGGATTAGTAATTTCACAAAGGCAATATACTTTACAATTGTTATAAGATACAGGATATTTGGGCAGTAAACATGCTACTTTACCTATGGGTCCAAATATTCATTTATCTATGGATAATGACGATTTATTACAAGATGCTTCCTCTTATAGAAGATTAGTGGGCAGGTTGATTTATTTAACTATCACTCGTCCTGACATTAGTTTCACAGTATATAAACTTAGTCAGTTCTTAGCTAAACCTGCTCATTCTCACATGGTGGCTGCTCATCATTTGCTAAAATATGTAAAATCAGCACCGGGCAGGGCTTACTATATTTACAAGGGTCTAACACTACTCTATCTGCATTATGTGATGCAGATTGGGGTTCTTGCCTAGACACAAGACGTTCCACTACTGGATTTTGCACTTTCCTAGGGCAATCATTAATTTCATGGAAATCAAAACGCCAACACACAGTTTCACGTTCTTCAGCAGAATCTGAATATAGATCTATTGCAGCAGTTACAAGTGAAGTTTTGTGGCTTACCCAGTTACTACGTGATTTGAAGGTCTCCCCCAGCAATCCTCCTCTGATTTTCTGTGATAATGCTTCGGCGTTGCATCTGGCTCACAATCCTGTGTTTCACGAGCGCACCAAACATGTGGAGATTGACTGCCATTTCGTCCGCGAACACGTAGCTCGTAATCACATCAGATTGCTCCCTATTCGCTCCCATCTCCAGCTCGCAGATGTCTTCACCAAAGTTGTTTCAGCAAATTCCTTTCGGTACATTTTATCCAAGCTAGGCATAAAAAATCTTTATGCACCAGCTTGTGGGGGCGTATCAGATATCAATTGCAGCAAGAAGAAAAGAATTGAAGAAGAGATTTTTGAAAAAAAAGAAAAGGAAGGAAGGAAGAGTTCTAAAATTGAATTAGGGCAGAATTAGGTCACTTTTGTGACCGTTTGTTCAGTTATTTCCCCCTTCAGTTAAGGGCGTGTTTGGATTGTAATTTATTTTGTTTTCTTTTCGGCTTTCTTGTTTTAGCCGTTAGGAGTTAGTTTGTATAAATAGGTGTTGTATGTTTTATCTTTGATAACACAGAATATTATTCAACATAATACAACTCATTTTTCTCTCCAAATTAATCATTCCAATTTTACATTCATACATTCAAAATACAATATTCAAACATTCAAAATACAATATTCAAACATTCAAACAAATTATGCAATTCCATAATCTAAGAGAACTGGGATTAAAAAAATAAATTGGGCATATCGGTTGAATTATGTAAGATAAATCTAAAGTTAATATCGAAAATCGAAATTAATAATGGTTCAGTAATGAAGCTCACTCCGTATATTAAATTGAAATTTCAGTTCAGTACATAGTTTATCGAATTGTGCACAACCATAATATTAGGATATATGGTTTAACGCATTGTGCACAACCATAATATTAGGGATTTGATGTCGTTGTCAATATAGCTGAATCGTACCAATTTTTTATATCTAGTATGACGCTGTAATTTCAAAATTTGTACAGTACATCAAACCGAATTATTCAGTTCGATTATCAAATGGTTCAGTCCGTAACAAAATAAACGAGACATATATGTAATTTGAGTATTCTTTATAATAAATTAATATTACATCAAATTCTAAATTTTATTAATTAATACAAATCAACAATATCATAATATATATATATATATATATATATATATATATATATATATATATATATATTCCAAAATGCTAAGACATAATAAAATAAAAACACTTGTACTATAAATTAGCATATTCTTCCTCCATTTTATTTATTCACTTTGAAGGATTGAACACGGATTAAAAATTATAATAAATAACCATTTTTTTAAGTAAAAATCACAAAACACCATTTTAATCAAATAATCATAGCATTAATAAGAAGGGTAAATTTGGTATAAAAATTTTAATTCTACATTGAAATTCTATAATGATAAATAAAAAAAAGAATGAAGTAATCATTATCATTTGACACCAATAATATAAAATAATCATTTTTACTTAAATTAGATCAACAGATCTTACATAACAATCATAAGAAGAATTTCAATAGAATGTTTAATGCTAATCAAAAGTTAATTTCATAGTTTAAATCTATTTTAATGTAGAGCTACAGTCATTGTCCAACGCATCTTACATGACGCATTAATGTTAATACAGTATGATGCAGGTAAAGGGGGTAGACATAGCATAAATACATAGCCCATAAGGTAATCTCCAATCGAGCCGGCAACCGGGCATATGGGGGAATTGTCGACAATGCTCTGTTGGAGATAACAAAGAGCAAGAGAACGGGCAATTTGGGCAGGGCGGGCTGGGGTTTGGGCAGGCAGGAGGGCAATTGGGCGGTCATTGAATGGCCGCCTGGTTGCCAGCTGGACAACGCACCCAGCAGGACTCCAGCCCTCCACAATTGTTAATTGATATAGGTGGCTGCCACATTGATTTTTTTTTTTTTTTTTTTTACTTTTTTGTTGAGTTAGTTTAATTACAAATATTAGTTTTTTTTAATTTTTAAAACATTAAATAAACTAAGGCCTCTTCAAAGCCATAACCCCGGACGGAGGATAACTTTTTCTTTGAACGAATTTTCTTATTTTGTTTTAGATTTAATAACGTGATCACAATACAACTTAAATAAAAAAATTTAATCTTAATCCTACAACCCGTAAGTTGCCCATAAGTGTTCGACTAAATATTTTCTTAGTTGACCATTGGCATATTTGTTTCGAATACTGTCACGATGCCTCGTGTTATTATTAAGAATGTCTTAATTTTCATAATTGTGTAATTATTAAAAAAATATATATAATAATTATTATTATTATTATTATTATTATTATTATTATTACTGTTATTATTATTATTATTATTATTATTATTATTATTATAAGTTTGAGTGGGGAAAGTTGTTAATTGAATTTATGGATGTTGATTGCCCTTCGGTTGGAGATGAATTTTTTAGGTGGGTCGAAAATGCATGAGGACAAGGCAATTGGACAAGGGCTTCAGTTGGAGATAGATGCTGGAAGTTCTGTGGCTAATCTCTTCCTCTGTTACTCAGAGACGTATGTTGTGGTCAAATTAGGTCTCAATTTGGAAACGGTCTACTTTGGATGTAAGAACCTACGGATACTTGTTTTTATCCTAGGAAGGACAATCGAAGTGTTCATTTATTTATTAATCCAAATCCAGATCAATATATTTATTAGCTAGTTCGTACTTGCACAATCATCATTTGTTAAATATTCTAGATTACCACCTTCCAAGTATTGCAAATTAAATCAGAACATCCAAATCGACTACTCTCCTACAAACATTCCATCAGATATGAAAATAACATCCAAAGTAACCAATTAAAAATACTTGCTGTCCTGTCATCAAATCTCGGGTGTAAACTTTACATTTATCACCAGCTAGCTATGTTTCTACCAGCTGAAGAAATGGCTAGTGGTAAGAGTTTCTTTTAACAAGAACAACAACTTGTCCTATAAAGTGAGATTTTTTCATGATTTATACAAAACCTATTTAGACCTCAATCCAGGTACATTCTTCAGACCCATTTTGCCAAGAACTAGCTTTGGAATGGCTGGAGGGTTGTCGAGACACATGCTTCGACTAAACTCGTTCGCGAGCTCTACAAGTCTACTTTTGTCTCTACCAACATTTTTGTTGGAGTTGTAATAACCAAGCCATGCCTGATATGCTGCTTCTTTGTTCTTCATCTCTACACGAGATAATGCAAGTTCAACCTGTACAAAAATGGAAGCAAAACTGAGTTGTCTTTCAATACAAAAACTGACTCTTTCAGTTTTGCAAATATATGCTCCTGTTAAATTCTGCGACCTCTCATGGACTCTATAGCTCTATTTACTAAAACAACTTAGGTAAAAACCAACAACTCGTTATAAAGGCACACTTGCAATTTTATCCTCACATGACTGGACCTTCGTTATGTTTTGTTCCCGTGTCTTACATAATTGCAACTTGAGTCCCAATTTTTTTTAAATGTTTTGCACTTCTGGTCATACCACCCCCTTTCCATCTAATTTTGTATCAAAATGCAAGACTGAAAGTTATATGAGAGCAAAAGTGTAACACAACTATTATATGGCATCAAATGCAAAAATTGGATGGAAAAGGGAGTTATAGGAACAAAAGTACAACATAATTTAAAAAGGTGCAAACGAAATTGCAATTTGGTAGAAGCACATGACCAAATCTTCTGAGACTGACAATTTGCCAAAAGAGTACCAATTATGTCGATATGGAATCACATAATTAATAACTTATTACTTGTTTGGTAGATATTGGCTGCAAGTTAGTAAAATTACTAAAATTACTAAAATTTGTTTTCCCTCCATGGAGATTATATTGTCATACATATGATAATTTTACTTAGTGACAGGGTTGGAGGATCATCACTTGTTTATGGGTTGGGTTGGGTTGGGCTGGGTAGCATCATATTTCAGCACTACCAAACAAGAGATCAAGGTTCAGTAAAGATCTAACTTCAGTACTTCACCTAACTTTAGCTACCAAACGAGTTCAGATGATAAAATGAATATTTCATGATTACCTTTTTTCTGGTGTCAGGATCTACCAATAGATCAGGTGCTTTTGATATTGGTAAGTCTTTTATATTAGACAAAAAGAACTCCTCCCAAGGTGCCAACATTAATATGCCTTGGCCTTCTTTTCCTTTTCGTCCAGTTCGACCCAGTCGATGTATATATTGTTGTCTATCAGCTGGAACACCAATCTACAATAGAAATTGATCACAGTTAATTTAAGGCATATTTATTGCACCTAATTATTTTTAAAGATTTTGTAAAAGCATGAGAAAGTTATGTAATAAACCTGTATAACTAGAGTGACGTCTGGATAATCTACACCACGTGCTGAGACATCAGATGTTACAAGGATAAGACCTTTTGATTTCCGAAATTCATCAGAGATTCTTGTTCTATAGCTTTGAGGTTTTCTAGAATGAATTTCCCGGACATTTAAATTAAGCTCTCCCAGGAGTGAAGCAACAAGCCGTGTTACCATTGCAGTTGTGCAAAAAACAAGAATCTGTTACACGAGAAGAAGCATATTGGAATTGGAGAAAGGGTTCGACAAACAACACATGTACGATGAAAGTTTAAGGAGAAGGTGTATTATGATACCTTGTAGTTAACATCATCTGCAATATGATCTTTTAGCATGGTATAAAGAAGCGAGAAGTGCTTGTCCAGAGGAGCAATTAGATGTGTCTGTCTGACCTGTTGGTTCAATATGCAAGGAATGGTATGTGATGCTCTGAATAAAAAAGCACAAGCAAAATATGGAGAAAACTGCATTTAAGGTTCCATAAGAATGGGACCTTAGCACTTTATAGAATTGCATTGTTGGTCACATTTTCTATCATAAAAATATATTGCATTTGCTCCTACACCAACACCTTTCCATCCAATTTGGGATTAAGTGACTATTTTATGGGACCAAAAGTGCAAATTTACAAAAAATAATAGAATCAAAAGTGTGATATTGTAGTGTGGGACCAAAATGCAATTTTACAAAACACGGGATTAAAAGTGCTCCAGTCCTGTTGAACCACAAATGCAATTTTGCACGAAATACTCTTAGAAAATATTTAACAGCAGTATACCTGTGCATGTGTATCTTCGCTTCCTTCTTGTACAGTGTTGACATATTCATGGTCTTTTTTTAAAGCAATATGACAGATTTGTCGAACCTGCACTATTATTATGTTAGAAATCTACCAAAATCTCATATGAAGTACCATAAAATAAGATGAAAATTACCTCTTGTGCAATTGTTGCAGAAAACAAGAGAGTTTGACGCTGTTTTGGAACAGCAGCTATGATTCTCTCAATTGCTTTGCGGAATCCCATGTCCAACAAATGATCGGCTTCATCAAGGACCAAAACTTTAACTCCCATCAGCCGAGTAGCAAATCCAGCTGTATTCTCTACATGATCTGTAAGCCTCCCAGGTGTAGCCACAAGTATCTGGGTTTTGTTTTAGAGAATTTATTTCATACAAGAAAAAAAATAAAAGAACTATTTTAAGTAAAAGGGTTATTTGCAAACTACACCCCTGTAATTATGCTAACTGGCAAACTGAGAAGCTAAACGCAATGCAGGGAACTTACTTGGCAAGGATTTGCTTGCATTCTTTTTTGTTCCAAAGCTAGTCGAGTACCTCCTATGACAACTTGAACACCAATTGAAGTGTGATACTTCAACAGGGTTTTGGCCTCTGCAGCAGCCTGGCTTGCAAGCTCGCGAGTTGGGCAAATAACAAGCACGTGTATTGGTGGTAGTCTTTGATCACGGGAAATTGGAGGCGATTTTACAATAAGTTCAATTGCAGGAAGCTGAAATTGGAATGAAAAAAATAAGCAATACTTAATTATATCTTCTAGTTAATAAACTGGGATATCAAATCCAATTTGAGGTTCTTCAACATCATTGTGACCATGCATGCATAAACAGGCAAAATTGCATTTTTAGAACACGAGATTGGAAGCTCAATGTTATTGGTCCAGTAAGTTACAAAATTGTTCTTTTGGTAAAACGTGTTTAAAAAAAAGTCACTTTTGGTTTTATCACCCCCCTTCCCCATCAAATTTTACATTTTGGTCCCACTGAATAGGTTTTGCACTTTCGTCCCATATGACTGCCTCAATCTGGTCTCATCATAGATGGAAAGGGGATGGCAAGACCAGAACATATTAAAAATATGGGAACAAAAATGCAATTTTGTAAAACGTGGGACTAAAAGTGATGTCCAGTCTTGCGGGACTAAAATTGCAATTTTGCATAAAAAATATCACTTTAAATAGTTAATCTTCAAGATACCACAAAACTTGCTATATGCTTGGCCATTCCCTGTTTCATTCGTGCTGCTAAAGCAAGAGAGACAAAAGAACCGAGGCCCAGGCAACACGGCCGAGCTTTCTTGTTTGAGTCTGTCCCAACTTATATATATGCTTGAAAAGTTTTTACTCGAGAAAAGGAAAAGCATAACACATGGCCAGACGGAATATACCTCAAAGAAAATTATCTGTGCAAAGCAATTTTAAGGTGTAGCACACTAACATACATGCAGTTAATTTTAAATTATAACCAAAAAAACATAAGATCCTATAGGGGGTTTATAATCAAACAGATTAAATTAGTAGTAGCATTCGATATATTATACTCTAACTGAAATATAATAGCTAATACTAGTTCACAAAGAGAAATTTTGAAAATGGTTTTTGCGACAAATTAGATGACTATTGGCATGGAAAGGAGAACTTATTTCTGTACAGACAACAAATCCATTACTCAGAACAAGTAGATATAAAAAGTTAATGAACTTACCAAAAATGCTACCGTTTTCCCAGTTCCAGTTTTTGCCTTGGCCAGTACATCCTTACCTAAGAAAAACATTAATAATGATAGAATGTCGCCTTTCGAAATAGAAAAGTCAAACAAAATGATGACTTTGGAACTCTGAATGATAAAAGTTCAGAAAAAATAAGCTGCATTAATGAGAATACTCCAGGAAGAAATATGCATTGTGGTGAAAGTAAACACAATTGGAGGAACAAAACCAATAATGGCATCTTCTAATTATCAATGAATCTACAAGCTGAATTTGACAATGGTACATACAATTGTCTAAAAATGAAGTTTTACTAACCCGCCGAAAATAGCACGATGGCCCTAGGACATAAAATAAGTGTACATCTATTGTTTACAATTAGTTGGTTTCTAAATCCATGATATATCAAGCAGAAAATGATATACAATTGCTGATTAAGCATAAAAACTGTTTTTCAAACTGTTAAATTTCAGTTCCTGTGTGTGTTGTTTCATGCATCAAACGACAATAAGCTTACTTCTCAAATAAAAACTATGTACCTTTCAGAATGAGAGGAAGCGTTGCCTCTTGCACCATAGTCATTTTTTCGTACCCAGCATCTTTGATTCCTTTAAGTGACAATGGTGAGATGGAACATTGGTCAAACCTGCAGGGCATAAATGTATAATGTATAAAAAAAATAAAAATCAATGGAATGAAAAAACAAAGACAATTTGGTACAGACAGCAGTTCTACTACTCAACATATGCTTTTTAAATTTCAATGTACTCATCCTCTTATTTCCCGCTCTAATTTGCAATTAAAGCCTTCTACTTTTCCAAAAAAAATTATCTGATAAACACAGGTTAACATAAACACGAAGGAGAATTAAAATAATTACCTGCTTTCACTTAGGTAAGAATCACTTTTCTCAGATGACGAGCTTTGAGGTTTTTGAAAAACAACACTTTCTTTTTCAAATAAACCATCATCATTTTCGTCCTCTTTCTCTTCTTCCTCCTCCTCATCATCATCATCCACTTCATCACTGTCAATCAACTCTTTAAAACTCACATGCCCCCTATCTTGTTCCTCCTCCTCTGTATCCTCCGTAACCTCATCATCATCTGTAACAAGAAACCCTCTTTGTCCGATCACTTTCCCTCCTCGCTTCATTGCCAAACCACCTCTATCACTTCCATTCCGATTCCTATTCTCCAATCCCCTCTCACCCCTTCCCTCATTTCCCCTGCTCAAGTAACCATCATTACTCCTTCTCTTCTCCTCCAATCGACCCCCAGACCTCCCTCCCCTACTAGATTCACCCGAACCACGACCCCTACCTCTTCCACCAAAAGAACCACCATTAAAATCATTCTCATTCTTCCTCCTACCCGAGAAGGGCTCACTAGAATCCCTCCTTTCTACCCGACCCCCAAGCCTCCCTCCCCTACTAAATTCAGTGCCCCTACCTCTCCCACCATACGAAGCACCATCAGAACCATTGTCACTCCTCCTCCTCCTCTCCGGAAAAGGCTCACTCGAATCGCGGCCCCCACCTCGCCTACTCGAAGAATCAAAATTATTCGAACTACGGCCCCCAGCACCCCGCCTACCAGTAAACTCAGAATCTGTTCTTGTCCTTCCCGCCCCCTCTCTACCCCTGAATCTCCCGCTTCCCGCATTTCCCCCCTCATCAGTCTCACTATCACTGTACAAACGAGTGTTTTTGAAAGATTTTGAACTCAACCCACTAACCCAGTCACTCAACTCAGCCTCGTCCTCAATCAAACTCTTAGAGGGCAGGGCCCGCGTACCCTCCCGACCCGAACGGGTCGAGAAATTGCTCATGCCGATTGAGTCAGAGTTTTGAGGTAGCGCTCGGGTTAAGAGAAGCCTTCTTTGCACATGAGGAGCCCCGAAAGAATGGAATTTGAGCTTTTGAGGAAAGACCCGTAACAAAATGGGTCTGAAAATGGGTTGAAATGGGAGAAGCTTGGTCGGCATTCTATGAAAATAAGTGTATGTGGGAAGGGTATATTGGGAAACCTGGAGAGGTTATGACTTATGAGGGAAAGGAATGAAGATAGGGTTTAAGCTCTTGTTAACAGTGAACGATAAGAGACAGGGTTTAAGTGAGGACATGTATTGCCAATCGACAAACGCTGTCGTTTCGTACTCGACTTTTCAATTCAAAATTAAATGGGCCAAGTTCTTATGGGAGTACGGAAATGGGCCTATTTGACCCATCAGAATTTAAGACCTTTTAAACAGTATTGCATACTGGATCTTTTAGAACATATGTTAATAATTATTTTGTTTTATATAAAACCATAAGTGTTGGAGAGTAGTTATCTATTATATATACATATATGACTTGGTTTATATTGATTAAATGGGAAAATTGACCACCTAATTACACTACAAGTATCAAATCTATTTAAATATTGTTTACATGTCTATTTAGTTAACTTGACATGACTTACATATCCGATCCAAAAAGAAAAAGAATACTTGCATGACTTCATAAAAACTTGTTTTGCAAAGCTAAGAATCATTACTCGAATTGATGTTACAAAATCCAAATTAAATTCAACATGAGGTGCCGAATGTTGTCTCAGTTTTTGGATGCACATTGCTAGCAAAATTAAATTGCACTACAAGAAATTTGAACATCGGTCACCCCTTATTAGAAATGGCTAGACAAGCCGATTCCAATAAGTTTTGACCTCGAATAATTCAGCCGACTACATTGTTAGAGTATTAGGAAACATCTTAATAATTTTTGTTCTGAAGTAAGCAATGACCACGACTAATTTTAGAAATTAATTTTTCTTTTCCTTTTGCCCTTTTATTTGTAATTTTGCTTTTTCCCCTTTCCCCTTTCTCTCGTTTCTTTTTCTTAGAGAACACTCACGTACAACTCTCACACGCTTATTAGAAATGGCTAGACAAGCCGATTCCAATAAGTTTTGACCTCGAATAATTCAGCCGACTACATTGTTAGAGTATTAGGAAACATCTTAATAATTTTTGTTCTGAAGTAAGCAATGACCACGACTAATTTTAGAAATTAATTTTTCTTTTCCTTTTGCCCTTTTATTTGTAATTTTGCTTTTTCCCCTTTCCCCTTTCTCTCGTTTCTTTTTCTCAGAGAACACTCACGTACAACTCTCACACGACAACTCTTCTCAACCGTCGTGGCGTCGTCTACTTTCCTCCACCGTCAATTGCCGTCCACAATCCCTCTCCTCCGCCGTCAATTGTTGTCCGCAATCCCTCTCCATCGATTTCTATTGTTACTCTCATTTTTGTTGTTACTGAATACGCTTCGATTTTGTGAATTAAATGCGATGGTTCTAGTTTCAGTTGAAATTATCACTTCGATATTGTCAAATGTGTAGCTGTAATGCTAGTTTCAGCTGAAATTATTACTTTGATGTACTTATTTGTGTATTTGCTTTTTGTAGCAGCAGCTGCTCATTCGGCATCCGTGGACGGAGCATCTGAATGTGCTGCTGGAAGCTGCAGTTGTTAGGAAGCTGCAGTTGTTTCCTCTGGCTCTTTCTAATTATAGCATTTCGGTTATACATGTACATAATATATGATAATATGTAACAGATCGACTTATAATCCATACACTGAATCAATAGCTATTTAATACTGCATATCGAGTTTCAAAAGACAAACCCAGAAACAGAAAACTCGCAATTCTTAAAAATTAACATAAGGTCTATCTGACTGCTGGTTTCATGAAATTTGGATCACAACCTAACAAGTGCAGTGATTTATGTCTGCAGTAGTACATGAATTATCCTTCGACTTTTGATCGCCAACCCTCAATAACGTCATTTAGTTGAGGTTGTGTTTTGATAAATGAATCCAGAGAGAATATAGCCTGTCCATAAAGAACAAACACGGTGAAAATCCAATACAGATTTCCAAGTTCATAGATAATATGACAGAGTGCACATCGAGATTTTGGTTCAAATTATGAAATCGATATAGATGTTTATTTCTTTCAAGATAAATTCTTGTCAAACAAATTATATAAAATGCAAAAATTCTAACTCTAAACTATTGTTATAATTTATAGTAGACATTAAACATAAGAGTACTCATCTGATATGTAAACCTTTTTTACCAGACAAATCGATACTAGAAAAACATATGATCAGGTAATTAAATGATTCATTGAACTCCATGGTTTTTTCAAGCTGCATGAAGTAAATAATTAACAAAAAAAAAATTAAGCACATTAACCACACCTTCATGTATGACTTCAAATAAGGAAGTGAATCCGGGACAGACCACTTCTTATAGTGTCCCAGAGCAATCTCTAGATGGTAAAGCTTTGGCCCAAGAGACAAATCTGCTGCTGAAACCTCTTTCCCGTTGATGAAGGGGCCCTTAATATGGAAGTTAAAATAAATTGAAGTTTGAGTTAAAAATGGCACTGTTTGGTAACAGGTATTAAACATATGGTATAGTATATAGCTGTTTACTTCAAGAATTAATTTAGAGTTACATACATTAAGAAGATGAGAAGGTTAGCAAAAACTATGGGGAATTCAGAAGTTCTCAATATTATCTTCTCCAAAATTTTAGATTGGCTGCATTACGTGGTTAAAAACCTTCACTACCAATATACGAAAAGGACTCGCATGCAAATATACCATGGATATTTAATAAACAAAATTAGATGGCTCACATTTTCTTCAAGATACTTGTTGAAGGCAGTCAGCTCATCGAGTAATGCCTGCTCTGTTCCATCACTAGGATCTTTGCTCTTAAGAAACCCAATAAAAGTGGAGAAGATCTTTGAACCACTACAATATTATGAGAAAGAAACTAAAATTAGAAATCGTGACACAACAGCCAGAACAACCACTTGTGTGCAGAGAAAGACAAGGAGGAAGATTATATTAAATGATTATCTCAATGATATTGCCATAGCAGTTCAGATAAAGAAGCCTATACAAATCGCAATTGATGATAAAATGCACATTTAATGCCCATTAGTTGTCAAGTTATCAAATATAACCCATTGTTGCATTAACTGAGAATTAGAATAAGTTATGAATCCAAACTGCTGAACTGACATTTGTCATCCCAACAAAGACTGCAAAAACTTTACAGCAATGGTCGCGACATGATTGATATTACATGTAATACTATCAGTGACTTTCAAACCTAAAAACCTAAACTAAAATTTTATCCCATCTTTTCTTAAGTGCTAAACTTTGTTTCTATGGTGTTGATCCTCTATCGGCCTAGCGAAAATATAAGCAGCATGAAAATTTCAAAAAAGGATGGAGGAGTCGCAACAAAGTGACTTTAAGTGAAGATTGTTTATAATAAAGCCACTTTGGCTTAGGCGGTTAATATATATGCATATATATGAGAACACACACACACACATATATGTTCATAGGCAGCGACTTTATATCTACATTCAATTGCCGCACCATGTAGTAACCTTCCACTAACTCCTAGCAAATGTTGACTACTCAAATTTCTTATTATAGAAGCAAGCTTGGCCATATTCTTCCTAGCAAAGTAAGTATTAACCGCCTAAGCCAAAAGTGGTGTTATTATTATCTTTTTTGTAACATTAACTCATTGAGGTGTTCCTAAAGATCCAGTAGTGCCCTCTCAAGAATAGAAAGCTCAGTCAATGATACATTATATAACAATCCTTAGACAAAGTATTACTAATCAAAGATTAATTTGATTTTTCTAAATGCATGAAGGTCTATCACACAAATAATTGTACTATGATCTTAAATGTGAAATGTTCAAGAGTAAGTATGTAATAATTTCTTCACCAACATGGCCACCAGAGTCCTGTGATTCTTGAGGATAACCAATAAGTGGTACAAAACCACATGCTAACATAAACCTTGATTGAGGTGTAAGAATCAAAACCTACACTGGGCCATAAGATTATATAGTGGAAAGAATGACATATTACATTGTCCCATTAGATTTATAGGGCGGAAAAGAATGAACAATCGTTGCCTAAAGTTTACAGGGTGGAGTGGCATCAAACTAGGGACGCTACCAAAAAAATAAAACCAAAACATGTCCGGAAGCAGCTTAAATATCATGTATGTGAAAAGCCATAGAGCATAACAACAAAGACAAAAAGGGCTCACATGTATTATGTAATGCTACAGGTTCAATCAAAACCGTTGATATATTCTTCTTTTATAAGTTAAATCAATTGTTATGATATCAGAGAAGTCCATAATCATGAACTGCAATAACCCTAAATTAGCATAACTAAAATAACAAGACTTGCAGAAATTTGAAAAACCTTAGCCTCATTTGAAACTAGCATATACCAGAAAATCAACACTATGACTTGTTAATAATGAAAATGAGCAATACAGATGAAGTATCATACACTGAAGCCTTTTCAGGGGGTGTAACCAAAGAGGGTTCAGGAAACTTCTCTTCCAGTTTCTGTGTTATAACATCTGAATCCGGAATCCACTTTTCATCAAGCTTAATGACCGGAACTTTACCCTCTGGACTTATTTGTAGTAACCTATACAAAAAGAACATGGAAATAACTTACAAACTATACAAGAGTAAATAAACAGCAAAATCAATGCCATTACTCATTACCATTCTGGCTTGTTTTTTAAATCAACCAATTTCAGTTCATACGGGAGATGTTTTTCCTCCAACGTAAGCAAAACTCTCTGAGTGAAGGGACCTGAGAAACAATAATCACGGTCAGATTACCAATTGTCTAAAACACATAAGCCTAATTCTTTTAAGGGGAAAACTCAAACAAACAACAACATTTTATAAGCATACCAGCAAACAATTAATCTCAAATACACATTAAAACAAGGACTTAAAAAATTCTCGATCTCCAAATTTTTTTTAAAAAAAACGAGCCTGAAATCCACATTAACATTAGAAAATAGCAAAAACAGGAAATTCATTTCTGAACACATAACAAGTTCTTATACATTTGCTCTAATCACAATATCAAACTAAAAGATGATCTGAACTATATTATAGTATAATACTAAATTATCCGCGCGATAGTATAAATTTTTTCAAAATTATCATTATTTTATAATTTTGTAATTCATAAAAACTTTATTCAAATAAATTAGTATTGAATATAAATTAATAACAGTCCTATCTGAATTTGGGAATTTTCAGGTAGAGTTTTCACTTACAGTCCCCGAGTTTGTCGGGAGTGGTGAAAGACTGTTTGGCGCAGACTTCAATCGGGCCGGATAATTCTGAAGACATTTTTACGGTACAGGGTCGGGTTATGCGGGTGGCGTAGTGTATACGCGTAGGAGGAGGGCAGAAAGTGAGGTGTCTGACGGTGGTTGAGAGAAGTGTAGCCGATGGTGTGATTTTGGCTGTGGCCATTTATTATTAACGTTTTTCATAAAACTATTTTTCTTTTTCTTTTATTTTAGAGAAAATAATTTTTACTATTTCAAAACATCTCGAGAGTTCACTTTTTTTAAAAATTAAATTGGGAAAAAGGAAAAGGCAAAAATTCTGGAGAGTTCATTTGTACGTGTGGTAATAAAATGGGAAACTTGTCCCGATTCTTATCCATTAGTGATGCCTTGGATTTTTAATTCTGGATTAAGATGTTAGTTTTTATTTTATTAAATGGTCCACTAATCTCCTTTTACTACAAGTTTTAAGGTTGTGACTCTTCATATGATTGATTTAAGGTTGATACTTAATGGATATGTTAAAAGTTTTGTAACTTACAAGGGAGTGGGTTATGGAGGTCATGATGGTTGGCCTTTCACCTTCTTGTAACTCTTACGTTTAGTGGCCCTCTACTCTCATCTATAAAAAGGAGACACAACCACTCCTCAAAGCTACACCAAAAAGAAAAGAAACAAAAGTGTTAGCAAACTTCCATCATCTAAAAGTATTCTAAGGTGTGTCATTTGGATTGGATAGAAAGAGAGGAGAATGTGAGTTCACTAGAAAGGTGATACAAGTGAGGAGATAACAAGTTTAGTTCGAAGGATTACTTGAAGCAACGTCATATCTTGAAGACTCTATGGCGAACGGTATACCGATAAACTCTCTGTATCTCTATATCCTAATTATATTTATAATATGTGGTAATTGATAAGCATATTGTTAAAGTTTTTTCGCATAAAGTTTAATAAAAGTCTTTCAATTGGTATCAGAGCGGGTTCATTCCTCGTAATGATATTTTCTGAAATTTATTTATCGCTGCAATAATCTATATAAACTTTCTTTGTTGTGTTGATTTCTTCCCGAGAAAAGTTTTTAAGAGAAGTTCTAAATGATTTATGTTATATGATCAGAACCAGTTTAAATCAATATATATATATATGCTTGCAGTACGTATATATACTCACTGTATGTTTAATTCTATATCTTGATTTATTTTATGTTAGAAATTATTAAGATCAGTTTCTATCATATTTATATTGATTTGATTATTTGGAACTGATCAGTGAAAATCTTTAAGTTTATCACCGGATAAAATATGAGGACTGATAACACATATTTGTTTTAGCATATTTAATTCATTTCTCAAGATCAGAATTATTAAGGAAATGTCATTAGTTTACTGTTTAGCATTATATTAAGTTTAATGCAAATACATGGTGCATTAAGTATATGAACAGTTTCATGCCAACATTACTGAAGATCGTCACATATTTATATTCTGACCTTAATATACATAGTCATCAAACTTCAAATAACCGGCTATGAATAGTTTATGAAATGTTTTACATCGTTTTATATTATATATAAAACTTTATGTGTAAATTTTATGTGATGAATTGTTCTACACAGTTTTATTTTGTATACAAGACTTAATGTGTAAATTTTGAGCATATAAAAATTACTGTCATAATAAGATAATAGAATATTATTGGTTAAATCTTGTATTTTGTAAAATATTTCTAATCTTGTAGTTGCCAAAGTGACATTGTTTAGTGAAATTTTACAAATATAAAGATTACATAAAAGTTTTATAACTTAGATGATATTAATGACAATAATATTCTTGATTGCGGTCATAATTAAAAGATTGGGACTCGCCCAAAGGAAAGTCACTTTTAATTAATTATGATTCGGGTAGGGTAGTATAATTTGTATTCACCTAACAATTAGAATTGATTTCCCAAAGGTAACATGACTAATTGCATGGGTGAGATAAAATTATATTAGACATACTTAAGTGTTATATTAAGTGATTTACACCTGTAAAGAGTGAACAATAGATATACTATTTTTCGCCCAAAGGAGAAATTGTAGTGATGTCAATAAGTTCATCTTAATTGACTTTAAACCTCAATATGAGCATTAATCTAATAATTTGCCTTATTATATTTGTTGCATCTTATTTCAGCTGTTACTCCTACTTTATTGCACTCGCATGCTTCTGGTATTACAACTCTTAATGGATCAAATTTCTCTGAATGGTATGAACAAATCCAATTCACCTTGGGTGTGATGGATCTAGACCTGTCATTGGTTACTGATAAGCCAGAGGAATCGGCCGAGGTTACCGTGAAAGAAGCCTGGAATAGGTCTAACAGGCTTAGTCTAATGTTTATTCGCATGACCGTAGCAAATAACATTAAGACTTCACTTCCCGACAAGGTTGACAATGCCAAGGACCTGTTAGCGGCTATAAAAGACCGTTTTAAATCAGCGGATAAGTCGCTAGCAGGAACACTCATGGCTGAATTGACCACCATGAAATATGATGGTGATACAGTAATTCAGGAACATATCCTGAATATGGCTAATAAGGCTGATAAGCGTGGAACTCTTGGCATGAAAGTAGAGGAGCCATTCCTCGTGCAGTTTATACTCAACTCACTTCCTCCTAAGTTTGGCCCATTCAAAATCCACTATAATACCCAAAAGAGAAGTGGAATATGAATGAGCTGAGCAGTATGTGTGCACAGGAGGAAACGAGGTTGAGAACTGAAGGGCGCCATCTTGCACTGGCTGTAACTCATGAAATAAAGAAGAATAAAGGAAGGAATGTGAAGAAAGGAAACAGAAACACACCAAAGAAAGGAAATGAGCCTGGGGAAAGTAGTCAGGGTCATGGGAAAGTTGTCAAATGCTACTTTTGTGGCAGAAAGGGACATCTGAAGAAGGACTGTGAAAAACGCAAGGCCTGGTTCGCAAAGAAAGGTACTAATCTTTCTTTTGTATGTTATTAATCAAATCTTGTTGAAGTTCATTCTAATACTTGGTGGATTGATTCTGGAGCAACGACTCATATCACAAATTCTTTGCAGGGATTCCTTACAACCCGGAAACCGGAGGAAAGTGAAAAGATCCTGTATATGGGGAACCGTCACAAATCAAATGTGGTACTAGTAGGCACATATCGCCTCATCTTTGAGACGGGTCACCAATTGGATCTTCAAAACACTTTTTATGTACCTTCGATTTCTAGGAATTTAGTTTCTCTGTCTAAATTAGATGTTTGTGGTTATTCCGTTGTTTTCGGTTGTCAAAAACTCAATATTATGTTCAATAAAGTTATTGTTGGTTTTGGTATTTTATGTGATGGTTTATATAAAATATCTTTAAATTATGAGTTTGCACAATCGTTATTAACTTCACAATCAGAAATTAGCTTAAAACATAGTATGACTAATGAAAATTCTTCAATGTAGTGGCATAGACGTTTGGGGCATATCTCCAATGAAAGATTGGAAAAGTTAGTAAAGTCTGGAGTCTTGGAAAATCTAGACTTTACTGATTTTCATATTTGTGTGAATTGCATTAAGGGTAAGCAATTCAAACACAAGCAAAAGGGTGCCACAAGAAGTAAAGAACTTCTTGAGTTAATCCATACAGATATCTGCAAACTACCTATTCCATGTTTTAGTGGAGAAAGATATTTCATCACTTTCATCGATGATCTGTCTCGTTATGGTTACATCTATCTAATTCATCAAAAGTCTCAGGCCGTTGACGTCCTTGAGGTGTTCATTATGGAGGTCGAAAGACAATTAGATAGAAAAGTTAAAATTGTGAGATCAGATTGAGGTGGAGAGTACTACGGTAGATATGATGAGTTGGGACAACATCCTGACCCATTTGCAAAATTATTAGAAAAACGGGGTATTTGTGCTGAATACACAATGCCTGGAACGCCACAGCAAAATGGGGTTGCTGAACGGCGTAATCGTACTCTTATGGATATGGTTAGGAGTATGTTAAGTTATTCAACTGTACCTATTTCATTGTGGAGTGAAGCCTTAAAGACCGCAATGTATATCTTAAACCGGGTTCCCAGTAAATCGGTTCCAACAACTCCCTACGAGTTGTGGACTGGCAGGAAACCCCAGTTTAAGACATTTACATGTTTGGGGTTGTCCAGCGGAGGCTAGAATCTACAATCCAAATGAAAAGAAATTGGACTCACGAACAATATCTGGATATTTTATTGGATATCCATCAAAGTCAAAAGGGTACAGATTTTATTGTCCTAACCATAGTACGAGAATAGTTGAAACTGGCAACGCTAAATTTTTAGAGAATGGTGAATTTAATGGGAGCAGTGAATCGAGAAAAACTGAAATTGAGGAAGTTAGAGTGGATATTATACCACCTAATCTTTCTCAAGATAAAGTTGTTACTCAACCTGTACAACAAGTTGAGATAAATGAACAACTTACCGATTCACCACTTCATGGAGATATCACCATTGACGACGCTAATGTAGAACCACCACAACCGGTAGCTTTGAGAAGATCTCAAAGGGAAAGAAGATCTGCCATAACAGATGACTATGTGGTGTATCTACAAGAATCTGATTTTGATATAGGTATTCAAAATGATCCAGTTTCATATTCACAAGCCATAAATAGTAAGGATTCTGATAAGTGGATTGATGCCATGAAGGAAGAGTTGAAATCAATGGATCACAATGATGTCTGGGATCTTGTCGAATTGCTTAATGATAGTAAGAAAGTCGGTTGTAAATGGATCTTTAAGACCAAACGCAACGCTAAGGGCAATATCGAAAGATTCAAGGCCAGACTAGTGGCCAAAGGTTTCACTCAGAAAGAAGACATTGATTATAGAGAGACATTTTCTCCAGTGTCTAAGAAGGACTCTCTTAGAATCATAATGGCCCTTGTAGCTCATTATGATTTGGAGTTACATCAAATGGATGTGAAAACTGCTTTTCTAAATGGAAATTTAGATGAAGATATCTATATGGACCAGCCTGAAGGGTTCACAAAACAAGGACAAGAACACTTAGCTTGCAAATTAAAGAAATCTATTTACGGGCTTAAACAAGCTTCCAGACAATGGTATATTAAGTTCAATGATACCGTAACTTCCTTTGGATTTAAAGAAAACATTGTTGATCAATGTATTTATCTAAAGGTCAGTGGGAGCAAGTTTATATTCTTAGTCTTATATGTGGATGATATTTTGTTAGCAAGTAGTGATCTTGGTTTATTGCACGAAACCAAGAATTATCTTTCCACAAACTTTAAGATGGTTGATATGGGAGAGGCAAATTATGTTATTGGCATAGAGATCTTCAGGGATCGATCTCGAGGATTGCTGGGATTGTCTCAAAAAGGATATATTAATCGAGTTTTGGAAAGATTCAATATCCAATTATGTTCAGCCACTGATGCGCCTATCACGAAAGGTGATAAGTTAAATGAAAAGCAATGTCCAAAGAATGATTTGGAAAAAGAGAGAATGAAGTCGATTCCATATGCATCAGCTGTTGGAAGCTTGATGTATGCACAAACTTGTACTAGACCATATATCAGTTATGATGTAGGTGTACTTGGTAGATATCAAAGTAATCCAGGTATCGATCATTGGAAAGCAACAAAGAAGGTTATGAGGTATCTCCAAGGAACGAAGGATTATATGCTAACATATAGGAGATCGGATCAATTAGAGGTTGTTGGATATTCAGACTCGGATTTTGCTGGCTGTCAGGATAGTAAAAAGTCCACTTCGGGCTTTGTATTTATATTAGCTGGTGGAGCTATCTCGTGGAAGAGTGTAAAACAAAGCATCACTGCTTCTTCCACGATGGAGGCCGAGTTTGTTGCATGTTTTGAGGCTTCGAGTCATGCACTGTGGTTGCGAAATTTTATCTCAGGGCTTAAGGCTGTTGACTCAATTGCTAAGCCGCTGAAGATATATTGTGATAATACCGCAGCAGTTTTCTTTTCAAAGAATGGAAAGTACTCTAGTGGATCCAAGCACATGGATCTTAAGTACTTAGTTGTTAAAGAAAGAGTCCAGAAACAACAAGTGTCAATTGAAAATTTAAGTACCACTCATATGGTCGCCGATCCATTGACCAAAGGATTGCCTATAAAGACTTATAAAGAACATGTTATTAGTATGGGTCTTTTAAGCAATCCATGACTGTAATAAGTGGTTATCAATAAATTGTCATTGGCTTAAATTATTGTTTCTGTTTTCCTGTTTCCAATTATGTGTACACATGTTATGTTTGGATTTTATAAAACAGGATATGTCTTAACAAGACAAAATTAAAGGGGCAATTTTGCTAGTGGTGTAATACATGGAAGGGAATATGATAAATAAAGTCATATGACCGCTATGATTCACATTAGTGATTTAGACTATATCTAGTGTTAAAGTATATCATTTATCTATTTTAGTTGTCAACCTTTGTTTTTATCTAAATCGTGATCACGTGTCAAATTTTTCTTTGAAGAGCTCGAGAGAGTCAAAATTATTTTTTAACTTAATCGGTTTAGTGGACCAAGTGGGAGAATGTTAGTTTTTATTTTATTAAATGGTCCACTAACCTCCTTTTACTACAAGTTTTAAGGTTGTGACTCTTCATATGATTGATTTAAGGTTGATACTTAATGGATATGTTAAAAGTTTTGTAACTTACAAGGGAGTGGGTTATGGAGGTCATGATGGTTGGCCTTTCACCTTCTTGTAACTCTTACATTTAGTGGCCCTCTACTCTCATCTATAAAAGGAGACATAACCACTCCTCAAAGCTACACCAAAAAGAAAAGAAACAAAAGTGTTAGCAAACTTCCATCATCTAAAAGTATTCTAAGGTGTGTCATTTGGATAGAAAGAGAGGAGAAGGTGAGTTCACTAGAAAGGTGATACAAGTGAGGAGATAACAAGTTTAGTTCGAAGGATTACTTGAAGCAACGTCATATCTTGAAGACTCCATGGCGAACGGTATACCGATAAACTCTCTGTATCTCTGTATCCTAATTATATTTATAATATGTGGTAATTGATAAGCATATTGTTAAAGTTTTTCCGCATAAAGTTTAATAAAAGTCTTTCATAAGATGTAAATAGTGTAATGTTTTATTTTATTTTAAAAATATATTTTTTTAAATAAAAACATAAAAGACAAAATAATTAAGAGAGAAAGATAGAATGAAAGAAGGGAAAAAAAAGAGTGAAAGAAAAGAGTGAGTGAAGTATTAATTTGGCAAAACTGTAGAAAATGTCCCAAATTAATATAGTGATTTTGATTTTTTGTCCTTAAATATATAATATCATCGAATTTCGTCCCGAAATTTAATATTTTTCCTGAATATTGTTCCAAACTAATTAATAATTTTAATTATACGTCCCAAACTATATCAACTCGCCGAATTTCGTCCCATAATTTATTATTTTGCATGAATCTAGTCCCAATATTATATTTCTAATTAATGAAAATGACGATTCAATTTTGTAATTAATTTGGAACAAATTCTGCAATATTGTATAATTATTCGTTCTAAAATTTGTCACGTTATGACACGGAAGCAACAATATGGCAATTTAAAGGACACATGTGCAATTTCTGTTTCATAATTAACGGTGAGACGATTTTACAAAAAAAATATTAAATTACTGGACAAAATTTGGTGATGTGATATAGTTTGGGACGAAATCTCAAAATCCTTGATTAGCCATTCCCTTTTTATTCAAGTCTAGTCAATGTAAACACTTCCCAACCGGCCTAATCAAAGAAACTAATCAAAAAAGTTCCTATACTTTCAAATCGGAAAATTCTTACATAGTCCAGCTTTACGAGAATTTCATCGATCTTGTGGTTATGAATTTCCTACATTATCAATTGTGATAATATCGTGCTTTCAAAATTAAGAATGTTGTATATTATTAACTACAAGATCTATACAACTACCATATATCAGGTCTATATAAGAATTTTCCAACAAATTATGATTAATAAGAATAAATATTTTCAATACGAAGCTCTTGATTCTCAATTTATGCTCTCGAAATAAAACTTTTTATCGTAAGAATCGGCGAGGCCTCACCAAAAGTGTCCCGATCTAGTTTTTTTTTCCCGCTCATTTTACATGATTACAACAAAGTGAAGTTTACTTGTTAGTGCCCCAGATTCAGCTAATGATGTCCATTTTTGTTATTTGGGTCTTATCCGATTTCACTTAATTTTGATTTTTCCTCGTATCAATAATAGAACCCAAATTATAGGATGAACAAAATTTTGAATAAATTTCAAGGTCAGATAAATATTAATGGGCGAGAAATGTTAACTAGTCGACTCCACCAGTTAAAATTAGAATATTACATTTGTATTTTTATTGCTATTATTTATGAGGGTGCAAGGAGCAATAAGTTTTGGAAAAAAGGTGTCAAAAGACATTTGTGCCCTTGAAAATCTAATTTATTTGTTTTTAGGGAAAAATATTTTTTAGACCTTTTTCATATACCACGAACAAAATTAGTACATCCACTAAATGTATTTACAAAATTTTGTGTATGATCTATGAAAGATCGAGTAGGCAAGAATCTTCAGTTTTTCAGTGATTTTTTTATTGAGTGATTTTTTTATTGAAGAAATCACTAAAGTTTGCCGGAGTGCATCAAAATTGTATTTCAAGAGTGCATACTATTATTATTTATTTTTTAGGTTCAAAGTGTTAAAAGGCCTATATTTTAGGGTGCAAGATGCAAAAAAAATTCTAATTATTTCTAGATTGTAGTCAACTTGGGCCATATGATGTTATGTACAAAAGATCAAGAACAGTATACTTGAGTGCTTTTTATGAACATGAAAGTGAATGATCAATTTTCTTATGAGTTCAGTCATTTTTATTGAATTTTTTTTTTCAAACGATTGAGAACTTTGTATATAAAATAAAGTGATGATTTTGTTATATGATCATGACATGAATCATTGGTGGTGACACGTGATCATTCAAAATTTATACTGTAGCGTTTCAAATGATTATTGTTGATGACATCTCCAAAAGAACATTTATAAATCAAATTATATATTTTCTCTCCCAATTTTTTTATTTTTTGTACAGTTGTTCAGTCAATTTGACTAAATTTATAAAAAATTATAATAAATAATTTCATTAATATATTTCATTAATAAGTTGATAATATTATATGACATCATATATATAAATATTAAAATATTTAGTACACAATAAATTGAAAAGTTTGAGCACAAATGTCTTTATAATTATTGGACGGAGGGATTAAAGAAAAATTATAAATTTTTCCAAAACTCTTTGCTCCAAGAGAGCTTTTTATAAATAGTAAAAGACTTCTAAAATTAATTTTCAGCTTGAGCTCTCAAAATTATACAAACTGATTATGATCTATATTTTCTTCCTTGGAACTTGAACGTCTTTTGTAGTATATTTTTAGGGGGGGAAAACTACATAAATAAAAATGCGAACTCCAAGAACTGGTCTATTTAGTAATATTAAAAAGAAACTACAAACTATTACAATCAAATTGAAGGGAACATAGCAACCCCACTACACAAACCCAAGATATTAAAATTTCTGGGTAAAGTAGGTGCTTTAATTATTTATAACAGGATTAAAGTTAATTAATCAACTTGGAGGAGCTTAAAAGAAAGTAAAATACAAATAATTAGAATTTAATTTCAAGGGCATTTTGGGCGGCCTTCTTTGGTCTTCCATGCGTTGTAACAAGGGCATGTTTGTTTGTTTCCGTAAACGCCCCCAGGCACGCACAAGCACGTCGCGCAACACTTCTGGCAATATAACATGCACGGCTTCTTGTGGGATGTCGCTGAGCAACGGTACGTGCACCTCGGCTTGCAATCTGTACGTGTTGTAAATAATGTTATTAGTTCGAACGATCATATTTTATTTCGATCATTTCAAAATTTTAAATTTTTCGAACAAATATGCAATACTTATTTCTCATAATAAATGGCCCACATGTTCCCAAAAATATTTTTGATTTGAAGATCGATGTAGTTGTGAACCAAAATTTGATATTATTTATCCAGACTTAGTTAACTTGACCAAACCCAATAAATCTTAGCAAAATGGTTTTGTACATATTCTTTTTCTTGGTTACTCTTTGAGGAATGTTAAACTTGTCACATAGCAAGAGCAAATGCATAAGATTCACTTTATCCCATTTATGATTTGAAAAATAGTACTTTATCTCCTGTAAAAACTTAAAGAATCAATTTAATTACCACTTTCAGCTGGAGAGTGTAGCTCACTTGCTAAAATTGGGAGTGGTCGTAAAAATATTTTTGTAACATATAGAGGAGGGTAAATTGCTAAATTTATCATAATACAGGGATTAAATTTTCACATACGGTAGTATTTAAACTGCCACATTATCATAACACGGGAGGATAAAGTACCACATAAAAATATGATGGTGACGGTGTAAAATTTTTGTAAGATTAGATGAAATATTTTTTTTTTGAGACAAGGATTAGATGAAATATATTGCCATTAACTCCATAGCAAGACCTTGTCACGTAAATTAATATGTTATTTCGAACCAATTGGGTCTAATGGATCCTATTGGACACAAGACTAATTCTAATAAAGGGAAATTAAAACATAGGGTAAATATTTAGGCAAAAAGATATATTATCTACCTTGAGGACGAAGGTTATTATATCCCTGTCAAAATTTGAACAAAAAAAGGGAATTAGTTTAATATATAGTAAATAAATAAATGAAATAAATTTAAACAAAGTAAAGAAGATTGTGACAAATAGATTTTGTTAATTTACCTCAACCACATTAGATAATGTGACCAAGAAAATAATTGAAAAAACCAGCAAAATGCTAAGAGAATTGTACTGACGTCCTGCCATCTTCTCAATCTCAAGAATCACTCTCTAAAAAAAGGAAATTTAGAAGAATGAGATGAATTGTGTTTATGGTATGAATGAAGGTTGCATATTTATAGGACGAAAAATGTCGAGAATTGGATCAAGGGAAAAGCAAATACTAATTTTTTTTTAAATAGAAAAATTAACTAAGCATTATTTAAGGCGTGAACTTAGGAAAGTTAAATCTACAGGAAAAATGTCATAAATGTTGAATCTGAATTATTATGGAAATGTGGGCGGAAATTGCGCCGTGTTTGGTGTTCTTGATTTGTTGTGATTTAATTTGTCAACCGTTAACATGTTAGTTATGTCCTTTGTTCTTTTACCTATTGTCTTACTTCACTATATTAATAAAAATTAAGATAGAATATAGGTACTTCGCAACATTGATCAAAATTTTATCTTTTATATATCCCCAGAAAAAAGTTATGAAAAAATATTAAAATTTAAAAAATAAAAGGGTTTCATGTCAAAAGAAAAGTTTCAAGATTACACTTATCAGTGTTCTTATTCATTCAAAAACTGAAAAACCTTATTTTGAAGTATTTTAACCGCTTTCACCTGATTTTGTAGAAAATATACTGGTGGGAGTTGATTTTTCTTGAAATTTATGCGAAACAATTGAAACTAGACAAAACTGAATTTTGGTTGGAATATTTTATAATAAAATAATTAATTAAATGAGTTGTTGAGTTTAATTAAGTTTTAGATGTTAAAGTTTAAGATGTTAGTTAATGTATGTCTTCCCATGTCAAATAATTAAATTGACTGATAATATATCGTACAGTAAATTAAGTAATAATTGAAATATTATTATTTTAAGTTGAAAAGAAAGAAAATATAATTGAATCGAGATATCAAGTGGGAAGTGGAGTTTCGGAGACTAGACCTCCCATGTTAGTTTATGCCCGAAGAACTTGGACAGTAGCAATATTTTCATTCTTCTTGATGAAAGTGGTTCACACTATATTTGCTCCATTGAAAATTGAAAAATTAGGTCAAACATATTTCAAATTGGCTTAACGTCTAGATGAAAAACGATGAAAATCTTGTTCTATTTTAACTCTCGTTAAAATTGACTCGTGCATGAATAAACAACCGAAAGTTAATTATAAATATATATAAAAAATAAAAAATAAAAAAAAGCGCCGCACCGAATAAACTAATAATAATTGTACAACATAGAATTTAGTCGACAATCGGATCTTCGGATCTTCACGAGAGGTATTCCACTAGGTAGGGTCTCATAGTCATAGATCGTAGAATTTTTTACATGTTAGTTTAAAGTTTCGGATTTAAAAATCAGATTAACATGGTCGTCACATGTGATAACGTGCCCATTAATTTAGATCCGTGAATCACACACAATATAAGACTGATATGTACGGTATTCAAATGGTTTCTTGTTATAGTAAAGGGGTTTATGGTAATAAAAATAACACAAGAGAGAGTTTTTTGTATTTAGAAAAAATATAACAAGTATATAAAAGGTAATTTTGAATATCGTCCAATTTTAAATGAGTAGGTGATATACCATATTTCGTATATTTACTTTACAATGATATGGAAGTAAAAAATTAAATTTATTGTGATCTAGTCAAAGTCGAGGATCAAACAAATTGATCATCAACCTCGATCAAAGAATGCACCATTCGACCAGGTTTTCGATCAAACTTGTAGATCTAGCTAGAGATTTAACATTCAATGGTGAAGATCATTGTACGGATCTTAATACGACGTCATTCTAATAATTCGAACCGTTATCGATAATATTATCTGGATAACCCGACCCGTCAAAGACACACTCTAAGACTATTAAGATCGAATCTTAGAGATCGTTTCAGCTATTTTACTAACACTTGAGAACATTTTATCAGTTGTCACTACAATTTGAATCCATTGACTACTTTATGGTACCCCAAATCAGTAGGATTATGTCACCGATTAACTTAGGACCTTATTTAATTGTTTTTTCTTAATGTATTTTGAATTTTTTTATTTATTTGTATGATAAGAAGCAAAGCATATATTTTCTTTATCATCCAACATTCATCTAACGTTAACTTAAAAACATCGAAAATGTTCGATATAATTTTATAATTTCACAAAACACCAAAACATCATATTTACAATGAATTGGGCACATGTGAAGGTATTCAAGTGGGCACATGTAATAACATGCCCACTAATCTTATGTTACGGAAGATATGTTGACTTTATGACGTATCATCAATTTATCATTATTTTTTCCTTTTATAATTCAATTTCATAAAAGAAAATAAAGGTTCAATCAAATCAAAGATTTGATAACCATCATCACAAAAAACGTTACAAAGAATAAAATTAAAATGGATCGTAGACGATCAATCTGAAGCAAATGCCCACGAAGCTAGGTTGTGAGCGGCGAAGTTAGAACCACAGAGAAACTTCCACTTAAGTCACCATGCCCAAAAGTTATGGATTTCCATATAAGGCCATCTCCAACCCGGAGGGCTATTCACACCCCAGGGGTGTCAATTTCCACCCTGGTGAATCTGCACCCTCTTGAGCATCGTCTCCAATCCATAGGGCTATCTAGGGGTGTTCATTAACCCGCCTAACCCGCCCGACCCGCTCAACCCGATCCGACCCAACCCGAACCTGACGGTTTTTATTTTTATAAAACTAGTAATGGGTTGAAATTGTGACCACCCGAAAGTTATGGGTCGGGTTGCGGTTTTAATGGTTAAAAACCGCCTCTAACCCGACCCATCCAAATATTATATGTTTTCTCTGCCAACACCACTTACCAAACAAAATATTGAGAAATAATTAGGATTTTCCATCTCTAAGCTTCATGCCTGCTCCACTCTCCAGTTTTATTCTCCAATGCGCCTCTCCTCAAAAATTAAGATTCAAAATTTGTTCTCAATTTTCATCACTCATAAGTCACACCAAGCCATATGTGCGAGCCAAGGGTAGGAAATTTGAGCGTGCAAGAGGAAAGAGGAAAGATGAACATCAAAGTTTTCTAAGTTTAAGTTATTCATAGTTATTAACCAAGTACCCAATTTCGTTTGCTGGATGTTTAGTTTAAATATCTTGCTACACCTACCTTATTTTACGTGCTCTTGTTAACTGTAGATCCCTTTTTTTTTCCAGTACACAAAAAGAGCTTGGAGAATCTTTGAGTTTAAAATATATTTAAATTTTATTTTTATTTCTATAAAAAAAAGTATTGTAACTTATGCATCAATTAACTTATTAATTTTTGCACTGTATGTATGTAGTTTCTTCTTATAAAACAATTGTAGGAATTGATCCTACCCATAAAAATCACCCCCTATATGCTTCAAGCTTATGGACACTTCAAGCTCGTACCTTCGTACCAATAATTAATTTTGTTGAACAAACCGGATTGGAGAATTGTTTAGCTAGGAATTATAGTTGCAAAATGGGCCGTTAACCATGAGCTTGCGCAATCTTATTTTATTTTTATTCTATTTAATAAGATTGAATTTTATGTAGTATAAGTTAGTTGAATATACTATATTCAATGGTTTAACCCGCCAACCCGCCCGTCACCCGCCTCACCCGAACCGCGCGGTTTATGAACTTAAAATATGGGTGCGGTTTGAAATTTTGGCAACCCGCATGTGTCGGGTCGGGTTGATTTTTTCGTTGTCACCCGCTAAAACCCGACCGCGTTCACCCCTAGGGCTATCTCCTCCAATTAATTAAAAAAAAAACTTCCCCACTCTCACCTATATTATCTATAATAATAATAATAATAATAATAATAATAATTTAAAAAATAAGTAATAATAATATAAATATGAAAATGCATAATAATAATTTTAGAGACAATAATAATAAAATTATAATATTACATATATAATTTTATACATTTTATATATACGTTGATACATACATATATCGTTGTCCCATTTTGTCCCAATTCCCATTTATTTATATCGTTGATAGATATAAATAAAATGTATAAAATATTATCTTTGTCCCATTTTGTCCCATTTAGCGTTGATAGATATAAATAAAAGTTGTTACATTTAATCACTTTGTCCCATTTATTTTTATTTATAATAGTATCTACAACTTTTATAATTAAATTAAACAAGATATTGTTAAATTTTTAGATAATTTTTTTAATTTTTTAAACTTTTTTATTAATAATTTACTTATTAATATATATATATATATATTTTAATTTAATAAAAAAATAAAAAAATGCACCAGGTGGCGCCAAGTGACACAACCTGGTGCCATGTGAAATGGACGCGCAGCTTCAGCCTGTCCAGAGAGGCAGAAATATGAGGGCTGTGAGCTGGCCCACAGCCCTGGGCTGTGTATCTAGACAGCCCTGGATGGTTGGAGACCATCCAGGGCTGTATTATTGGGCCATCTCCACCCACCCCCATTGGGTTGGAGATGGCCTAAGACCACGAGACTCCCAATCCGACTCAAGTATGGATTTCCATATAAGACCATGAGACTCCCAATCCGGTTCCTTGAGTCGGTTGTCAAACTATCGTATTCATATGCTATCAAATGATCACATTTTTTTCTGATCTGAAAGAAAAGAAAAAATAACGATCAAATTATAAATTCAACCGGATAAATTTGGTTGAAATTACAGTAAATAGAATTAAGTTGTGTTACGATTTAATGAAAAAAAAAAGTTGTGTAACGATTTGCTAAAAGTAACGTTTACCAACCTTAAAAAAATTTGATGACACAAATAAGAATAATTTGCGTACCGGTGACTAATTTTTTTAAAACAATAATATTTTTAATTATGGCAACTCACTATTCTCTCTCATTAACACATTAATATATTTTCTTTTTTTATTGAACATTTAAACATGGAATTAATTACTCCCTCCATTCCACAATGCATGTCTTTTTAGAGAGAATATTATGTTTCACAATACATGTCACTTTAGGAATTCAAGATAAACTTAAATGCTATTTTGATATTTTCCCCCTTCTTCATTAAAAAGTAGGGGTGGGCATTTGGTATCGGGAATTGGGAACCCGAACCGTACCGATCGGGTTTTTACCAAAAAAATCAAAATTTATGGGTTTTCCGGGTTTTGGGAAACCCGATTTCCCGATTATCATAAATCGGGACGGGTTTCGGGTAGGAGGTCCTACCCGATCGGGAACCCGGTTATATATATAGTTTAGTACCAATTCCTACCCAATAACCCAATTCCCAATTACACTCCGGTTTTTTTTTTTTGCTCATCTCCACCCACACCCAGTACCACGTTTTATATTATATTAATTTTTGTTTAATAGTTTAATTTCTTAGGTTGTGTGCAATATTTACTACTAATTGATAAATTACATTTTTTAATTTGTTAAATGTCTGGATCATCAATTTGGAGAAGGTGAAAAATGAAGCAATGAAATTCCCCATTATCAGTCAGGAAGAACAGAAGAAGGGCAGTAAATGAAAGACAAGAATATATATATATATTGTTCCTATGTTTATTGCTTTGGACGATTGATTAGTTTACTAATCAGTGTGAAATCTGTTAAGAAAGCAACTGAGTAATCGATTTATATATAGTAATTGTTTCCATCTTCATTTAATTTTTGGCTAAGTTGGTTTCAGGCTTTCAGCACATTTGAATAGGGATGGAGTGTATAATTTTTTCACTTGATTATTTTGGTAGTAAAGATTTTTTCACTTGATTATTTTGGCAGTAAAGATTTTTGGGCCAATCTAAACTTTTTTTTCTTGAAAAACACATGATTTATGGGCCAATTTAAACTTTTTTTTTCATTTATTTTGGGCCATGGAAAGTCCATTAAAAAAAGTAAAAAACTGAAAAATTAAAAATTTCACCCCTACCGGGTTTCCCGAACCCGATCCCGATTTCCCGATTTTTTTCGGGAACCCGAAATACCGGGTAGTGGATTAATCGGAACGGGTTTCGGGAAGAAAAATTTGAATCCCGAAACCCGAATACCGATCCCGAAATTCCCGAATTCCCGAAAACCCGTACCGATCCCACCCCTATTAAAAAGAGAGAGAGAAGAAAGATGTATGAGAATTGGGAAAGAAAAGATAAATTATAGGGAGTTACAAAAAAATTAATTGCTTCTCAAAGGTAATTTTGTCCAACTACACTCTTTCTTAATTTAGGGTATTAACTGATTCATTAATCCTTGTGAAAAAACTTAAACGACATGTAATGTGGAATGGAGGTAGTATGTCATATAGCTGATATTTCATTGTCCAAAAAAATTGATTTGAAGTCAATTCAAGCAAAGAACATTATCATATACAATCACTTGAAACATTGTGCAGCTCCTACAAATTTATACAGATTGTAAGGACCAAAAGAAAAATTGAGAAATGCTAATAGTCTTCACAATTAAACAAGCAAGCTCCAAAAATAATTGTCAAATACAAACTTCATTCCTTGTCGTTAAATTGCTACAACAAAATAAGCAAAAATTTAAATAATTTGACCCAACAAACTTCAGTAGCTGTCAATTTACTTGGATCAAGAAACAAGACCGAATTACCAAATTCTTTAGATATGTCTTTTATACAAAACTATTTTTTTTTCTCATGTGAACAAATTTCATTAGAAGCTTAGATTTTAAGTCTTTGTCATAAATATTAGAATGACATTGATGCTTATTCTCAAAGTATAAAAAGTTTTATAACTCACGAACAACATAAAAATGAAATATATAATAAATTAAAAAAATCAACAATATGATATGTAATTTCTATGTAGAAAATGTTTTGGACAACAAAAAAAAATGAATATATAAAATACAATTATCCAAAATAAATAAATAATGGGTACATCAATAACCTTAAACATGTAATGGGAGGGGAGCTAGGAGAACATGTAATTGGTGAAGATGTCCTGATTCGTTATTGGAGTCTCTGATAACTTTATAAATGAACTTAACATACATAATTAGTTATTAGAAGAAATAATATATAACTAAAGAGACAAAGTTAATTAATTTTCATGTTTAAAGGTTGTATGAAAAAAGAAAAGTTAATCAATGTGTTAATGAGAGAGAATATAGAGTTCCCATATTTAAAGAAGAGTATTGGAAATTGAAAAAAAAAATCAAATTTTAGTCTTTAATTATAAGGGGCAAATTAAGAAATATGAAAAAATTGCTCTGATAGCAACAATATTTGCTCTGACAGTTAGCCTTGAAAAATGAATGGGAATTTGGAAGAATGTAAACTTGTAAACAATTATATAACTCAATGTAAATCATTGTCTTATTAAAATTTCAGACGAAAGTAGTATAATTTTTTTTCAACACAGGAAAATCTAAATCCAGTTCACTAGGGCCTGTTTGTTTGGTGTTTGGGAAAGTAGTTTGAGAGAGTAGTGGAGGTTTGTGAAATAATCTCGATTTGCATAATGTTGTTTGTTTGAGTTTTGAGAGAGTGGTTTGAGAAATAAAGTAGGTGTAGGTTTTTTTTGGAAGAGTTAGGTTGTATGTGTAAGATGTGTAAGACTTTATGTCAAATCATGTTTTTTGTGAGATAAAATGTGTAAGAGATCGATTACTTTATATCAAATCAGAGTAGAGTTTGTATAAGTTTTGTTTAGAGATAACAAAATTGTTGTTTGTTGGATTTTGAGAGAGTAGTTTGAGAAATTTGAGAGATGAAGAATTTATTTCAGAAAATAAAAAACATATTTGTTTGACATTTTCCAAACACAAAATTTTTTTGGAAAACACCAAACAAACAGACCCTTAATTTCTTTTCACTTAATTAAATCCATTTTAATCCAATGCCAACATAATGGAAATGAGCTAATGTAATTTATCAACATGTGATTTAAAAAATAGCATTTTATCATCATGTGAAAAAAATTTAAATGAGAAATTTACCTTCTTCAATCGGAGAGTATAACTCACTCGAAATTGAGTGTGAACATGAAAACGGGATGTTCGCGGTGCGGTCTAGTGCGGTTTTGTACTTGACCAAACTCAATTCAATATTTGCGGGTTTTGAAATCTCTAGTCCAAATTCAACCCAACAAGTCTTGAGATTGCATTATGCGGTCCATTTGGGTTGGGGCGGTTTGGGGCGGGTTTTGCGGTCTCAATTATCAACTTTCTTGTATTTTTATTATTTGATGTGTTAAATATAAATTCACTAATTAATTACAATTTTTTATTTTTATTAATAAATTTAGTAAACTTTCATAGAAAATATAATGGAGATAATGTAAAATATCAACTAAAATATAATCTTCAATGAATACATAATTTAATGAAAGCTAAAAAATCCCGAACACTAAATTAACAAGTTTTCATTACACAAAAATTAAATTGTTCCCAAAGAATAAACAAAAGAGAAAAATATCTTTATATTCGAACTTGGTGTTGGTGGTTAATGGCCAATGAAAAGTTTGATTGATATATTTCTTTTTTTGTTGCTTTACTTTTTGTTTTTCGCGGAATATTTTTTTAACTAATTTGTTCTAGTTTTGAATCTACTTTGATCTTTTTGGCACTTAAAATTGGGGGATTACGTAAGACTGTAGGGTTTATCTAATATAATTGGGGTTTAGGTTGTGGAACGCGACTATATTGTTAAAGTATATACTTACATTATATTTCTCATTTTCTTAAATTTAGGACTAAATTAAATAATAAAATATAATAAAACATATATACATCATCATTTATATAAAGTGCGGTCGAATGCGGTTATGCGGTCTAAAAAAGTATAAAACCAAACCCGATCAAAAACTTGCGGCCTTTTTTTCATGATGCCCAAGATCAAACCATCCAACCTTCAACCCGTAAATTGCGGTCGGCTTGGGTTGGGTTGGGTTGATCGGTTGGGGCAGTCTAGCGGTTTCGTTGAACACCCCTAATGAAAACTGTTTGTGAAACATAGGTAGGGAAAGTGCAACATTTCTCATAACACATTGGGTAAAATGTCACATTATCATAACACAGGGGTAAAGTATCACATTTATCAAAACAAACAAAAAAGGAATAAAGTGCCACATATAAGAGGGATAATTTTGTCAACTCATATATTTTTTAAGTTTAAAATGTCAGAATACAGCGTGAAATTTTTATAAAATTATATAGAATAATTTTTTATTTTTTAAATTATAGGGGATAACTTGAACATTACCCATATCATATAACATAAATTGCCATTAATTCTAATGAAATTATCAAATTATTAACTTTCTTCCTACCGATGTACAGCGATTCCCATAGTCATGAGGTACAACTCCTGAACAGCCTCATCTTCTTATTACCAATTTTAACCCCAGGAATTCATTTAATTACGTCATTCGAACCGGTATTGGCGGTATATATTTCCCCTTTCCCGCTTCAATTTCAAATCTCTCTCTCTCTCTCTCTCCCTCTTAAACATGTACGCCCACTCCACCGTTCCACCGCCTCCGCCTCCGCCACCGGAAACATGCTCCCAGGGCCACCGCTCAACCCTCATCCTGTCAACAAGCGAGGGCGGCTCAATTTGCCTCCTCTGTCTCTCCCACCTTCTATCTAACCCCAAATCCCCCACCGTACACGTGTCTTACGCCCTCTCACAGCTCTCTCAAGCCATCTCCCAGCCTCAATTCCTCCAATCTCTCCTCACTTTCCACTCTCATTTCCTAACTTCACCTCTCGTCGCAGTTTTATCGAACTTCGACGACGAGCCCATTGCCAAACAGACAATCGATTTGATCGTGAAATTTTGTGAAGCTTCAAATAATAATGGTAATGAGGATGTATGTAAAGAGTTCGTGTCTAGGGTTTCAGACTCAATTTCACTTGGATCTCTGGCTTGGAGCCGGCGTCAGCTGTACATGGTAATAGTTGAGTTAATTTTCTTATGAAATGTTTATTGATTAGATATAATGGTAATGTTAAACTTAAAGTTCAACTTATGTATTAATACCTGTACGTGTTTATTACGGAGTTTCTGGCAGTAGTACTTAGTAAATTTAGGAGCCTCTGTTTTTTATATGTGATTTATTAGAATTTACAGTTATTCTGATTCTATTGGAGATTGAGTGGTGTTGCATGTTGAAAAGGTACAACAACGAAAGCTGCATGTTCAATGGAATCTGGTGATATGCACTACTCTAACAAAACTCTTTTCATGTTTGCAATCTATCTGTTGTAGCAATGAGCAACTGCATATTTTTTAATTATCAGTAAGAGGCATGTACGGAACCTTAAAGTACACGGATTAGTATTAGAGCATGCTTATTTGGAGTTTCCTGAAGTTATGTGATTTAATTAAGACATTCGACAAGCTTATTGTTCCGAGAAGGGTGAAAAGCAGTGAAAGGTAAATGTATATCTTTCCAAATCAAAAAACATGTTGATTAGGTAATAGTGTTCTGTGCTAGGAAGCAATAAATTCTTGTACATTAGTCTTATATCTTTACTCATTTGGGTCCAACTCTGCACTTGAAGGTGCATCTCAAGTATTATTGCAACGCTATTGGAGTTTTCCCTTCATTTGGAAACATAATATTGATGTGATAGTTCCCACTTGTAGATTTGCAAGACCTAATTCACTGAGCTGCCAGCAATTTCATAGAATTTTCCATGATTTTTCGTGGTGTTTGGAAAAAATTGAGGTTTATGAATTGATTTTATGCATTCAGTGCCGTTCTATGGATCGAAAAAATCTTAAAGAATCAATTAATAAATGTCATTTGTGAATGATATCTTATTTGTTAATTGTATCTGGCTTCTGGTTATTGTTTCAGAGGTCTAAACTCCACCATCTTGGCAATTCAAACATCATCCTTTCGATTTTACACTTCTATTGTGGGTAAAATAGCAATACTGAAGCATTTACATCATCTTTTGCCTAATTATGCGGTAATTTTATGGTTTAGCATACGTAGAGGTCTATTAAATATTTGACCATTATAAACTAGATTGATTCTTCTAAGCAACATTAGATCAACTACCCTTGAGAATTTTTCTTAGATGTACTCAGTCTGATGGAAAAGTAAGTACTATTTTATGGATATGTATTGTAATGCCCTTTGAAACGCTTGCTGAGTCATGATGTTATGAAGTGGCATATACAAAATGGTAAGATATAGAAACATACCATTTGGTGTTTACTCTGCAGTGTGGACTAAATGGGCCTTCTTACATTCATTTTCTTCAACCTTCCATTAATTGCTTAAATTTTACCTACTTGGATAAACATTCTAAAACTTAATGCAAAAAATTCTTACAAATTATTGAGATGCCCAAGACTAAACCGATAGTGTAACACAAGGCATACAATGTGTCCGCTGGCCTAGAAGTTGATAAAGGCAAATATGAGTTTACAAATGCGCATGCATGTGTGTGAACCCTGCATGTTCCTTGTTCTCTCTGACGTAGTGTTTCATGTGTGGCAAATGAATTCCGAAAAGAAAAAAGAAGTATCAGGCTCTACAAGTATTAACTGTATGATTTACATCACAATCATTCCATGCCAAGCTAAATTTTCCTAGACTAATCCCATGACAAACTTACCTTATTTTTAATGCAGCTTCATTGCTTTGGTGTTCTCTTGGATAATCAGGAAAGCAATTTATATGCTTGCATTAGACACAAAGACTCCCTCATTCCCAACTTAATCACAGGTCTTCAGTTGTCGATGTGAGTTGAACTAAAATACAACTAAATGAATTCATTTTACATTCGACAAACATTGTAAACACTTCTCTATTTCTTAAAAATAGTGAAGAAGTCCAAGGAGAAATCATGTTTGTTCTTTACAAATTTTCCCTCCACCAATACACATATATGGATGATGGCTGCTCCGACGTCTTACTTGCTTATTGCCCAAAGCTTTTGCTCTTATCAGTGGACGTCCTCATGAAAAGTCAAAGTGACGATGTTCGTCTAAACTGTGTAGGTTAGTTTTTTTCCGTTGCTTACTTTTCTCAACTTATCTATGCATTCAAGAAGAGAACTTTTCCCTTCTTTCTTTCAACCCATACACAATTTGTCAGAGCAAAGTTTTAAGTAACTTGCAATTTAGCTGAAAAATACTTTGGCACGGCCTAATGTTTAGTTTGACAATGATATGATTAGTGGTCCTAACGATATTACTCGGCAATTATATTAATTATCTGGGGTTCATGCATAATTCTTTCTGATAATGAAATACTTGTTCATGACTGAAATGACCTTTAATGTTAATGAATTGGTTGAGACATGAAATCCCTCAAGTGAAACAACTTTCCAATCAAATCATATACTTGCAATTAATATGGTGGAAGGCTGGAGCTCTTATACTGTACACTATACTGGAGTATGAAAATTCAAACATTACAATTAGATAAGCAGTCATTGAAACACAACTTTACATGTAGTTTATGATTACACAGCAAGCGCTGGTACAGTGGTACATGATTAGAAATATTTGTTAATTGGTGTATTGTAATGACTTATTACTATTCTGTAGCTTTTTTGACGGTACTAGCTCAAAGAGGATTCTTTCAGAGTGCGTGTACCCATCATGTAGGGAGCAAAAATTCCTCTGAAGCTGACAACTTCATGCAAATAAGTGAACATGTGATAGATGTGGCACATTTGGAAGTCTTGTTTGCTGAAGCTGTCAAAGCCCCCCTGCTATCTTCAGACAGCCAAGTTCAAATTGCCACATTGGATTTAATCTCTTTGTATCTATCATCAGAAGATGTCTCAGGGAAAGCAATCCATGTATTTATAGAAGAGAACATAACAGATTATGTATATGAAATTCTGAGATTGTCAGGTATGCGTTCAATGAAATATGACTCCACATATATTTTACAAAGTTTTATGGGTGGCCCCAATGATCAATGAATAATTTATGGAAACGTATTCTGGAAACACGATCTGGCATCATATATTTTGTCAATAAGTAAACTACTTTTCATATCTTGATCCATTGACATCCTTTTCTCTTGTGCTGGGTCTTAATGTACAGGATGCAAAGATCAAGTTGTCAAGTCTTCAATTCAGGTTCTTGATGTTTTATCAACTTCTGAGCAAGCCTTCACACAAAGGCTTGCTATTGGATTCACAACACTGATTCCGGTTCTGCAATATGTAGCTGAAGTTCCTTTTCACCCAGTACAATGTCAATCACTAAAGCTTATTCTAAACTGTGTGTCAAACTGTCCTGGAATAGTATCTACCTCTAATGTTGAAGAAATAAGTATTATCTTAGCTGAAATGTTTAAGAAACATACTGATGGGGAGATTGGCATGCTTCCAGAGACATTTACTTTGTCATGCTCAATATTTGTTGCCCTTATGAAATGTTCATCTTGCCGTGGGAGTTCAATTCTGGCAGCATCTATTAGAGATGCATCAAAATCTTCCTTTTCAACTTCTTTAGGCAATAATCAGACATGCACTGATCAAATTTTGCATTATCTTTACCTATTGAAGGAAGCATATGCATACGCTAATGAAAACGATCACCCCAGCACTTCTAAAACGGGACTTAGAGTTTGTATTGTAGACATATGCAAATTGAAAATTTTACCTTGGTTCATGAAGGTTATCAATGAGATTGAAGAGGCTATTGCCTTGGGAGTGATTGAAACATTTCATTCGATAATGCTTCAGGATTCTAACATTGAAGCCAAGAATTTTGCAGATAGTTTAGTTTCTTCTTCTTGGTTCAGTGTATTATTTGGTTGCTTGGGTTTATTTCCGACAGAAAAGATGAAATGGAGAGTTTATCTGATCTTCAGTTTAACCGTGGATGTACTTCTAGGGAGTGATTCAGGGCAACCCATTAGGGATGCTGCAAGTCAGTTGCCTTCTGACCCTACAGATTTGCTATTCCTTCTTGGCCAGAAGAGTTCCCATAATGTAGAATTGTTCTGTTGTCAATCTGCAGTTCTGCTGATACTGTATGTTAGCTCTCTATATAATGACAGGTAACTAAATTTCTTGCTTTTATGAAATTCCCACATCTGCATTTGATTTAAACAAGTAATGGTTTTGTTTTTTTCTCCTCAGGATTGCTGATGATAAGTTGGTTTTAGCTTCCCTGGAGCAATATATTCTACTTAACAGCAGTGATTTCCACTTTGATGGTTCTGCCTCAGTAACAATAGAATTAGTAGTAAATCTGTATAGCCTTTATAGAGGATTTGCCAAGATAAGCTACCAAATACCATATAGTGCAGAAGCTGAAAGAATTCTTTTCCATCTATTGGCAGAAAAGGATTGGAATTCTCTTTCTTCAAGAATTCATTTGACTTCTCTCAAATGGTTGTTCCAACAAGAAAAACTCTGCAGATCATTGTCTGAACAGATTCTGAATTTCTGCAAGTGCAACAGCTCAACTGGTAACCTTGTAGTTCATAATCATGAGACTAGCCACAAAGTTGATTTACATGTGTTTGCACAGTTGATAGCATCTGGAGACAACTTTGTTCCCTTGATTTTTGTCTGCTTACTGGGTGATCTTGTAGAAAATGACAGCCAAGAGCATGACATCATTTCAGTAGTAAAAGTATTAACCAAAATAATTGAAATTGCTCCAGTTGCTTCAGATCAGTTCTGCATGCATGGGATAGATGTTGTGATACAAAACATTTATAATTATTCAAAATACACTTTCCCAGAATTATTCATACCCACATCTCAACTTGTATTAAGCATTCTAAGATCAGTACATTCTGAATCAATTTCTAATCATGAAGCTTGGGCAGGGCTGACAATGAAGGTATATTTTTTTCGATATTTCTCACTGTTTCCTCCTATTTCCCAAAAGTTATCAAGTTCTTTCACCTTATTTGTAGTTAATGGATTACATGGTCCCAGCTGTAACTTCAGAGGGGTGGACTGAAGAAGTTCTCACAACAATCGGCATTCTTTCTCTAATTCTGCACCAGTCTACAAAACAGGCACTAATAGAAGCTTCAAAAACTATTCTTTTGAGTGCTCATTTGATCTCAACAGTTAATACTACAATCTCAGAAGCCTGTTCAAAGGGACATGCTCTCTTTGACCATGATGAAGGAACAAGAACAGGGGAGGTTCTCATATTTTTGCTCTTGTTGCTCTTCTTCTCTATGAGAAGGTAATCAATCACATGTCAAGTTATTCAGAAAAAATATATACTTCATTGCTAATTGCAAACTAACTTTGTTCTTGTGCCAGTGCACGAGCTATTCTACCAGGTACTATCGACTTCCAAATTTTGCTAGACGAGGGTAAGAAAATGCAGCCATTATCCTATGTCAGCATTCGGTGCCATGATTTGTGCAAGTTGATGCATTTTGGATCCCCTCCAGTGAAACTAATTGCTTCATTTTGCCTAGTGGAATTATTTACTGGAATATCAGATTATATAAGTATAGAACAAGGTGATTTGAAATTTAGAGAAGGCTACATGCAATCACTTTCTGCCGTATTAGAAGGCCTTATATTTTCCAGTGACATCAGAGTCTCGATGAATTGTTCCCGATGTTTATCGACTCTCATGGCATGGGAAGAGTTCGAAACTGGATCTACACCTTCTGGAAAGAATAATTGGTGCCGATTGATAGTAGAGGAGCTGGTCATGTCTTTGTCGACTCCAAGTTTGACATCAAACTTGTTCACGATTCATCACAAGCCTGCAGCTAATGTTGCAGTTGCATTGCTAAGACTGAGCAAAGTACCTCCATGGATGGCTAAAGTTTTTGATGATTGTTCCATATCTAGTATAATTCAGAACACATCACCAAATAATATCAGCACCGAATTAGTGTTTTTGTTTCGTGAGCTTCTAAAATCTGGGTATTTGAACTCTGCTCAAATTGCTGATCTAAATCGAGCATTCCAGGTAACGAAACAGCATCTAATCAATTCGATATTTCCTTCCCTTTTTGTTCAGCATTATAAGTTCTAACTTCTAAGATATCATTAAATTTAACATTCTCTATCGTCTTTTAGGCATGCCGGAGGCACATATATACAGATGAAATTCATGATAAAATAGAAGAGCATAGAGATAACACAGCATTAGACCTCGACCATGTAGGGAAAGCTCGTGCGTTTCTCTTTAACCTCTTGCCATCTCAGCAGCTACATTTAGAAGTGGGTTTACGGAGATCTCAAAGTTGGAAGAAAGATCTACTAGAAGAAATGGAATTATTCACCAAATGCCTTATGGAAGAGGATGAAAGGTAAATATTACCTTCAAATATTCTTCTCATATTACCCATTCTTGTAGTTCTTGACATGTAGGTAACTCTTTCTGATTCTGTTAATATATTTACTTAATTGTCTGAGTCTGAACTATATTAACCAAAATGGAGATGACATCCTAAACAATTTGCTAAGTGCTAACATACAATCTGTGATCAGATACTACACCTTTGATATTTAACATACAATCTCACTACTGAATTTTGTTTAGGAATTTAATTGCACAAATACAAACTAAGATGCAATTAAAAATAAAAGAACAAGTATAATATTGAAAACAAGAACTCTTTATATTCCATTACCAAATGTACTATCTCTATAAGTCTATAACAAAGAGAACCAAATGAAAGAAGACTACAAAAAGGGTATCTCTTTTCTCTAATCTATCACTCCCATTTACAAAATTTCGATTAATATTTCATTTTTGAAGAGAATGCTCAAGGACCAACCTCAACCGGTTTCCCAATGCATTCAACTCCGCAATCCTTTGTTGCTGCCAACGCACTCGAAAACTCTCCTTTTCACCACCTTGAACCTTCCTCCTCGCCTCCGTTAAACATTTCTCGAATACATCCATCACCGCATTCCCCGCCACTTTCCCTATTTTACCCTCCACGTTCTCTTCCACCCAATCTCCACCGCCAAGATCATCTATACCCTCCTCCCCTTCAAATTCCACCTTCACCTCACTCAACTTAAATTCTCCATCATTCTCATTATCATTATCCTCTACATCAAACGCACCCTCTCCTTCAATCTTTACCTCATCATCGACGTAATCCACCTCTACATCGACACCGTTATCGTCATCTTCATGATCATTAATCACCGAAAGTGTTGGCGAAAATTCGACTTTAACCCCAAAAAGACTCGACATTTCCCCCTCACCAACATTATTACTACAATTCAAATTTCCAACATTTCTCGCCCCATTGAACGGTGACGTGGCTGCATAATCACTATGCCACAACCGTTTCGACAGGGCGTAAAGGGCCCGATCGTGTAGGGACAATTGAGATGGATCCAGACCCTTGGACAATCGGGTCGAAATGATCCGAAACTTCTTCCGGAGCCTACGGAGCTTTTCGGAGAGTTGGGAATTGGTGTAAGGCTGTGCCATGGTGTTGGAAAACCGGGCGTAGAAGATACCTAGATCCCGGGGGAAGGATAGGTTGTCGGAGGAGCAGTCGAGGAGGCCCTGCAAGAACCGGATCTCGTCGGGTTCGGTCCATATACGGTGGAATTTGAACGGCGGCGGTTTAGGGTCGGGTTGGATTAGGATTGGGTCCGGGGTTTTGCGTTTGATTGGGAGTTTTGAAGCGGAGGGTTTGTGTTGGGATGGGGTGGAGTCCATTTTCATGGGAAAGAGGTTAGGGTTCAATACAGTAGGTTGGCTCAAGATTAACCAGTAATTACCGTTTTAACTGCAGCAGATTTACATTACAAGGGTCATTAGGTTTTTATTGGGACAATTTTTTTATTGCATTAACCAATTTTCTAATATGGGATAGAATTATTTCGTGCAGATATATAATATTTGATGTGGTGCAATCAATTTAGTTTGACCAAAATACATAACATTTGATAATATTATTATGTGTATATCGATTGCATAGAAATAATTTATTTTCTTAATACGTTGGGTTGAAATTACTTTTTGTTACTAATTAATCACAAAATAATGTAGCTGTGAAGCCTGTGATCGGTTATGTGATTCATTAAGTTTTGACAAAAGTTCTCTGTTTTCAATTTTTATTTTTGATTGATTATTTGGATTTGCATTGCTTTCGGTTCAACCAACGACTAAGTTGAAGGGTTATTTGGTTATAGGCTTATAGCACTAGATGAGTAATTAATTGTCTGATGAAATTTCCTTGTTGAAACAAAGTAATGTTTTAAATAGTGAAATTTAATATTTATTGGAAAAATATTTGATATAAACAACGAAGAAGAAAAATTAAGAACATAATAATTACATTAAGTAGACAATTCATAAGAAAAGATAAAAAGTCCAATTTCAACTTTCGTTTTCACCACCCTTTGCACGACAATTTGGAGATATGAGATAAAGAGAACATATAAGGCCATCTCCTATGTATCCCTCAGCCCAAGTACAGTTTCCCCTCACTCAGTCCAGCTTTCCCTCAGAATCCAAGTTCAGTTTCCCCTTTCATTTTCATAAGTCATCTAAAATGTATCAATATATCAATTCCATTTAATTAAAATTCTCAATTTTCCCCACTCTCACTTAATAATAATAATAATAATAGCAATATTAATAATAATAAAAATTAACTCGTATGTGAAATAAATAAATAATTAATAACAATAAAATATAATTAAGATTGACAATAATAATAACAATAACAACCAATATTTAAAAAAAAAAAAAACACAACAATACAATAATTAAATAGTTGACAACCGTCAATTTCGAAAGGACTTAGTTGAACATGTGTGGACAATACACGGTCCAAATGGCGATCATATGTAATCGTATTTATTTTAGATGTTTAATTGTTAGGGTTATGTCGCTTTTTATTTAACGAGTCATATGTAATGTTCATTAAGTTCTTTTAAGGTTTATTATAAAAAAAAAAAGTTCGTTTAAGGTTTCATTTTTATTAATTAAATTAAATTTGAGTTTCTAATAATTAACTTTTAGAGGAATTTTAAAATTGGTGCACAATAATACAACAATTAAATACTTGATTGACATGATTTAAAAATTATAAAAATAATTTAATATTGACATTAAATTTTCCAACATAATAGTTACATTAAATTTGATTTTATTAAATAAAAGTTACATTTTTATACTAAAATTAACTTTTTAAAAATAGTACACAAATTAAATAAAAGTAAGATCAAATAAGACTTACATTTTATTAAATAAAGTATTTAATTTTTTTTTAATTTATAGGATTTTTTATTAAATAAAAACAAAAAAACAAAAAAAAAAAAATAAGGCCACCTACTGGCCTATGCGGGCTAGTGCGTTCACTCGCCTGCATAGGCAAGTGATGCCTCTCGATCGGTGAGGCAAGTTGGCTTGCTTGCCTCACCGATTCAATTGCCAAATGACCCCCCAACCCATATTTCCCTTTTCCACCCATCTATACATTTTTCTTCCCCTCTAAATCCAAAAATCCCCAAATCCACCTTCCCCTCTTTACATAGGAGATGCCCTAAAATGGGCAAATTTAGATTATTGATGTACCAAGTCCTAGAATTCTCAAAACAAAATAAAAATGTACCAAGTCCTTTACCACATATAAATAACGTTAAGACATACGAAGAAAATGTTGATCGACTAACTCGACCATCTTATTTTGTCGATCAAGAACTATAGTCAAAGCAGATCAAATTACATAAATCGATATCGACCATCTTTATGTGCAAATTTGTAGCTTATCGAATGAATACGTGTGTCACTCTACCAATTAGCATACAACAGGATAACGGGGTCAGTGGTCGATATGGTCTAATATCGACCAGGACACTCTACAATCAAAATACCCTCAAACGTCTGAGAACAAAGTATAAAGATAAAATATTATATCATCTCGTCAGAATTTTTTCAGTTGCTAACAAAGTATAAAGATTAAATAACTACTAATACTAATAATAAATAAAGATAATATCCACACTAATGTGAATCGAACATAAGAGGTCTATTTGAATGGGTTTTGACTCGATATAGTGGATCTCGATTTAAAAAAATGGTATTGGTGGTTTCAATGAAACTTTTGAGATCTCATTTGAATGTTGGATTTTGTGGCTTGAATAAGTTGAAACTCCATTTGGATTGAGTTTGGATGTTGGTGTTTAAGGGAAAAAGTAGGTGGTAGATATCAAATCAATATTTTTTTAGTGAGATTTGGAGGAAAAAGTAGGTAATAGGTATAAAATAAATATTTTATAGGTTTGAAGAGATTGAATGTAAGTCTCTAAATAGGTTTTTGAAGATTATATGAACTTAGTGAAAACTCATTTAAAAGGATTTTTACTCGATCTCGTTAAATCCGTGTGACCGGGCCAAAACTCATCCACTTATAACCAGGATATCTTTGTCGAGTTTAGGACAATATCCTCGAATATCACATCCACAACTGATATTCTTCATCCAGAAAGGGGATGATTATCATTTTACGTGAATAGTGGAACTTATCCTTTGGTCAGGTACTCTTAAATTTTGGTACTTATCTTTATCTCTTTCAGAAAATAAATTATTTGCACCCAAAAAAAAAAAAAAAAATTTACATTATTCTACTATTATTATTGGAGCACAAGACAGAAATATATTTTATGTTTTGTCTAACTTCCAAGAAAATTTGTATATCATTTTAACTTTAAAAATCCACACTATTTTGTGTTTGATTTTAATTAACACAATCAGTCTACGTAGAATTTAACTTTTGATTTTTGACGGAATGACAAGATTACCTTTATGTATTAGTCTTTTTTTTTGAAAACCCAAGTATATTACTTATGTTGAATGTAGTAATAAAAACCAAAAAATAACACAAGTTTTTTTTGGAGTTAGATTTTTGTCTTTTGTTCGTACAACTATAAGTATCAGGAGTAAAATTTGTCATATCAAAATAAAAATATGAATAAACACTTGCAATATTTGCGTTTAACCAAACTTTCTTTTTTGGAAATGTATTTAACGCTGATTTGAGAACACATAAATTTTTAAAAGTTAAAATAATACAAAAATTTTCTAAAAGTTAGACAAAGAAGTTATGGGTGTTTTTGTCATTAGTTCATTATTGCAATAACAGCAACTTTAGTGGTTGCAACCCGCCAAAGGCAACTAATTTATTTGTTATTTCATATTCATATTCTTTTGTTATACTCCCTCTGTCCCAAATTATTTGTCGTTTTACATATTTTCACACATATTAATATACTTATTACATAGTCTCACTTTTATGGAAAAAATAAATTATATACCTCAAATACTCTTATTTTTTATTTATCTCACCATTAGCTATTTACACGTTATTCAAGTTTTATACTCTCTTTCTTATTTTTTCTCTTATATACATAAAATATGTAATTAATAGTATATTTAAATCCTAAAATGACAAATAATTGGGGACAAATTTTTTTATATAAAAATTAATAACTTGGGACAAAGGGAGTATATAATAACGTTGGCAATTAAGGGGCCATAGGCAGATCTTGTGGTTGAAATTCTGATTCAATCTTTTCATGGTCCCTCACCTGAAAATTCTGAAGCTATTTATCAATTCTCCTCTTCTTTTACAACAACTACTATTACTGCAGGTTTCTCTCTCTCTCTCTCTCTCTCTCTTTCTCTCTCGACGAGGTTAGTGTTTCCTCAATTTCGCAGCTTTATCTTTTGCTTATAATGAAACTTTAATGTTATACTTCTGCTAATTGTATGATCGTGCTTCTTCGTTTCGTGTTTTAATTTATTGTTTGAAGCTTTAATTAGGGTTTTATTTGGGATTTCATTTATTTATTTACTTGTGCATTTATTCAAATACTTTAGGAGTTCACTCTTAAGTGCTATTTGAAAATCATGAAGCTAAGGGTGGCATTTTGGTGTGTTGGACTCAGACTGAGTATAAATTACAAAATGGGTCGGGTCAAGAAAAATAATTACTGATCGGGTATTAATGTGCTGTGTCAGTGGTTGCTATCTGAATGTTAATAGTTATCTTGGCTTCTTATGTGTGGTTTCCTTAATTTGACCTTGTTTGTCGAGTTAGACCCAAATTTTGACATTGCCTGTTTTAGCATAATAATAAATTTAAGGTTGGTTTAGATTGGTTGCGGGTCAACCCGCCATTTATATGATGTAGTCAATGTCGAGGAAGACTTCAGTTCATTAGTATGTGTTGGATATCACATTTGTAATTCTAATTCATAAGTTCAAAGAGATTACACAATTCTTGAGCCTTATTCATGTTTTCGATTAACTAGTTATGAAACATTAGATGAATTAAAATGATTGGAGTTCATGTGATCTAGGTAAGCTATTAATCTGTGATGATGCTAATGATTTTCAAATGTTATAAATATGAATATTCTACATTCATTGAGTTGTAAAATAATTTGGTACAACTGAACTGAATACAGCAAGCTGTTGTTATGTGCTTATGTCACCAGAAGTACCTTTTAGGCATTATGTTTTAGTTCTAGTGAGTAGTGCTAAATTTTTACTAACAAGCTTCCTAGTAATTCAGTAAGAACTATTTTGCTTCACTCTTCATATGTGATAGTATCAACGATTATTAGTTCCATTTCGTCAATATCAAAATTGTGAATAAACTCCGTGAAATGTCATCTTAACTGACTATATAATCTTCTTTGACTCAACAGCCTTCAAAACTACTCGAAAAATTTCTAGCTTGGGTAGTTAAGTCTCGTTGTTGATTGTTTCTCCATCTTTAACTGAATCAAGGCTGCTGCATCTGGAGCTTCGTTATTTTGTGAGATCATGGCCAAACCAAATGGGGTTATTTATTCATCAGCCAAAACTCCACAAATATATAATATGAGTCAAGGAGTCAACCATTATAAACAAAACAATCAACATCTCTCATTGTTGAAACTGAAGTTCCGTAACAAGGGAGTATGGCCTTTAGGTGGAAAACTAAGTGGATTTATTGGATCTCAGAGATCTTCGTTGGTGTGTCAGTCAAGAGGAACTCATAATACAGAAACGAAAGAGAGTGTGAGACATGGTGATCGTTTGAATAACTCCAGGTATCCATATTTCTTAACCAAATTGTGCAGTGAAATATCCCATTTTCTTGATTCTGTTGTTTTAAATTTCAGTCTCTTGAATGGGCATGTTTCAAGGTTATCTAGATTTCATTGTTCTATCACAGATTTTGGATGGATATCCTGTGTTTTAATTGTTAAGATTGCTTGAGTTGAGGGTAATTAAACCTCAATTACTGTGTTTTTTTATTCTTTTTTCTTTCTTAGTAATCATGCTTATCTTATCGGTTGATATATTGTTTTTGCATCAGTCCTCAGAGTGGAGATGAGCATTCCATAGAGACTGCGAGAAAAATCTCTTCAGCTCATGGATTAGCTGAAGCATGCAAATTTGTTTACAATGATGCAAAATTCATGAACGAAAGGGCTAGAAATGACATCGTACTTCTTTCCCGGTAGAAATAATTTCAAACTGTATTAGCATCAGCAATTAATCAGGATTTCAGTGATCTCTTAGTTTCATTTTTTTTTTATGCTTTTACCAAGTGGAACTATTTTTCATAAATGGGGTTGTTAAGAGAGACCTTTTCTTGGGGCTGGCTCTAATACCACTTCGGAAACTGCCTTAATCCTCATTGAAAAAGAATTGCTAAATTGTATATTATGTAGTACCTGCTGATAATTCAAATTTTGAAATAGAGGCATAATGAGATTGGATGCTCGTGCACGACAAGATGTTGCAATTCTCGGGTCGGAGTTCCTTAAGCTTGATGGTAAGAATTCCTATGCTATGGTACATTGCGATTGCGACTTTAGAAAATGGACCTTTTTTATGAGCTACTACATGGGCTTCAAATTCAAGCACATCAACTCCCATTAAGTTTGTAAGGAAGTAATTTGGCAGATTGCTGAAATGCGTGAATAGGATAACATTAAGAGCAAATTAGTTATTTAACTATACATGAATCTCTCAGACGTAACCACTATACCACATGAAAAGTTCTTTACCAATGAAAGTACTAATATGAATATTTTTGGTGAAGAGGCCAAAAGATATAAAATGAGTTTTTCTCCGACTATGGTTAATCATTTTATTAACATTTTTGTTTGGTAGCAAGAGCTAGAGAAGATACCGAGAAAATTGATAATGATGTAAAGAGAAAAGCCGAAAGGCTTCATCATGTTGCCACTGTAAGTAATCTCCTCCTAATATTTCTAAAAAAGATAAAGTCTCTGTCCTGTTACTGTACTAACTAGTATTGTTTGGGGCAGATTCTGAAAAAGAAAGCCCAATCTAGATTAAAAAGTGTTGCGGACAAGCACTGGAGTGATGGTGCATTAGAGGTGAACTTGTGCTTGAGGAGTGCCTTCAAAACTTCTTTGATATCTATGAATATTTTACACAATGAATCTTGAGTTAATTGGGTTTTCTTTCTTTGTATGTTACATAATTTTCTTTTGTTTGTTCTTGATTTTTAAATGAAATATAATATGCTTGTTCATGTTTTCAGGCTGATTTAAAACGAGCTGACCTTGTTGCCAAGCAACGTGCCATGGAAGATTCACTAATGGCTTTGGAGGTATTCTTATTATACAGATTTGCTTTGTTTGTTCACCCTATGGGAAAGCTTTTATTATCCAATAACGACTAGAAAACCTTTGATTTGTTATTTTCTCGATTTCACCCACACCTTCCTTCACAAATGATACTCTGTTTTTATTAATGTTTTGAGAATTCAGATTTATGTTTGTTGGAGTTGCAGTTTGTCAAAAATATTCATGATATAATGGTGAACAAAATGAACAGATTGTAAGTTTTTATATCTTCCATGTTATTCAAATTTGTACTGTTATTACGTTACCAAATTGCCATCGCTTGCATAGAAAACGAGATTCTACAAACACTAGTGAGGTAGGAAGGCGTATAACACTTGAAAAGAATGGGAAAACTCTCGATTTCTTTCCTGGAGATGTATCTACAGATCGTATTGATGCTATTCAGGTTTGCTTTTATATTACAAGAAGCGTCGTTGAGTTAGAAAACTTAATCTTAAACCTTACCCTTTTCTTGGTTTGCTTGTAACGTTTAGGAAGCTTATCAGAGTATAGCCTCTGCTCTTTCTGAAGCTGATGGATTTGACTATACCGATCCTGAAGAGGTCTGTGTTCAAAAGAGTACTTCTAAAAAACAACCTCCTTCAGTAGAAACTATAATTTACATGCTCGTTTTTTATTGTATATATTTGGAGCAGCTGGAATTGCTGGTGGCAGCTCTTATTGATCTTGATGCAATGGATAGTAAAAGTAGTGTATCATTGTTGGTGGAGTGTTCAAGTTCTCCTGATGACGAGACCAGGTAGCACTACTTCTTGATTGAATGGATTGTAGATATAGATATCTCTACTATATAGTTTGCTAATTATACTTTCTGCAATGTGATTTAATAGGATCAGTATTAAAAGTGTGTTCTCAAGAGTGTCACTTGTAAACCAACAGATTGTTGTAGTCTATGTTGTCTTTTGCGTGAATATCAATAACTTAATAATAATCCACAAGCACTGTGGCTCTGTAATCAATCTCTTGAGGTTTGTTTGGTGCATTCATAATCAATGAGGTAACAAGCCATATATTGTATGTACTAAATCTAATGATTAATGAATATATTTAGTGGCACATACAGGCTAATTAGTTTGGTTTAAAGTAATCTAGTTACTTGATTTGTCATAGGATATCTATTGCAGGGGAAAGCTTTTATATTCATTTTGAGGTCAAAAGAACTTCAATCATATAACTACAAAGTTGGACACCGCCCACGTCTTGCTTGTATTTATGATGACAAATTGCCAACGTATTCTTGAATACATAAATATCAATCTAGTGATAATGAACCTTTACGGTTAATCTGTTTTCTGTGCCATATGCCTAAGCAGGTTAGTTCTAGGGTTTAATTCTAAGAGAAAATCTTAAGATAGTTCAAAGTACTGAAAAAGTTCTGCTGCTTTTCAGTCTTCATTAAGATAGTTGTCTTCGTGTCTAGGATAACTGCTCTGTTTTGTGCCCTCTTATCTATGCCATCTTCATCAGTCACCTTTCTCGATCCGTTAAGCCGTTTCCCAGACCAGTTTATTTTATCTTGTTGAGTTTTCTTTCTAGCAAATCTATATGTTTATTTCTTAAATTGTGAAGGTTTTTGAGCAGTGTGGTGCTCACGTGGATTTACAGGAATAAAGTAGTCTTTTATATTTGTTTTTCCAGCAATTTGAGTTGTTGATCTAAATTGTGGTAGTTGTTTGACATTGAGAAGACCGCACCGTTAAACAAGTAACCATAGAAACGACAGAACCCACTACTTCTTTATCCATTTAATTTCTAGTTCATTTCTTTAATTCACTATATTTTTGCACCTAGCAAAAGAAAATTTCTTATTACGCAGTAAAATACCTTAAAAAAAATATCGTGGTCCGTGAGGTTGTATACTGTTTTGTTGACCGGTTCTTCATCTGAAGTCTTCTTGTGAAGTGGGATCCTCATCTGTTTGTTTGGTTTCATGGAAAGTCTCCATTTGATTGTCCTATTTTGGGGTGTGTTTGACTTCACAATTAATTGTTGTTATTATTTGTTTTGATCTGGTGGATTCACTCTTGGTTTGGCATTGATGGTCAACAATAGCTACTAGTGACATCCACTTGTTATCTTTGTTTGTATCAAATATCGTCTCTTGAAAGCTTAGAGCTTAGTATCCTGTCTCTTGAAGGGGAGTGCTAGAGTTAATCATAGTTAGGTCGTTAAGTTATCGTAAGAAGTATTAAGTGAATCATAATCTGTTCTATTGTGATGATGAGCAGGAGAGCATTAGCTAACGCGTTATCAGCTGCCCCGTCAATGTGGACTCTTGGAAATGCTGGCATGGGAGCTCTACAGGTAGTATGTATAGCCTATTTAATATTCTCAGTCCCTTAACTAAGGCCTTACTTAAATTGCACGAGAGTCGTGATCAATTCTGCATATTTTTGGTTACGCAGAGACTGGCTGAAGATAGCAATCCTGCAATTGCTGCTGCTGCATCCAACACCATCTATGAATTGAAGAAACAATGGGAGATTGAGGAAGGAGATAGCTGGAAATTCATGATGAACAAAACCTCGACTGAAGATGACGAGGAGGAAGACGACGATAATGGGACAAGCTAGGGATTTCATATTTCATATGATGTAGATAGAAGGGAGGGGGTGACTGAATATAATTCTTAGATTAATAACACTAATTAATTAATAGAATTTACTTACTAATGTAATTTAACAGATGCTATGTTCAAGTCTTTGAATTTGAATCTACTGTATCTTCCATGTAATAAAGCAAAAGCTTTATTTTGTGTGTGTATTTGTATTTTATCTTGAGATTAAGAATAATATATTTTGCTTTTAAGATACAAAAGATTTCCAGATACTTGAATATTTAGATTACTTGTGTTGCTGTAATCATAAAAGTGATTTTTTAGGTTCATTTTTCAGTGATTGGTGACCTAGGTATTAGCATTGGATGAAACATTCAGAAAAGTTAGGTAATTATAATACTCCTATATAAGTTTATTTGGACAGATGGTTATGGTTCAAAATTAAATCAAGCTATTTGATATTGAACTCAAGCTCATTCGATGAAAATTCGTTTGAATTTGGTTCGTAAAACAAATCAGATAAACTAACCTATCTTAAACATTACATATATCAAGGTGTACATGGTACGGTATTGTGGTTTTATTAGTTAAATCCGTACCATATCAATTTTTGAGGTTTTTAATATTCAAAACCAACGCTAACTTTTGAATACCATATCAATGCACTCGGTACAGTACGGTCTTGTAGTTCTAGAAATATTTTGCGTCATACTATTTTCCTCTTATAGTCGACTCCTCGACTGATAGTAGGAAAAAAAAATTCCAATGGAATAAGCTGGTTATTTTTTCTCTTTTTGTATAATATTTTACAATTGAACGAGTTACATAATAATATCTTAGAACTGTTTTTGGTTTTTCCATGGTTTTCATCATTTTCGAGGCACTTCTTACATATTAAATGGGAACCTCTTCCAATTGGTAATCAAACATTGGTTCACTACTTATAATATCTTATAAATGACTTAGCCTTAAATACAGTAAGTCATTAAAAAAAATGACTATAATTTATTTGTCATTCGTTATTTCTTTTAATGGTGTAATTATTTACTAGTTAGTTTTTTATGTTTCAAAATTTTATTTTTGGACTATGTGTCATAATGATATGTTGTAAGATAATAAATCTTAAACTTTATTGAATAAATTATTAAATAATTAATTTATTTTTGTTTACGATATGGTACGATTTTTTGCAGTATCCAATTTTCAAGACCTATACACTATATCAAAAAATTCGATATGGTTTTCTTACGTACCATATGGATTTTTTGCGGTATCCAATTTTCAAGACCTATACACTACGGGTTTGAGAAAATAAACTTAAATTTCGTTACATTACGATTTGGTTCAGTAATGTACAATACGATCTCGAAAACCATATGCACCCCTACAACTACATATATTTGTTGCACACTTAAATTTACTCGAAAAGGAAAACTATGAATCCATCCAAACCAGATTCTATTTAGGCCATCTCCAGCGGTTGCATCCGGGGTCGGGCTGAGGTGGGAGAACGGTTGGAGATGGAGAGGGGCCGGGGCGGGGTTGTACGGCGGGGCGGCACGCGCCCCTCTTTAAAACAGGTGCCGCCAAGTGGCGGCACCTGATTGGTCTTTCCTTTATTTTTTTTTTTGTTTTTCTTTTAATGAATTAATGTGTGTATGGTTTATTTAGTGTATGTATGGTTAATTTTGTATAATTAATGTGTTGTATGTAATTTTAATTAATGTGTTGTATTTTAATTAATGTGTTATTGTAATTAATGTGATTTTATTTAATGTGTTATTTTAATTAATGTGTTATTTTAATTAGTGTTTTATTTTAATTAATGTGTTATTGTAATTAATGTGATTTTATTTAATGTGTTATTTTAATTAATGTGTTATTTTAATTAGTGTTTTATTTTAATAAATGTGTTATAGTAATTAATGTATTTGTTGGATAAGGATGAAGATGAAGGCACTGAAGACAATTTGTTAAGGGAGGTTTTGAAGGATTCCAAAACTTCAAGATTGGCTAAGTATGGAGTAACTTAGCTGATGATCCCTTAGAGGAATTTTGACTAAGTAAAGAAGACATCAGAAGAGTCAAAGTTTCAAGGTCCAAGACTTCTGATCTGCTGAAGTAAAGTTATCAGACTGATGAAGATCAGCCGACTCAAATCAGATTTGTTCAAGTTTGAGATCAGCCGAGTTCGCCATCAGACTTGTAGTTTCGTCAGCCAAGTGAAGAAGATCATGAAGTGTTCCCAACGGTAATAAATGCCCCTTGGAGTAATAAATGCTGAAGTACAATGTTATTAAAGACAAATGATTGAAGAAATGCTTCACATCAGCTGGGTGCATTTAATGCTGCCTGCAGAATAATACTGTTCATAGTACGGTCAGACTGCAAAAGAGCCGTTCGCGGATTTTAAGGACCAGTACTCGAGGAATTTGAATCTTGTCTCTCTTCAACGGACATTTTTCTATCCTCAAGTATAAATAGCTGAAAGAGACGAAGAAGAAACAAGCAACACACTTTCTGAGAGAAATTTCCGAAGCAAAATTCTTTAAGTCTCAAGAACAGCTCACTCATCAGCTGAGTCATTTGTTGACGAAAGCAGAGTTGAAGAATCAAGAAAAATACATCTTCTGAGTGATTTTGTAATCAAGAGTGTTGTGAGAAGTAGATATCCGTCTAAGTGAGTGATATTACTTCAGAGAAGTAGGATTTCTTTGTGATTTCTTACTGCGCACTTGTGGCCGTTTCATTTGTTGATTGGCGCAAGCAGAGTATACTGTAAACTTAGTGATTATAGTATAACCCAAGATCTGTGTGACTTGGAAGAGTGGACTAAAGGATATTCAAATCCATATAACCACTATAAAAATTGCCTGTGTTTTTGTTTGCATTTTACTTGCATATTTTCAGTTTGCATAAAACACATTCACCTAACTGTTTGAAAAAGATTTTAAAGGAGTTTATAAAACTGGGGAAAACATTTTTCAAACTACTAAGATTATTTGTGAAAAACACTTTGAAAATCCGCTGCAAGTACTCTAAGTATTAAAACTGATTTTGGCAAAATCAGCTAAGTAACAATCAGACGAGTGGTCAACAAGGCTGTTCAAAGATTTGTTCGCGAACAAAGTTGTAACTAACTAATCTGATCAGCTTAGTCTGTTCAGTTAAAGTGAAAGTTTTAAAGTTAAATTTGAAGAAAATTTTAAAGAGGTTTATTCACCCCCCCCCCCCCTCTAAACCTCTTCTGACCACTTGGGACCAACAAGTGGTATCAGAGCGGGTGGTTCATTTGAATCAGCTGCCTGATCAACGAGCTTGATCCAAGTGTTTTTCAAAGGCTTTCAAACTTTTTCAAAAGAGCATATTTTTGAAAAATCAAAACTTTTTGAAAAATGGATTGTATCAGTCATGTTCCCCCACATTGCTGGTATGTCCTTTGAGGACTGGAAGATTAGAATGAAAATCTTTCTAGCAGCCTATAATGACAACATGTACACATGTATCATTAAAGGTCCATTCAAATTCACCAAGACCATTATAGTAGATGAAGCTGAAATGGTGGTGGAAAAAGATCTGACAGCCGAAGAAATAAAGCTGTTCAATCTGGATAAAGTTGGCCGTTTCATCATGACCAAAGCCCTGGATAATGATCGGTTTGACAAGGTCAAACATTGCAAAACTGCAAAAGAGATGTGGGACAAGGTTCGTGACATGAGTGAAGGAAACGACGCCATCAAAGAGCATCAGCTCAGTGTTGCCTTGGAGAAGCTGGACAACTTCAAGATGAAATCTGGAGAGACCATTGATCAGATGGATACCAGGTTTACCAGAACATTGAATGAAGTTCTTAAGCTGGGAAAGACCTTTACTGACAAAGAGATCACCGTCAGAGTTCTGAAGGCCCTGCCCCCCAAGTTCAATATGAAGGTGACAGCTATGGAAGAATCAAGAGATCTGGGGAAGATTTCTCTTACAGAGCTGTTCTCCGTACTCAAGGCGTATGAGTATAAACTGCCTAGAATGGGTGTTGAAGAAACCTCAACTTCAAGTCCCACAGCTGCACTTGTTGCTGCTGAAAATCCAAGAAGACCAGCGCACAAAAGCAAAGATGTGGACTCATCTGATGAAGCATCTCTACTCAACAAGAAGGAGTACACTGCTGGAGATGTAGCATTATTGATGAACAACTTCAAGGAGTTCTATAAGAGAAAGATGAAAAACAAATACAATCATGCTGCTTCTACTTCTAAACCTAACTCTTCTTCTCAAGAGAAAGATGATTATAAAGCAAAACTAATGTGTTATAACTGCAGGAAATTGGGACATTTCATCAGGGACTGTCCATATCCAAAAGCAGAAAAATACACTGAGGAAGAGAAGAGAATCAGAAAGGAAAGAAAGCATCAAAGAGGGAAAGCAATGGTAGCTGAAGCAGAAAAGCTTGCTGCTGTCTACTCATCTGATTCAGATTCAGACACGTCTGATGAAGAATCTTCTGATGAAGAGAAACCTGCTCTCCTCTGCCTGATGGCTAAGGAATCTGATGACTCCGAGGATGAGGTAACTCCTCCAAATAATGAATTGTTTGATTCTCTAGAGCAAATGATGTTAAATAA
>CM064879.1:69379813-69564803 GCA_003313485.2 Penstemon barbatus | reverse complement strand
AGATCTGTAGGAATTAGGAAGAAAAACGAAGAGATTTTTGCAGAAAATTGCTCAAAATTCTCACAAGTACTTTTGAAATTTAGGGTGCGTAAAGAACGACTCGACTGATCAGATGAGAATTTATAGAGTTGGGGTATGTCGGTTTCCGTGATATCCGCCAACCGTTAGATCCGTTTTTCTGTCAGTGATGATCGTGCGGCTTCAGTTACGACCTTTCAAATTCAAAAGATATTTTAATGAAGAGCGGGAATATGTACCGCCCGACAGTTACTTATAAAAGCGTGTTTTGAATAAAACGTTTTAAGTAGCTCGCTTTTATTTAAGTAATCAGATGAGTATAATAAACACTTATCTGATGGACTACTGTCCTGATGACAATGCTGTTATCAGAGAATGCCAATATCTGATAACCTTCCTCAGCTGTTTGTCAATCCAGCCAGATAAAATAACTTTGATCTTCGATAGTTGAGTCTTCTGTTGAAAACATAACTTCGACTAACTGTCATTAACAGATTTCATCTTTAATTCAGAAGTACCGCTAGTCTTACACGTTCCCCCTGAGTTTAAGAATTCATAAGTTAACTAGTCTGTTGAAAGTTAATCCTTGAAGATAAGTATGATGAGTAAGCTGTTGAACTCTAGTCTTCTGATGAGTTCCCCCTCAGCTTATGCATCTAATTTTAATAATCCCAGTTCAGCTCTTAGAGTTGAAAACCTTGTCTCACTTAGAGGTTTTGTGAAGATGTCAGCAATCTGATTTTCAGTAAACACATATTCTATCATGACATTTCCTTTCTCCACGTGATCTCTAATAAAATGATGTTTGATCTCAATATGTTTAGTCCTTGAATGACTTGTAGTATTCTGAGTGAGACTGATTGCACTTGTATTGTCACAGTAGATTGGTATTCCACTGATTTTGATATTGTAATCTTCAAGTCGATGTTTCAACCATAAGATTTGTGCACAGCAAGCTCCAGCAGCTATATACTCAGCTTCAGCAGTAGATATGGATACTGAAGTCTGTTTCTTACTCATCCATGAGATCAGACGACTACCTAAGAACTGACAGGCACCTGTTGTGCTTTTTCTGTCAATCTTGCAGCCTGCAAGGTCAGAATCTGAATATCCAATTAGCTCAAATCCAGACTCTCTAGGGTACCATAATCCCAATTCTTGAGTGCCCTTAATATATTTCAATATTCTCTTGGCAGCTAAGAGATGAGATTCTTTGGGGTTTGATTGGAATCTTGCACAGACCCCAACAGAGTACATGATATCAGGTCTGCTGGCTGTTAGATATAACAGTGACCCAATGATGCCTCTGTATTTGGTTATATCTACTGATTTGCCATCTTCATCTTTATCCAAACGAAGACTTGTAGACATTGGAATTGTAGCAGTAGAGCTAGTTTCCATACCAAATTTCTTGAACAGATCCTTTGTGTATTTTGCTTGGCTGATGAAAATTCCATCAGGCAACTGTCTAACTTGCAAACCAAGAAAATAGTTAAGTTCTCCCATCATGCTCATTTCAAACTTGTTCTGCATCAGCTTTGAGAACTTATCACACATCTGTTGATTTGTTGAACCAAAAATAATATCGTCCACATAAATTTGCACAAGCAAAATATGTTCTTCCCATTCAATAGTGAACAAGGTCTTGTCAACTTTACCTTTGCGAAATCCTTTAATTAAAAGAAAGTCAGATAAAGTATCATACCATGCTCTTGGAGCCTGTTTCAGTCCATAAAGAGCTTTCTTCAGACGATATACTTTGTCCTCTTCTTGATAAGCTTCAAATCCAGGATGTTGTTCAACATAAACTTCTTCTTGCAATTCTCCATTGAGAAAAGCTGATTTCACATCCATCTGATAGACTGTGAAATTCTTGTGAGCAGCGTAGGCAAGAAAGAGTCTGATTGCCTCTAGTCTTGCTACTGGTGCAAAAGTTTCATCAAAGTCAATGCCTTCTTCTTGGCAGTAACCCTTGGCCACTAATCTCGCTTTGTTTCTGGTGACTTCACCATCTTCATTCATTTTATTCCTGAATACCCACTTAATGCCAATGACTCTTTGATGACTTGGTCTAGGAACTAAGTGCCAGACTTCATTCCTTTCAAATTGATTTAGCTCCTCCTGCATAGCTTCAATCCAGTTGGAGTCACTAAGAGCTTCTTCAATCTGTTTAGGCTCAATTTGAGATAGAAAACTAGCAAACATAGCATCTTGTGCAGCAGCTTTTCTTGTTTTCACTCTGTCTAAAGGATCACCAATCACTAACTCTGGTGGGTGATTTCTGAGCCATCTGAGATCAGGTTGCAAATCATAATGTTGTCCTTTGTCTTGATTTTGCAACACTACTGTTGGAGATACATTAGTAGTCTGTTGAACATTTGCAGTCTGTTGAACAGTCTCTGGTCTATCAGCTGTTTGCAACTCGTCTGTTAGACAATCAGCTCTGTGATTTTGAACAGCACTTGAGTCATCAGCTGAGTTGAGATCAGGTAGTATGATGGGTATATATTCTTCATTCTTTCCAACATTCATCTTCTGTAAATCAGTAGACAGATCTTGATTAACATTTTGATTCTTTTCAGAAGATTGACTTGGCTCATCAAATACTACATGAATGGATTCTTCTATTAGTAATGTTCTTTTATTAAAAACTCTATAGGCTTTACTAACAGTAGAGTATCCTACAAAGACAGCTTCATCAGCCTTTTCTGCAAATGCAGTAAGGTGATTTTTCCCATTGTTCAATACAAAACATTTACAACAAAAATCCTTAAAGTAATGAATGTTTGGCTTCCTATTGTTCCAAATTTCATATGGAGTCTTGTTTTGGTGCTTGTTGATCATGCATCTGTTTTGGGTAAAACATGCTGTATTTGTTGCTTCTGCCCAAAATCTTTGTGGCAGCTTTGCTTCAGCTATCATGGTTCTGACAGCTTCTTTCAGTGTTCTGTTTCTCCTTTCAGCAACACCATTCTGTTGAGGGGTTCTGGCAGCAGAGTACTCATGATGTATTCCTTTGATATTACAATACTCTTCAACAGTAGAGTTTGTAAACTCTGTCCCTCTATCTGATCTGATCTTCAATATTTTGATACTCTTCTCATTCTGGATCAGTTCCATCAGATTTGTAAGATGTTCCTTGGTTTCACTTTTCTTCTTCATGAAAATCACCCAAGTATATCTTGAATAATCATCCACAACAGCTAGGCAGTATTTCTTTCCACCATTGCTGACTGGATCAATGGGTCCAAATAAGTCCATATGTAGTAGCTCCAATATTCTTCCAGAAGATTGATGCTTCTTGCTTTTGAACGATGACTTGATTTGTTTACCCTTCTGACAGGCGTCACAGAGCTTATCTTTGCTCATGACTGTTTTAGGAATCCCTTCTACCAAATCATTCTTGATTAATCTGTTGATGGTCTTGAAGTTTAAATGATTCATTCTCTTGTGCCATAGCCAACTTACTTCACTTGGTGCAGATGCAACCAAACAAATACTTGAATTCTTGTCAACAGAATCCCAGTCGACTATGTAGATATTTCCTTGTCGTCTTCCAGATAAAATTACCTTCTTTGTACCAATCTGTTCAACATAGCACTTATCTGTTGAGAAGATGACTGAATATCCCTTGTCACAAAATTGACTTATGCTCAGCAGATTATATTTGAGGCCTTTGACATATGAGACGTCAGATATCTCTATGTTCCCTCTGATTAACCTTCCTTTAGCTTTAATCTTGCCTTCTTTGCTGTCTCCAAATGTAACACTTGGACCATCCACAACAACTGCATCTGTCAGCTCATGTATGTTTCCACACATGTGTCTTGAACATCCACTGTCCAAGTACCAAATCTTCTCTACTTTACTCCTACTCATAATCCTATCCTACAAAACAAAAATAAAATTGTTTTAGGTACCCTTATTGAGAGGGTCCTGAAGGATTAGTTCCACCTTTGACAACCCAAGATGTTGATGTCTTAGGCTTCTTAGGTTTCTGAGTTTTGACAGGAGCATGAACAGTTTCATCATAATTATCAGATAAGTCATGTTGATGATCAGTATGATAAGAATAATGTTCATAAGCAGGGTAAGGTGCATGATAAGCAGGATATGCATGCATTGGATGAGCAGGATAAGGTGCATAGTAACTAGGAAATTGAGGTGCATGATACATAGGATGATATGCAGCAGGTTGCACATAATATGACTCATTTCCATACCAAGCATTTTGATTTTTCTTGTTCTTATGCTTCTTTGGTTTACTAACAGTTTGCTCATTAACAGACGACTTAGTTTTCTCACTAGTCTGATTAGTCTTAACCTTATCAGAAGACTTCCTAGGACTCTTCTGTTTGGGTTTACTAGTCTGTTTTCCTACACTAGGCTATTTGCTCTTTTTAGCCTTAGGAGATTTCTTCTCCTTTAATACTTTCTCAGATGAGGTAGGTTTAGAAGTTTGAACATACAAAATGACCTTACTATTGTCAGCAGAAATGAATTTTTCAGTATGGTTCAATTCTAGTTTATCATTTTCTAAAGGTGTCTCCTGTTTACTAGATGTAGGCATGGATGCAACAGTTGACTTATCATGAGACTCGATAATTTTCTCAAGTTCCATGATTTTTCCTTTATAGACCTCACATTCAGCTTTCAGAGATTCATGCTCTTGCTCAAGCTGTTTATACTCAGCTGATTCTTTAGGCTTTTCAGCTTTAAGTTTCAGTGAGTTATTTTGCTCTTTTAGCAAGCTCATCTCTTCCTTAAGCTTAACAAATTCTCCAGCAATAGTAGTATTATTTAACATCATTTGCTCTAGAGAATCAAACAATTCATTATTTGGAGGAGTTACCTCATCCTCGGAGTCATCAGATTCCTTAGCCATCAGGCAGAGGAGAGCAGGTTTCTCTTCATCAGAAGATTCTTCATCAGACGTGTCTGAATCTGAATCAGATGAGTAGACAGCAGCAAGCTTTTCTGCTTCAGCTACCATTGCTTTCCCTCTTTGATGCTTTCTTTCTTTTCTGATTCTCTTCTCTTCCTCAGTGTATTTTTCTGCTTTTGGATATGGGCAGTCCCTGATGAAGTGTCCCAATTTCCTGCAGTTATAACACATTAGTTTTGCTTTATAATCATCTTTCTCTTGAGAAGAAGAGTTAGGTTTAGAAGTAGAAGCAGCATGATTGTATTTGTTTTTCATCTTTCTCTTATAGAACTTCTTGAAGTTGTTCATCAATAATGCTACATCTCCAGCAGTGTACCCCTTTTTGTTGAGTAGAGATGCTTCATCAGATGAGTCCACATCTTTGCTTTTGTGGGCTGGTCTTCTTGGATTTTCAGCAGCAACAAGTGCAGCTGTGGGACTTGAAGTTGAGGTTTCTTCAACACCCATTCTAGGCAGTTTATACTCATACGCCTTGAGTACGGAGAACAGCTCTGTAAGAGAAATCTTCCCCAGATCTCTTGATTCTTCCATAGCTGTCACCTTCATATTGAACTTGGGGGGCAGGGCCTTCAGAACTCTGACGGTGATCTCCTTGTCAGTAAAGGTCTTTCCCAGCTTAAGAACTTCATTCAATGTTCTGGTAAACCTGGTATCCATCTGATCAATGGTCTCTCCAGATTTCATCTTGAAGTTGTCCAGCTTCTCCAAGGCAACACTGAGCTGATGCTCTTTGATGGCGTCGTTTCCTTCACTCATGTCACGAACCTTGTCCCACAGCTCTTTTGCAGTTTTGCAATGTTTGACCTTGTCAAACCGATCATTATCCAGGGCTTTGGTCATGATGAAACGGCCAACTTTGTCCAGATTGAACAGCTTTATTTCTTCGGCTGTCATCTCTGTCAGATCTTTTTCCACCACCATTTCAGCTTCATCTACTATAATGGTCTTGGTGAATTTGAATGGACCTTTAATGATACATGTGTACATGTTGTCATTATAGGCTGCTAGAAAGATTTCCATTCTAATCTTCCAGTCCTCAAAGGACATACCAGCAATGTGGGGAACATGACTGATACAATCCATTTTTCAAAAAGTTTTGATTTTTCAAAAATATGCTCTTTTGAAAAAGTTTGAAAACCTTTGAAAAACACTTGGATCAAGCTCGTTGATCAGGCAGCTGATTCAAATGAACCACCCGCTCTGATACCACTTGTTGGTCCCAAGTGGTCAGAAGAGGTTTAGAGGGGGGGGGGGGTGAATAAACCTCTTTAAAATTTTCTTCAAATTTAACTTTAAAACTTTCACTTTAACTGAACAGACTAAGCTGATCAGATTAGTTAGTTACAACTCTGTTCGCGAACAAATCTTTGAACAGCCTTGTTGACCACTCGTCTGATTGTTACTTAGCTGATTTTGCCAAAATCAGTTTTAATACTTAGAGTACTTGCAGCGGATTTTCAAAGTGTTTTTCACAAGTAATCTTAGTAGTTTGAAAAATGTTTTCCCCAGTTTTATAAACTCCTTTAAATCTTTTTCAAACAGTTAAGTTAATGTGTTTTATGCAAACTGAAAAATATGCAAGTAAAATGCAAACAAAAACACAGGCAATTTTTATAGTGGTTATATGGATTTGAATATCCTTTAGTCCACTCTTCCAAGTCACACAGATCTTGGGTTATACTATAATCACTAAGTTTACAGTATACTCTGCTTGCGCCAATCAACAAATGAAACGGCCACAAGTGCGCAGTAAGAAATCACAAAGAAATCCTACTTCTCTGAAGTAATATCACTCACTTAGACGGATATCTACTTCTCACAACACTCTTGATTACAAAATCACTCAGAAGATGTATTTTTCTTGATTCTTCAACTCTGCTTTCGTCAACAAATGACTCAGCTGATGAGTGAGCTGTTCTTGAGACTTAAAGAATTTTGCTTCGGGAATTTCTCTCAGAAAGTGTGTTGCTTGTTTCTTCTTCGTCTCTTTCAGCTATTTATACTTGAGGATTGAAAAATGTCCGTTGAAGAGAGACAAGATTCAAATTCCTCGAGTACTGGTCCTTAAAATCCGCGAACGGCTCTTTTGCAGTCTGACCGTACTATGAACAGTACTATTCTGCAGGCAGCATTAAATGCACCCAGCTGATGTGAAGCATTTCTTCAATCATTTGTCTTTAATAACCTTGTACTTCAGCATTTATTACTCAAAGGGGCATTTATTACCGTTGGGAACACTTCATGATCTTCTTCACTTGGCTGACGAAACCACAAATCTGATGGTGAACTCGGCTGAACTCAAACTTGAACAAATCTGATTTGAGTCGGCTGATCTTCATCAGTCTGATAACTTTACTTCAGCAGATCAGAAGTCTTGGACCTTGAAATTTTGACTCTTCTGATGTCTTCTTTACTTAGTCAAAATTCCTCTAAGGGATCATCAGCTAATTTACTCCATACTTAGCCAATCTTGAAGTTTTGGAATCCTTCAAAACCTCCCTTAACAAATTGTCTTCAGTGCCTTCATCTTCATCCTTATCCAACAGTTTTCTCATATTGAAACAAAAAAAAAAAATATTATTTTACTGGTTTAGTTGACACTATTTTTGCTAGTTAAACTTTTTTTTTTCCTTTTTTAGATTTTACTTATTTTTATCAATTTAACTTATATTTTACCGATTTCACATATTTTTAAATAAATTTCACTTGAATTTTCATTGATTTCACATTATTTCACAGGCTTTAACATTTTTTCAATGATTTAACACATTCTTCATACAATTCACCCGTTTCTAACTAATTTCACCAATTTGTTTCCCATGTTTTCACAAATGTCACCCAAATTTTCATCGATTTCACGTATATTTATTGATTTTACTGGCACTATTCATTACCTATTTCACCCATTTTTTCACCCACTTCACCAGTGTTCATAAATTCATCCAGATCGATTTCATATGTTTTCATCAATTACATAAAATTTATTTGTTGATTTTCATCCATTTTTTCACTTATTCACACGTTTTTCTCGAAAGATTTCAATGAAAATTTGAGGTAATATTTTTCATGTCAAATAAAGATTACTTAGTTCATTAAGTCATAAGCATTTTTGTTCATAGGTAAGATGCGATTCTACTTTATTAGATTTTATGATATTTAAGAGAATTTGATTTTATTAAGGAGTGACATATTGTACTAAATCTTTAAATGAAACAGATAATATTTTTTACATAACAACATATTGATAATACATTATCATAATTTTACATGTATATTTTAGCAACTATTCAAAATAATAGTTTTTTTTTTTTTTTTTTTAACATGTTATAGGAGAACAATAATGAATTGTAAAAGTGATGTAAGAGTTGATTTCTTAATTATTGGAATTGTTGTAGTAAATAACTATAATAAACCTTTATGTCTAATTTGAATATACTTTTATTTTTCTTCCATATTCATGGTGTTTGGTTAGGAGAAAATGAAGTTACAAATTTTCTTAACATATTTTCCAACCAAATTTTTTATGAGAAAATTTAAGGAAAATTTATGCCTAATTATAGTTTATTAATATACTTTACAATTTGAATAAGGGCATTTTTATCTTCACAAAAAAAGAAAAAAACTTAAATTATTCACATTTTTAGGAGTAGTATAGATATAGATATAGATTAGTTTTCAAATATAACTAATAGAGATTAGTGTAATATTAAAAAAACTAATAGACATTTATTCTTCATAAAAAAACTAAGTACAGTGGGTGGGTGCTAATGAAAAGTTAATCATTATTTTAACACATTTGTTGTAATATAATATGTATTTTGTAAATTAAATTTGAAACATTATAATTTTACATTAAATTGAGCAATACTTAAAGTTTTTTATTTATATTTTACATTTAAATGTATTTAATATATTGTGATTGACATTTTCAGGAATTTGTGAGAAAAATTTATATGAACTAGTAATTGTGAGGAAAAAGCGAGTCATTAAATGTTAACTAATATATCCTAGTATGTATTTTTTTACTTGATCTAGTTTGTACCATTTACATATTTATTATTAATCTATATAAATATTAACTAAACTCAATACAACTTATCAGCTCATCACCAATACAAAAACTATGATTGCACTGATTTGGATCGAACCGAGCTTGGATCAATCCTGGATTATGATACATATTAGGGCATCTTCATTGATGCCATCAATCTAAGTCCAGCTTCCCTTCAGCTCAGTTCAGCTTCCCTTCAGATTTTAAGTCCAACTTCCTCTTTCCTTTGTATAAGTCATCTCAAATGACTCAATCTATAAATTCCATTTAATTCCAATTCTCATTTTTCCCATTCTCACTTAATAATAATAATAATAATAATAATAATAATAATAATAATAATAATAATAATAGGGAAAATTGCTTTTTTGGTACCATAGGATATGATGAATTGCACTTTTGATACTATTGGATGTGAAAATGCAAATTTGGTACCATAGGATAGGTTTTCATTGCAATTTTGGTACCAAACTCAATTTTTCTACAAAGTTAATGGCAATTTACCCCCTACTAAATGCATAATGTTCAATTTAACCCCTCATGATTTAAAAAAAAAAAACATTTTACCCCTTGAAATTTTGTAAAAATTTCACATCGCCTCCCTGATAATTTTATAGGCGGCACTTAATCCACTTTTATTATGATAATGTGATTTTTTACCCATTGTGTTATGATAAATGTGGCAATTTATCCCCCTATGTTAAATAAAATAATTTGCATGCATACTCTCAATTTCAGCAAGTGAGTTACAATCCCCGGTTGAAGGGGGTAAATTGCTTCATTAAAATTTTACAGGGGGTAAATTGATTTTTTTCAAATTATAGAGGGATAAATTGAACATTATGAATTTCATAGGGGGTAAATTGCCATTAACTTTGTAGAAAAATTGGGTTTGGTACCAAAATTGCAATGAAAACATATCATATGGTACCAAATTTGTATTTTCGTATCCAATGGTACCAAAAGTGCAAGTCAGCCTATCATATGGTACCAAAAAAACAATTTTCCCAATAATAATAAAAATTAAACAATAATAAATAAATAAATAATAAATAACAATAAGATATAGTTTTAGATGTCTAACTATTCACCCAAGTGTTTCACTATATAATTGTTAGGGTTATATCGTTTTTAATTTAACGAATCATATGTAAGCTTCATTAAGTTCTTTTAAAGTTTCATTTTAATTAATTAAATTAAATTTGAGTTTCTAATAATTAACTTTTTAAAAAATAATACAAAAATTAACTAAAACTAAAATTAAATAAGAGTTATATTTTAATAAAGATTTTTTAAAAAAAAAAGGTTTTAAAATTGGTACACAGTAATACAACAATTAAATACTTGATTGACATGATTTGAGAATAATAAAAATAATTTAAGATTGACATTAACTTTTCCAAAATAATACACAAATTTAAGGAATTTAAGGATTTTTTTTATAAAAAAAAAAAGGTTTTTATTAAATTAAAACAAATTAAATTAAATTAAATTTGAGTTTATTAAATAAGAGTTACATTTTTAAACTAAAATTAACTTTTTAAAAATAATACACAAATTAACTAAAACTAAGTAAGAGTTACATTTCATTTAATTAGGTATTTTAAAGGAATTTTTATTAAATAACAAATAAAAAAAACAAAAATTTCAAAAAAAAAAGGGTCAACAGGTAGCCGACAGCTAGGCGGACAAGTGCGTGAGTGCAACGCACTCGCCTGCCCAGCGAGTGCATCACATCGATGCATGAGGCAATGGGAACACCCATTGCCTCATGCATTGAGCGATGGATTAATTGTGGAAAGTGAAAAATGCATTGATCACCCCTTGAATCAAAAAACTTCACACATTTCACCCACTTAAGTTTTTAACTCCTTTCCCTCGAATCATAGGAGATGCTCTTACCATCCCTAATGAAAGTTGGTACACAATACAATTAATATCTAAGGAATCAAATTTAAATATTAAATAAAGTCTTGATTCCTTTTAGCTAAAAATTAAAGTCCTAAAGCCAATCTTTGTTGCCATAAAGAGCTTAAAGTAAAGCGTATGATCCTGGGAATAACACTTGATGTTAATTTAAAAGCAAATAAATATATAGATATATATAGACATCTTTTGGAACCCACAACTAATTGGTGCATTAAACTTCTATATATAATTCAAATAACGTTACAAATAACTAAGTGTGAATATATGTGTTTTCTTGAGAAAAAAAATATATATACATATATGTGTGAAGATGGGCACAAGATCCTCTGTACCACAATTTGTGTACCATAATGGTGTATCACAAATAAGTAGTTGACACATGTATATTTGATAATTATTATAATTATCACATGTACATGTGTCAAATATTTATTTGTGGTACACAAATTGTGGTACAGAGGATTTTCACCCGTGAAGATGAGTTATGTCGAGTCCAATTAAACAGTACATTATTAATTTAAAAGTTAATCGTATTTTTCGTCATTCTTATGGGCCAACTCTTGCACATTCGTTTCTTTTAAATTTTTCGAAATTGATTTGTCCCTCTTATCAATATAGTGTAACACATCCGTTATTCTTAAAATTTTTGTAGCAGATGCGTCCCTCTTATCAATGTAGTGTAATATTGACGAATGTGTTGAAATAGACTCATAAGAAAAACGAAAAGTGCGATTCACTCTTAATGATCTATATATCGAGTCCAATTTTTTTTTAATAAAAATAAACAATGAGTTAGCATCATATTCATAACCAAGTTTCGAACTTGATTTCCTTCATTTGACCAAAAATTGAAACTACCGCCACGAGAAATAATTTCGTGCACCATTTGGTACTTCTAAATTCAAATGAATAATTAAATTATAAAATTTGAATTTTTTTAATGATGTGATACATCGTACATCAATCAAAAAATGTTTTCCAATGGCCACCACCACCACCCGAGTTAAAGTAAAATAAAAAAAAAGGAAATCATATTACCACGTCAGCAATCCTAGTTATTTCATTTCCCCCGTTTATATCCGTCCGATCAAGAAAATCCTCACCGTCCATTTTCTTTACATTTTCATTTATTATTTTCGGAAACGGCACTAACTTTTTTCCATCAAACCCTCGTAATAATTTTGTCGATAAGCTCCTTTTCCTTTCTCTCTCTAAAAGCAAAAGTTGAGATTTTTTCTACTGTGAAGCCGACCCCTCACGTTTTTTGTTTCTTTTTCTGTTTTTTCTGGGATTTTTTTTTGTTTCTGTAGTTTCAGAGCACAGAAGCTTCAATGGCGACTGAAGAGCTCAACAAGCTTCCTTCACTTCCATCATACCCACAGGTGAAATAATATACAATTTTTTTTTACATGATTTTTTACCAGTTTTGCTTTAAATTTTAGGTATTTATTATTCAGTGTTGAGGAACAGTGAAGATCTTCACAATTTTATAGAAACCCCTTTGTCTCAGTCTATAGGGTGCGCCCTCATTCTTGTAATTTTTTATTTCTTGAGTTGAAAAATTAACTTATGGAATTACTGAGCTGAAAAATAAAGCATTTTTAGCCCTTTTATTTTATGTAAATTGCTTAGATCTTGGCTTGGCTATGAAGGTTTCAGTTGCACACCAACTGTTTGTTTTTAAACCGCTGAGAAAAAAGTTAAAAATCTCATTTTTTTTTGGTCCCAGATGATTATGGAAGCAATAGATGCACTGAAAACAGAAGGTGCAAACAAGTCAACAATAACCCAATACTTGGAGACCAAGTATACTGATTTGCCTGTAAATCATGCGGATTTGTTGTTGAATCACTTAACCCAAATGAAGGATTGTGGGCAGATTGTCATCATCAACAACAATTACTTCAAGGCAGGATCCAATTCACCTCAGAAACGTGGTCGAGGCCGCCCTCCAAAGCCTAAGGAGCCTCTGCCCGCAGGCGCCCTCCCTCCTGGTCCCCCTCGACCCCGTGGGCGACCAAGAAAGGACCCAAATGCCCCGCCCGCGGCCAAGAAACCGAAACCCGCTCCTGGTCCACCAAGCATTTCGAAGACCGGAAGGCCTAGAGGAAGGCCGAGGAAGGTGCAGCCGCAGTCGGTTCAGAACGGCGTTGAGGCTTGAGATATTTGATGAAGGTGGAGTTAATGTTATTGATGTTGTTACTTGAATTGGTTTCTTTAACTTTAGATGAAATTATGTGCTTTCATTGAGTACTTCTTTTTAATTGAATGATGATGTTTTAGCATTTAGTGTTTGTTTGTGTAATGTACTGTAGTGTAGTTGAACTGGCTTAGCTTGATGTAAATCTGTGAGGTACTTGTTTCATTTATGAGGCTCACTTAGTTATTTGAAATATTATGTACTGTTTTATTGCTTGCATTTCATGTCAATTTTTCAGAGTAATCCAGCTGGAATATTACTCGATGGATCCTACAGCTTTTTCAGATTTTTTTTCTCTTTTTCCTGAATCTATGAATAAATCATTATTTCAACAAAATTTATTCGAGTCTATTTTATTACTATAAAAAATCAAAGAAAAATCAACTACCAAGAGTAATGTTATTCTGAAAACTAACTGATATTACTATATTAGTGAGATTTGAATCAAAGATCTTTTGGTCTTGGAACCTTAGTTTCTGCCACTAGTCTACGATCAAATATGAGTTGAATTTCTTTACATTAAAGTCAGGCAATTGAAATGAACTTAAGACATAAATAGACTTATGTTTTCAATTTTTCCAAATATGTATAACAAATTAGATTTTTTTTTTTTTTTCGTTTCTCAAGGATTTAATCCTTTTTGAGGCGGGTTGGACACATTAAGTGGTTACGTCTCCCAATAGGAATTCGAACCTGAGTCTGTTACTTTTTAGTGACTAGTTCCTTCCACTAGTCAATCACCTATTGGTGTATTACAAATTAGATTGAACAAGTTCTACAAATAACAAATTTAACTTACAATATGCCTTTCTTATTTATGAGGGCTAGCGATATTGCCAAAGCTCTTATTGTTGCTGCCAGAGCAATTTATTTTAAATTTCTAATTTACCCTTACATATTAAAAGTATTGACCCTTGAATATTTGTTTGTTAGCTTTCCTTTGCCTCAAAAGAGAAATATCTCATCTCTCTAAAAAATTAATCTGCATAGATTTTCTTGTCTGCTACTCACAATAGAATTAATTTACATCTACAATTCTTCTCCCACTCCCGGACGGAAAATTGGATAATATTTAATTTATTCATTGAAAATTGCTTATTTATCTCATTAATTATTATTGCTCTTCTCTTCCCCATTCCTGGCATTGTGATCTCTTACTCAATTGCTTACCAGAAAGCAAAAAATTACAGGAGACATTTTCAAGCTTTTTTCTGTTTAGTCTCCTCGATTGCTATTCGTTGAATTGGCAAATGATTCCCGCTAATATAGTTCATTTGTTTTCATTCTTCTAACTTTAAATATTCATGCTTTCAACTATTAAGTAAATATAATACTGTAAAATTAGTGGCTTATAGTATTTGTGTTCCAATAAATTTTTAATTGCTTTGATGGATGGCAACAATTTCAACTTAAAAAAAAAAGAAAAAATTGAAGCTATCTAAGATTTCATTTCGACAAAAAAGAAAAAGAAAAGAGTCAATATATTAACTCATTAGCAATAATGGTGAACATTGAACTCTATTGAAGAAAAATTTTGTCAGTTCTAAAATGTAAAATGTAAATGAAAAGATATGTGAATGTTTATGCATAAAAGCAGAGTATGGAAAGTTCTATGAATACAGACCAGATTTCAGATCTTATGCTTAATAAAGGAAATGAAAATAAGTATTTGACTTTTTAAGGGTAAAATGGGAATTTTGAAAAATTTGATCTGGCAGCAACAAATGAAGCTTTGGCAATATCATTACCCATTTATGAGTAATGTTAATTTTAGTTTTTGGATAAGATGATGATGTCCTTGTCTTTGCATTTATGGTCCACCATGGAATATTAACTTGTCGGAGATGCTCAAATTCCCCTGGAGATTACAAAGAGAATGAAGGCCACTACATTGACAAAATGGTCCATAATAATATCTCTTGCACACTACAAGTCAAAACCTAATCTAATTAAATTCAACTCTCTCCAGTTTCAATTCAACTCTGTAGAATTATTCAACACTTATGCCAGTTACTCGTTTAAGTAGGTGTGTGCATTCTGTAATACTGTACCGGATCGAATCAAATTAGATTTTGTTATTCTGTAAAGTAAATGCAATTAAAATACCAAAAAAATAAAAATAAAAAACTACAGGGCACTGCACACAAGTTATCGTTCAACGTAGAAAGTTTAACATCAGAGAAACCGTAAATACAATACATAACAAAAAAAATCAGGACAAAGGGTTCTATAATTCCTCAAACTCCACTGAGAATCCACAGTGACATCGCTTTACTCGCGTTGAGCCCTCTTCATCGGATACTTCCTCGTCCAAAACAAATTCATGTTCATGATTTTCTGTCGGTATAGTAGATAGAGAAATATTACTTTGTTTCTTTAGTGTTGTATTTGACTGCTGACGTGTAGGAGTTGCCTCTTTTTTCTTGGTACTGACAGCTGCTTTGGAGCTTTTATCCTCCGATTCTGGAATGCCAATGGAGGCTTGTGATGATTCACCATCTCCATAGATGTTGTTCAGCCTCTGTCGAGTAACGATCGAAGAAAGAAGCTGGTACCACCTTGAGAGTGCTTGCGCCTCGTTTCTCCTTTTCTCTTCAGCCTCTCTTCTCTCTTCTTCTTCAAAATATGCCTATACGTATTAAGTAAAATTCTTAAGCATCAATGACAAATGAAGAGTGTTTACTGGAGTAAAGTTCACTAATTTACCTCTAGAATAGCATCCTTAAACTCAGTACATACTACAAGGCCCTCGTATATAGGAACAGATCGACCATTTCTGAATTCAAATCCAACCATTGCAGGTGCAAAATCGATATCCAGCCTTTTCGCAACAGGTACCAACCTCGGAAAACGCAAGTGGACTGTACCTGGTGGGAGGCATTTCTCAGACCACACATCCACTTGACCACGTTCGTTCTAGAAAAAATTATAGCTTAGAGGTCAGCTGTCAATACATAAAGATACTGCATCCAGCTGTGAGAAATAGCAACTACACCTTTGCCCACCAGAATATACAAGTAAAATACAAGAAATGATACTAGTATCAATTACGCAGACGGAGTAGATTTTGTGTAAAAACTCTTTAGTACATTTTGTAATGAGGATTAAAAGTAGGTAAGATAAATTACGAAATGATACAGCAAAGTTAAGCATCCATGCACTAGAGTACATGTTTCTGTACTCAAGAAATTAAATGATTTCCCTATTACTGGGATATAAGGACACAACTGAAACAGAATGAACATCAGCATAACCCACATATACTTTTGTTTTCTATGATAGTGTGTGTTTTAGATTGTGTCATGTAAAAATTGAACACAATAGAAGAATATGAAAAAAAACCCAGTTGGAGAACATTGACATATGGGAGAGCGAATCAAACTGTCACTCAGAGAATGCACATATACAAACACAGAGACAGCGACAGAAAGGGAGCTGTTTGGATACAGTTGAACAGAAACTCAATGTAGGATTTTGTTGCTACCATGCATGGCATCCTAAAGTACAGCAGCCTACGTTTCACCTCTTCAGTTGTCAAAATTATGTTTGCCCTTTTGGTTGAAGGAAATTGATAAAGTTTTTAACAAATACCGAAATCCATTTACACATTATTTGGATGAGCAGCCATGCAGGCCACTATACAAGAAGCTAATGTTGCTGTTCAAGGTTACCACTCCATTTATGAAATGTGATAAGAGAAATTAGCACATTTTTTCTTCTCTAATACTAATATAGGTGGCTGATCTAATTAAATACTTTAGTATAACGTCAAAATGAAAGTAGAGATCTACCCTGGGAACAATTCCATTTACAGCTCGAGGAAGACACAACGGTTCTGTCTGCCACTTCCCATAAAGAACAGTACTTTGTTCATTATCTCCATCGGCATATTCATCATCTTCCATAGCTTCTTCTTTACTACACTTCAGTGAGCGCTGTAGGACCTAAAAGAAACATAATCTGCTTTAACATATATACACAAACATAATCAAACTGAGTTTATCCAACATGAAATTCCATATATTGTCAGACCTTAGCAGGAAGTTCATCATCCTTCACTTTCAGCCCTTCACGCAACCATCTTTCCTTTGTATGCAGTAATTGTACACAAGTCCGAGGAAAGACGGGATGCCCAGAACAGAACCCCAATACAGGCCCCTTAGGATGCAGAATTTCATACTTCTTAAGCCATCTTTCAATCACATATAGGTGATGATTTCTGTAGGCCTGATATAATGGATATATCAGGGTAGAGAGAGAGAAAGAGAAAGGTATTATGTGATAATTAAAGCACTTGAAATGTAATGGAGATGGATTTCATCATACTTGTTGATTGGTAGGAAGTGGCTCGGTCAGTGCTCTAGTTTCGAGTTCCATATCTTCAAGGGAGCTCCTGTTAGAAGCAAAAGAATTCCTCATATGTGACTTGTTAGCATCTAGAAGGCATACGTGATTTGGATTTGCAACTCGAGATGCTTCAATCTTTCCATCACCAGAAGTTCCCTGCTCACCACCATTTGTTGCTCCAGACTCCAATTCCTTCAATGGTGCCAACACCATATCCCACCAGGTTGAATTGATTCTTTGTGGTGCTACCTTGTACCATTTTGCACAATATCTGAAATTATATTTCTCTAAATGAGTAGTGTGTTCTACTAATGTCTTTGTAAAGTTGAATAGTAAAACACCACAAGTTCATCAACATATGCCAAACTCAAACTGAATTCGTCAAATATGAGGTTACCTGGGTATGAAGCTGCCTCCAAGAATCATATTCACATCTCATACATTTAAACAATTTAATACTAGCACTCTAGTCAAACATTAATACCAAGACTAAAACTGAAACACACAACTAAAACTCCTTCCACATTTCCCTAAGAGTTTATGTTAATAGAAGACAGAACGCATGTATGAAACTTTTCACCATCTTTGATCTCATCGCAACAATTAAATGACAACGTGATAAGCATGTAAGTATTGTCAACTTCCATGTTCCATCACCAAGAAAAATAGATTACATCCCTCACGAGATGCACTTAGTCTCCCAAGATCTTCCTTGCTAACCAAAAGAAAAGAAAAAATTAAATAAATGACTACTCGACAATGCCAAACGAGCTAAATCCATTCATATCCCAACAGGACTGCGCCAAGCTGTCCATTCCACAACAAAGTCACATTACATGCAAAAGCATAAAACATATAATTACTAATCAGGGACAACGAGCTGAATTCATGCACATCCCAACAGGATTGCACTAAAGTGTTCATCAGATTAAGTCACTGTATGTGTAAAGGCATATGTAGCCGAGTTTAAGTCACTGTATGTGTATAGGCATATGTAGCCGAGTCAGGAAAGCCACCAAAATTAGCAGGTGAATATATCAGCAGTAACAACATATAATGGTATAACCGAAATTAACAACCATATGCTTATGCAGCTAATAGTACTGAGGCAAATAAATTTTCATTTTCCAACAAAAGGGACAAAAGTTTTACTCGCATTCCAATTAGGGGATGGTCAATAGTAAATAAGTCCATCTTCGTACTCGTTTCTTGATCTCATATATAGTTTCAATCTATTTCACACAAGTCATAGATGTTGTAAGTATTTATGCAGATAGCGCATATAAATAATTCAAGAATAACTTAGAGAGGACTGGTTCTGGATTCTATTGACCAAGACTGCCAAATAGATTCTTATATTTAAAGCTGGAAATGGCCCAAGAATGAATATCATTCAAGAACTTAGAAATGCCACGAAGTAATCAATTTCTGCCTTAGCTGAAGTCAGAATACATCATGAAGGATTTCAAACCTGCGTGTGACGTCCTTAGCCCCACTTCCAGCAAAACCAACAACGTATCTCAAAGATTTTTTGCATGCAGCAGCAGCAGCTTCTACTTTATGCTCTCCATCAACAATTGCATTGACGGCATCAACATGCACCCATTTTCCTGTTAAATTCTCTCCACTACAAAAAACCTCTGCCCAATAAAGTGGGGCTCCTACCTTTTGTGATCCAATAGCTATAGATACTCCACTTGCGGAAGTTTGACATTCTTCAGTTTTGATTTTCTTCATTCGTTTAAAAGGTGGAGTAAAAGTTGAGGAAGTGCTAGGTGAATCCACACCTTTAGGTGTCATACTGTTTTTACAACTTCCAACTTCTGTGGCTGAGAGAGCCATCTCCAACTGCATCTGAAATTCAACATCTCCTTTCCTCTTCAATCCCTCAGATTTAGGAAGGCAAGGCTTAGAAGTATCATTTGAGGGCTCAGTGACTGCCACATCTGACATTTTATTTTTTGAACTATCAGTTATAAGAGAGTCTTGGGATTGGGACCCATTATTTCTTGATTTGTTAGCCTTCTGTTTGCCAGCACCTCTTGCAGCAGTCTGACTATTACTCTGCCCCACCTCCAATGGTAAGGTCAACGGATTACAGCTTGGTCCAGCCACCATCAGAGTTGATGAGTTAAATATATTTGTTTCTCCCTTGCTTACAAGGTCAACAATGGATTCTGATTTTTCAAGATCAGGCTTCAATGAGACCACATCCAGAACAGAAACAAACCTGGAAAAACAAGGATTTACACTCTTAAGTGCTTAAGATAAATATCTCTAAAGTACAAAGTACTTGGAGACCACAACTGAATAATAAACATAAATGATTGAAAGAATATGCACCATAAAAATGTGGCATCAGGTGTCTAGAGACAAAAAAAAAAAAGACCTACCATATAAGGAGCCAAAAAAGGTTTACACTGGACATATAGGATACACAGATGCAATTAAACAAGTAATCCTTCTGATGGTGGTTTTCTACTTTACCATAAGTTTTATAAATCTAAATATAATCAGTTAGTCACCCCAGCCATTTAATACTGATGCCATAACCTAACAGAACCTAGATGGCATTTGAAAACTTTGGAGCAACTATAACTCCACCATCAACAATTTCAGTTACACCAACCTTTAAGCCAAGAATCTTACAAATGGGTAGCTTAGAGTGTTTCTATCTAGCTCAGCTGAATAGCTGAGACTATGGGGAAGAATCAATCCTATACAATGTTGGAAAACAAGAAACGGGCTGTAAGATCTATCGCCACTCTCCTTACTCCCTCCTGAACCCTGCATGTGCCACATAATGCTATATCATTTTCTTATCATGCAACAATATGTTGCTATCCATATTATGGATTACCAAAAGAAAAGAAAGAATTGCAGTCATCATTCTGAAGGGACAAGAGTACTCCGAGACAAATCTACCATAGTAAACCTCCTTCTAAAGAGACAGGTGATGCCAAAAGCTATATGCAAGATACAAATTCGAAGAAAACAATCGAGGACATGTAAAGGTGTTCATGACAAATCTAGAACTAGAATTTTCACATTAAATAAGAACTATGTAGTTATTGGTATTATTGTCGTATTATACACAAAAAGTGAAATAAATGTATTCTTAGGTACTTCTGCTTTACTCTGAATGGGTGGGAAATTTTGCCTCCCACTGTCGATACATGATTGTAATGGTGGGGAGCTATTAATGAAGAAAAATAATATGAAGAAATGGCAAAAGCTGCAGTTGGGGCAGGCGACCCTTACCCCAAGACCACAAAAACATGCACAATAAATATAATTAGCATCAGAAGCTCATAGGCGTTAAGATAGCATAATCATAATATCTAAGCACAAATAAAGAACCAGACCAAAATGTGGTGGTGGATCAACCAACATAAGGCATTATTTGTTGTCTAATTAAAATACCATACCGACTTGTCAGACCCAGAGCCCGAAAGAGTGCCACAGATAATGCTGCAACCTGCATAAAAGTAATCAAGTAATCATAGTTTGAAAATAATATCTATAATCAATTCCTTCTATTATTGATCAGCAAATAAAATTTGTAACTTCTGCTCTAACTTTGGTTTTACCAATACACGGGATCAAAGAGCAAGCATAATTCCATGATAAAGAATATTAACATGATAGATTAAGAAATTGTTTTACTAAGGAGTGATGGAATACGAGAATGTCAATTTTGTTTAAATTCTAATTATATATGGAGCGAAATGACGATATTCTATCCATATATTTCATCTAGCTAAAGTCAACTATTAGTAAGATTGGGCAGCTCTCCGTGGTGGTTGGTCAAAGCTCCACTAGATAGCCACTCTCTTCTCAGAGAGAACCATAATCCACTCCACAGATTCAGGATTAGGAAAAATATTTTTATGCTGTAACAATATATGGAAGTCTATCAGGAAATTGAAATTACAATCATCTCTAACTCATCGGTCTTCATTCCCATATTTTAATGAAATCTGAAAATATATTTTAGATTTTTTTGCTTGAAAGTCTAAATTTACTAACAAGATTTGTAAATGGTGAACCAACATTATTGACAATTTTTTTGTGGAGTGCATTAAGAATCTCTGCAGATCCACCCTTGAATCTACTTGATTTGTTCCTATGAAGTTACCAACTCATAAGCATAGGAATAAATAGATTACAGAGTAACAGTATATGTATAAGTAAAATTATACCGCTTCTGGAGTTCCATATCGAGTTTCTAGAGTAGATGCCAATGCTAAATGACAAGAATTATCAGCTAGACTTGGACTCCTGATACGAAAGTTGTCGTGGAACTGATAATAAGCAGGACAGGATCAGTAAGTACAGATTTAAAGGTTCTAAACAAGATATATAACAAACAAGCACGATCAAAACATACCCAAATGACAAGACGAGACAAATCACTAGCGGTAAGCTTAGAGGACTCTGCTATCTTCAAGAAGCGAGCTGGAAGAAGAGAAAGAAGAGAAGCCTGCAAATATATAGGTTTTCCTTAATAGTAAAAATATCATAAAGATTCTAATTAGTCAAAAAAGTATGTTGGTTTGCTACAAGTAGTTGGATTTTGTAGAACAGCTCTAATTCCAGAGTTCAAACCAGCAGTCGAGATATTATACTCCGCATTACCACTATATCAGGCAGTCCCCTCAATACAAGGAAAATAGACCGACAATCATGTCCAAGTGCATTAACATTCGTTAAAAGTCCCACACGTCCAAAAGTGGGACTTCTCGGACAAAAGGCACTTGCCCTTTATCGGGTTATAACATCAACGATTCCCATGTCATGTCATATTACACGATAATAACACAGCAATTAGACCTACTAAGTTACCAAAAGGTGAAGTGCACATCCAAATTCTCCAAAAGTACAAGGAACACATACAGTGGTTTATTTTCCATATCATATAGATATAATATGTAAATTAATCTTTTTGTCCCAAAGCAATAGGAATACCAATGCAGTGTCTCCCTCCCTCTCTCTCACACAATCTAACGCACAAAAAGGAAAAAGATAGGAAAGCTAAAGAATACCAAACAAAAAAATGGAAAAAGAGAAAAGGTGAGCAAGGGATGATACACAATTGCTTTTATGACTAAAAAACAACCATTTAAATTTTTGAAACTTCAAGTAGACACAGTATTCACACTTAAGTTCTGCTTTCATAACAGATATAAAAGCGTTTATACAGAAAACAGTTATATCTTTTCTTTTTCAGTCATATGATCATGACACAGTATTCAGGTACTTAAATTTTTGTCACTTAGTCTTGCTTTTCCTTGGAATTAGTGATGATAATGCAAAATAAAATTAGAAAGGTAATTACCTGAATGAGAGGATCATTACAAGCATTATCAATCAATCTGCCCCTCCCAAGTAGGCAAAGCAAATGAGCCTTGTGCACAAACTCAGCAACTTCCTGCCACCAAAAAAGAAGTTTCTTTATGATGGAGAAGGCAAAGGATTCCACTTCATGCGATCTCATCGTGCTTAATTAATACTCCTTCTGTCCCAAAATGTTTTCACCATAGAGTCAAACTTTTTAATCTTCTAAGTGACTTGTCAAGTTGAATATTTTACATTTATGAAAAATTGAACATTTTAAATATCAATACATGTAGTGTTATGTAATATCACCAAATAATTATTGAAATAAATTAATTAGATTATTTATTTTGACTTTTTGAAATGTATTTAAGTTGACCGGTCCACCATAGCAAAGGATAAAGAATTATGGAAAGGAAGTAGTATAACATATTTACCTTCTCTTCCGCAGTAGCTCGACGGACAGGCTTCCTCTTTGCTGAGCCAGGTGAAATCTCAAACTCAACAGAAACTCCTTCGATTAAATCTCCTCTGTTATCTTTAGTTGAAGATAATGTAGGGATGCACCCATCTTCCCAATCAAAGTCATTATCATCACCAACATCTTCAGTCTTATTCAGGTGGGATGATGCATCCTGCAATTCTTCTCCAACACAAGATTCAGGATCTGTCGTATCTTTAACTCCTGCTTTACCAATAATCTCTTTGATGTTTCCCTTTGGTTCTCTCTCCAGCTAAAATGTGGTCCCAAAAATTAATAGAACAGTTTAAATGTGAATTAATTGGTAAACCCAATAAAATAGACTGCCAAGTTTCAACACAACAGGCTACAATGGGTCAATTATAATGTTTTCCCCACGAATAACTGAGAGAACTTATCCCTTAAGACTTGTGAAACTGAAAATTACATTTTTTTGCTCATATTTGGAACCCAACATTTCACACGAAAGGTAAGTTCAATATAGTATAAACCAGTTTGATACAAACAAGTTTAGCTTGATATAATATGTTCTTGGAACACAGAACTTCTCGAAAAAATATGCAGTTCAATGGTAGTAAAAACAATATATTTTGTTTCATTATATGACTGAAAAACAGTTCTGGACATTAACATACAACTGAGAATAGTCTAAATTACAAAAAAAAAAAAAGTAACAGACTAAAGTACCTTGGCCTCAGATTCAGAGCGCCGCAAATAACCAACATCTTCTCTATTAAACCCTCTTTTAACCCTTTTCAACAGTTTTCCCACGGCACCTCTGGATATATTAGAAAGAGTTTCTGAAATACCAAATACAACTATTAATCATTCACACATAAAAAAAAATCACTAAAAAAAACCTCATTTATTATCAACACAAAAAACAAACCATTATCGTCTATGCTCTCTGTCACACGAGCATTTTTCTTCTTCGTACCTTCTTGCTCACCTACACAACCAAAACAAGATTTAGTGTTTTTATTTTATTTTTCCCTCATTTGTTACCTTATATATATTAATGACCTAAATTAAACAGCGGCAAAGCTATTGATGCTAAATTGCTAAAAAATTGTGCATAATTCGTGAGTGCGTAGAGGAAAATTAGGAAATTACCGGTGGATTGGAGTCGATTGGATTGATTTCTGGTTCGCATTTCAAATACCAAAACCCTGGGTTGTTTGTAATCGCGCGGTATATTCAACAGTTGCAAGAAACTTGGCGGTTGAAGAGTACCCACGAAGCCGGACTTTTCGTGGATTGGGCTTTTTGAGTGGAGAAACTAATATTGGACTGAATTGAAAGTTGTATTTGAGTGGGCCGAATCTGGTCCGTATTCGACCTGATTTATTAGAATACTTAACCGATTACATGTTGTGTCCGTGACCAATTTATTGTTACAACATGTTGCAATTTTTTTTCTGAAAGTAGTTTGCAGAATTAAATTTGTATATGGTTTTTCAATGTCTCTACAATATGCAGATTTTTTTTTTCTGAAAGTAATTTGTAGTATCAAAGTTGTTCAAGAGTTCTTCTTAGAAGAAGTTGAACAGAAGTGTGAGAACTTGGGAAATTGAGAGTTATTTTTCTTTTTTCATTTTTCATTTTTATTCTTAATTGAGGTTAAATTAATTAGATAAACTCTAACAAATACTCAATTAAAAAGGACAGGTGTCAATTTTATATTAATGTGACACAAAGTGGGACACACACTTTGGGATAGGAGATCCGTGGAAAAAAACTTGCAAATTGTAGAAACATTGAAAAAGCCTTGAACAATTTATTTCTGCAAATTACTTTTAGAAAAAGAAATTTGCAAATTATAGAGACATTCAGGCCAATTCAATTCTACTATTCATTAGGTAAATTCCATTAGTGCTAACAGTTGCTTATTGTTAATTAATTATAGTGATGGATGTATTCTTCTACATGATAAATTAAGTGAAAAAAATGGATGTATTCTTCTACATGATAAACCTGAGAAATTTTGTAGAACTTGAACTACTATTGTAGATCTAAGAAGATGAACATGAAGACGGGGTAGTGGAAACTGAGAGGTTTTTTGTTTTTTGTTTTTTTGTTTTTATTTTTAACTGTGGTTAAACTAATTAAATAAACTCTAGCACATACCCAGTTAAAAAGGACAGATGTCAATTTTAAATTAATATGACACTAAGTGGATAAGCTCTTTCAGTTTTAAAAAAAAAAACGTTCGTTCTCAGGCTAAAGATGTTATTTAACGGTAGACAGTGGCCTCAAGTCCCGCTATTTGATTCAAACTTCCTAGCATGGTTTTGTTGGAATTCGGTGAGATAGACAGCCCTACATGCAACGGAATTTAATAATTTTAGGACCTCTTATAAAATCTTGTCAGAATACTAAACTGGATGTATATATATGAATATTAAAACGACAATAATAACTTAGATCCAAGTTATACATGTCTCCTTGCAAATACCCACTGTCAGCAAAGTCGTTGTGTTTCTCCCGTCGGTTGGCTCGATCACAAGCTTGATAGATCGCCCCACGTGTTGCGCCTATACGGGTTGATACACCACAATATCACGAAATTTGATAAATCTTAATCGGCTAGAACATAAGATTTATCAATATCACGATTAGGTGTGACTAGCAATACACATAGAACAATGTAAGATTTGTGAAAATGTGGGAGTAAACCAATGATGAATTTGAATTAAATTTTTTTAAGAATGATGGAGAAGAAGGAGTCTCTACCATAAAAAATAATTACCTTTTTTCTATCTATTTCCTTGTTAAATTTACAATAATTTCTTAATTAATTATCTTTAAAAACATTTTAAGTATTATCAGGGGCGGACCTAGCCGATATTTGTAGGGGGGCCGAGATTTTTTTACTAGGAAACTCGATACTTTTTTGAATTTTTCATACAATAACAAAAATTAACTTAAGATAAAGTAAGTTGTTATTTTTGTTTAAGTTTTTTGATAACAGACTCGACATTTTTATTTTTGATAAAATGTCAAAATTAATTTAAGTAATACTGTAATTTTATTCAATAAAGGATAAAAAAATACACAAAACAATTTTCTTTAACAATATGAATTTTTAAACATTTAATACATATATTTAAGTTGCAGTCAAGTTGAATAGAAAAAAAAAATGCAATAAATAAAAAGAAAAATATGTCACTAATAAGTGTAATATCAATGTAAAACTATGTTTTTGACATATGTAATTATAATTATAGTACAATGTTGGTCTCATAATTCAACACAAAATCACATTTATCATGGTTAATGAACTTGAAGCTTGCTTAAATGCAAAGTTCATGAAAACCGATTAACGAAATAAAGCTAGATGAATTTGAGGATAAAATGAAGAAAAGATTGTCAACAAAAGAGTTCATATAAATTAAATTTTCATAAAAAGGATCATTTTGCTTATCATGCATCTAGGCTAAATTGTAGAAAAGACTTGAATCATTATTGGAAAAAAAAAAAATTATACCATAAAAGGATAAAAAGAAGATTTGGGAATTGCAATGAAGTAAGGCATTATTGAGTCCTCGTTATTGGAAAATAATACTAGAAACAAAAAAGGAAAAAACAAAAAAGATGACTTCGGCCACCTAGGGAATAAAACTCAGGCAACAAAGAAAAAGAAGAAGAACATGGAGGAATTGTGCTACAACTGGGAATCGAACTTGAACACTCAAGTTCCAAAGTTCCACTTGATGGTGATTTACCACTGTACCAAGCTATACATTGTGTATATTTATACATACAAATATACTTAAATCATTTTTTTCTGGGGGGACCATGGCCCCCCCTAGTCCCCAAAGAGGTCCGCCCCTGAGTATTAGTGTATGTTATTTAGTACAAAATCAATTTTGAGAGGATGTCATTAATGTGTGATAGAAAATCCGATCCCGAAACTAGTGCATATTTTCCCAATTAACATATACTTAATATATCAATGATCGATAGTCACTAAATTCCAATATATTTGTATTCTTCACTTCAGTTTTTCCCTTCAATTGTTGGAGGAACTGCCGGAACTAGTGTTGTTCATCTAATTTTAAATGACTCGTCAAGAGCTTGTATGACTGTCACCAACAACTCCTTTCTCGATATTGCATCCATTTGCACGACAACGTCTATCCTCGACTCATACGTTTCTATCATCTTTTCCCTCATTTCCAGCCATCTTCGACATTCCTGCCATCAAACAATTAAGATCAAATGGAAAGGAAAATATATTTTTCATCGCAATCGATCAATCATAAGCTTCTTTTGTGCATTGATGACACATATATAGATAAGTTTGAATTTTTTTCCTTTATAGCCTTCATGGCAAAAGAATTTCCCCAAATATCATTCTTGCCAAACTAATTCCTTTAATATACCTTTTACTAAAAATCGCAGTTTAGACCCGCGATTTTACGTAAAATCACAATTACGACCTGCGATTTATGCTTTGTTTTAAAAAAATAAAACCTTAAATCGCAGTTACAAACTGCGATTTTTGATTAATTATCAGTATTAATCAAGGGGGCGGAAACTAATGACCAACAAGAATCGCGGGTGGAACTTGCGAATTTACTAAATAATCGCGTGTTGCACCTGCGATTCTTTTAAAAGAATCGAGGGTTTTAACTGCGATTTTAAGTTCCCTAAATTACATCTTTCGCAGCCCTTCCTCCACACTTTTTCCCCCAAAATTTCTTCACGTCTTCTCTTCCCCCACAATTTCCAGTCCGCCGCGCCGCCTCCTTCGTCCTCCCATACTATAGTTCAACAAAAAATTCAAGAAACATTAAGGTTATAATGTAAGACTTGCAAAAATCTCTTGCGGCTAGCTTCTTCTAATCTTTAATGCATATAATATTGAAATTTACAGCAGGGTCGTAGGGTTTGACTTGTCCTCAAAGTGTTCTGTTAGTGATGCTGTTTTGAATCTTCTATTGTACATTCATCTTCATCAGTGGCCACTTAAGTGATATACTTGGTTCATCAAAATCTTGTGTTGATAGGAAAAAACTGTAGATGATTGCAGGAGGTATATGGATTTTTAAAGTTTTGAGTACTGTAATGTGGACTCATATGCACATTCTTTTTCCTTGTGTACCTTGCTCTCCCCATAATATAAGCACAAACATATAGCTTATGGTTCTTTTATGGATATTATAAATTATCAATGTGGATTGTTGGTTATGTGCTTTTAGAATTATTGAATATTTTTTGGCTTTCACGTGTACTGGTTTAATTTCTTTTGCATGATTGTTCCATTATCAATCATTGTGGATTGTCGGTTATGTTCCTTCTGTGTTTGTTGATTCATGTACTATATGTTATTTGCTGGGCTTCAGGATTTGTAATCATGAGACAATAAAGTCATTCTATGTTTTTTTAAGGTCTGTGATGAATCTGATTTTGAAGAAAGGACATAGCAGATGAGTGTCTGTGATGAATCTGATTTTGAAACATTTGAGGTAAATAATATACTTTGGATTAGAGATGTAAAGAGTTGATTAGAATGGATCAAAACTATGTATATGATTGATTTAAGTTTTTTTATGGAGCTTTAAATTGTGTTCGATATTGGTTTGATTGGTTAATCAAGCAAGAAAATTAAGAAGAGTAACTCTGAATGAACACGGTTGGCGTGCCTAGATTTGGAAAATAGGGACCAAGTTTTTTGTTTTGATGGTTCCTTTTCTGCTGACTAGACTTGTGAAATTTTGTTTACTAAATTTATTTTTTAATATAGATGAACGCTGGACGTCTTTATTCATCCGGGTCATGTTGATCCATCGCTACTCACTCTTCAAAATGAGCACCGGTCCGACCATATTTGGAACGGGTATGAGTTTGGGGCCCTCATATGTCGTCGTGCAGACTCGTGCCTTACTAAATTCAAAAAGCTTGACAGTAGATTGTTGCCATATTTGATAAGTTCCGGATTTTATGGAGTCTACCGTGTCGAGACAATACAAACAGATTGGTCATTAATTACTGCACTGATGGAGAGGTGGCGTGAGGAGACTCATACATTTCACTTACGCATCGGCGAGGCTACCATCACCCTACAGGATGTAGGAGTAATTCTTGGTATTCCAATAGAGGGGAACATTGTTACTAGTAGCGAGCCAAAACGTACGACAGAGGAATGGCTAGATCTTTGTTTAGAGTTGTTTGGTGTTAGACTGGCATCAAATGCGATTGTAGGAGCTTCTTTGAAGTTAAAACCGTTGATGGATGAATTACCGGCTCTTGGCGACAATGCTTCTCTTAAAATGGTTCAACAACATGCTCGAGCGCTTATACTAGGATTGATTGGTGGTGTTCTGCTATCTGACAAATCGGGAAATAGGGTTGATATGAAGTATCTTCCCCTTCTTCGAGATATTGACAGGATTAGGACATTTAGTTGGGGTAGTGCGACTTTAGCATGTTTGTACCATGAGTTATGCCGAGCTACTAAGCCTGCAACTGTTCAGATTGGTGGGTGTTTGACCTTATTACAGGTATTAACCATTACTTCTAAAGTTATTTATAAATTATATAATATTCAGTTTATATACTTATTTTTATTTATGTTAAATAGATTTGGGCATGGGAAAGATTTCATTGCATGCGGCCAGATATTGAGCACAACCTTCGATTTCTGCCCATAATAGATCCTCCTGGACCTCTTGGGTACAAGTAAGTATGCTTATTATTTAATTATAAATCAAGAAGATAGATTGACTAACTCAAAGTTTTTTTACCACAATTAGGTGGCGTGCAATCAAATTATTACGAAATATTCTCACTCATGTATTACGAGTTTACCGGGACCAGCTGGACCAGCTCAGTGAAGATCAGTTTGTGTGGCAGCCATACCATCTAGAGGAGTTACCTGCTATGTGTCTCCAGGGACAAAATAGATGGATGAGCAAAGTACCTCTAATATGCTTTGAAAAAGTGGAATGGTACTTCCCAGATCGGGTGCTTAGACAATTTGGAATGTTGCAACCTATCCCTGATCCATGTGACACAAATAGGGAACTACACATGTTAGACCGTCGAGGTTTGTGTCTTGTAGATTGGTCTCGTTGGCACGAACAATATATTAACTTGTGGATCAATTACCAGAATTTTGTTGTTAATGGAGATTTTGGTGGAGAGCACATGGACTATAATCATCCTTATATGATATGGTATCGGAGTATCATGAGAATGATTATTGGAAATTCATATCCTACTCCAAATCATAGAGATGAGATAGCTGACACAGGTTACAGAGGTATCGGTGCTGGAGTTGAGAGTTTGGTATGACACCTAACACTTTAAATTATTCTATTTAATATATATGTATAAATATATTAACTTACATATATATTTTGACATGATACAGATTCAACAATATCAACGAATGAACCTTTTATTTGAAGGATATCTCCCTAATCATATGGAGGATGAAGATATACATATGATGTTGGAATGTCGCCAGATCGTCAAATCTGCTTTAGCTGCAATCGGAGAGCAGGAACGAATAGTAGGGCAAGCACCACCAACTCCTTTGTATGATGAACTCCTCCAAAATGGAAGAAGCGAGATCGGATTCGACGTAGAGGTGAATCATCAGGCACGACTCATCTATCTACTGCAGAGTATCCTCCAAATAATCCAGCTCCATCATCTTTTGTAGCATCTCCACCTACTACTGAAGAGGGGTTCAATATACCAAGTATACCATCATTGTATAATGACAGGGTGGATTCTACACCGACCCAGGTTGAGTGTGTTACTCAGGTTGAGAGTCCCAATTACCCCGTCCCCAATCGCGAAACAAGGTCGTGCACTCAAGTCTTCATTGGAAAGAACACCCAACGGGAAAGGAGAGCGCCAAATCGCTATACACCGTCCCAATGACCCCGTGATGACAAGTGAAATCACAATCTAACATGGTGAAATTGTTATGCTATATCCCCATTAATTATAAGTTGTTTGATGGAATTGTGTGATATTGTTCTTATTGTTAGTTTCTAAGTTCTGTAGTTAAAGAAAAAAAAAAGGAATTTTTCCATCAAAATTAAATTGGGTTCAGTGTTTGGCGGATGAAAGGTATAGCTAATCAAGTCTACTTTAATTCTTTTAAGTTTTCAGCTCCACTGACCTAATAATATGGACATTTTGCACTTTGCACCCTGAAATACAATAAATGGATATTTTGCACCCAAAATACAAAATTAACACTTAACAACCTCAAATTAAAAAAAAATAAAAACTCAAACCCCTCATTATACGGCAGTCTATAATATTTTAATATTCTCAATTTACCAAAATGGTTAACACACTATTTACACACAAACATACTACACTTTACTTTTTTGTATTTCTCTAATATATTATAAAAACTACCAGCTAAATATATAGGACTAGGAGTAATAGCAGATCAAAAAAATGCTCATAAGTTCACAATAATAACACAATCTAACCCAAAGCAAGAATGAGTCTCAAAGTTTCCTCTAATACAACACATGAAAATTAATACAATAATAAGCTAGACAACATTAACAATAGTTATTAGGTCATAAACATGTTCTCATTAATATCTATGAAACTATGTAGTATTATTTGTGCATGTGCGACATGTATGTCCCTCCTTCCCGCAAGTTGAACAATGAATTACCCGCTTGCTGGCTTCAAAATCCATTTCATTGCGAATACGCCTCGATTTTGGTCGACCTTTTTTTCGTTCAAGTTTGGGGTTAGGTCTGAACACTGGACCATTATACTCATTCCAATATGCCTCGTTTTCCAATGGTTCAAATAGTCCCCTCCATGTCACCGCGTACTTCTCAACAGTATAAAATGATGATACAAAAGATGAAGGGTCAACATTTTGATGATTGCAACATGCAAGAACATGAGAACAAGGAACATGATATGCAACCCACTTCCCACATGTGCACGTCTTATCGCCAAAGCGCACAGTTTGAACATGACCTCCCTTGGTCCCGCGACGACCAGTAATTACAGAATAAATCCCCCCCACCAACAGAATTGTTGAAAATTGTAACATGCATACGACCAACCTTGTTGCTGTTGTGTAGTAACATATTATAAACTTTGGGGCTAAATATATTTTGTGGTTGGGTGTTTGGTAGACCTATATTTTCCAATGCAAGTTCAGCAATACCAAGTCTTCGCTGAAAATAGTAAACACAACGATAAAATGTAGTCTCAATAATTGCTGTAACAGGCATACCACGAGCTCCTTTCATGACAGCATTAAAAACTTCTGAAATGTTAGTTGTCATTAAGCCATACCTATAACCACCATCATGTGCAATGGTCCACTTCTTCGGGTCGAGTTTATTCAACCACTGTCGAGCATCAGGACTCAATAGGTCAATTTGATCCAACAAATCATTTAACTTGCACACTTGATGAGAGCAACCTGCCTTCCAAACTAGCCTTCTTAAATTAGCACCCGTATGGGCTTTGCAAAAATTAGATCGTACATGCCTCAAACAATACCGATGCTTCAAATTTGTCCACCCATTTGCTCTAGCCACTTTAATTGCTGCCAAGATACCTTTGTGACGGTCGGAAATCAAGCATATAGCGCGACCCTTAACAACATGTTGTTGCAAAAGGTTCAAGAACCAATTCCTAGTCTCAAATGATTCATTCTTTACAATAGCAAAGGCAAGAGGCAATATGCTATCATTTGCATCACAACCCATTGCAATAAGTAAAACCCCCTTGTAACTTCCATGTAGAAAAGTACCATCAATGCTAACAACCGAACGACAATGTGTGAAAGCTTGAATACAAGGTCCAAATGCCCAAAAAACACGACGGAATATACCCATTTGACCTGGTGGTGGAGATTTGTAGTACTCGACGATTGTTTCTGGATTGTATTGTTTGATAGCTGCGAGTACCTTTGGCAACCTTTGATAAGATTCATCCCAATCTCCATAGATATGAGCAATTGCTTTTTGCTTAGCACACCATGCTTTTTTATATGAAATCTCTTTGTTGAAGCTTTTCTTCACAGATTCAACAATGACACGTATCTTCAGGTCTGGATCTACCTTAACAAGACTTAGGATATTCCAAGCAATCAACTTAGAGTCCAAATGGAAATGATCTTGGCCTAATCCTACACACAAGCAAGTATGCGTTCCTTGATAACGTGTCACTTCCCACAATCCATGCTTCTTGGCCAATAAACTAGCACGGAGACGGAAGTTACATGGGTACTCTTTCTTATAACAACATATTACCCATGTTTATCAGTGCTCTTTTGTACTTTGTAACGCCAATTCTTCTGTATGTGATATTTCTTAACAGCACATTGCATGTCAGTTTTTGATCTAAGAAGTAAGCCTTTTCTCAGTTGATCACTCTCCGACATTTGAGTTTGACTTGCACAAATATCTGTGACATATGATCCTTCACCAATCTCCCTATAAAATGAGCAATCTATTTCACTTATATAATTTTCAACTGGCTCATTGGCAACCATGGTGTCGCCCCCAGTTGCAGTTTCTTCAATGTCACTACTACTACTATTACTCACATCGTCCCCTTCCATTATCCTGTTTTCAAAATTTTCCTCATCATTTTCAGAATCAGTCTCCAAATCATCACTTAGTCCCCTTTCATTTTGATGCACATGAGGACTGATATTTGTGTGTACTGCTGAATTTTCTATTTGCCTACTTGTACCAACGTCAGACTGAAAAGTAGACGGAGCAATGTTACCCAGATCACGATTATAAGGTGAATTGTTTAGGTTATCTTCATCCACTTGTGTAACAACTGTGTCACCAATGTATTGATTGTCTATCGACTCTATCTCCAAATACAGTTGTAAAGTGCGCCCCGAATAATATGTAAAAACATCAAACATAGCTCCAACACTGATATTATCTTTAATGGGAAATGCAGTATAAGTAGTATCCCCGAAACAAAGAGGATATCTACGTATCACTCCCAACTTGAACTCCCGTTTATTTAGCCCAGTAGCCAGTGTTTTAAAAACCAGATCGGATCGGCCTGTTCGACCGGTTTAACCGATAACCAGTTACCAATCCGGTTCGGTTAACCCTCCAAAACCAGCTTTATTCCTGACCAGTTTGAACCGACAAAAACCGATTAAAAACCGATAAAACCAGTGAACCAGTGAACCGATTGAACCACTGGTTCACTTATAAAAATAAAAGTTTACCCTATGGATTTTTATTTCTCTTCCGCGACCTTTAAACTTCAACAATACTCTCACATCTTTTCTTATATTTTTCACTTTGAAATAAACAAAATCAACAAGAAACAAAAAAATCTTATATATAATAAGTTATATAAATATATTTGAGTATCAAATTCATTAGAAAAGTCATTTTTTTCACAAACTTCATGTAATTTTATTTTTTTTATATAATTCAATGACAAAATTCATCAACAATTTCTCTTTTTCATAGGTGATTAGTAATAAAATTATTGTTTTTGATATGATGTTTATTATAATTTGAATTATTGCGTTGATATCATGTTATCATACTTGTAATTTTGTTGCTATCATTCATTCTTAACTCAAATTTTGTAGGAAAAATAATTGATAATGAGATAAACATTTAGTTTATGGAAATAAACTTGAAAAAATGAATAATATATTTTTTTAAATAGTTGATTACATATATTAAAATTAAAATTAAGATATTATATTGTAATGATGTCACACCGGTTGAACCAGTGGTTAAAACGGTTAAACCGATCTAACCAGTAACCAGTGAGGCTACCGGTTCGATGTCCGATCCCGTTTTTAAAACATTGCCAGTAGCTCGGTATAACTCTGTTTGTAACTCGTCATAACTCCATCTATTCTCCGCCCTAAGGGGGGTATTTAGGTGGAATATCGTACCCACAACCATTAGATGGGATCAATATATTTCCTCCCCAGTAACACAAAAATGTGACCGGTAATCCATCCATTAGAAACCTGGTAAAATATGAAAATAATTAAATAATTTTTATAAATGGTCATATTTATTAATTTTAAAAACATACAAAAATGAATAGAATAGATTATTTAATAGTAATACCAACTAACAATAAGCCTTCATTTTTTTAATTTTAAAACAACACTCTATCAGCAAATCAAATGAAAGAAATCCATAATCTTCGGTTTCTTTACCATATTTATGCCATTATATTTAATCCGTCAGTGTTTCAACATTAAAACATTGAAATAGCACATATCAAAATAAAATGCAACGACTCATTTAATATAAGCCTTTGAAATTTGATGAGAGAACAAATATTTGGTAAAACAACAAAATAAATGTTAAATTGGTTGTTTAAACACTAAAACTATTACTGAATACAACTTTGATAAGTACTAAAAATTAAACAAACAAAATAACACTTAATATTTCATATAAAAAAAGTTGAGAAGAATTACTTGGATAATGAGAATGTGGGGTGAGTAGGAAGTAGTAAAATCCACCTTCTTGATCTCAAGACTTGTATTGTGCAATTAGCAAAGTGAATGTGAAAAGAAAATAATATGAAGGAATTGAAAAGTGAGAGAAAGCAACTTCACGTCCAGCTGCTAGTGAAGTGAGGAGAGCTGTTGCCGAAGTATAAATTAGGGCTTCAAAAATCGCAGTTAGAACCCTCGATTCTTTTAAAAGAATCGCAGGTACAAACCGCGATTCTTTAGTAAATTCGCAAGTTTAACCCGCGATTCTTGTTGGTCATTAGTTTCCGCCCCCTTGATTAATACTGATAATTAAACAAAAATCGCAGTTACAAACTGCGATTTTTAGGTTTATTTTTTTTTAAATTAAGCATAACTCGCTGGTCGTAATTGCGATTTTACGTAAAATCGCGGGTCTAAACTGCGATTTTTAGTAAAAGGTATATTCAAGGAATTAGTTTGACAAGAAGGATATTTGGGGAAATTCTTTTGCCATGAAGGCTATAAAGGAAAAAAATTCGATAAGTTTCCACATCTAGTGTAAAGGAATTCAATTATGTAATATAGTTATGGTAATTGATTTGAAATCTTTGATTTTTATCACGATTGGGGAGACAAGTATAGTTTCATGAAATTGATCATTTGGTAGTCTAATTAGCCCTATGTATATGAAGCACATGCAGTAGGTTTTTCTACATAATTAAATAATGAATTGTTTATGTTTAACATTTTGATAATTATCAAATATGTGTACTACACATGTCATCGAAATAATTTGCATTTCACCCGAATTACAATGGAAATGTTAAATGTATGTGAAATAATAGTTAGAGATTACTTATAAATTTGAAAAATACATATATAAGAATATTATGAAGTGTGTCCAAATCTGCATGCAATCAATTAAATATATATTAATTGATTATTGAACATGCAATCCAATGTTACTACTTACTTCCCAACTTTACTAGAAATAATGGAACCCCTTTTATTTAACATACCTTCTTTTTTAGACTTTCTGTCCATCTTGAACAATACTATTTAGTAGATATTGTTTTGTTTAGTGACAAAGTGAATTTATACATATATATAAATATTCCGGTACTTGTTAGTCGAATGAGTAATGATTAACAAACAACTTGATATTTGAGTTGGTTTCTTGAGTTTAATTTTAACATAATTATAAAAGCTCGTTATTGAAGAAAGACTCATTTATGAGAAATTGATCAATGAAGTCCCATTTATGAATAAATTTCATAAGCCCATCAATGAAGGTCCATTTACGAATAAAACTTAATTGAGAAGAAAATGCCCAATAAAGATCTTATAAGCCCATCAAGGAAGAAAAGATCAATTGTAGAATAGTTTGAAAACCCATACACCCTTTTGAAAGAGCCCAATTTTCGATGCAAGAAAATTGAGGTCAAGTAATTATTAAATGTTTCAAACTATTAAGAACAAGAAAATTATTTTGGCCCAACATTTTTAAACTAAGCTTTCAATTTTTTTATTTTTTTTTCAAATTGGCCACATTCAGACATGAATTTAATTATTTCCTAAAATTATTGGCCGAAAATCTCTTTGGTAATTATCTTTTCAAATCTTATATGTCCTGCCAAATCATTCCATAAGGGAAGATCTTCTTTAATTATTTTTTAAATTGAGGCCACATACATTGAATCTTTTGGTGAATTATTTTCTCACAAAAATATTTCGTAAATAAACTGTCTTTTGCCACACTTGAATATATATACCATCGAACTTTATAACTATAGGTTCAAAATCATATACCATCGGACTTAATAACTATAGGCTCAAACTCATATACCATCGTGTTACACGACCATGGAGTATAACTTTTCAGACTTCATATTTATATCAGGCTCACTCACCTAGCAAATTTTACTTGCTAATAAAATACTATGCATTGTTAAAAACGCATATAAATAGATTAATTTTAGCTAATTGCACAAAAAAGACTATTAATTTTTTTTATAATGCATTATGCAAAACTCAATTTTGAAAACCTAATTATCAAAAATAAAAACCCAATTTTGAGGCCCTAATTGTGTGATATTCGGAAGCCCATTCCAGACCAGCCCAAGACATATAACACCGTCATAGAAAATCGGCCTAATAAAATCCCATAAATAACTGATTTTCCGTTATTATATATATATTGATCTTCTCTCTGAAACCCTATCCTCTGTAAAAGAGACGCTTCCTCCGTCATCAATTTCAATAAATCAAATCTTTTCCTCCACACGGTTCATCATCAAGATCGGATATATTCCGCCGCTCGAGATTTTTGCGATCTGATCTAGGTACTTACCCTAATTCTCACGGTTGTGTGCGTGAATTGATTTTTCAATTTGTGTTTTAAACTTTTTGTGATTAGTCTTTGTTATTCCGGGTGAATTATAGAAAATAATTGCTACCGAACATAAAGATCTCGTTTTTTTTTTATGCTATTCATCTAATTACAAACTTGCGTTGTTTTGTGTGCCCAGATCTATTTTTGCTTGCCCTGTGTTTACCTTAATTTGATTATATCTGATTTATATATCTGATTCGTGGTGTTGCTATTTTATCCATGTTAAAGATGGATAAACGCTTTCGTAAAAATTGTTGGAGTGGTTCACCCTATTGATTATGTGGTTAAGCTTGTTCTTAAACGTTTACAGTGCTCTTGGTATATTACTTTTCGAGAATCCCGTGTGTGTTATTATACTAAATAATTTTTTAAATGTATCTGCTGGATAGATGTTATTTAATAGACTATTGCAAACACAATTTTTCTTCCTTCCTTCCAGTTACAAAAGTTTGCTCTCCTTGCTTTTAGTAGATGATTTCCCATTTGTGATTGGATGATATTACGAATCAACACTTATTTGTTGCTTGCTCTTGTTTTGATTGCAGATTTTATATATTTACTGGAGCTTTACAGTTTCTATTATCAATGGCTTCTTTGGATGTATCTTTGGATGATATGATTAAAAACAGCAAGAGAAACAACCAAAGAGGAGGCAGAGGCCAAGGCAAGGCCAGTCGTGGAAGAGGGTCTGGAACATCATCTAGAGGCGGAAGGCCTTTTGGGGCTCTTCGAAGAAATCCACTTGGAGTAAAAGCTCGACCATCATCAAACACAATTGCCAAGGCAAGCTCAAAACTGTAGTTTAGCTCAGATCCATCACCATCTGCTTTGCTATAGCACCTTGCCTGGAGGTTCTATAGTTTTGATTTAGAAATTCATATGCGAGATTTTTGACTCTGCTTCATCCTCGAAGAAGCTCAAATTTGCTCGGCTAGAAATAAAAGCTCTTACGTTCTATTGAATGCTATTAGTTCCTAATGGCTCCTCTCTTCTTGTCGGTATTTATCTAGCACTCTGCAAGATATTTCTCAAAAAGTGGAGGTCTGATGGACTCTTAAGGAAGATATTTTACTTAGCCATCTTATGTAGAGGAGCTTGATTACCTGAAAACTTAAGAGCTTTCACCATTTTAAATTCCACATTTTTGATTTGAGGCTTGAAACTTCTTACCATCTTTATTGAAAATTACATAACCGAGATCTCTCTAGTTTGTCGAATGTCGATTGTTAGAGGGAGAGTTCATTGATGGATCCTTCAATATGGGGAACTTTTTTACGATTATGCCAATTGGAATCACTTTGGGGGCGAGATTGCAATGGTATCTCAGTTCTTGCTCTTTTGCAAAGGTGGCTTCCTTCGCTGAACTTCAGAACTGGAGATCTGACCTTTTGCATGGCATTAACTGCATGCTGTTGGACTAAATCTCAACTCACATAGACTAATTTACCTAACTAATTTTCAGTGGTATTATAATTATCTAATTTGAGCTTTTCGGTTGACTTCGTGGAAATTTGCTGATATCTGCTTTAACTTGAAGAATGGTAAACTGTTTTTTCTGGTCTTGTGCTGACATTCACTTTCTCCAATCTCGATATATCTTGGCGCCTGCTTGCTTCAGTCCTTCCGAAAAACCAAGAATTTACCATGGCAGAATGGTCTTCTTGAAGATGGTCTTAGAGCAGCTGGGTTTTCAGGGGTGGATAATGTGACAAAGCTATATGTTTCCAACTTGGATGTTGGAGTGACCAGTGAAGATATAAGGGTATATATATTTGCCGTGCCTTTTGATGTTCAATTCATCTTTGCAATTGGTTGTTTTGGAATTTTACTGAACAAGATTTACGACACAGGAGCTGTTCTCTGAGATTGGGGAGTTGATTCGATATGTAATTCACTATGACAAAAATGGGCGCCCTAATGTGAGTTGAATTTTTTTCCTTCTAGCAGCCATGCCATCATTCTGTTGATCATTTTTTTAAAAAAAATACTACCCCCATTTTATGTTGTCACTTCCTTGTTCAATTTTTTTGCTTCTGAAGTTAAATTTTCTAAACTGTGGGGCAGGGTTCGGCTGAAGTGATATTTGCTAGAAAAAGTGATGCGTTCCAAGCTCTTAAGCGTTATAACAATGTCCAATTGGATGGCAAGCCCATGAAGATTGAGATAATTGGTGCCAATGCCGATATTCCCCTATCAACTCGTTTGAATGTAGTTGGCGCAGCAAATGGAAAAAAGAGGACAGTTGCCACTGCGTATGTGATTTAATTTTTCTACATTACTTCAATTTAAACAATTGTATTTTAGCTGTTGTATATATATTATGGTGGGTCATGTTACAATCTTATACATTCCTTTTTTTGTCTGTTGTGCTAGAGCCTACTATCAGTACAATGTCACCATGATTCCTTGTCAGTTTGAAAGATGTCAACACTAGCATATTAGAAAATTAGTTGATGGGCAGAAGATGTCTGGGCGGTGGATTTTCCATGTATCTGGATAAAATATGTTGTATTTTAATGATCAGCAGAACAATAGGAACTTGTTTTGAAAGGCATAATTAAGTTGATCATGTTTGATAATTTGAGTGGTAGTCAATTAGAATGAAGGAATCTAGTATGTTTGCCTTGTATGTGTGTCAGTGACTACAAGATATTAGTCTATAGTGGCTGTCTCGATGATGTGCTAACTTATGATGATTTGATATATTTAGTTTTGTCTTTGTTGTGTCTACTTCTTGCTGATTGTGCTCCCTTGATTAGCAAGGGGTTAAATGCCTTGTCTATGAACATATGAAGTTGTCAGTAGTACTGTTCTTGTCCATATTCTTCTTGTGAACTCAATACTGGCTGTTGTGCAGGTCTGTACCTGGTCGCTCCAGAGGTGGATTTACGGCGGCTAATCGTGGATCAGGGTAATAATTTCTGAATAAGCAATCTTTTTTGGGTATTTGTTAGTGTTATCTTGACTCCCCCCCCCCCCCCCCCCCCAAGGTTGTTATGCGGGGCGGTCATTATGTAGATTAAGGAGTTATTTTTCTCATTGTCAAGCCTCATTTGGTTTCCCTTCCTTTAGATGGCATTACCCTTCTATGAATGGAGGGTAGGGATCTAATTTGTTTCGATAATAGAAAGAGTGTTGAATTATATTTTGATCACAGACGAAGGGGCCGTGGTGGTTCAAACAATGGACGTGGAGGAGGCGGACGAGGCCGTGGTGGAGCTAGCTCGAGAAAGAAAACCACTGTAAAATCAGTTGACGAGCTTGATAAAGAGCTGGAGAGTTATCATGCTGAAGCAATGCAAAGTTGATTATTGAGCTATATTCCTAATTAGAGAGATCTTTAGCTGTACAAAAGTTCCTTTGCAATTGTTGGAGTTGTTTCTTGTTCTATTTCCGGTATTGGGATCGATTATCTTTTGCTTTGTATTGATCTAGTAGGGGTGATATTTATGATATTTAAAATATTTTGCTTTGTATTTCTAAAAATTAAACAATATTGCTGTAACGTAAAATCTGTACCGATGGCGGGTGCGACAGTTATTGGGTGGTGCTGTGGCTGTTGACAAACTCCAAACAGGCTTAAATAGTGCCAGCTAATACAAGGAGGAATGTGATTGAATTTTTAAGTGAAGTTGGTGGTGGTGGTTGGTTAGGTGCAACTGTAGCATTGACTATATATATCAATACCTTTTTGTTCGATGATATTTAGGTGTGTTTGATTCTTGGATTTCAATAAGTAAATTATTGAGGAAAATGTTTTCTCTTGCACATGATGATGCAACATGAGCTTAATGGAATTGAGGAATTGAACTTATCTAATTTCGGTGGAGATTTACCGGTTTTATAATTTTTTGTATATAGATCGGAACCGAATATTTACCTATAACAAATTCGATGTAAAATAAGTTTACATTTATTGATTATCTGATATGAATTTTGTTTGGCAAATGTTTGATTTGTGGGTTCTAGGGAATGTTGATATTTTTTTTCATTTTTCCATTTTGTGTTTGGACATCTCAAATGGAAAAAGAAATCTCCATTCAGATTATCCAATGTTATTAAAATCGTGATAAAGATTCAATATTTACGAATGCATTTAGATCATCGACATGTTCTAATTGTCTGATTTTGTGAAATTAAGGAAGAGATTTAGTTGACGATAAAATTGGTCGAGACCCAATAAACCAATAAAGAAGTAGCTTAAAGCAGATCTATTGTCAATTAACAATATTTACATCCTGCCCTTTTTACTTTTTTCTGAAAATTTATTCTCTTAATTTCTTTTAAATTATTATTACTTTATCATTCAAGATGGCGTGAGGGTTTTTCACTTTTCACCACTAGCATATGTTTCTTGCTTTATGTATATTGTACAAGAATAGAATCATCAAACAAGATCTGGTAAATTGAATGTAGACGAGAAAGAAAAAAAAGAAAGAAATACAGCACAAAACTCATTGAAAAATAAATATACTTCAAATTTGAAGAATAATGTTCTATTCTAATCACAACACTCCTTTTACGAGATCATACATCAATATCAATACAAGCTTGTATACAGAAGAATGGTAAGAAAATAACCTAACCAAAGAAAGTCGAATAAATACAAGCTTGTATACAGAAAAGAATGGTAAGAAAATAATCTAACCAAAGAAAGTCGAATAAACATCTGACAAAAAAAAAATAATCATGAACAATTTATTCTGCAACAGACGCGTCTCTTTTCAATAACAATTGACCCGACTCATCTTTCTTGAATAGCTTCTGTACTATGTCATTCCAATTTGTTCTACCATTTTTACAGAACGGTTTTTCTTTTTCCGAGGAATGCTCGCTCTCAGCCTCACAAGTTTCCACACTTTTATCGCCTGAAGAACACTCTTCGGTGTTGCTTGATGAAACTTCTTCAGCAGAAGACATAGCATGTGGTATATTCAAACTTACAGCTCTTTCGAGTGCATCCTTGTGTTCTTTTTCTAATGTTTGTATCCTACTAAGTTTCTGTACTTTTGGTGGCGTTGTTATTGTCTCTGTACTAAGTTCTTTTAGACCCTGCATAGTAATATTACGAACTTTTAAACAAGGAAAAGAAACAAATTTCGAGAAAATCGAGCATTATATTAGAAGTGGTCATCTTTTAAGAGGAAAAATGACTTTTTTAGTCCCACAACTTTGCCAAATATTAGTACGTTAATTTCCAAGTCACCCGATTGAGGACTATAGCTTCTTTGTTTTCGCTATTTAAGGACAATTAACCAGATAAAAAAAATATCTAATTCTTGCAGGAATTTCACACGTATGTGAGAATCAAAGAAATTTTCCTGTTTTCTTTTGGTAAACTTGTAGGACTAAAAAGATAAGTTTCCATCTGAGATCGAGTGCTTATGATTAATGCCGCGATTTCCATTTTTACGAACCAAATCATCTAGTAATTATGCAATCATGAACTTACTTGTAAGGCCTTTTGTGCCTCTCTTTCAATCCAAACAATAGCATGATCAGAAGTAGCGTTACATGACAACACAATATGCTCAAATCTTCCATCAACAGGTATAGCAGTTCTAACTTCCGGAGGATACCTTCCACATCTGTCACCACCAACCACCAAATTCAGTTTCAGAGAAATCGACTAAGTTAATGCGGAAAATGTTGGTCAAATACCCAGATAAAATATGGCATCGAGAGTGTTAATTTTCTCAAGTATAGACAAATCCAAACTCAATAACAATACTCCGGACTAGTGCTTTGTGCATGACAATGATTGAAGCACATATACGGCTAGTAACTCAAAATGTAGCTACTTGATGGAGCCTCGAGGAATGTAAAGAAAGGTTAACTAACCCTAAATGATATTCTCCAATCCTCATCTGCCTCTCTCATTATCTAAACACAATAACAATGTATGACACTCACTTTCACCAAGTAGGAAAACTTGAAACATGAAACTATCTAATAATTTCTAATTTTCTGTAACATATAAACATACAGATACACAAATACATATACACTCGCATACACAGTTCATAAGTTAGCTAGCAAATTTACCTACAAAACTTTCTTTCGACTATGTGATATATCCGACCAGGTGCATATAACCTTCTCGGATCCCTTAGTTTTCTCCCTTCCGGTATAAACGTGTCCCTCAGACACACCAGAAACAACAAGCACGGCAAACTGTCCAAATCATCAAAACCCGACTCAAATTAATGACAATCCCAAAGAATACCAAAAAATAAATCAAATCATAAACCACAACAAATCATTAAACTAACAACTAACTAACCAAAGAATGGATTTAAATATATCCTCCAACGGCGTAGCCGTCCTTGGCAAGAAATCATCCTAAAACAATACCAAACATCAGCACAACCCATTTTCAATAAATCACAAGCAAAAATTAAGGGAAAAAAAGAAGAAAAGGAAAACATAATTCACCTGCAGCACTACAGAGTATATGACATCGGCGTACTTAACAGCCAAATTAAGCGACATACATCTCGCCGGAGCTACAGAATAACACTTAATCAAACTCCTCGGAATCCCACCTAATTTATTCCCATGATTCGCCACAATCACAGTCAAAAGAGCCGCTACACCCGACCCCAAAGAATGCCCAGTAAAAACCATTTTATAACTCTTCCCATTCTCCTCCCACAATCTCTTCAAAGTCTCCGACTCTTCATTCAAAACCCATATCGCAGATTTCAACAACCCATGATGCACATAACCCCCATCAAACATCTGCATACCCAATCTATTATTCAACAGCAGCTTGTAATCGCTTTCCTTAGCTAAATTCAGTCCGCGAATCGCGAGTACTATCTCGCGGTTATCATGGTCGAGGTAGATTAGGTACGGCGGCGCGTGGCCGGAGGTTTGTTCGTAGGTCACGCGCTTTATGACCCAGTCTGGGTTTAAGCGGTACCCACCGGCGGGGGTGTATTTGGGGTTATGTAGGTTGGGTTCGTAGACGGCCAAGATTATGCGGCAGATACGGGGAATGGGTTCGAACTCGTCGGGGGTGGCGGTGGACCAGGTGGCGCTGTCGTCGGAGCCGATGTAGGTGCAGCGTTTCCACGCCCAGCGCATACAACCGATGACCACCACGCATTCGACTCCACATGACACCGACATTTTTGAACTGGAAACTTCGCGTGGGGTTGTGTCCTTTTGGGTGCTTGGATTGGCTTCGAGTTTAAGCGTGGATTGTTTATGTGAGGTAATTTATATTGCTCGTGAAGTGTTCGAAGAATTGACGAGCTGGAAAATGACTAATAATGACTTGGTATAAAGGTTGAATTTATTTTTTTTTTTTTTGAATATTTTTCGAAGAAGAAATCTAGGAAAGATGTATGGACATTGTTCCAGTGCCCTCACAATGTAAAATTCTAAGAACCGGATGGAAAAATATATTTTAAGCACGAGAAAATTAAGATCCGGATGGAAAAATATATTTTAAGCACGAGAAAATTAAGATCCGGAATTATAATTACATAATAATTAATAGACAAAGAATTAATATATTAAAATACAGCGTGATAATATTAAAAAATATAAAATCACCTTTTTTTTTTTTTTTATTTTTTATTTTTTTTTATAACGCTTACACTAGACTAATCCTGGACCCTCAGAACCCTTGCCCTAGAACCCTGAAGGATGTAAATCCCTAATTTTTTTTCTTGTTTATGCTTGATGCAATGTGAATTTATATTCAGATTAAAATTTTACAATTATAACCTAACAATATTCATTTGAATATAATAAAATAAAATCAAGTCGCAACAACATAATAGTAATAGATTAAGGGTGAATTTGACCTAGCGATTCGAAAATCAATTATAAAATAATTAATTTTACTAAAATGGATTTTAGCAATAACTGATTATGATAAAATTCAATTATAAAATAATTATTTTTGGATAATAGCTTTTGCAGAAGTAACACTTTAGTTACTTCTAAAATAAGTTGATTTTTACCTTCTGGAGATTTCAAAAGTAATTATGATAATGACTAGTGAGGGCCAAACGCCATTAAAATCACGATTGACGAAAAATAATTTTTATAATTGGGGCCAAACACTTCAAAAATCACAATGAATGTCTAGAAATGTTTTTCAGAGCTCCCACCGCGGGGTCAAACTCACCCTAAGAATTTTAGAACATAAATATGAATATGAATATGGCTTTATATATTTGCTTCTTTATCATAAATGGCTGGAAAAACGAAAGAAATAAGCAAAAACTATTGATGTAGAATGTACTAAGAAAAGTCTTAGTTATATTTTGTGCTATTGAAAATAAATTTTTTAATAGACAATTCATAGATAAAGTAGTAAATTATTAATTCTAAAGTGAATTATTATAAACAATTCAAATACTGAGTTAATTTAGAATTTTTTTTTTATTAAACAATACATCACATGCATGTATATAATTATTTAATGATAAAATAACAAAATTTGTTTACAGGTGACTTTAAAGCTTTACTTATGTCTAAAGTTAAGTGTTCAAGCCCTTGTTGCTGTATTTCATTTTTAATTAAATAAAATTTCAAAATAAATATAAAAAACAAAAAGGAGTGGAATTATAAATTAAAATTATCAGTTTTTTTTATTGAAATTATAAATTTACAAACAAATTTAATATTATAGCGGATCAACATAGATTCATATCAATTTTTTGTATTTCGAATTATAAATTATCTTAAATGAATCATCAGATTCACCATATTATTATCAACTAGAAATCCTAATTTATTTAATCGAATATTCAGACTTTTGCATATGTAGTAAGAGATTAAAAAATAATTGACAAGTGAAATATAACAAAATTCATACTTTTATAAAGATATATGTGTTAATATCTTGAGCATTAGTAGTATAATAATTAAGAATTTTGAAAATAGGATCAAAAGTTTCAAGTGCAAATGATTAAATTGAATCTTAAGATTATATTAGCAAACTGGTAAATTCCTGAAAACATAAAAAATATCATCTAATTACATGGGGTCAAAATTCTCTGTACCACAATTTGTGTACCATAAGTGTGTACCACAAATGAGGAATTGACACATGTATATATCACAATTATTTGTGATATATACATGTGTCAATTCCTCATTTGTGGTACACACTTGTGGTACAGAGGACCTATTGCCAATTACATGACAATGTTGTTTTTTGGAAGGTGAATATATTAATATAATTATTATTTTAGAATCAACTCTTTTAAATTATTGTCCCTCATTTATTAAAATTGAAGGATTGAAGAAAATGAAGAATAAAGAAAAAGAAAAAGAAAATAAGAAGAATAAAGCAGAACTTGGCATTAAATTGCGGGGACCTGGCATATTCCACCCGATTTGCCAGAGATGTTAAAAAAGGATCAAATATTCTTCTTTAAAAAAAAAAAGGATAAAATATTAATATATTATCAACCTCAAAATCATCTAATATAAGGTAACAACACCTGTCCCTTCTTTTCTATTTTCCTTTTTTTCTGGAAAATTCCCATCTATGTTTTCTACTTTTACAGAAATATTCCTTTACAAATTTGGCCCAAAAAAAAAAAAAAAATAAGGGTGAATTTTTTCATTCCAGAACATATTTATACTGTAAGGTATATTTCGTTATAACTACAATTTTTTTTTTTTTTGGGAAGAGAGAGGGAAGATTAGGAACTTGATGAAGATTTTAAAGATGATTAATTTCCAGTGACATTCTATTTAAAAATATTATTTCATGAAATCGCATGTAACCAAGTTACAGCTATATACACGTGCTTATTAATTATTGTATTTTGACTACAAAATTTTATTTTAATATAGATACTTAAATAAACTTTTAAGCCTTAACACGTATTGGTGCAAAATTTCCATTAATAAGATGATTAATTTAGTATAAAAAATTTAAGAGGAACGAAAAATATTATTTTATTCATAAGAGGAAAAAAAAGACAAATTTAATAAGGTAACTACACCTACCCCTTCTTTTCTATTTTCCTTTTTTCCTGGAAAATTCCTATAGTATGTTTTCTCACTTTTACAGAATTATTCCTTTTTACAAATTTGACAAAATGGAATAAACACAACTATTTCCAGTGATTTTCATTCAAAACACGTTCATTTTGTAAGTAGGGTTGTAAACGAGTTGAGTGGTATCGAACGACACCTTATTCAGGATTGGTTTGAATTTTATCGAGTCTGAAATTTTGTATTTAAGTTTTGTTTGTTTCTTAATGAAGTGAGTTCAAATGAGCTTTTACTGAACGAGGTCAAGTCGAGTATCAAGTAGTTTGATATTTTTAATGTATTTTTTTCATATTTAGCTTATTGAGTCGAGCTTCAAAACTTTTAAAACGAAAAATCATATTCAAGCTTGTTTTATTTGTTTTACTAACCAATCTCAAACAAAGTATCGAATAGCTTGATCTGATATTCATCACTAACTTTAAGGTATAATTTGTTGATTTTTGTTTCCCATCGTATGTTTTCTCACTTTTACAGAAATATTCCTTTACAAATTTGACAAAAAAAAAAAAAATAGATCTTCATTGGAATAAACACGAGTATTTCCAGTGATTTTCATTCAAAACACATTCATATTGTAAGTAGGGATGTAAACGAGTTGAGTTGTATGAGTATCGAACGACACATTATTCATGATTGATTTTAATTTTATATATCGAGTATGAAATTTTGTATTTAAGTTTTGTTTATTTTCTTAATGAACTGAGTTCGAACGAGGTCGAGCCGAGAATCAAGTAGTTTGCTATTTTTAATATTTTTTTTTCATATTAAGCTTATTGAGTCGAGCTTCAAAACTTTTGAAACAAAAAATCATATTCAAGCTTGTTTGATTTGTTTCACGGACCAATCTCAAACGAGCTTTTACCGAACGAACTCGAACCAAGTATCGAATAGCTTGATTTGATTTTCAGCACTAACTTGAAGGTATAATTCGTTGAGTAACTACAATTATATTTATCTTTTTTTTTTTTTTTTTTTAAAACGACAGGGGGAAGATTAGGAACTTGATGAATTTTTGATAAGTGATTAATCTCCACTGACATTCTATTAAAAAATATTATCTCATGAAATCGCATTTAATCAAAGTTCCATCATCATAATACTTGTGTAGTGGTCATTAATTATTGTATTTTGACTACCAAATTTAATTTTAATTTAGAAATTTAAACAACTTCTAACACGTATTGGTGCAAGTCGAAATCAATTGTTTAAAGGGCCTACTAAAAGCCAACTAGGGTCGCGCAATACGATTTTGGAGTTTCTTTATCAAACATATATAGTTAGGGTTGAAAATCAAATCAAGCTATTCGATAATTGATTCGAGCTCGTTTGAGTTCGGTTCGTCACACTAATCAAACAAACTTGAATATCTTTTTTCATTCGATAACTTTTGAAGCTCGGCTCGAGCTCGGCTCGATAAGCTAAAAATTAAAAAAATACATGTAAAATATCAAGCTACTCGATACTTGGCTCGAGCTCGTTTGATAAAAGCTCGTTTGAGCTCGGCTCGATTGAAAATCAAACCAAGTTCAAACACAAAATTTCAAGTTTGATAAAAATCAAACCAAACTTGAACAGTGTGTCGTTCAATACTACTCGACTCGATTACAGTCCTATATACAGTATCAATAAGAGTGATTTTAAAATGTTTTGGAATTGTAAACATGCTATTATAAATTAGGTATGATTTTAATTCTGTCCAATTTTGATGCAATTTTGTGGTTTCCATAATAAGTTTCTTTCTTTGTCTTATACAATTTTTTCTATATTATCAAAAGAAAAATTGTTTTTCAAATGGACAAGATGTTTATTTATATTTTCACTGAACATTTTATGAGAAATAAAATAATGATTTCCAACATTTATTTTTTGAGAAACTTGTCCAACATATTTTATAAGTTTCTTTTTCAGTAGCTCTTTTACTATGGAATAAATTGAGATTAAATTAGTAACCAAACAATTATTAAGAATACCAATAATTTGTTTATTCCTTTTTCTTGTTCCAAAAGGTGAAATCGCTCACCCCGGACGCCCTTCACCCCCTGTCCGACGGGATTGTGAGAGGAGGTAAATCATGGTGACTCAACCGGCAACAGAGACTGGGGCCAGTGCTCACTGCGCACATTTTTTTAGAGGTAAATCCTTGGTCTCTTGTTCCAAATTCCATCTCTGAGACCAGTTGAGCTGTCCATATTGACTGATGTAGTCGTGTGCGTTAGATTTTAACTTTTAAATAGATAAAGAATATGCCCATACGCAAATGTGAGCTATGAGCTTCTTTTAGCATGAAAATTACTAGGTTAATTAAACAAAGATTATACATTATAACCAAAGCAACTAATTAGCAATTAGTCTATAATTTGAATTGAATCCCAAAATTACAGAATTAAATAAGCAAGAAATGAAAAGTAAAGAGAAAACTCTTGTATATTTGAATTTTAAAATTCAACAACTGGGTCGGAAGCAACACACAAGCCGGACCATATCCAATAATAAGGGCAATCAATATTTATAGGAGCATTGTTCATCAGGGTCGGTTGAGAAATTTCGGTCGGACCATTGAATTGAGTTCTTGCATGAAAAGTCGTTTTCCCTAATTTTTTTTTTTTTTTTTTACTAACGAGAGGGAGAGGGACTATGATATGCATGATAATCAAGGCAATGGTGGGAGGAGTAGGCGCGGAGGAAACCCGATCGAGGAGGAGCAAGAGTCCGGTGATCGAGGGAAGGGCTAGGATCGAGACAAGATCATGCAATTGATGCCTTATTTAGTTGCCGAAAGGTATGCTCCTTAAATTTTAATGTGATAATTATGGAAAATTTGGCTAATATAATTTGTATGCTTTACCAATTAAGGCATCATCGAACATACGTGATTTAGCTTTCGATATCTTCAAAGTTCAAACATACGTGATAAAGTAGCTCATTCTTTAGCAAAATTAGCCTCCTTGATAGAATTAGTTGAGTTGCCGGAGCACATTAAACATCTTGTAACTGCTGAGGCTTTTTGATTCTATATATCGATCGTTTTTCTCAAAAAAAAAAAAAAAAAAAAGTTCAAACATATAAAACATGTAATTAAAAACGTAACTTATATGAAGTATTAACCAAATTTCTTTTTTGTATGGGATTAAATAAAACTCCTACGAGATTGATCAATCCCAGATCAAATGCAATAAACAAACTTGTTCTACCAATCCTACTTACTATTATTTCAAGGGTGCCTTTTGGTCAAAATATTAAATTTTGACTCAAATTCTCTTTTCTTAGAATTTACAATTATTTTTAAAAAACAAATAGAATTTACGGTTACATGCATAACATTAAGAAATTTAAAATAAATAAATAATGCTCTAAAAACTCCCACGTCTATTGTTTACATGCATAAAATTAAAGAAATTTAAAAAATAAATAATGCTCTAAAAAATAGGGAACTCCCACGTCTATTATTTACACTCCCACATACCACGTAAACTTTTGAAGCCACGTCCACTTCAGACTTTCTTTATTGATTACAAAAACCATATTGCAAGTTTAGACTTCAAATACTTTCTTTATTGATTACAAAAACCATATTGCAAGTTTTTAGGCTTCAAATAATGCACTATATTGTTCGTCTGCTTTAGGGACAATCTATCAAGCACAATATAGGTGATCACAATTCATCAATTCAATTCCATGTATCAATGTTATATGTCTCAATACTTTATAGTGTTTGTACCACATCTTTTTTTTTTTTTTTCCAGATTTTATATTCCGGAGAAATTCACGAAATTTTAGTCACGGTTCATCAAGGCTCAAAAGCTGCAGGTTTGTTCTACTTTTATCAATCCATTCAATTTTTTCATTCCATGATACATATTTTATTTGCATTACTTTGAGGTTTGACAAATATCACTAAATTTTTATAAACAGGGGTTCTTTGGTTTCATGGAATACAAAGCTAGAGTGGAAACATTAGAACACGGACTTTCTGAAGAAATTGACAAAACTTACATCTACCCAAGCCCATTTTCAGGTATTTTCTTTTTACGGATATATTGAAATTTTGCAGTTTGTCCAAATAATGATTTCCTCATAGAATTCGCAGCAACTTTTTACTTATTTTCATGTTGGAAATTTTTTTATCCCTTGGTCCTAATATTGCACATGTCATTATTTCCATTCAATGTTGCACTTCTGGTCCCGTAAGACAGTCTCTTTTTTGTATTTTTGGTCCCATAATATGACCCAAATTGGAAGGAAAGGGGAAGGTGAAATGGAAAAAAAAAAAAAAAAACGGTTCAACAGATTGGGAAAACAGAGCTAATTTTTTAAAAGCAGGAGTAGAAGTGCTAAATGTAACTAAAAATGCACTTTTGCCAACATTGTCCATTGTCTAATCATCCTACTAACGTATGTCTACTCAATAGGTCATTTCTAACTATCTAGGGTCTATTTGTATGGGTTTTGGCTCGGTTTCGCAGGTTTCAGTTTAAAAAAATTGGTTTGGATGGTTTCGATGAAACCTTTGAAACTTTGGATGGGCTTTGGCTCTTGGGTTTTGTGGTTTGAATAAGTTGAAACCCCACTTGGATTGGGTTTGGATGTTGGGGTTTAGGGGAAAAAGTAGTTGATATGTCTCAAATCAATGTCTTTTTTAGTGAGAATTGGGGGAAAAAGTAGGTGGTATGTGTCAAATCAATATTTTATAGGTTTGAAGAGTTTGAGTGTGGATTTCTGAATAAGTTTTTGACGATTTTATGGGCTTGGCGAAAACTCATTTGAAAGGGTTTTGACTCGGTCTCACGAAACCCACGAGACCGGACCAAAAACCATCCAAACACAGCCCTTGATACACCAAAATCATTTGTCTGATTACACAAATAACTGCATGTGGAAAAGAATAAACAATTTCTAGCTCTCGGCCATTCTTATAGACATGCAAACAAAAACAGTTTAGAACACGTCATTATTTCCATTCAAATTTGCATTTTTGGTCCCGTAAGACAGTCTCTATTTTGCATTTTTTGTCCCATAATAGGACCCAAATTTGAAGGAAAGGGTAAGGCGAAATGTAAAAAAAAGAAAATGGTTCACAGATTGGGAAAACAGAGCTAATTTTTTAAAAGCAGGAGTAGAAGTGCTAAATGTAACTAAAAATGCACTTTTGCCAACATTGTCCTTTGTCTAATCATCCTCCTAACACATGCATTTACATTTATTATTCGTGTACCGCCAACTTGGGGAAGACTGAATGTTCATTCTGTTGTAAATTTTGTCTTACCTGTTGACTGGTCTGAAGAGTGCGCACATCTTCCAAATAGATTGTCTATTCTAGGCTAAGAAAAGTAAGTCATTTTTCAGTTCATTTTATTAAATCACATATTATTGTTACTGACTTTGCAACTAAAGATTATCAATAAAAGTATCATAACAATGTTATTGAGTTGCTAATAAGTTGTCATTTGTATTTTATGCAGATATCACTTCACCAATGAAAGTATACAATATTGATTTTCATCACTTTTAGAAAGATAACGCATGATTGTTATGTTTTAATTTTGTTTTAAGATCATAAATATTTGTATTTTTTTTTTTGGCACATCAACAATTGTACGTACTAAATATCTAATATGATACCGTGCATAGCACGGGTTTAGGCTAGTTTTATTTTATATAGAAGTGAAATTAATTTATTATCTTGTCTTGGGCCATGTCCACCACATTGGGTCTATATTAATAGTCCCAAGCCCATATTGTATTTATATTTTTATAGAACTGACATAATCTCTTGGATGGATTGATTGGTTCTAAAGAAATATGTGGAGATTATTTGATAGCACGAATGAGAGCAACATTATGCACTCATTCCAACTATTAACGTGGGAATTTTTCGCAAGATAACTCTCTGTGATATGTCTAATGGACAATTTACCTTCCTATGAAATAAAAATATGTAATTTAATGCCATGTGAAATGAAATAATGAACATTTTATCTCCTTGTGATATAAAAAATGGACAATTTACCTCCCTATGAAATGAAATAATAAGCAATTTAACTTCCTATGATATGAATTAATAAGCAATTTAGAGGGAGACAATGTGCTTCTTTTATAAAAACACAGGGAGGTATTTTGCCTTTTTTCTTATCACATGGAGTTAATTTGCTATTCCCTCATTAACATTGCTCTAATTAAAACTCCGAAGTTAGTACGTAAATGTAAATTAATAGAATTTGGCGGTACATAAAATGTATTCACTTGTGTTTCATAGATTCAGTCCAATTAATTAGGATCTAAATCCGATTACAAATTCAAAAAGCTAGCTAATCCGAATAAAATAGATTTTTGTTATATTTTATGTCGTTCCACAAAATGAAATAGGAGTCGAAGTTAATTGTATCAAATTGGTAAAAAAATAATCGTGTATTTTATTATTAGTGTATAAAAATAATATCATATCAAACGACTCACAAATAATCTCTACTCCTACTGATGCTAAGGCTGCCTATTGTATTCTTTGAAAATGTTGTAAGATGTATTAAACTATTAATTTGTGCTTGTGATATCATATTATATGTCGATTCTTACTTATGGAATCATAAAAGTCTAGACCGATATATTTGGTACTATAATTTAATAAATTGAATCACTTTTGGTACCACGATAAAAATGGACGTTAAATGATGACATAGCAATTAAGTGTTATCGTAAAATTGATACAATTATTTATGTTGACTGATAAATCTATCCCATAACATTTTAGGTTGTCAAAATAACCCCATATTTTTAAATTTACTGATAATTTTAGTCCACATTGTTGCTTACTTTTAAAATTGACTCGAATAAGATATGTGCTGACTAATTTAGAGATTTTACATATTATATTTACATATTTATTTAACTAATTTAATTTTATAAATAATATTAACAAACCAAATAATACTTTAATATAAATTTGATAAAATATTAACAATAAAATATATTTTTTTAAAATCTAAAATTTATATTTATAATATTAATATATTTAATATTTATTAAAAAGATAAAATTATATATTATTAACAAAATAATTATAATTTAAAGAAAAACGAAGAACTAAGATAAAGCTAGGTCCATCACGATCCTATGCATTTATTTTTGCCTGATCCACGAAAGAAAGAAATAAAGAAAGAAAGTATTAATAATTTCAGATCCAAATTAAATCTATTTATAGCTAGCTAGCTTTTCATACGCTGAAGCTTTTTAGCTGATCATGGGTTATGGTATTCAACTTTTCATATGCTGAATCTTCAATTTTCCTTAACTTTTCCGGCCCAAAATTTATATATTTACATATTTGTATTATCTCACACACACATACCACGCATATAATGTATCTCCAAGAAAACACAAGGGAAGTCTTCCAGATTCAGAGGCATTTATTTTGTTGGTATAGGTTGGTTACCGCCGAATGGGGTTTATTTAATTAGTGGCTAAATTCAGGTGCGGATCCAAGATTCTTGGCTGAATGGGGCTAAATTTACACACAAAAAAATCAAATCAAGAATACAATATTGACACGACTATTTTTTAACAATACGAGAAGATACTATCTCGAGAAAATACAATACAAAAATGCAATACAAAAACCTTACATTATTCTCGAGAAAATACAATACAAAAACGGGAAGGTCTGATCATGACAAAAAAATAAACCTAACAAGATAATTTAATTACATAAATCCGTTATAGTCTAAAATAAACCAAAAATATGTATTATTTTAATAATTGACCATGACTAGTTTTTATCTTTTGAATTCGGTCCATGATAGCATTGTTTGAAATGCTATTAAATATGTGTCTCTATAAAGACAAACTAAACTATTATTTAGTCATCAATCGTCCATCCGAGTATGAAGTCGATTATTTACTATCTTTTTTATAGCCGAAAGATCTCTCTCTGCTTATGCTATTGCAACGAGCATAACAAACGCCAATGTCACAAGTTTGTAAACCTTCGAAAATGCGACATGCCTTTTAGTTATAACCATCTTCTTACCAAGACCATCAATCCCTTTCAAGCTAGAAAAATCATGACTTAATCGAACATCCCTAATATAATTTCAAGTTGGTTGGAAAGAACCAAGAGCTCAAGAAAAGAGAAGTCATTTGAATAAAGTTCAGCAAGACGAACAAAATTTTCTTTGTCGAAAGCCTCAAAGCGATTGAATGAGTTTAAGCATGCAACACAAAGAAGCAACACCGTGTTAACTTCTTTTAAACGGTTGTTCAACTCTTGCAATTGTTTACCTATCACCAAATTGAATCTCTCAACTTTGTAATGATGCTTGATAGTCACTTGTTCAATCCTAGGCTTTGGCCTCCCATATTGAACATATACATTACTCATTGAAGAAATTTTAATTTCATGCTTAGAACAAAAAAAAAAAAAAAAAAAAAAACTTCCTCTAACAAAGGTCCCCATCTATTATCTTGTCTCACGATCCTTAGCTAAATGGGTTAGAGATTGGAGATGTTGGGAGTAGAGAAGAATTTGATTTTTTTTTTTTATAATTGGGGCTTGAGAGTGGGTAGATTGATGTATTATTAGAGTGTTGTGTTATTAATTGGACTAAAAATTTATTTGGGTCGAAAATTTCGAGTTCGTCAATTTATTAGACGTTTTAAAAAAAACAAAAAAATACTACTATATAAATTAAAAAAAATTATATTTGAGCCCTAGTCCCTTACTGATCCGTCATTGGCTAAATTTTAGTTTCAATCATATTTCATACTTAAGAAATAGAACATGAAACCGTAAGCTCCCAAGCAGTGGGAGGGGCCAAGGCTTTGATTGCATGTCTGTTGAAGAATGAGCCGATGACTCATAGGCAGTGACTTGATTAAGGGGGCCTACCGGAGTCATAGCGAAAGCGAGTCTTCATAGGACAATTGACACTGCTTATGGACCCCAACTTGGGTGATCTATCTATGACCAGGATGAAACTTGTGTGAAATTAAGTGAAGATCCGAACCGACTGATGTTGAAGAATCAGAAGAAAATATGCAAAACACACACATAAATATCAAATCACTGGAAATTCTTACATAGACCTGATTTTTAATAGACCATACATAAAATATTGCACATATATTTTAGTGGATGCACCAATTAATTTTGTTCATAATCTATGAAAGATCTGATTTACACACTATTTTTCCCAAATCTCAATATTTAATGTGTGTTGGGCACCCAAACTAAGTGTGCGGGTGACAGCAATTGTCCTGTGGCATCCAAACTGAGTGTGCGGATGGAGACCCAAACTGAGTGTGCGGGTGGAGCCACAGTCGAATATCGTGGGCGCTTGCGTGATTGCACTATAAGGGAAGGGTATGCGCATTCCCTAACACCAATTGGTTTTGGGGCAAGTGGTAGCGCCTGAGGTCCTACAAGTGGTATCAGAGCAGGTGGTTCATTAGAATCAGCTGCCTGATCAACGAGCTTGATCCAAGTGTTTTTCAAAGGTTTTCAAAACTTTTTCAAAAGAGCATCTTTTTGAAAAATCAAAACTTTTTGAAAATGGAATGCATAAACCATGTTCCCCACATTGCTGGTATGTCCTTCGAAGACTGGAAAATCAGGATGGAGATTTTCCTCGCTGCCTACAATGACAACATGTTCACTTGCATTACAAAAGGTCCATTCAAATTCACCAAGACGATAAAGATCAATGAAGTTGATACCGTGGTGGAAAAAGATTTGAATGAAATGACAGCTGAAGAAATCAAGCTGTTCAACCTGGACAAGATTGGAAGATTTATCATGACTAAAGCCCTGGACAATGATCGGTTTGACAAGATCAAACATTGCAAATCTGCAAAAGAGATGTGGGATAAAGTCAGAGACATGAGCGAAGGGAATGACGCCATAAAAGAGCATCAGCTGAGTGTTGCTCTAGAAAAGCTGGATAACTTCAAGATGAAATCCTCTGAAACCATTGATCAGATGGATACAAGGTTTACAAGAATATTAAATGAATTATTGAAGCTTGGAAAAACCTTCACAGACAAGGAGATAACCATCAGAGTACTGAAGGCCTTACCTCCTAAATTCAACATGAAGGTGACAACAATGGAAGAATCAAGGGATCTGGGGAAGATCTCTCTTACAGAGCTGTTTTCTGTACTCAAGGCTTATGAGTATAAACTGCCTAGGATGGGTATTGAAGAAACCTCAACTTCAGGACCCACAGCTGCCTTAGTTGCTGCTGAAAACTCAAGAAGACCAGCACAGAAAAGCAAAGATGTGGACTCATCTGATGAAGCATCACTACTCAACAAAAAGGAGTACACTGCTGGAGATGTAGCATTATTGATGAACAACTTCAAGAAGTTCTACAAGAGAAAGATGAAGAACAAATACAATCATGCTGCTTCTACTTCTAAACCTAACTCTTCTTCTCAAGAAAAAGATGATTATAAAGCAAAACTAATGTGTTATAACTGCAGGAAATTGGGACATTTCATCAGAGATTGTCCATATCCAAAAGCAGAGAAATACACTGAGGAAGAGAAGAGAATCAGAAAGGAAAGAAAGCATCAAAAAGGGAAAGCAATGGTAGCTGAAGCAGAAAAGCTTGCTGCTGTCTACTCATCTGATTCAGATTCAGACACGTCTGATGAAGAATCTTCTGATGAAGAGAAACCTGCTCTCCTCTGCCTGATGGCTAAGGAATCTGATGACTCAGAGGATGAGGTAACTCCTCAAGATAATGAACTATTTAATTCTCTAGAGCAAATGATGTTGAATAATACTACTATTGCTGGAGAATTTGTTAAGCTTAAGGAAGAGATGAACTTGCTAAAAGAGCAAAATAACTCACTGAAACTTAAAGCTGAAAAGCCTAAAGAATCATCTGAGTATAAACAGCTTGAGCAAGAGCATGAATCTCTGAAAGCTGAATGTGAGGTCTATAAAGGAAAAATCATGGAACTTGAGAAAATTATTGAGTCTCATGATAAGTCAACTGTTGCATCCATGCATACATCTAGTAAACAGGAGACACCTTTAGAAAAGGATAAACTAGAATTGAATCATACTGAAAAATTCATTTCTGCTGACAATAGTAAGGTCATTCTGTATGTTCAAACTTCTAAACCTACCTCATCTGAGAAAGTATTAAAGGAAAAGAAAACTCCTAAGGCTAAAAAGAGCAAAGAGCCTAGTATAGGAAATCAGACTAGTAAGACCAAACAGCAGAGTCCTAAGAAGTCTGCTGATAAAGCTAAACTGAATCAATCTGTTGGTAAAACTAAGTCAAAACCAATTGAGCAAGCATCTAGTAAACCAAAGAAGCATAAAAACAAGAAAAATCAAAATGCTTGGTATGGAAATGAGTCATATTATGTGCAACCTGCTGCATATCATCCTATGTATCATGCACCTCAATTTCCTAGTTACTATACACCTTATCCTGCTCATCCAATGCATGCATACCCTGCTTATCATGCACCTTACCCTGCTTATGAACACTATTCTTATCATACTGATCATCAACATGACTTATCTGCTAATTATGATAAAAATGAAACTGTTCATGCTCCTGTTAAAACTCAGAAACCTAAGAAGCCTAAGACATCAACATCTTGGGTTGTCAAAGGTGAAACTAATCCTTCAGGACCCTCTCAATAAGGGTACCTAAAACAATTTTATTTTTGTTTTGTAGGTTAGGATTAGGAGTAGGAGTAAAGTAGAGAAGATTTGGTACTTGGACAGTGGATGTTCAAGGCACATGTGTGGAAGCATACATGAGCTGACTGATGCAGTTGCTGTGGATGGTCCAAATTTTACATTTGGGGACAGCAAAGAAGGCAAGATTAAATCTAAAGGAAGACTGATCAGAGGAAACATAGAGATATCTGACGTCTCATATGTCAAAGGCCTCAAATACAATCTGCTAAGCATAAGTCAATTTTGTGACAAAGGATATTCAGTCATCTTCTCAACAGATAAGTGCTACGTTGAACAGATTGGTACAAAGAAGGTAATCTTATCTGGAAAGAGACAAGGGAATGTCTACATAGTCGACTGGAATTCTGCTGACAAGAATTCAAGTGTTTGTTTGGTGGCTTCTACACCAAGTGAAGTTAGTTGGCTATGGCACAAAAGAATGAATCATTTAAACTTCAAGACCATCAACAGATTAATCAAGAATGATTTGGTAGAAGGGATTCCAAAGACAGTCATGAGCAATGACAAGCTCTGTGACGCCTGTCAGAAGGGTAAACAAATCAAGTCATCGTTTAAAAGCAAGAAGCAACAATCTTCTGAAAGAATCTTGGAGCTGCTACATATGGACTTATTTGGACCCATTGATCCAGTCAGCAATGGTGGAAAGAAATAGTGCTTAGCTGTTGTGGATGATTATTCAAGATATACTTGGGTGATTTTCATGAAGAAGAAAAGTGAAACCAAGGAACATCTTACCAATCTGATGGAACTGATCCAGAATGAGAAGAGTATCAAAATATTGAAGATCAGATCAGATAGAGGGACAGAGTTTACAAACTCTACTGTTGAAGAGTATTGTAATATCAAGGGAATACATCATGAGTATTCAGCTGCTAGAACCCCTCAACAGAATGGTGTTGCTGAAAGGAGAAACAGAACACTAAAAGAAGCTGTCAGGACCATGATAGCTGAAGCTAAGCTGCCACAAAGATTTTGGGCAGAAGCAACAAATACAACCTGCTTTACTCAGAACAGATACATGATCAACAAAAATCAGAACAAGACTCCATATGAAGTTTGGAACAACAGAAAACCAAACATTCATTACTTTAAAATTTTTGGTTGTAAATGTTTTGTTTTGAATAATGGGAAAAATCACCTTACTGCTTTTGCAGAAAAGGCTGATGAAGCTGTTTTTGTAGGATACTATACTGTTAGTAAAGCCTATAGAGTTTTCAATAAAAGAACATTACTAATAGAAGAATCTATCCATGTAGTATTTGATGAGCCAAGTCAATCTTCTGAAAAGAATCAAAATATTAACCAAGATCTGTCTACTGATTTACAGAGATTAGACGTTGGAAGGAATGAAGAATATGTTCCCATCATACTACCTAATCTAAACTCAGCTGATAACTCAAGTGCTGTTCAAAATCACAGTGCTGATTGTCTAACAGACGAGTTGCAAACAGCTGACAGACCAGAGACTGTTCAACAGACTGCAAATGTTCAACAGACTACTACTGGAACTCCAACAGTAGTGTTGCAAGATCAAAACAGAGGACAACATTCAGACCTGCAACCTGATCTCAGATGGCTCAGAAATCACCCACCAGAGTTAGTGATTGGTGATCTATTAGATAGAGTAAAAACAAGAAGAGCTGCTGCACAAGATGCTATGTTTGCTAGTTTTCTATCTCAAATTGAGCCTAAACAAATTGAAGAAGCTCTAAATGATTCCTTCTGGATAGAAGCTATGCAAGAAGAGTTGAATCAATTTGAAAGGAATGAAGTCTGGTACTTAGTTCCTAGACCAAGTCATCAAAGAGTAATTGGTACTAAATGGGTTTTCAGAAATAAGATGAATGAAGATGGTGTTGTCACCAGAAATAAAGCAAGATTAGTGGCCAAGGGTTATTGCCAAGAAGAAGGAATAGACTTTGATGAAACTTTTGCACCAGTAGCAAGACTTGAAGCAATCAGACCGTTTCTAGCCTATGCTGCTTACAAGAACTTCACTGTCTATCAGATGGATGTGAAGTCTGCTTTTCTCAATGGAGAACTGCAAGAAGAGGTATATGTTGAACAACCTCCTGGATTTGAAGTCTATCAAGAAGAGGACAAAGTATATCGTCTGAAGAAAGTCCTCTATGGACTGAAACAGGCTCCAAGAGCATGGTATGATACCCTATCTGATTTTCTGTTAATTAAAGGATTTCATAAAGGTAAGGTAGATAAAACCTTGTTCACTATTGAATGGGAGAATCATATATTAATTGTGCAAATATATGTAGACGATATCATTTTTGGTTCAACTAACCAACAGATGTGTGACAAGTTCTCTAAGCTGATGCAGAATAAGTTTGAAATGAGCATGATGGGAGAACTTAATTATTTTCTTGGTTTACAAGTTAAACAGCTACCTGATGGAATCTTTATAAATCAAGCTAAATACACAAGAGATCTGTTTAAAAAGTTTGGTATGGAAACTAGCTCAACTGCTACCATTCCTATGTCTACAAGTCTTCGTTTGGATAAAGATGAAGATGGCAAATCAGTGGACATAACCAAATATAGAGGCATTATTGGTTCATTGTTGTATCTAACAGCAAGTAGACCTGATATAATGTACTCAGTTGGAGTCTGTGCAAGATTTCAATCAAACCCCAAGGAATCTCATCTCTTAGCTGCCAAGAGGATATTGAAATATGTTAAAGGCACTCAAGAATTGGGATTATGGTATCCTAGAAAATCTGGATTTGAGCTTATTGGTTATTCAGATTCAGACCTTGCTGGCTGCAAGATTGACAGAAAAAGCACAACAGGTGCCTGTCAGTTCTTAGGTAGTCGTCTGATCTCATGGATGAGTAAGAAACAGACTTCAGTGTCCATATCAACTGCTGAAGCTGAATATATAGCTGCTGGAGCTTGCTGTGCACAGATACTATGGTCGAAGCATCAACTAGAAGATTACAACATAAAAATCAGTGGAATTCCAATCTACTGTGATAATACAAGTGCAATCTCTCTTACTCAGAACACTACAAGTCATTCAAGGACTAAACATATAGAGATCAAGCATCACTTCATTAGAGATCATGTGGAAAAAGGCAATGTAGTGATTGAGTATGTTCATACTGACAATCAGATTGCTGATATTTTCACTAAACCTTTAAGTGAAGTAAGGTTTTCAACTCTAAGAGCTGAGCTAGGACTACTTAATTTGGATGCATAAGCTGAGGGGGAACTTATCAGATCACTGAAGTTCAACAGCTTAGTTATTCACTATTCTATTCAAGGATTAACTTTCAACAGACTAGTTAACTTATGAATTCTTAAAGACAGGGGGAACGTGTAAGACTAGCGGTACTTCTGCTCTAAAGATGAAATTTGTTGATGACAGTTAGTTGAAGTTATGTTATCAGAAGATTTGTTCTTAATTCTTGAAGACTAAAGATTATTTTATCTTGCTGGATTGACAAACAGCAGAGGAAGATTACTAGCTATTGGCATTCTCTAGTAATAACAGATATCAGATCACTCGTCTGTCAGATAAGTTAAACTCTACTCATCTGATGTCTTATATAAGCATGGTTATAAAGTCGCATTCTTAGAAACACGCTTTTATAAGTAACAGATAAGTAACGATTGAGTTTCCTGCCCATCTGACATTAAAATAATAAAATTGAAATCCGCAACTCCCAACCACACGATTAGTAAACTGTCAGATTAGATCAACGGTTCAGATTAATCACGATAACCAAATCAAAAGGAAACCTATAAAGTTCGATCTGAACAACACAGTCGTCTTATGCACTCATAAAATCTCAAATTCTCTAACTCTCAAACTCTCTTGCTTTCAAAAGTTTATTGCTTTCGCAGATTTACACTTAGAAATCTCAGAAATGGAGAAAATTATCGATGGAAGGTACTTAAACTACAGCAAATTTCACTTTTCGGGTACTGATCTGATGCGCTCCATCATGGAAAAGATCAAAGAGGCATCACTTGTTCCAGTTCTGGAAGCACACGAGGACAGGGTCTACTTAGAAGATGTAGAACACTTCTACAAGACCAGGAAATTCTCCGATGATGATACTGTTATGACGGTTGTCATTGGTGGTAAGAAAATTGCTATCTCTGCTGCTGTTTTAAGTGAAATTTACAAATTGAAAAATAAAGGGGGAGACGTAACAGACCTAGGGTCTGAGAAAGAGGAAGAATTTTGGGCAATCTGTGCAAAAGAGGGAGAAGAGATGACTGGAACTCTGATGAAAACTCAGTTAAAAGATGAGTATCAGAGGTTCGCAGACATCATTGCAAAGGTACTGGAAAGCTACACGAGCTCACTAGATGGGTTACCCAGGAGGAGGTACTACACCATGGTTTGCATATACTATGGACTGAAAGTTAACTGGGCTGCTCACGTCTATGAACTGCTGAGTGATAAGAGGCTTTCTCATGCCATCTTACTTAGTAATCTGTTTGCATCCCTGCAATGTCCTATGGGTGGTGGAAAGATCACTCACGGTAGCAAGGAATTCAAATTGTATGAACCAGTGAGACAAGTGGTGGCAAAACCAAAAAGAAAGGCCACTGCAAAATCCAAAAAGACCCCTTCTAAGAAGAGCAAGAATGAGGGTCAGACAAGTCAACCTGCTGAGCCAACAGCACAGTCTGCTGTTGTGATTGAATCAGCACAAACTGAAGAAGCAGTTCCAGAAAAGATGATTGAAGATTTCACCAAGGAGATTGAGCAGATGAAAACTAACTCTTCTCCTGAAAGAACTGAGTCTGAGGAAGAAATGCCTCTTCAAAGGTTGAAAAGGTTAAGGACCAGAAGTGAGGCAAGGGAACCTCCTACTGCCAACCCCCCTGCCAAAAGAATTGCCAAATCAAAGGTCAAGAGAAAGGTCACTTTCTCTGAGGAGCCAGTTACAACAGTAAGAGAAACAACAGCATCAGCTGAGAGGCCAATCACTATTAAAAAGCCTGCTGTTAAGCCTACTGAAATTGTTGCTGCTGAACTTGGAGTCTCTGCTACAGACTCATCTGCTGTAGTATCTGCTGAAGTTAGAGAAGAACAGCAGACTGGCACAACAGGTGAAGGAGAAACCCTTCTTCTGCATCCCACTCCTGTTGCTGCAACTCCAATTCAAGCAGTTGAAAGTCCTGAATCAAGGAGAAGACGGACTTGTAAAATTGCAACATACTTAACTGCTGCTGAGAAGAAAAGACAAGATGCTGCTGAAAAGCAAAAGATAGCTGCAGAAAAGGCAGAAGAAGATAGGCTGAAAAGCCTAGAGCTAAAAAGGCTGGAAGAAGAGGCCAGCAAAATGACTCAAGAGTAGAGGGATGCTATTGAGCAAGCAGAATTGGCTGCTGCTATTGAAGCAAGCACCAAGGATGCTCATGGACCAAAGCATACTGGTGGAATAGTTATTGGTGAACAAAGAGACCCTACCAAACCAATACCAGCTATGCCTGCACCAAAGATAAAGCCAAAAAGAAGAGAGGAGATTAAACTGTCTTTAGAGATTGTCAGGGATGACCCTGTCATCTTTGAAGAATTTCTTAAAAGGTTGGATGCTGAAGGTACAAGAATCAACCGTCTGACGTTATTCCATGCTGAAAAGATCAGATACAACAGATGGAGAGAATTCAGATTGACAAAGAGTCCAGCTGAAATGGCCAAGTGGAAAGCCTTCACTGCTGAAGAAGCCTGGGTACTGAAGTGGCTTGAGACTGGATCCTTAATTCAAGCACTTGATTCAGAATTCTTTCTGGACAGGTTAAGATTAAGAATAAGCCACATAGTCAAGGCTGAAGCGAAGAAGATCTTTGAGTCTGTTCCTGAGGATTATGATGAATCAGAAGACCTCAAGGAAAGATCAATCAAGCTGGCTATTGCTCAAGCAATGGAACTTTGGGCAAAGAAGTCTAGGAAGTTGAAGGGACAACCAAGCTCATTGGTCCCTCTTCCTAACATCAAGCACATCGTCTATGGTCCAAATATCAAACCTTTTGAAGAGCTACCTGAGGAACCATACTCACCTTTTATTCCTCTTCACAATTTTACATGGATTTCTCACAGGTCTGCTGTAGATAATGAAGGTTTGTTGAAAACGTTGAGACTGTTAAGAAGATCAAGTCCCCTGCTGACAAAGAAAAAGAAGAATCTTCTGATCAACAAAAGAACAAAGAGGGTACATCAGACCCATCTGATCAGAACAAAGACAAGGGTGACAAGTCTGACACAGCTGATGAATCAAAGGGAGAAGAAACCATTCCAGCTGATCAGATTATTGAAGGGAAGGCTACTGCTGAGCAAGATGATCAGACTAAGGAGAAGGAAAGCACTCCTGGTCAAGCTGATGAAACCAGAGAAGAAGAGTTTGCTTCTGGGTCAGCAGATCAGACTACAAAAGAGTCAACTCATGCAGAAGAACAGTCCACTGAAAAGGAAGTTCTTGCCTTACCTCCAACTCAAACTGAAGTTGCTTCTACTTCTCAGAACTTACAGCAAACATCTCTGTTGGATTCCATTCAACAGATGATATCGAAATCAATGAAGGAGACGGAGGAGAAGTTAACTGCAAATCAGAAAGCTGCTGCTGTTCCAATCTATCTGATAGAAGATACTGCTCAGAATGTCAAATCTCTCCATCAAGACATAGACATTATCAGAAGAAGAACCCAAAGCACAGCTGAAGGTTGGAGAAATATTACAGAAACGGTTGAATTGGCCATCCAAGCTAAGGATGAAACCTTAGATAATATGATGAGAGACTTCAAGGCATCTGCTGATTGGATTCTGGCAACTCAAATTCAGCTAGGTGACCAAGGCGAAGCTATTCTCAAAAGAATGGATGATTTTGAAGCCAATCAACTGAGACAACAAGCTCAACTAGATGCATTTGGAGCAAATCAACTACGACAACAAGCTCAAATGCATGCTATGGAAGAAAACATCAAGCTTCTATGTGATTCACTTCTGATCACCCCAATCTTACCAAATTATCAAATCAACCCTGCTGATGATGACAAAAAGGGGGAAGATAGGGTACTGAGGGAAGAAAGGGAAGATAAGGCATCATCTGCTGAAAGAACAGAAGTGTTAGAAGAATCTGCTGATGATGATGAAAAGAATGATGCAGCAAATGAAGGCACACGCAGATCAACATATGAGAAGATCACAGAAGAAGAAGGTGAAGCTGCTGAAGAAACTGAAGCTGAAGCAAAAGCTAAGTCTGATAAGGAAATAGCTGCTGCTAAGGATTCAACTGAAGAACAGCTTGATCCTGATGTCAAACAGAAAAAGTTAGAGCTGTTGAAGCGGAAATTGGAAGCTGAAACTTCCAAACCTGCTGAAGAAGAAAAAGAGAACAAGGAAGATAAAGAAGACAAGAAAGAAGAAGACAAGCTAGTAGACTAGTCTTGTTTAATTTACTTATGTATCTCCTTGTAAATTTTCTTTTGCACAACTCATCTGAACAAACTTGTAATATGTAATCAGTTCAATTATCTATAAAATTGCAAGTTTTAATCCAACAGACTATTTCTATCTCAGAAATTTTTGAGGATCAAAACTTTAGTTTAGGTACAGGTACTTAGCTGAAGTTTTGTCATCATCAAAAAGGGGAAAATTGTTGGATGAAGATGAAGATGAAGTGCAAAGAAGACAAGTAATTAAGGGAAGGTTTTGATGAATTCCAAAACATCATAATCAGCTAAGTATGGAAGCTTAGTTCCCTTAGAAGAATTTTGAACAAGTAAAAGAAGATATCAGAAGAGTTCAAAGTTCAAAGCCCAGAAGACTAGTGATCTCATGCTGAAACAGCGAACAGAAGGGTAGGTCATCAGCCGAGTCAAATCAGATTAGTTCAGTATTTGATCAGCAGAGTGCCTATCAGATGAGTCGTTTTGATCAGCAGAGTATAAGAGATCAAGAGATTAGTTCAACGGTAATAAATGCCCCAAATGAAATAAATGCTGGAAGAGAAGGGTAGTAATGACAAATGATTGGAATTAACTCTCGGATCAGCAGAGTGCATTTAATGCAGCTACAGGAAAGTACAGCAGAAAAGGTACTGTAGCAGGTTACCGTTCTAATTTCGGGCTAAGGCTATGGATTTGAAGATTTGATCTCCTTCAACGGTCTTATTTTCAAATTCAAGTATAAAAGGAGCTGATTTCAACGAGCAAGACACACAACAACAATCAGAGATTTTGCATTCGAAGCAGAAACTTATTTAAGTTTCAAAAGCTCAAACAGCTCACTCGTCTGGTGGAAGTCATCTGTTGACAGAAACCCAGTTGAAGAAATCAAAAAATTACGATCTGAGTGATCTTGTAATAGCTAAGTGTTGTGAGAAGTTGTGATCCATCTTTGTGAGTGATCAAACTTCAGAGAGTAGAATTTCTTAGTGATTTTCTATTGTGAGCTTATAGCCTTTTCATTAGTTGTCTAGGTATAAGTGGAGAAATATTGTAATCTGTGTGATTATAGTATAACCCAGAATCTAAGTGATCTGGAAGAGTGGACTAAAGGATTTCTATCCATATAACCACTATAAAAATTCTTTGTGTTGATTTGCATTTAAGTTTTTCTTGCATATTTCAAACTGCATATTTAAACACTTTAAATTATTGAAAGATTTTATAAGGAGTTTTAAAACTGGGGATAAAATCTTTTAAGAACTTAGTTTACTTGTGAAAAACACTTTCAAACAATCCGCTGCAAGTATACTCTTTGAAAAACTGTTCTGCTGAAAAACAGCTAAGTATTTGTAAGAAGAGTGGTCAGTCTGCTATTCAAGATTTGTTCACGATCAGCTAAGTCTGCTTACTGTTCTTCATCAGCTTAGTCTGCTGACAGAAGACTGAAAAGTTTTTAAGTTCAAAATTTTCAGAGGTCTATTCACCCCCCTCTAGACCTCATCTGACCACTTGGGACCAACAAGTGGTATCAGAGCCAAGGTCACGTGTTCGATTCCCAGCAGGAGCAATTGCTGAGGGGGAGATTGTTGGGCACCCAAACTAAGTGTGCGGGTGACAGCAATTGTCCTGTGGCATCCAAACTGAGTGTGCGGATGGAGACCCAAACTGAGTGTGCGGGTGGAGCCACAGTCGAATATCGTGGGCTCTTGCGTGATTGCACTATAAGGGAAGGGTATGCGCATTCCCTAACACCAATTGGTTTTGGGGCAAGTGGTAGCGCCTGAGGTCCTACAATGTGCAATAACATGAATGATATCTCCAATAACTAATGATATCAAAAGTTTGCGGCGTTACATTGAATTCCTTATTACCAACGTAAGATCGAATTTTAAATTGAGAGAAAAATAGAGGATATTAACTCATCATTTATAATTATCTAATCAAACATATGTAAGTTTCAAAAATACTAAAACACTACTCTCTCCATTTTATTTAATTGTCACAATTGAAAAAAATTATTTTTGGAATTAGTTATCACATTTGAATCCTGATGCACTTTAATTGTCAAATTTTATCATTTCTTATTTCTAGGTTTACACGTTTATTAATGTACACAAAAAGTAATGATACTAATTAAAACATTCATTAAAATAAAGTTAAAAATTAAAGGATAAAACCATGAACTATTTTTTGCGCCATTCAGAGATCAACTTCATACAATAGAGGCACACTTTCACCTTGCCCTTCGACTATTAATTGTATCGTCACTTTCTCCTCTTAAAAACTCGAACTACTCTATATGTTTCAATCACAAACTCGAACTACTCTATATCGTCAGTTTCTACATATTTCAATTAAAATGACATTAGCAAAAAAGACGCAGATTTTTCATTTAACCCTCATAGTTAGTACAGTACTCTACATCTATAACAATTCTTTTATGTCAGTTTACTTTCCTAGTTTCTTTACATGATCTGATGATTCTTTGCATTTCATTTTGATGAGCTAGCATTTCACTCTACAATAGTTTTATTAGAATTCACCACATGGATTGAGCTAAGTCCACTTACTTGGCTTGGGCCTAACTCAGCCTAAAAAACTAGCTTGTAAGGTGAGGATTGCCCAAGACCTTATAAGGTGGACTTAACTATTGTTTTCAACCAATGTGGGACAATTAGTCTCAATACTCCCCCTTCACGTGTGGGCGGGCTGAATGTGTGGGTGAAACAAGCCCAACACGTGACATATTAAAGCCCAACCTTGCGAATAGCGACATGTGGGCCCCAACACACGAATAATGACCGTCCAGGACTTTGTTAACTGGACGAACAATGACAACCCAGGCCTTTGTTATCTGGGGGAAATGTGTGGGTAAAGAATAAATCCCATCATGCGCGCAAGAAAGAGCCCATCACGGAAGGAGGTGGCCCACTTCAACCTGGGGCTCTGATACCATATTAGAATTCACCACATGGATTGAGCTAAGTCCACTTACTTGGCTTGGGCCTAACTCAGCCTCAAAAGCTAGCTTGTAAGGTGAGGATTGCCCAAGACCTTATAAGGTGGACTTAACTATTGTTTTCAACCAATGTGGGACAATTAGTCTCAATAAGTTTGATACTGGAATGTGAATTGGTAAGATAGACACACATTTGTTTGAAAGACGAATCGTCTCAACATATGATGCTGCTAGAAAACTCTTTGATGAATGTTGAATCACATTTTTTGTCTCCAATGAGTGAATCATATCAATCATTTCCCTGCATAATCTTTCAAAGAACCAGAAATTGGGAAAACCAAAGCATGAAATACTCCAGTCAAATACGTGGCCTTGAGGTATACCTGCTGCTGCTCTCTAGGTAAGATATTTCCTACCTCAAATTCTGACAACTGAATGATATAAACAACTAGGGGTGCACATTTGGGTCGGATCAAATCGAATCGAACCAATTTTCAGTATATAATCGGTTTGGTCATTTATGGACCTCGGATTATTTACCTGACCGAATATTTTGGTCCGATTCGGTTAAAAACTGAAAAGTCCGATGCAATTTTGGTTCGGTCCAAAAATGAACCAATTTGCAATTTGGATTTTTTTTTTAAAAAAAAATTCACATTTCATTTAGATTAATTGATTGAATAGAAAAGATAGTCACACAAACAAATATACCATCATATTGAAAAACTAAACACAGCCAAAACATTCTTATGAACCCCTAAAATATCTTTTTATAACAGATCTATGAGAGGGAGAGGAAGAGGAAGAGGAAGAAGAAGAGAGAGAAGAAAGAGGAAGAAATGGGTTTATGGCTATCAAAATCGAGAGGAGCGGTGCGGCAGGGAACAAAGGAGCGGCACAGCGCGGTAGCGGACAAAGGTATGGTGCGGCGCGGCGCGGCGGCGGACAAAAGAGAAGGGCGATGACGGTGGTATTCTTAGAATTGGAGACTTGGAGGTGTGGAAGAGTAGATATTAGAGTTTGTCAATTTTTGTTGTTTTGAGAGTAAAAACATGAAAAACAAAGAATTTTAGGGTTTCTCAATTGTGCTATTGATAGAAATTTTAATTTAAGAAAAAAAAATTCCGTAAAATCGGTTCGATTTGGGAAACCTTTCAATTTTATCGAGAGTCGAGAGTATCCAAGGGCAGATTCTGGAGCATGAACTGTTTACCGAACCAAAATTTCGGTACGATAAATGGTCCGAACCGAAATTTCGGTCCGGTAAATGGTCCGGACTGAAATTTCGGTTCTAGTTCGGTCGGATCGGTAAACCGGACTGTGCTCACCCCTATAAACAGCAGTGGCTTCTTCAGCAAAACCCCTCATCCGTTCTGCCAAAACACATGTCTCGATGAGCTCCCTGGGACCATATAATTGTTCGTGTATGGCGATAAGAAAGTCCCCAAGCTTCTTCGCTTTGGGATTGCGCTTTGGAATGCCAGTAAACCTAACTTGCGGCACCATATCCAGTAGCTCTCCCACTTTTTCTACAAGTTCAGTCATGTCAAATAGGCGATTTCCTCATAATAAAGATACGATTCTCTCAGAAGTTAGTGCAAGAACATGATATTCAGGACCTTCTAACTGCAAAAGAAAGAGTTGTTCAGTGTTAAAATGAAATTTACATATGGTTAAATAAATTCCTCTAGTCCGTTTCTTTCTTCATGGGGGATTAGATAATCTTCAGAATCTTATTCGAATGAAAGGTAATATTGCATACTAGATAGTTATACGACAATCTCTCTGTTTAGCAATACATGAAAAATTTAGAACTAAATATCTAAACCACAATTGAAAATCATGGCACATACCTTTCTAGGAGGCCATGATGGTAGACCTCACAAAATTCCAAACTAATTAACAAGACGCTTACAAAAATATGAAACCTGAAGTATTCTAACTAATGCCCAATCCCTCGTCCTAAGAGAATCTAGGATTTCGATTCAAAGAAATCGATGTATCCATATACTTCATGGAGTACAACAAGTAGAGTAGCTGCCTCTGAACCAACAAAATTTACACACCTCACTATTGATGATTCCAAAAATTGAATATTGCTTGCAAATGAAATTTCCATCCTTCTAATGGATTCATCAAGCTCATTACAATCAACATCACTGGTAAAAGAACCATTGATCATAGCAGATAAGATTTTTTCTTCCATCTGCACATATCTAAAATTGCAAATAAAACATCATAAGTAGACAACATAGATTCAAAATTCCACATCAATTGCACTTTATTCATGTTATTATTACTTTGCTTTCTTTTTGTGTTTATATTAGAAAACCAACATCATACCAAAATATTTAGTATGTCTTTCTTGTATATTAGAATTTTTAATATCAAGAAATTTCATATGATTTGATAATGATACATGATGGTTTAGACAAACTCATTGTTATGACCCAAGTTTATTCTAGAGGTCCGTGTGACACGTAACATTGACTATCTCCACAGCTTGTCACTTGCGGCCGCGGTGGGCTAGGTTTAGCTTTAGTGTATTGTGGATGATGTTTCGCTAGAATAACTAAGTAGTACTACTCAATTCATAAACACACGTGTTGGAAGGATACTAAGGATTGGGTTGATTCTTACTTGGAGGATTTACAAATGAATTTATACTACTCAATACCCATGATGGATGATTGAGATTAACCTAATCTACTGGCTAGGATTAACCCTTTAAAATGTTCCTACCAACTAGAATGTTCTCACACAATCTATAACATAACCTAACTATATTCATTCTTCTACATTTTTTCGTGAATACTTAAAGAAAAAATCTAGAATGCTCCGCTAAGGTTTTCACAATTGCGTAGAATCTTTTTGAACCTTCTGAGAAACCTATACACCTTGGTTAAGAACTTTGGTTTGGCCATGACCTACTGTATGGCTGAACCATGGCTTGCAGTACGTGTTTTACAAGCTTGACCGACATACTGCTTAGTTGTTGACTTGGTTGGTTGGACCACCCATCTAGCTTCACGCGTCCCGCGTGCTTGTCGCACTTGTCCCATGTTGGGCTGGTCTGGTTGCCCGTGCTTATTGCTTGGGCAGCCCGACTACCTGTCTGGCTGACTTAGTCCTTCGTCGGGCCATGTCAATGCTGCACTGAACCACGTCCCTCCCTTGCAAATCATTGTCACTTCTTGAAATACCCCATAAGCCCCTCGCTCGAGTTGGATAAGTTACATCCCGATGCTCCTCGAGGATTTTTCCTAATCGCTTGGTTCATATGTCGTGCCAACTTTGCCCATGCAAATTGGCGTGGCGTGACATCGTGCACCCCTAATGGGAACCAAGCATAAAACACTATTTAAACTATACGTGTTATCAGAGTATGATGGTCTTAACTTTTTAAAATTAAAATAATCCAAATAAATTTTATCGGAGTATATCTTATGTCATCATAATTGGAAGTTAATACTTGTCCAATATGATGGTATTGTTATAGAAAAATGCAAGGCAAAAAGGCCCCCTTTAGTAATAGTTTTAGTTTTACTTTGTTATGTTTTAGATGTTTGGTACGAACAAGTTGATTAGTCCTCTAAAATCTCATCAAATATGTTGTTGTTGGAATTCTTAAGAGGAAAACGAGCCTACACGGCAGAAACATAAAAAATTGGCTCCCTTTTGGAAATTTTGTCACGATATAATCCTGATATATTTAAATTAATAAAGACAGTAAAAAAAAGTAATAATCAATATTCCGTGTATACCTGACTCCTAGCACTTTCACGAAAAGCTCTATGTTTGTAAAACGGCTTAAAAAAAATCGACTCTTTCACATTCAGTACAATTGTTATCAGCTTTTGGATAACGCCCCACATGGCCACATGTTGCGCCTCTACATACACCACACTAACATGATAAATTTGAACAGATTGAATGGCTAGAACACAGGATAATCGAAAGGTGAAACAAAGAAGAAAAATTGCAAGTCGCCTTCTTGCACATGAGATGGGCGGCAATTTTAAGAGAGAAAAATGGCTCGGTTTTAGTGTTTTTAGACTGGTGTAAATCTCCAAGATTTGATGAGTTATGGTGGTTAGCTTAATTCCCAAGTCTTAACACTTTATATTTATAGATATTAGAGATATTGGAGAATCATAGATTCCATAATATTTCACAAACCTTTTTCAAATTGGAAGACTATATATTTTCTTATTTGAATTATCTTGATAAATTGAGTCTTGCAATTTTAAGGAACGTAGATCGGGCATAGGAGCGTACTCCTAGACCTTGTGGTCCAGATTTTTTCAAGTTATTTAGAATTAAAAAAAATTCAATGGTTATTAAATGATGTTAACCTAACCCACCTAAATTATATCAAAACAATGATTTGAATTAGAGAAAATGAGTTCATTTTCATCGATTATTTGATTTTAAAATATGATTGATAATCATTTTTTATTTAAATTATAATTTTCAATTTTATTGGAATTTGATGATGAAGTCATTATCAACTAAATTTATATAAGTCTTTAATATACATTTACATATTTTTATTATACCATCTAATTATTCTACTATTCTTATTACTAATAATAGACATAATTTTGTAAAGAAAATATAAAATTTTGATAATTTTTAATATGTCATATATTTTTGAAAGATTAAACAATTAAATAGGCATTGACTTTTTATGTTCGACAAATTTTGTTCCAACAACCTTTTTTTTTTTTTTTTTTTTTTTTTTTAATTTCTTATGAAAAATTGTAACATAATTTGTTACATTTCTTCAAATGGAATTTTCATCAAATTAAAAACAGTGGCAGTGGAGTGCAACTGATTGAAATTGTAAGATGTGTTGTGGTTTTTGCGAACAAATTTGTTGTCAATAATTTTTTTGGAATGAAATGGTGCTCCAAATGGTGTGAATTTTTTTAATTAATTAATTTATTTTAGTAGTAATAAAATAATCAGAATATCACATAACTAAAAAATTATATATGAATAGAGAATAATAAATTTAGTAGTTAATGGCTTGAATATCGTACAATTTCAGTATAATTTTATTAAAAAAAAAAAATTAAGCAATCACATTTTAAATTAGCGACCCACAGTCATCTAACCACCAAACTAAGTATATACTTGATTTGTGATTGATCACTTTCAGATGAATTACATCAAATCTCAAATTAAGTGTATTGTATTTGTCATATGGTTACTTTGGATTTAGTCAAACCCAATTTGGTTAAAAATATTCATATTAGGTTAGCATAATATAATAATATTAATTGAGTTCATTGTAAATTATAAATGCGTTGGCAAAATCTAGACCACAAGTTCTAAGAATAAACTTCTAGACCTGATCTAGGTAAGATTTTTCCCAATTTTAATTCAATTAAACTAAGTTCTAATTAATTTGCAAGACTAGTATTGCAATTAATTAATCGACCATTATTAATTTATTAATATTTACCCAACTAATTAATTCGAACTACAAGTTAAAATAAATAAATCTAATTTAATTTATTCTCTTAATTAATTAGACTCTAAGTCTAATTATTTAATTTATTCTTAAAATTAAATGTATCTTATCATGCAATCCAATTGGATTATTTCACCCAAATTGGGTCGATCCGTCAATCCTTCATTTTTTATTTCACGTGCATCGTGTGAGTCCCCGTAGGTCCATCACATAATTGACCGGGAGTTATAACTATTTTTTTTATTTAATCTAGTAACCGTTCAATTGACCATTCAACAAATTAGCACCCCTGCTAATTTAGGAATTATTCCACACCCCATTGTCGATGTCTGACCACAAACATGTGGAGCCCAATCATTGGTGAATTAATTCAGTGAACTTATTTTCTTCTTATTTACAAATTTCATGTATGATATGGTCCTTTCATCATCTGGTCTCCCAATCGAGACTTAGGGTATGGACTTTCAACGGTTCCCTACATATCTCGACTTTATTATTTATGTTATCAAAGCTATTCCTCTTCACGAATTTGCGGTTCATGAGCTTCTTTCATAAATCATCACTTGCCTTGCCTATGTCTTATCGAAATTAGCTTTTCAGATGGACTCATAGGAAAAGCTTCTAACTTATCAAGTCAGGTCAATGGATCATCTATTGGTGATGTGAATCTGCATGCACATTCCTTTTCACTCAATATGGGCCCTCAGTGGCCTTCTGGTTTAACAAGACAATCAGTAGAATTGGAAGACGGCTATTGAATCAGCGCTTTCAAAGTGGTCATTTCCGCTGCTATTGATATTGGAACTCATATCAAAGTACAAATGTTTGTGTACCAGATAAACATTATCACGTCAAGTAATGAGGATTATATTGATATTGTCAAGATATTATGGAGATCAATGTTATTCTATTTCCTTACATAGAAGATTGTATAGGTCATTTTATTGGTAGGAGACGATTTCTTGGGGAACAATTCGGAGTTCCTACCTATATAAATACTTTGTATGATCATTAGTTTAATATCAATGAATATAGAAAAACATTCTTGCTTACATGGTACCATAGCCGAATAAGGTTCTGTAAACCTTGCATCTAAAACCAAAATACACTTTTTACCCAAATTCATCCATACAATTAAAAAAAAAATGAGTGAAAAAATTGAATCCAAATCTGTTCCAGTTCTTATTCAGTCTGAAGGTGCCTTTAATGTTGCATCTTACTTACTGAAATAAATTACGATGTATGGTCTCAATTGATGGAAATGCATATTGTTGAACGAGAAACACTCACATACATCATTGGCAAAACTCCACCGCCTGCTGTGACCGACAACTGATATGAAAAATGGTATGCTGAAAATCAGAAGGTGAAACGATGGCTTTTGATGTCTATGTCTCCAGACATCATGAAACGCTATCTCCATATTTTCACTGCCCGAGAAATTTGGAGTACCCTTTCTAAAGTTTTTTATGATGGTACGGACAAGATGCATGTCTATTCTTTGCATCAGAAAGCATTCTCAGCCAAACATGGTAACAAATCTCTTTCTGTTTATTATGGGGAACTCACAAAATTTTTTCAGGAACTTAATCATCGTGATAAAGTAGTCATGAAAGATCCCGATGATGTTATAGCATACCAACAGTCTAATGAACGGGTTCGAGTGCATATATTTCTTGCTGGGTTGGATAAAATGTTTGATCAAATTCATTGAGAAATTTTACGTCACGATCCACCTCTAAGTTTGGAAGAGTTTTCCTTAGTACGTCGTGAAGCCATACGCTCTACTACTTTTAGTAAGGACATTGACAAACCTGATGCTTCCGCTATGATTTCCCGCCATCGACCTAGTCAGACTTTGCAAGATCGATCCAAATCCAACAATTCGAAGAGTTCAAATAGTTCAGACAAACCAACATACAAATGCACTCATTGCAATCAAACAGGCCATTCAAAAATTCATTGTTTTGAACTAGTTGGATATCTAGAATGGTGGGATTCAAAACGACATCGAAATTCCAAGCGGCCTTCAACTGCAGCAGTTGCTCAGACAAAGGAAGTTGATGCAGCCCTCGCATCATCAGCATTAGTAACCACTACCAAAACGGGAGGTAAGGTCTTGAAAATTTTTACACATGTTTTGAATAGTGCATGGATAATTGATTCTGGTGCTATTGATCACATGACACATGATGTTAGACACGTTATAAATCTTCACCCATCATCCCAAAATTGTGTCTCTACAGCCAACGGTAAAACCATCCCGGTTGTCAGGGAAGGGTCATCATCACTTACTAATGATTCACATCTTAATTCCGTGTTAGTTGTTCTTTCCTTGGATTATAATCTTTTGTCAGTCTCTCAAATTACTGCTACCTTATCTTGTGTTGTTATTTTTTGGCCTGATCATTGTGTTTTTAAGGACATTCAGACTCGAAAAACCATTGGTTATGGTGTTAAAAAGGGAAATCTGTATTACTTAGACTTGGCATCAAAGACTTCAAGCAAACTACAACAAGTATTAGCAGTAAAGAGCATTGGTTTTTCAAAGAAGATTATCGAGATTTGGCTTTGGCATCGCCACTTGGGACATGCCTCATTTGGTTATTTGAAAAAATTATTTCCTAGTTTGTTTACTAGTGTGGATAGTTCTTTATTTAAATGTAATGTGTGTGAACTTGCAAAGAGCCACCGTACATCTTTTCCATTGATTTTAAATAAAAGTCATCTTCCTTTTATGATTATTCACTCTGATGTTTGGGGTCCATCCAAAGTTCCCACTTTGGGTGGGTCACGTTGGTTTGTTACATTTATCGATGATTGTACTAGGATGACTTGGTAGTGTTTAATGAAATCCAAATCTGAAGTTCACTTGTTATTTCAAAAGTATTATCATACTATTCAAACTCAGTATAATGCACGCATACAAGTGTTACGTAGTGATAATGGAGGGAAATATCGTAGTTCTGACCTTCAACAATTTTTGGACTCTCATGGTGCTATTAATCAAAATAGTTGTCCCGATACACCCCAACAAAATGTGTAGCCGAGCGGAAAAATAGACATTTATTGGAGGTTGTTCGCGCATCCCTAATCGAGGCTCATATGCCATTACATTACTGGGGTGAAACCCTACTCTCTGCTGCATATCTTATCAACCGTGTTCCCTCTCGATCTCTCAACTTCGACACACCATTTCAAGCCCTTGCAAAAACAGTAATTGCTCCCACAGTTCAAAATCTTCCTCCCCATGTCTTCGGTTGTGTTGCATATGTTCATCTTCACCCACATCAACGTAGTAAGCTAATCCACGTGCTTTGAAATGTGTATTTGTTGGATATGATATTCATCAGAAAGGATATAGGTGTTATCACCCCTCTACTAAACGCATGTATGTCACCATGGATGTTGTTTTTCATGAAGACAACATGTATTTCTCCGAGTCTGAATCTCAGGGGGAACAGCTTGAGGAAATCTAGACTCTTGTATATGATATTGAGGAAATTGTGACTGAAGTAGGAGTTCAAAATGTGGATGCTTTAGATCCTAGTTTAAGTGGGGAAGTTCTACACGACACAATAAGCGTAGAGGTGGATGAGGTTGAACATAGTGGTCAAACCTTGAATCAAAGTGAAAATGAGCATGTACAAAGTCAGGAAAGACGTGAATCTCAATTATCTAGTAAAGTAAGATACCCCATGAACCATTATGTGTCTACACATCGTTTGTCAGAAAAAAAATCATTCATTTGTCAATCAATTATCTATTGTATTTATACCTAACAGTGTGCAGGAAGCCTTAGATGATTCAAGATGGAAAACTGCGATGAATGAAGAGATGGCGTCCTTGCAAAAGAATCAAACTTGGGAACTCGTTGATCGTCCCATTGAAAAAAAACCAGTTGGATATCACTGGATCTTTACTGTGTAATACAAAGCTGATGGTACAATCGAACGTTTTAAGGCAAGGTTGGTGGCAAAAGGATACACCCAGACGTATATAATTGACTACACTGAAACATTTGCACCAGTAGCAAAAATCAAAACAGTTCGGGTCTTGTTGTCCTTAGCAGCAAATTTCGATTGGCCATTACAACAGTTCGATGTGAAGAACACATTCCTACATGGTGAACTATCAGAAGAAATCTACATGGATCTCCCACCAGGATGCATGATAACAGAAAGACAACACCAAAAGGTTTGTAGGTTGAAGAAATCGCTATATGGACTAAAACAGTCCCCTAGAGCCTGGTTTGGAAGATTTACCAAATCCATGGCATCCTTTGGTTACAAACAGAGTAATTCAGGTCACACATTATTCTTGAAAATGAGAGGGGAGAAAATTACTGCACTTATTATATATGTAGATGACATGATTGCCACAGGAAATGATCCCGAAGAAATAAGAACTTTGCAGAAATACTTATCCCAGGAATTTGAAATGAAAGACTTAGGCCCCTTAAAATACTTTATGGGAATTGAAGTTTCTAGATCAAGTAAAGGAATCTTCTTATCTCAAAGAAAGTATGCCTTAGATCTACTACATGAAACTGGTATGTCAGCCTGCCAACTAGCTGACACTCCAGTAGAAGAAGGAATGAAGTTATGTATTGAAAAAGATCAAGTACCGATGGACAGGGGGAGATACCAAAGGCTTGTTGGAAGATTGATGTGTTTAGCCCACACAAGACCAGACCTCGCCTATGCTCTGAGTATAGTTAGTCAATTCATGCATAATCCTAGTGAACAACACATGAGTGCTCTAATGCGTATTTTGAGATATTTGAAACCAGCTCCAGGAAAGGGAATTCTATTCTCTCGAAACACAAACAAAAAAAATATTGAAGTGTATACATATGCTGATTGGGTTGGAGCAACTGATGATCGGCGGTCAACCTCTGGATATTTTACCTTTGTAGGAGGGAACCTAGTGACATGGAGAAGTAAGAAACAAAATATTGTTGCACGAACTAGTGCTGAGGCTTAGTATTGAGGAATGGCCTTAGGAATTTGTGAAGCACTATGGTTGAAGTTTCTTTTAAAGGACTTAGGCTACTCCTCAGAGCAACCGATTCAGCTATATTGTGACAACAAAGATGCATGTGACATAGCCCATAATCCAGTTTAGCATGACCGTACAAAACATGTAGAGATAGATAGGTTCTTCATTAAAGAAAAACTAGACGAAAATATTGTGGAACTACCAAAGATTCGGTCAGAAGATCAGTTAGCTGATATCCTTACCAAAGCAGTATCTAATCAAGTGTTTTCTAAGTTCTCAAACAAGTTGTGCATGTATGACTGTAATACCCGAGATCTTTTTTTTGGGTCCTTTAGTTATAATTTAATTGGATTAATATCCAATTTTATATGCTAATGTGATTTAATGTTAAATTAAATTTTTTTGGGCTATGTTAAATACATTAATTATTTCTTATGGAATGTTGGACTTAGAAATAATTTAGAAAACATGTATATTGCCTTTTAAAAATATTGGGGTCATTTTGTAATTAGTTTGGACTAAAGTGTGCGAATTTTTTTGATTTAGGGGTCATTTTGCACTTTTCGAAATCTTAGGGGTCAAAAGTACAAAAACGCCCCTTCTCCTCCATTGGTTGAGCAGGCCATGATTTCTTCTCCTTGGTAAGCCAAGAAATCAGCTATGGCAGGGAGAGACCATGCTCATTTCTCCATTCAAACACTCCACCTTCTTTCTCCATTCACACACTCCACTACCCTCTATATTAGCTCCCTAAATCAAATTTTTGTGTCTCCCCTACACCATTCATTTTCTTGGACTAAATTGGAGAGAGTTAGAGAAAAAGTGAAGGGTTCTTGAAATTATATAGAGAGTAGGAGAAATTATATAGAAAGTAGGAGGGTATAGGAGAAAACACCACCATCACCACCACCTCCCGACGGACCACCACCACCGCTGCCGCCGTGAGCCACAGCTGCCTCCATGAGCCACTGCTGCCACCGTTGCCACCGCCGCCGCCGTCTCCGTGAACCGGAAAAAGGAAAAGGCTAACTTGGAAGCTTGTAAGAATGTTCAAAAATCCCTTAAGCACCTTTTTACTTGATTATGTGGAACAATCTTTAAAAAACTTATTGAAGTTTTCAAACCCAACTTTAGATGAATGTTTAATGTTCAAATTTTTAGATTTATATATTAGTTAAAAGATTTGATAATTTTGTGGTGTTCTTGTTTTAAATTCATATGTTGAAGTTTGTGTGAGAAAGAAAGTATTTCTATAAAATATTTTTATGGCTAAATAAAGTGAAAGAGTGTCATTTAGAAAGCATGTTATACCTATATGTTTATGTTTTTAGATTTTTAGATCTATAGATTTTCATGTAAGATTTCAATTTTTATATTATAGTTTAAAAATTTTTGGTGTCTAAACTTGATCTAGTTATTTGTGTAAATCTGAAAAATTTGATCTCGTATGCATTTTCCGGTGGAATTGGCAGGAGCCACCCCACCGCCGGCAAGCAAACAATAGGCCCATTTAATGGGCCTGTTGCTATCCATTAAGTGGGCTGGCCATAGTAAAAAAAAAAAAAAAAAAGAAGAAGAGAAAAAAAAAAGTAAGAAAATTAATAATAATAATAATAATAATAATAATAATAATAATAATAATAATAATAATAATGATAATAATAATAAAATTTATAAGTAAATTTTCTGAAATTAAGAAAATTCAAAAGAAATGAATTTATAAATCAAGTTTAATTATTAAATCGAAATTTCTATATAAAATTCGACAAAAAAAATGATGATGATAAATAATTATTAAAATAATAAAACTGAAAATAATAAAATTTAATTCTAAAAAATAAAGTTTGTGATATTTAATATAATTTTGATAATTATACTTGAATATTTGTCTAAAAATAATTTCAAAAAATAAAATTAAATAACTATTTAAATAACTTTTGAAAATAATAATTAAAATAATCTTGGATAAATAATTTCAAGAAATAAATAAATTACTTATATAATTTAAGATAAAAAAAAGATTAATTAACAATAAATTATTTTCCGAATAAGATCATGATTAAATAGAATTTTTGAAATGAAAATAATTTCAAGGATACATTAATCATTAATTAAGTAAAATAAAATAATTTTAAATAATATTCTTGGTAAATAAATAATTTGAATATAAAATAATATATTAAATATTTTCTGAATTTAATAAATTCTAAAACAAAATTATTAATATAATTTTAATAAATCTTGAACATTATTTTTATTTAAAAATTAGTAAATAATTTGAATAATTATTTTCTGGAAATAATTAAATAAAATAATTTTTGGATAATAAGTTTTCAAAAATAAAAAAAAATTTAAAATATGTAGAAAAACATGAATAGTTTCCCAAAAAAAAAAAAAGTTTAAAATTACCAATTAAAATAAAGGGGTTAAATTGTCGAGTAAAGTTTGATTTCGAATTAATAGTAATAATAAAGAATTCAATTAGAACTTACTACATAAATTTCTTGAAATAAATAACTTTACTTAAAACTTTGTAATAAACCTTAGAACCCTTGACCGGACTTGAAGGTCCATCTTTCGATCGTAGTTTCAATATCGATCAACTATGATTCAAATGTATGTTGACTAAAGCATGGCTTAGTCATTGATTGAATGCTTGTGCTATAATTGTAATATAAGATCGTTACATAAATATGTACAGGAGGAACCGGAGTCGTCACACTTGTCGCATTTTCTTCCGAAAATTTAAGCAGCGAAGGTGAGTGCTGTGTGTTACTTGTGTGTAAGTTTAAATGTGCTAGTAGGTCGAGTCAGAACTGCAACTTAGTTCCTAAACGAACAAGCATGTGATGTATGATAACATAAAGAACTCGGTTGTGAGAATGAGCTACACGTTGAATTATTGATTATGCCTATGTGCTTATGAATCATTGAAATTGTGTGTTAAACTGTTATTGAGTTGTTTACCGATTTCCTGAAACTGAATTGTTATTGTACTGTACTGTACTGTTTGTTATCTCTATGTGGGCCCTATTTTGGTGTACGGAATCGTGGATAACCCGGAAGGTAAGGGCCGGAGGGTTACCTCGATCCACCGTAGACCCGCTTCACGAGCCAAGTGTGGAGGTTACACTTGGGGAGTGAATGTCAAACTCCTGGAATTTGACGTCAATGCGCACTGTAATGTAAGGTCGCACCTTACTGGAGTGTTCGGTGGTGGTTTTCACGAATATCAATTGGAGGGTAAGAGATGGACGGCATCAGCAACCTTCAGTTATTTGTTTAACTGTTAAATTGATATTACATGCGTTTAATTACTGTATTAAATATGCACACATGTATTATGCCATATTCATACACTACACGCACACATGTGCACTACAACCTCACTAAGTTGGATGACCAACTTACGCATTCCCGTTGACTTCTTTTCAGATACAGGTATCCCAGGGTCTGATGTCTAAAGTTGGTGTTCGTCTTCGAGATCCTGTCTGTTGGTCTTCGTGGGTCGTCATGTTATCTTTTGAATCTTGTTATGTTATGTATTAACATGTATTAATTATGATTAAGTGTGTAAAGACTAAGTAGTGTTTGGATCCCTGTGGTTAATGCTTAGTTGCACTTATGTTGTATTTTGAGCCCGCTCCTGCATATCGCAGTGTACCGGGTTTTTATGTTGTTATTTATGTATTATGATTCGAATTACTGTGTTATTTTATTAAGAAAAAAATTCTGGTCAAATTTTGGTTGTGATCACCGAACACGGACCCGGATTCGGGGATGGATCCACGTCGGACCCGACCCGGGGGCTCGGGCCGTCACAGGTGGTATCAGAGCTTAGGCTTTTATGTCAGGTTATGGATACTCGAAAGTCGTATGTTGTGTCGTGTTTTAACTGCATAGTGAGTCTTTATGTGTAATTATTATATGTTAAGTGGTTGTTCTTATCTTATGAGTATGATAGGATGTCGAGCCAGGGTAGCCGTAGTTCGAGCGTTGGACAAAGGAGTAGAGTCATATTCAGATATATGGGTCTCCGTAGGGCCAATGATGGCCTTGCTAGTGATGACTCGGCACCTCATCCCTTAGTTATTCGCCGCTCTAGACCTCGTAGGATCTATCATCCTACTTGGACCCCTGGGCGTCGCGATAGTGGACAGCTTCGAGGCCATTACCCGAACCGTGTGGTTCACCAGTTAGAGGCTGATCATGATCGGTATGCTGACCTTGCTTTGATGGCGGACATCAATGCCCAAGACACCAAGGATAGAGCCGATGCCATGGAACTCTGCTTGCAGGAGCTTCGGGTCATCAGGAACCGTAGGGTGATGCAGTCTGCCAAGGTTATAGAAGGGTTGAGGGCTCTAGCTGACGAGATAGAGGCAGATAATAGAACACTGATCGAGGAGGAGGGCCCTCATATGGAGGCAGAAGCTGCTGCAGACCCTATGGATGAGGAGGAGGACCCCAGTGAGGAGGTCCCAGGGAATGGTGCCGAAGACGAGTAGGATTGAGAGGCATTTAGGATTACATTTTGTTATGTTGTAGTAGTGAAGTCATTTTGACTTTTGTTTATGTTTTATGTGGTATGCTAGACATGTTTTGACTCTTTTGTGCCGTTTTGGCTGTACTTTGTTTTGACGGTTTGCCTATTATGATATTATGTTTTAATTTTATGTGGTTATTGGCCTTGTAGTGGTAATATGTGTATGATTGGTTATATTTCCCTAATGAGCCATTTTCGATGTCCAGAATGGCAGGAAATCGAGCTGATAGCCGTGCTGGACGTCGGGTTCCCTCTGACCAATCTGAAGGGGCACCGATAGTTCCACCAGCAGCACCACCTGTTGACCAGGCAGAGCGGATCATCGCCGCCTTGGCCGGGTTTACCCAAGCACTGCAAGGCGTTGCACAGGCCGTGCCTACACCCCCGGGACCGCCTGCCTTAGACCAGACTTTGGAACGTTTTCTGCGGTTCCAACCACCCAAGTTCCTTGGGGAACCTGATGATCGAAAGGCTGAGGCTTGGTTGGCTGAAATTGAAAATATTTTTTGCGCTTTGGACTACTCGGACACTCAAAAGATTTCGTTGGCTACTTATCGCTTTGAGGATGCTGCTAGGTCCTGGTGGCAGACGAGGGAGATGGTTTGGGATAGGAACCAAACTGCGAGGACTTGGGAAAATTTTGTGAAAGAATTTAATGACAAATATGTTCCCCCTGTGGTTCGTGAACAGTGTGAGGAGGAATTTAAAGCTTTAAGACAAGGAAACATGAAAGTTCCTCAATTTGAAGCTGTTTTCGCCCGACTCGTCCGCTATGCTCCCCATTTGATGACTGATGAACCTCGTCGCACACAACGATTCATCAAATGCCTAAGGCCAGAACTCCAGCGTGCACTTCTCTCTCACAACATTGTCACTTACATTGAAGCAGTGGAGAGAGCCACTCGCATTGAGAATGGGCTGATGGAGCTGAACGCTATGCAGTTTCCAGAAAAGAGGTCGAGGCCTCCTCAGACAAACTGGAAATCAGGAAGGAATGCAGGAAAAACACCAAGAATTGGTCAATCAAGCTCAGGGAATCCAAAGGGCCATCAACAGCACAACCGGCCACAAAATGCCCCTGGGAAGACACCATATGGAGCTTGTACCTTCTGTGGACTGAAGGGGCATGGATAACCCAAATGCTGGAAAAAGACTGGCAAGTGCCTGAGGTGTGGGGCTCAGGATCATTTTATCAAAAATTGCCCCAAGGCACCTCCTGCACCTATTCCAGCAGGTGGAGGATCGTCCCAGGCTGGGAGACCACCAAAGCCGAGGGTGCCTAGATGAGCTTTTTCTATGGAGGGGGAGGAGCTGTCAGATCCTAATGCAAACGATGTTGTGGAAGGTACACTTTATGTTTCCGGGCATTTATGTAAAATGTTATTTGATTCTGGTGCATCTCATTCATTCGTAACACCTTCCTATAGTAAGAAACTAATGAGTAAAGTAGAAAGTTTACCCTATGAGTTAGAGGTTCATACTCCATTAGGTACCTCGTTCATAACGAGTTCGGTATACAAAGCATGTGAGGTTAGGATCGAGGTGAGAGTGTTTCCTGCTGATTTAAACGCGTTGTCGATCCAAGGTTTTGATGTAATTTTGGGGATGGATTGGTTATCCACTGTTGCGTTCCAAATACTAGTACGCAAACACGCAAGTATACGATCGTTACAAGTAATAAAGTGATAAGGAGTGTCGAACCCACGAGGAATTGTTCAATTAATTACCAACTAACATCTTGTTACTTCGACTTAGATTTGTAAATTGAGTATGGTGAAGTGGTGGCGGTTTTGATATTACAAATAAATTAAGGCGACTAAGGAAACTAACACTTGACTTAATATATGTAAAGGCTTCTACGATTTTACGTCACCTAGTTCAATTCATGACAAACGACTCAACAATTGACAACCACACTCATGTTTGTTGTTCAAGATTTCGTAAATTATTCATACGTATCATCCGATAGCGTACGAACCTACCAAAGTAGATCAATCCAATTTATGTCTAAAAGGATTAAGCCTAAGTGATGCATTAATTCCCAAACCTTATTAGAACATGAAATGACCTAGGTATATTCCTATCCTAAAATCAAATAACAACCTATTTTTACAATCTAATTTTTAATCCACTATACCTATCAATTAAAGATCAATTCATTTCATCTTATGGTTGATCAAACCACAAGTTGACAAAAACTCAAACTAGTTTAACAAACACTTGTATACAAGCATAGCAACAACCATTAACTCATCATTTAATCAAGAATCAAGAACCAAACATAGGATCAATAAAAACATAGAATAAAGGAGATTAGCTACTCATAACATTAAATAAATCATTCATTACATTAATGAAAGCCATAAATGTAAATGAACAAAACAAGAAAGATAGAGTTAGAGCAAGCTTAGGTGATGAGGTCTTCAACAACTTCTCCCTCACTGCCTTTTTATCTTCTTTGGGGAGTCCAAGTGAGAGTTCATCTTTCAAAAGTGCCAACCAAAGCTTTTTATCCAAGGGAGGCAAGATGAAAGTAAAAGTGAGATGTGTGGTATGAGTTGGTTGAATGATTCCACCTTTAAGCCTCTAACCTAGAGAAACAACAAGTTCCTCGTGCCTAAGTTACCCTCCAAACTATGGCAACTAAGGCCAAAAAGTCCCCATAAAAGGTTGAATTACAAGTGGGATCAAAGGGGGAAAATACAAGAAAACCCCTGCCTTTCCTGCAGCAGAAATCTGCTGGTATCAGGGACCTCGCCGCGGCGAGCTTTAGGCCGTAGGTTTCCTGCAAATTTTCTGCTATGCCGCACTTCGTTCCGAGCAGCATATCTTTTGATTCTGAAATCCGATTGCGGATCCGTAAAGTCCGTAGCGTAGCTAACTCACTCATCTATGACATATCCAAAATTCAGCTCATTTGGATCATCTATGAAATATTTATGTATGTTCTAGTGAGCAACTATCTACATTCTTGTACAATTTGCTCCGGGTTCTAATTGCTTTGAAGCTCAAGCTTGACTCGAGGGGTGGGTAAAGCAACTCGCATCATTGATACGCAACTCCAAATCTCTCTAAGATGTATACCTACAAACCACGGAGAAAACGATCAAAACGAGAACAAAAACACAAAGACGAACAAAGGCCAAACAAAGGGGCCAAATGCACAAAAGACACGAAAACACGCAAAGACACACAAAACTCGGATCAAAACAAGATGTTTTGGGCTTAAAGAGATAGGTAATAACGACGTTTTCACGGCGTTATCAACACCCCAAACTTAAACACTTGCTCGTCCTCGAGCAAAGAAAACAAAACAAGAACAAAACAAGCATACTTAAGATCGATATGCTAAAACTTAACACTTTCAAATTATTCTTTAAACAAGCTCCACGTGTGTGTGTGATGACTTCGGCTATATTCTATCTTAGGTGAATACGTCCCGATAGGTCAAAATCATCGATTCTATTTGCAAGGACTTCTAATGTTTGACAAAGAATCTCTCCTTACCGTAGATTACAAACTTAATGCTCAAATCACTTCACGAAACTAAGTTATAGGTAATTTAAGAGTGTTATCCCTATTCTTGAATTAATTGACGATTTTTAGCTCCTAACTCTTTTCTCACCATACTTTGATTTTCTTTTGATTTACAATATTAACTTAGCACTTTGTGCTTTACAAGAATATTGCGATACGATATTAAACACTAATGGCGAACTTTATGCAATTTTGCTTTTGTGGGCTACTAGCTCCACTCTTTTTCTTCTATTACAACTTTTGCACTAAAACAATGAGATAGAGTAATTACCAAAAATGATCAATGAAAACTAACAATTGAAGGCTTAGCCTTTCTTTTCTCCCTTAGAAGTGCGTACCTTTTAGCAACTTCTCTATTCATTTCTTTTAAGAGTTAGGTGTTTAAAGGTCTTTCATTCTCGAAAATGGTTTACTCCCCTAAACTTAGGCCATTTATGCTCTTTTTACATTTAGATTCCAAGCTAAGGATTGGAGGGATTCTAAGCTAAGCAAAATGAGTCCTAGATCCTATTATCGCTAAAGTTCGTTATCCACTTTAAATATAATCATAGCCATTGCCAATGTGTCTTAAACTTTGTAGAGCATGTTCAAATAATAATAAGAATTTGAAAAATTTTGGCGGGTCGACCTAGCATGCAACAAGTGACCTTACTCCCTCAACTTAAAATGCACAATGTCCCCATTGTGTGAATTGAGAGTGACGGAATAAGGTACGACACGACAAAAACAAGAACACAACAAAAACACAAGCAAAACAAAACAAAACAAAACGATAAACGAGCGAGCACGGCTCTAAATAAGGTCCAACAAGCAAACGTTAGAGATTTAAACGAGTAAACATGCCAACATCTCTCAAGAGTTAATAACAAAACCAACACAAGACGAGGATATAATTAAAACATTGTAAGTACAATTTAAACCGACGGGACTTCGTAAATTTAAATCCAACGTCCCTTTATGTATGCTTCCCGTGGTTGCTCCCGTCTTCAGTGGTTTCGTGCATTGAGGGCACGCTCCATTGCTTTCCCGTACTCTTCCCGTTTATTTCAAATGCTCAATTTTCCCTCAAATTTGAGTTGCAACTACACAACCTCAATAAACCAATACACCAGCAACTCCACAATCGAAAAATAGCAAAGAGGGTAAAAATTTCTCACACGCAATTTATCAAACACCTTGTGTGCACTCCTCAATTCACTAATTCTCTTCAAAGTTTACAAGAGCTTCAACCCAAAAAATTTTCAATACCAAACAATTCAACACCAATACACCAATACCAATTAAGTCAAGCCACACTTACCTCTTGATCGAAATCGGAGAATTGCAATTTTCGAACCCTATAGTGTTTAGTTCAGATTTGGTGTAGTATGATGGAAATGGAGGATTTTGGGAGTGAATTGGTGGCTTCTTTGGGGGAATTGGGAGTTTATGTGATTAAGAGAGAAATTTAGAGAAGGAGTAAGGGATTTGAAATTGGGAGGGTGTTTGAATTAGTGAGTGAGTAGTAGTGTGTTTTAATTTTATTTTATTTGGGCACACCTCGCCGCGGCGAGGTTTGCCCTGTAGGCTACTGGCAGAACCTCGCTGCGGCGAGGTGAAAGCTCGCCGCGGCGAGGTTTCTGCCGTAGCTTACTGCCTCCACCTCGCGGCGGCGAGGTTATTATTATTATTATTATTTGAGATTAAAATACAACTACTCACCTTACGACGTTCGCGATCCATGGTTCATTACCTTGACCTCGCTCGATTTGTGCTTGTCAATCCTCGATCTTTCACCCGCGCTCATTTACCTACAACACAAAACGCAAAAACGGCAACAAAAACAAAAACGAAAACAACACAAAACACAAAACAACAAAGGAAAAAAAATAGGCTCGGGTTGCCTCCCGAGAAGTGCTTGTTTATAGTCGTGAGCTCGACTTGAAGCTTTACTTTTCTTTTATGGTGGCCAATAATCGAATAGGATCCCATCGGGATCAAGTATAAGCCCCGGCCTCTTTGCTTTTAAATTCGTCCCACGCTTTAATTTTTCCATTGTACGGTCTTTTGGGACGGATTTGAACCACATATCAAATTGAAAACTTTTATCTCCCTGTTCAAATCTCTTGTAATCTTTCCCCATAATTATCCATGTTGCTTTGCTCGGGTGGATCCACTTGTCTTCTTTGGGAATAATCAAGTCCACATAAGAATATTTGATGACCTTTTGATCAAACCCTTCATCCATGATGAATTTATATTCTTTTGCAAGCTCTTTCGATCTACATTGTTCTTCATCTCTAGTGGGAAGCTCATTTGTTTCTAACATTTCACTCGGTTCATTAAAACTTTCATTAAGAGCAACTGATTCGATTGTACTCGGCAAAGTTCCAGGGGGATTTATGAATAAAGCTTTCGAAAATTGCTCCATTTGTGTTTGAAGATTCCTTAATGCCCCCGAGTCTTCTTGCAACTGTTTGGAGTCTTCTTGCAACTGTTTGGAAACCTCTTCCAACATAGAATCGTTGGTAACCATGTATTTGGTGGTGTGCTCCATGAACTTAGTGAATGCTTCTTCCAAAGATGATTGTCCCACTACCGGAGGTTGAGAATATTCATGATAGTTCGGTTGGATTAATGGGGTAGTCATCATCATATCCGGGTGTGGTCCACCTCCCCACTCATTGTTCCTTGGATAATACGGGTTATTTCCCCATTCGATATTGTAGCCATTGTAAGTGGGACTCGGCTCATAATGATTACCCATGTATGAATTCTCATATTGAAAATGAGTTGGACTCATTGGGCAACCGGCGATTGTGCTCTCCCCCATGCAATGTATACAATAACAAAGTGATGTTCCTTCGGTTGACCTTGGATAGCAATCATTGTAGGCAATCGTACCTAGGAAGACAAATATCACAACGTAAATAACAAATCTAAGCTAAGATATACAAGAATAAAAATTGGCAAATAATCGTTACAATTCCCCGGCAACGGCGCCAAAAACTTGTTGCGTTCCAAATACTAGTACGCAAACACACAAGTATACGGTCGTTACAAGTAATAAAGTGATAAGGAGTATCGAACCCACGAGGAATTGTTCAATTAATTACCAACTAACATCTTGTTACTTCGACTTAGATTTGTAAATTGAGTATGGTGAAGTGGTGGCGGTTTTGATATTACAAATAAATTAAGGCGACTAAGGAAACTAACACTTGACTTAATATATGTAAAGGCTTCTACGATTTTACGTCACCTAGTTCAATTCATGACAAACGACTCAACAATTGACAACCACACTCATGTTTGTTGTTCAAGATTTCGTAAATTATTCATACGTATCATCCGATAGCGTACGAACCTACCAAAGTAGATCAATCCAATTTATGTCTAAAAGATTAAGCCTAAGTGATGCATTAATTCCCAAACCTTATTTGAACATGAAATGACCTAGGTATATTCCTATCCTAAAATCAAATCACAACCTAGTTTTACAATCTAATCTTTAATCCACTATACCTAGCAATTAAAGATCAATTCATTTCATCCTATGGTTGATCAAACCACAAGTTGACAAAAACTCAAACTAGTTTAACAAACACTTGTATACAAGCATAGCAACAACCATTAACTCATCATTTAATCAAGAATCAAGAACCAAACATAGGATCAATAAAAACATAGAATAAAGGAGATTAGCTACTCATAACATTAAATAAATCATTCATTACATTAATGAAAGCCATAAATGTAAATGAACAAAACAAGAAAGATAGAGTTAGAGCAAGCTTAGGTGATGAGGTCTTCAACAACTTCTCCCTCAATGCCTTTTTATCTTCTTTGGGGAGTCCAAGTGAGAGTTCATCTTTCAAAAGTGCCAACCAAAGCTTTTTCTCCAAGGGAGGCAAGATGAAAGTAAAAGTGAGATGTGTGGTATGAGTTGGTTGAATGATTCCACCTTTAAGCCTCTAACCTAAGTTCCTCATGCCTAAGTTACCCTCCAAACTATGACAACTATGGCAAAAAAGTCCCCATAAAAGGTTTGAATTACAAGTGGGATCAAAGGGGGAAAATACAAGAAACCCCCTGCCTTTCCCGCAGCAGAAATCTGCTGGTATCAGGGACCTCGCCGCGACGAGCTTTAGGCCGTAGGTTTCCTGCAAATTTTCTGCTCTGTCGCACTTCGTTCCGAGCAACATATCTTTTGATTCCAAACTCCAATTGCGGATCCGTAAAGTCCGTAGGATAGCTAACTCACTCATCTATGACATATACAAAATTCAGCTCATTTGGATCATCTATGAAATATTTATGCATGTTCTAGTGAGCAGCTATCTACATTCTTGTACAATTTGCTCCGGGTTCTAATTGCTTTGAAGCTCAAGCTTGACTCGAGGGGTGGGTAAAGCGACTCGCATCATTGATACGCAACTCCGAATCTCTCTAAGATGTATACCTACAAACCACGGAGAAAACGATCAAAACGAGAACAAAAACACAAAAACGAACAAAGGCCAAACAAAGGGGCCAAAAGCACAAAAGACACGAAAACACGCAAAGACACACAAAACTCGGATCAAAACAAGATATTTTGGGCTTAAAGAGATAGGTAATAACGACTTTTTCACGGCGTTATCATCCACCCATGCTGCCCATTTAGACTACCGACGTAAAACAGTAACACTTTCTACCCTCGAAAAACCAGATGTTTGTTTTTGGGGTGTTCGGAAAGCCCTAAAGGTTCCGTTGTTGTCTGCGGCCCAAGTTCTTCAGGAATTACGCCAGGGCGGACAAGGATTTATCGCTTACCTTATCAACAAGCCGAAAGATAAAGTTGATTTAAAAGAGGTACCCGTGGTGGCAGAGTTCGTGGACGTTTTTCCGGAAGAACTTACGACTCTACCACCAGATCGAGAAGTGGAGTTCACAATAGATCTCGTACCAGAAACGATGCCGGTTGCGAAGAAATCATACCACATGGCCCCCGCCGAGCTTAAGGAGCTAAAAGCTCAACTTCAGGGGTTGTTGGAGCAAGGATTTATCAGACCTAGTTCGTCTCCGTGGGGTGCCCCTGTTTTGTTCGTGAAGAAAAAAGACGGTTCGTTGCAGCTATGCATCGACTATCGTGATCTGAATAGTGTGACTATCAAGAATAAATACCCTCTGCCGCACATCGAAGAGTTGTTCGATCAACTACAAGGATCTCTGGTATACTCAAAGTTGGATTTAAGGCAAGGGTACTATCAACTAAAGATTAAGGAGGAAAACATATCGAAAACGGCCATTAACTCGTGATATGGACACTTTAAGTTTGTCGTGATGCCTTTCGGCCTCACGAATGCCCCTGCCGTCTTCATAGATTTAATGCATAGAGTCTTCAAGCCATTTTTAGATCAGTTTGTTGTAGTATTCATCGATGATATATTGATCTACTCAAAATCTAGGCAAGAACACGAGGCTCATCTTTGGAAGGTGCTCCAAACCTTGCGTGAACATAAATTGTACGCAAGTTCAGCAAGTGTGAATTTTGGTTAGATAGAGTTGCCTTTCTGGGGCACATTATTTCAGGATATAGGATAGCAGTCGATCCATCTAAGGTTGAAGCGGTTACTGAGTGGAAGAGGCCAGAGACAGTGACCGAGATTCGGAGTTTCTTAGGTCTGGCTGGGTATTATCGTAGGTCTATTCAGGATTTCTCGAAGATAGCCTCGTCTTTGACAAAGCTAACTCAGAAGAAAGTTCCATTCGATTGGAACGAGAAGTGCGAGGCAAGCTTCCAGGAGTTGAAGTAGAAATTGACGACTGCGCCGGTGTTGGCTTTACCCGATGGGTCAGAAAACTTTATGGTTTACACCGATGCATCGAAAGAAGGTTTGGGATGCGTCCTAATGCAAACAGAGAGGTAATAGCTTACGCTTCAAGGAAGTTGAAGCCGTACGAGAGGAACTATCCGACCCATGATTTGGAATTGGCCGCGGTAGTGTTTGCATTGGGCAAATGGAGGCACTACCTTTATGGGGTGTCGTTTGTGGTGTTCACATATCACAAGAGCCTAAAATATTTATTCTCTCAGAAGGAGCTGAATATGAGACAAAGACGCTGGATGGAATTCTTGGACGACTACGATTGTACAATTCAGTACCATCCCGGCAAAGCAAATGTGGTAGCGGATGCGTTGAGTCGAAAGATCAATGTCTCTCACCTTATGGCAAGAGAGTGGGGAATGTTGGAAAGTGTTTGTTATTGGAATCGAGAGGAAGTTAAGATGGGAATCTTATTTGCTGGTATGCTAGTGAGACCGAACATACTCAAACGGATTGCATCGGCTCAACAACTAGATGAAAAGATCGGAAAAATCAAAGAATCAATCTCGAAAATAGTTGATTCACCTTTTAACGTGGATGTTGAAGGAGTTCTCAGGTTTCGGGGGAGGTTGTGTGTCCCCATGGATACTGGGCCAAAGGAGCAAATTTTGGAAGAAGCCCATCGTTCCCGGTACAGCATTCATCCGGGAGGAAACAAGATGTATCAAGATCTGAAGGCTCATTTCTGGTGGGACGGTATGAAGAAAGATGTGGCGGATTACGTGGCAAGATGTCTAGTCTGTCAGCAAGTGAAAGCAGAGCACCAGCGACCTTCAGGGTTGCTACAACCATTACCGGTACCCGAATGGAAATGGGAATCAGTAACGACGGATTTTGTGACTGGTTTGCCACGAACCTGTGGACAACATGACGCCATTTTGGTTATTGTCGATAGACTGACAAAAGTAGCCCGATTTATCCCAGTTAATGTTAAGTATTCTGTCGAGCGACTTGCAGAGTTGTATCGAGATCAAATTGTTCGATTACACGGGGTACCAAGGGATATAACTTCTGATCGTGACCCTAGGTTTACATCAAGACTGTGGACTAAGGTTCAAGATGCTCTGGGTACGAAACTTCAATTTAGCACTACAACACAACCACATACAGATGGTCAATCAGAAAGGACTATTCAAATTCTCGAAGACATGCTTCGATCTTGTGCCCTCGATTTCAAAGGAAGTTGGGACAAGAATTTGCCACTAGTAGAATTTGCTTATAGCAATAGCTTTCAATCGACGATTCAGATGGCGCCATATGAGGCTTTATATGGTCGAAAGTGCATATCTCCGATCCACTGGGATTTGGATGAGCATAAATCCCAAACTTTGGTTACCACGATTGAGGGAGTACCTGATTTGATTCAGGAAGCTATTGATATCGTACCGGTAATTAAGAAAATGATGCTAGTTGCTCAGAGTCGCCAGAAGAGTTATGCCGATCGTCGTCGTAAACCTCTAGAATTTGAGGTAGGTGACCAGGTGTTTCTTAAGGTTTCACCTAAGAAGGGTCTTATCAAACATGGAAAAGGAGGAAAACTCAATCCTCGGTATGTCGGACCTTTCAAGATCTTGGAAAGAGTTGGGAGTGTAGCGTACAAGCTGGAGCTCCCAACAAACCTCGGTGGGATACACGACGTGTTCCATGTTTCACTCCTGAAGAAGTATTTACCGGACTCATCTCACGTGATAGACTACGAGCCGTTGCAACTCCAAGAGAGTCTATCGTACGTTGAGAGGCCTATTCGTATTTTGGATAAGAAGTTCCAAGAATTACGAAAAAGGAAGATTCCAATAGTGAAGGTTCTTTGGCGCAGTCAAAGCATTGAGGAAGCTACTTGGGAGCCGGAAGAGCAGATGCGTCAGCAATACCCAGAACTCTTCGAACCTCAAGATTGAATTTGGGGACCAAATTCTTTAAGGGGGAAGGATTGTAATACCCGAGATCTTTTTTTTGGGTCCTTTAGTTGTAATTTAATTGGATTAATATCCAATTTTATATGCTAATGTGATTTAATGTTAAATTAACTTTTTTGGGCTATGTTAAATACATTAATTATTTCTTATGGAATGTTGGACTTAGAAATAATTTAGAAAACATGTATATTGCCTTTTAAAAATATTGGGGTCATTTTGTAATTAGTTTGGACTAAAGTGTGTGAAAATTTTTAATTTAGGGGTCATTTTGCACTTTTCGAAATTCTAGGAGTCAAAAGTGCAAAAACGCCCTTTCTCCTCCATTGGTTGAGCATGCAGGCCATGATTTCTTCTCCTTGGTAAGCCAAGAAATCAGCTATGCCAGGGAGAGACCATGCTCATTTCTCCATTCAAACACTCTACCTTCTTTCTCGATTCACACACTCCACTACCCTCTATATTAGCTCCCTAAATCAGATTTTTGTGTCTTCCCTACACCATTCATTTCCTTGGAGTAAATTGGAGAGAGTTAGAGAGAAAGTTAAAGAGAAAGTGAAGGGTTCTTGAAATTATATAGAGAGTAGGAGAAATTATATAGAAAGTAGGAGGGTATAGGAGAAAACACCACCATCACCACCACCTCCCGACGGACCACCACCACCGCTGCCGCCGTGAGCCACCGCTACCTCCGTGAGCCACTGCTGCCGCCGTTGCCGCCTCCGTGAACCGGAAAAAGGAAAAGGCTAACTTGGAAGCTTGTAAGAATGTTCAAAAATCCCTTAAGCACCTTTTTACTTGATAATGTGGAACAATCTTTAAAAAACTTATTGAAGTTTTGAAACCCAACTTTAGATGAATGTTTAATGTTCAGATTTTTAGATTTATATATTAGTTAAAAGATTATATTAGTTAAAAGATTTGATAATTTTGTGGTGTTCTTGTTTTAAATTCATATGTTGAAGTTTGTGTGAGAAAGAAAGTATTTTTATAAAATATTTTTATGGCTAAATAAAGTGAAAGAGTGTCATTTAGAAAGCATGTTATACCTATATGTTTATGTTTTTAGATTTTTAGATCTATAGATTTTCATGCAAGATTTCAATTTTTATATTAAAGTTTGAAAATTTTTGATGTCCAAACTTGATCTATTTTATTTGGGGGTTATTTGTGCGAATCTGAAAAATTTGATCTCGTGTGCATTTTCCGGTAAAATTTGCCGGAGCCACCCCACCGCCAGCAAGCAAGCACCGGCCACTGCCATAGCAGTGACCGTGGCTGCTGCTGTTGTTTGTTGTCTGTTGCAAATTGCAACAGACCCATTCTGGGCCTGTTGCAACTTGCAACAAAACAACAGGCCCATTTAATGGGCCTGTTGCTACCCATTAAGTGGGCTGGCCCTGATCCATAGTAAAAAAAAAAGGGAAAAAGAGAAAGAAAAAAAAATATAAGAAAATTAATAATAATAATAATAAAATTTATAAGTAAATTTTATGAAATTAAGAAAATTCAAAAGAAATGAATTTATAAATCAAGTTTAATTATTAAATTCGAAATTTCTAAATAAAATTCGAAAAAAAAATATGATAATGATAAATAATTATAAAAATAATAAAACTGAAAATAATAAAATTTAATTCTGAAAAATAAATTTTGTAATATTTAATATAATTTTGATAATTATACTTGAATTTGTCTAAAATTAATTTCAAAAAATAAAATTAAATAACCATTTAAAATAATAATTAAGATAATCTTGGATAAATAATTTCCAGAAATAAATAAATTACTTAAATAATTTAAGATAAAAAAAGATTAATTAATAGTAAATTATTTCCGAATAAGATCATGATTAAATAAAAAATTTTAAATGAAAATAATTCAAGGATACATTCATCATTAATTAAGTAAAATAAAATAATTTTAAATAATATTCTTGGAAAAATAATTTGAATATAAAATAATATATTAAATATTTTCTGAATTTAATAAATTCTAAAACAAAATTATTAATATAATTTTAATTAATCTTGAACATTATTTTTATTTAGAAAATTAGTAAATAATTTGAATAATTATTTTATGGAAATAATTAAATAAAAAAATCAAATAAAATAATTTTTGGATAATAAGTTTTCAAAAAATAAAAAAAAATTAAAATATATAGAAAAAGATGAATAGTTTCCCCAAAAAAAAAAAAAAAAAGAGTTTAAAATACCAAATAAAATAAAGGGGTTAAATTGTCGAGTAAAGTTTGATTTCGAATTAATAGTAATAATAAAGAATTCAATTAGAACTTACTACATAAATTTCTTGAAATAAATAACTTTACTTAAAACTTTGTAATAAACCTTAGAACCCTTGACCGGACTTGAAGGTCCATCTTTCGATCGTAGTTTCAATATCGATCAACTATGATTCAAATGTATGTTGACTAAAGCATGGCTTAGTCATTGATTGAATCCTTGTGCTATAATTGTAATCTAAGATCGTTACATAAATATGTACAGGAGGAACCGGAGTCGTCACACTTGTCGCATTTTCTTCCGAAAATTTAAGCAGCAAAGGTGAGTGACGTGTGTTACTTGTGTGTAAGTTTAAATGTGCTAGTAGTTCGAGTCAGAACTGCAACTTAGTTCCTAAACGAACAAGCATGTGATGTATGATAACATAAAGAACTCGGCTGTGAGGATAAGCTACACGTTGAATTATTGATTATGCCTATGTGCTTATGAATCATTGATATTGTGTGTTGAACTGTTATTGAGTTGTTTACCGATTTTCTGTTACTGAATTGTTACTGTATTGTACTGTTTGTTATCTCTATGTGGGCCCTATTTTGGTGTACGAAATCGTGGATAACCCGGAAGGTAAGGGCCGGAGGGTTACCTCGATTCACCGTAGACCCGCTTCACGAGCCAAGTGTAGAGGTTACACTTGGGGAGTGAATGTCAAACTCCTGGCATTTGACGTCAATGCGCACTGTAATGTAAGGTCACACCTTACTGGAGTGTTCGGTGGTGGTTTTCACGAATATGAATTGGAGGGTAAGAGGAGGACGGCATCAGCAACCTTCGGTTATATGTTTAACTATTAAATTGATATTACATGCGTTTAATTACTATATTAAATATGCACACATGTATTATGCTATATTCATACACTACACGCACACATGTGTACTACAACCTCACTAAGTTGGATGACGAACTTACGCATTCCCGTTTACTTCTTTTCAGATATAGGTATCCCAGGGTCTGATGTCTAGAGTTGGTGTTCGTCTTCGAGATCCTGTCTGTCGGTCTTCGTGGGTCGTCATGTTATCTTTTGAATCTTGTTATGTTATGTATTAACATGTATTAATTATGATTAAGTATGTAAAGACTAAGTAATGTTTGGATCCCTGTGGTTAGTGCGCGGCTGCGCTTATGTTGTATTTTGCGCCCGCTCCTGCATATCGCAGTGTACCGGGTTTTTATGTTGTTATTTATGTATTATGATTCGAATTACTGTGTTATTTTATTAAAAAAAAAATTCTGGTCAAATTTTGGTTGTGATCACCGAACACGGACCCGGACTCGGGGATGAATCCACGTCAGACCTGACCCGGGGGCTCGGGCCGTCACAATGACATCTATGCACCAACTTGAGGGGGAGTATTGATATTGTCAAGATATTATGGAGATCAATGTTATTCTATTTCCTTACATAGAAGATTGTATGTGTCATTTTATTGGTAGGAGATGATTTCTTGGGGAGTTCCTACCTATATAAATACTTTGTATGATCATTAGTTTAATATCAATTAATATAAAAGAACATTCTTGCTTATAGATTATTCCTCGTACACTATTGTAGTAGGAATAAGTTCATCCCGGATATGCTACAAGCACTTCCATTGTAAATTTGTTAGTTATTTCCAGTTGGGGGTAATCAATGTAATTGCTATATCACCAAGCCACCCACTCATGATATCGAATACCCCAGTCATTTAAGTGGATTCCAACGTTCTCCAGTTCACCGGAGTATACAAAATCTTGAAAGTCTATCCGAATCCATTGATGTCATATCTCAAATTAATTTCTACAACTCCTGAACATATTCTATATCAGTCTACAAGTTGTCTCATAGCTCTATGATCTAAGAAATTCTATCCTAATATTTCTTATCCTAATATTAGATATTTTTACATTGATATTTGTTACATTAGATAAAGATGACAACATAAAGGAAGTGTGTTTCATTTAATCAAGCAATAGTTTCCTAAAATAGTACATTTAGTACAACCAAGTATTTGGCTTGTATGACAATATTTCCATGAGTTGTAACTAAAGCAAGATATATTATTACACTAGCGAAAGTGGCAAGTTGATGCAACAACTAGGTAGAATACATCATCACTGATGATTGAGATAGGAGATGATCATCTTCTAATTTATTTCTAATTTAATCTCAATTTTCTTTAAATTGCTGCTCCTTCTACTCTTAAAGTAAACCAAAAAAATATTCCAGGACTTAATGTTTCATGTATTCTGATGCAAATTTGCAATATCTTCCCGAAAGGTCTCATAAAATATATTGTCTTAATGATACACAAATCATCAGCAATGTTCCAATTTGGATGCCAATTTTAATAGTATGATTTTGGTTCGAATGCGATTCACTTAAAAAAATATCATAGGAGTACAAAATTGTATCCGAAAATATATATAGATATATATAATATTGTATTTATATAAATTAACGACTGATAATGTTATTTCATATTTCAACTCCAGCTAACAATTTCTTCACCATCTAAAAAAATTACACTCAATTTATTTGGAAACATCATAAATACAGTCGTCTCTTATGAAATTTGATAAATATATCAAACATGAAGGTTTTTAAACATGTCATGAATTTTTTTTTTCTTGCTTCTTTTCAAGATGTAATATTTAAGTATATTAGAATGTAAAATTCAAGACAAAAACTTATAAAATGACAATTTACCGTTGTGTGATATTTTTAATGTTCATTTTACCTCCCTATGATTTGAAAATGAACATTTTAACCCTTGTAATCTTATAAAATATTTACACTGCATCGCTTATATTATGATAATATGGCAGTTTATCCCCTATGTTATGATAAATGTGACAATTTATCCCTCTACCCCCATCCTCCATGTTGCAAAACACTTTTCATGTCCACTCTGAATTTCAGCAAATGAGTTACACTCTCCGAGTAAAAGTGATAAACTGCTTCATTAAAATTTTTGCAGGGTATGAAATGCTCTTTTCTAAGTTACAAGAAGGTAAATTGAACATTATTATTCGTTTCATGTGGAGGTAAATTGAAAGTAACTCAAACTTAACCCCTACTGCAGATTCTAACTCTTTAGGAGTGAGTTGGCCAACCATTTGAAGAGAAATGGCCAACTACCATGTAAACTAATAGATTTAAGTAAATTTCTTACCCCAAGAATCTATTTGTATAATTGTATGTTCAAAGAAATGCAAACATTTCTCATATTAGAAAACAACCACCTACTTCATGAAATTTAAACAATTGGGCATGACTTAAAAATCTAAACAGTATCTGCACAAGTAGTATATATAATTCTTACTTTGCATTAATTGATCAAAAGATCACTAAAAAAAGAGTAAATTACACACAAAAAAATGGGAAGAGATTTTGCAGTATTGATAATGATCATAGCGACGATAATCGCCCCTTCATCCGCATCCTTAGTCACGTTTATCTTCGGTGATTCATTAACCGAAGTCGGAAACAACAATTATCTACAACTCTCTCTTGCAAAATCGAACTTTCCGTTCTACGGGATCGACTTTAATGGAGGCAAAGCTACAGGAAGGTTCACAAATGGAAGAACCATTGGAGATATTATATGTAACAATTTAATGTCTATCATATAAATTAAATTATTTTGTGGACATATCATATAATTAATCAACTTATGTTAATTAATACTATTTCAGCTGCCAAATTGGGGATTGAACCGCCGCCACCATATCTTTCTTTGTCGGAAAATGACGATGCTATCCTTAAAGGAGTTAACTATGCTTCTGGTGGAGCTGGGATTTTAAATGACACAGGAATTTACTTTGTATAATTTTCAAAATTAATGTTACTTATCTTTTTTTATTATGTTTTCTAATTAATTTTGGAGATTAATTCTGCTTCAATTAATTAATGACAGATACAGAGGCTATCATTTGATGATCAAATAATGAAATTTGAGAAAACTAAGGAATCTATCAAGGCTAAAATTGGTGAAGAGGGAGCAAATAAGCTTTGCAGTGAAGCAGTCTTCTTTATTGGATTAGGTACATTCTTTCAGAAATTTGAAGTACTTTTTTCAACCACATTTTTATTGAAAATCTGCAGTTTAAACAAAGAGTGAATTGCAAAATACCCCTATGCTTTGGTTAATTAGCAAAAATCCCCTATATTATTTTTATTAGCAAAACTCCCCTATGTTATTTTTTATCCTCCTACATAATTTGCAGAAAAACGACAATTATACCCTTGGATCAAAATTTTCTTATTTTTCGTCGAAAACATCGAAAAGTTTCCGCTTTGAATTACCCGAAATGAAAATAACGCGTAATTCCGAAACTATCCTTTTGCCTTCTCTTTTGTTTCTTAAGTTAGTAACTTTGTTTTTACAACTTTTCCTATTGTTTCCAAAACGTTTCCGAAAAATTCTCGAAAAGTTTCTGACCGAAGCATACACTTGAAATGAAATTTCAATTCATGATTATACCCTCACAAAAAAATACAAAAAAAAAACCCTATTCACCTAAAAATTGACAATAATCCCCCTATTAACTTTGAGAATTCACAATAACCCCCTGTTCACTTATAAAAACTGGTAATAACCTCCATATTAATTAATGAATGAATATTAAATGGAGTTTTTTTCTTAATAAAAAAAACATGAGAATATTTTTGCTAATCAAAATAACACAATGAGTTTTTTACCAATTAGTCAAAGCATAGAGGATATTTTTGCATTTAGCTCTTTAAATAGATCAAATTTAACTACATTTGTCTAGTTTAGCCCTCGATTATTCAATCTTGAATCCGTCCCCGCTCGTTGTAATTAGTTATAATAATCTAAGGTTAACACTTCAAATTGTGACCATCTTTCAGGTAGCAATGACTATGTCAACAATTTTCTACAGCCGTTTTTATCTGACGCCGAACAATACACACATGATGATTTTGTCGAACTTCTAATCTCAACCTTAGGAGAACAATTCACGGTAAACATATTAATTAGCAAATATTGAGTGAAACATATAACTCCAACTTAATTCTTAATACATGCTTTAGCACAGTCTTTTAAATTTTTGAAATAGAGTTAATAGCAATTTGCCCCCCTTGATATTCATAATGTTTAATTTACCTCCTCATGATTTTAAAAAGAGCGCTATACTCCCCCCTGTAATTTTATAAAAGTTTCATATGTGGCACTTTACCTCCCTGAGTTATGATAATATAGCAATATATCCCCCTGTATTATGACAACTGTGGTAATTTGCCCCTAGACCCTAGTTATAATAAATGTGACAATTTACCCCCTATTGTACGTTACAAAATATTTTTCATTTCCGCTCTCAATTTTGGCAAGTGAGTTACAGTCTCCGGCACAAGGGGATAAATTGTAAATTGCTCTTTTTCAAATTACAGTGAGTAAAATGAACATTATGAATGGCATTTACCCTTTTGGAAATATCTTGATTAATTTAATAATGCTTATAATATCAGAGGCTTTACCAACTTGGTGCAAGAAAAATGGTCTTCCATGGGCTCGGACCACTCGGGTGCATTCCATCCCAAAGGGTGAAATCAAAGAGAGGAGAATGCCTAAAACAAGTGAACATTTGGGTCCAACAATTCAACTCAAGAGTACAAAAGTTGATTACCATTTTGAATAAACATCTTTCATCTGCACAAATAACATTTGCAGACACTTATCCAGTTGTTCTTGATTTAATTGAGAACCCCACTGCATATGGTATGATAATCACACATCATATGAAATTACGGGTTAATGTCAATTTATCTCCCCGTGATTATTATAATGTTTAATTTACCTTCTATGATTTGAAAAAGAGCAATGTACCTCCCCAGATTTTAAAAATGATTAACACTGCTTCCTTAGAAAATTTAAGCCATTAGAAAAAATTGAACTGAAATTTGGCATTTTACCTCCCTGCGTCATTATAAATGTGACAATTTACCTCCTTGTGTTATTATAAATGTGGCATTTTACCCCTCCCTTGTAATTTTATGTGGACCATTTTTTATCCCGTGTGAGATACATTTTCTAACTCAGAGAGGTAAATAGCTCCTTTTTCAAATTTGAAAAAGAGCAATTTACCCCCTGTGATTTTAAAAATGATTAACAATGCTTCCCTAGAAATTTTAAGCCTTCAGAAAAAATTGAACTGAAATGTGGCAATTTACCTCCCTGCATTATTATAAATGCGACAATTTACCTCCTTGTGTTATTATAAATATGGCATTTTACCCCTCCCCCGCTCCTTTAAGAAAACAAGGGGGGGTGTTAAAATTGCTCTTTTTCGAAATTACAGGGGGTAAATTGAGTATTATGATAATCATAGGGGAGTAAATTGCGATTAGACCTATAAATTAAATAACTAACTAATAAATGAACAATATGAAATGATCTATGTTTTTTTTATATGCATATACAGGTTTTAAGGTATCAAACACATCATGTTGCAAAGTGGACAAACAACTAGGTGGTCTTTGTTTGCCAAACTCGAAGATATGTAGTAATCGAGGGGACTACGTATTTTGGGACGCTTTTCATCCATCTGATGCTGCAAATGTTGTGCTTGCGAATAGATTCTTCGATTCTTTATTCTCAAACTCATCTCCTTCACCTGCTCCATTGCCTTCAAAATGATTCAATGAAGTTAAAAACAAGAGTTCTTTCTTTGTAACAGAGTTGTATTTCAAGACAATGAGACTTGTTTTTGAAGTTTACATACGCCATAGACTAAGTAATATTTTATCATTTCTAATTGTAAACTATATAGAATTTAGGAATATTAAGTTTATATAAATATAAACAAATTTGGATTCAACACCAGTTCGAAAGGTTGCCCGATTCACCAGAGCGATTAACTTCTAGAATTTTACTTAGCGGGTACTTTTTTTTTTTTTTTAACTTAATATTTAACTTTCGGTAATTTGTTTAAGGAAAGTATGACTACACGGGTGATACTTGCCTTCATAGACCATTTTTTGCCCGCATGGGCAGCTCAACTGATCTCAGAGGTGGAATTTGGAACAAGAGACCAAGGATCGAACCTCACCAGCGGCAGTGTGGGAGCAACCTCTCAAAAAATGAGGGGGGCTCCTTGTGCGCAGTGAGCACTGGTCTCAGCCTCTGTTGCCGGTTGAGTCACCATGATTTACCTCCTCTCACAATCCCGTCGGACAGGGGGTGAGGGGCGCCCGGGGTGAGCGATTTCACCTTTTTTTTGGAACAAGATTTTATGTTATGGTCTATGAAAGACCGGGTCTAGGCAAAAATTTCCCAAAACTATATACATCAACCTATCCTTAAATCCTAAATACTATTAACAAGGTAGACTTTTAAGGAAAAGAAAAACAAAGCAAAATTTGGAGAATAGACTTGTACACATTGTGTATCATTGATTATGTTTGGTTTTATGGATTTGAGTGAGTAAAATAATAATTAATATTAATACGTAAATGAATAAAACATAAGGCTCAACATTGTGTTATTGGATACAAGAAATAACATTTTCCTTATCGTTTTACTCACTGGAATACAAGAATCAAACACAACTTAAAATATGACGTACAAAGGTCAATAACATTGACAAAATGACTAATGACTCAAGGACTCCATATGGAATATTGTTGCCCCAGTTTCACAAAATAACAAAATTGGTCTAATACCAATCTAAAACAATGTTTGAGTATTAATTTTGCGAAAACGAGGTTTCAACTCAAGACAAACAAAATATTTTAAAATTATTTTTCTTTTCACTATTTCAAAAATTGAAAAGTTTTTTATATTATCAATTGAAGCAATGAAAATCTTAATCCATGATACAAATCATCTCTCAAAATTTTAAAATCCACAAGTTTCAACACTTAAACTCAATGTCTCGAAGATGGTTGAACTCACTCAAATCAACTTAACCAAATTATAACAATCAAACGAGATCGGACTAACACATAAAATCTCGAACTCTTTCAAAACGCCAGCCCTCTAAATTTGATGTGTCGAGCACTAGTTTCGATCCATACCAACAAATCTTAATCCAACCTAATCCCAATTATTTTCAGTCCGATCCTCCATGACCAGATCAGCATACCTTATTAGTTAGCGGATAGAATTTGGGAATCTCTCTCTCTCTCTCTCTCTCTCTCTCTCACACACACAGCGTAGTAGTACACTCCCTGCGCGCCAACTTCTTTTACGCTCTCAAACAAAACACACGCAACACACACACCCTCCCAGTACAAAAAAGCCCTAGGTTTTTGCAACGCCATTGCAATTCGCAACGGCTTCCCCTAAAATCATCATAGCGGAGCGAAAACAGCTTTCTTTCGCAACACGAAATGGCTCAATCCGAAATCAGAATCGAAAGTTTTGCTCAAGAAACGGCGTTCACGGAAGATTACGAGGGGATGCCCTTGAAACAGCGGTTAAAATTGCTCTTGGCAAGTCGACGTATTTCATTCGATGCTGATTTGAAATCGGAGATTGAACTTGGAATTCCAGCGTCAGTTCCTCATTACTAATATTAGTCCTCTGCTTTATATTTGTTTTTTTGTTGGAATACATAGTCTTTAGTTGTGTGCAGAATCGCTGTTGACGGTGTGGTAGAGAAAAGGGGAAATGAGGGCTCTCATTCACAGGTATTAATATATTTTGATTTGTAATTTTTTATTTATCTTGCATTTAGTTTTTGACAGTAAAAAGCTCTATGTTGGATAGTGTTGCTTTTGGAATTTCTATGTGTTTATAGAATGTAAGATTACTCTATGGCTTATGAAGAATTGCTCCGAACTATCTTCTTGGTCAACATGTATCCAGTGGGGGACCATCAATATTCAGTATATTAATTCAAAACTAATTAGAAATCATCACGTGTTGCTCACTGAGTTCAGAAGGCATTACCAAGAAGGTAGCTCTGAACAATTCGCTTATGAAAACATTTTTTTCTGAGTGCAGAGTCCAAAGGAGAATTTGAATTATGTTTTGTTTCGGATATTATTATATTATAGCACACATTTTTGTACTTCAAGTTATAGACGAAATTTGATTAGAGTTTTCATTCTTGTGAGTCTAAGCTGAGTCTCTTACTTCACTAGCGCGGAATGCATACACATAATGTATATTTGGATTGTTATTTTGGAATGTGATGGGCTATCATCTTCTTATGATTGTAAAATTTCTGTGGGCTACATATAAGAAGCTTAATTTGGCATTCTCCAGCTACATTATTCAGGCTTTACATGTGCGGTGTCAATACGTTATTAATAGGTCGTCTTTACCCCTGCCTTGATATTAGCAGCTTGTATATTTGACTTACTGTCCAGTGTCACATTTCAATGTCGCGAAGGTTCAAGGCTCTTTAATCTGGCACCATAAAACTATTGTCACGTTAATGTGGCTTATTTCAATTGTTGTAAATACCTTTTGCAGTCTTGTTCTGCTCCAGAAAAGATGACTGATACAGTTTCAGGGGTAGAAAGATATGCAGGTACAGCTTGTATGTAACTTTTCCTGTTGGATTTTGAAATTGAATAACATTCTGAAAGATATTTATGAATAAAATACCACTTCAAGCACTGCACAACCAAGATATTCAAGTGTCCACTCCTTGAGATGTGAAACATGTAAAAACTATTGATGCTTCTCAATAATCTGAAAGTTTCCTTTGGTCTTTTAAGTTCACCTAGAATCACAACATATGATCATGCAAAATTCAGGTGAGCCAGTGGAATGTAACAACCATGAAAGTTTAGAACATAAGTGCGTGGATTCAAGTCAGACTATTGCTGCTGCTGCTACTTCTACCACATCAGGAGTCGATTCAGTTAACAATAGTTCAGTTCACCAGTCATTAGCTTTTAAACATCCTGTCAGAATCAAGGTTGAGCGTGCTGACAATGGTGTCGAGAATCAATCCACCGACTGTATGAAGAAAACCTATGGGGCTGGGATCCAAGCAGTTAATGTCGAACCTGAGATGAGTGTTGAATATCTTGATGAACTAGATCATGTTATACTAAAAGAAAGGCTGCAAACGCTTCTAAAAAGGTTGCTGTCTCTATCGTTAGCTTAAATAGCAGCATAGCCCGATTATATCAGGCTTTTCAATTTATAAATTTCGTTTGCATGTCATATCAAATGCTCAAACTTATTGAGAAATAAATTCGTCACATGATTCATTTGGTATAATCAGGTATCGATTAAAAGTTTTTTGGATGCAGTTAAGCATTATGATAGTATATGGTGAATATTCTATAAATATATAGATTCAAGTTATCCTTTAGAAGATTTTCCTTGTTACAATATGATACTATATAAGGAAGATATGTTTAAATAAATATGTAATATGTTTTGTTCTGCGATAATTTATTTCTGTTGGTTCATTATATCTTGCAGTAAATCTTTGGGATTGGCGGCAACAATGCTGGAGGTATTTTCTTTAATTTGATTAAGTGGAGTTGACAGCTTAACTACTTCATATTTGTAAATTCACATTATTGGATATTTACATGCTCATGCATTTTTACTTAGCACATATAATTATGATTACATGATATGGATTCCACATTTAATTGGCAAGTTTCATATTTGTTGCTCTTGGACTTCTATGATTTATCACAAAGTAATATAGGTTAACCATAACAAAGTTCAGTTTGCAGTTTAGGATATGAAACTCTAGGTGTCCATATGAAATCATGGATTGGGGTTGGCCCTGTTTTGCGTGGTTTTGATTTTGTAAAATTAGTTTGGATGGTTTTAGCGAATCTTTGGAGTACGATTTGGATTGGGTTTGATTGGTTTTGGAAATTTGAGATATGATTTATATTAGGTTTAGGTGTTGGGGTTTGGTGGAAAAAGTAAGGTATTAGGTGTCAAATAATGATTTTGTTAGTGTTTATGGTATGATATTATACTTACTGTGTAGGTTGCATATAGGTTTCAGGGATGGTTCGAGGCTTGAGTTGGGCCAGTTCTAGGGTGTTACTATTAGATACATATCGGTTTTGCCCAGTCTCGGTGGGGCGAGACCTAGGCAAAGTCAGTCTATAGACCTAGATTTTTGCCACTTGTAACTTTATTACTGGTCAATACATTTATAAATGCATATAATCCATGAAGGCATTATTATATGCCAACTTTGATAGTGGCATTGCATATTCAAGTAACTTCGATGATAATTATTCTCACTTCATTAAACTAGGGCCTTATTTATTTAGTTAAAATATAAATCATCTAACTGGTGCTACAAGTTGTGGTGTGACTGGTGTCTAAGGTCTCCTTGTGGGAAGAGACTTATAACTCATTATCCCCTATACTATACTGAAGTTATTATTCTATAAACAAAACTGCTTTGATTTGATTTCCCATAAAGCAGTGATTTCCATGAGATGAGCTTAAAGAGTGATGATACATGTGCTGGACACTAAATATATTTATTATGGAATGTTCCTGTCAGAAATTTCTTTTCATGGGTGGGATTAATGATTAATCTATAAGCAGTTTTCACGGGTGAGATTAATCTATAAGCAGTGTCTAGTTTGAGATGATCTTACTAGGCAGACTCGTAAAGTATTTGTTTATGGTTTTGCAAAAGCAGAAATGCTACATGATGCACTCTCTTATGGTTTATGCCTCCTGTATGGAGATTATACCATGTACTCTCTACTGCGTCATCCATCTATTAACAACCTCTTAGTGTTTTCATCCATCTAAACCAGAGCAATCAACAATTGAAGTTACATTTGCCCTGGTCTCAGCTTTCTAGGTGGACCTGAATTGTATCTGGCTTCTGTTTTCCCTTTGCTTAATTCTACAGGTGAATTTTTCTGGAATACCACTTTCAGTTTCTGCGCCAAGTCGTCCGCAAGCTGCTGGGACAGGAAAAGGACGGAATATTGGTGATCAAAGCCTTTCAGTGTGTGGAAATCAAATTAATGAGGATTTTAGGACTTTGAAATCCGGTTCATCAAAGCGTAATGTGGGTTCGTCGTGTAATGCTCCTCAAGCATTGCGACGTTGCTTTGACAGAAGCAGATCCATTGCTGCTGGAGATTCACAGGGGGCACACACTTCTGAAAAAGTTTGTTCCAAATATGAATCAACTGGTAGAAAGGCTCTTCCAGATGGTGATACTAAGACTTTGCAACATGTAGGGATACCGAATTTAACAAAAATCAAAGCTGAACCACCAAATAACTCTGAATTCCAGAGTTCGAAACTGAATTTAACAGAAATCAAAGTTGAACCATCAAATAACTATGAATTCCAGAGTTCGAAAACAAAAGCGAGTCAGATGTATACTGAGAATTTGATCCATGCGAAAACTGAAATAGAATTTCATGATGATTCTCATGAAGACATGCTAGATCATATGTTGCTGCGACAGCGGATGAAACTGTTTTCATCAAGAGATGATCCAAGTTTAAAAGTTCGCGAAAGTTCAGAATGCACGAGGAAGATATTGCCTTCAGCCTTGGATTGTAAGCCAGTCGAATCGAGATCTGCTCTGTTGCTGAAAGTCAGTCGCCCAAGAAAAAGGCGAAAAACAGCCACGTAAGTTGTTCTACTTTCCTTTTCAAACTAATGATTAGGAATCCTAAACATAAGTGATCCTGAAGATTCAAACTCGGAGCTAATTTCAGGGATTCAGTTGAAACTGCAATGGAGGAAGATGCTCCTGGACTCCTGCAGGTAGTAAAGGAGTCTTCTCTTTCTTGTCCTCTGAAATTTGGTTTACATGCATATGGTTTTTATCATGTGCAGGTGCTGATTGAAAAAGGTGTTTCAGTTAATGAAATTAAGCTTTATGGGGAACCGGAAAGCAATGATGCTTTGGACGATTCAACCTCTGAAGACAACTTTGCTGGACTAGAATCAGTTATAGGAAAGGTTGTGACAGAATCATTATCTATAAAGTTCCTTTTTTTGTGGTAGACATTTTTACTATCCATGGTGCAAGAAGGGTGGTAGTTATCTATGACCATCTTGCGAAGATGATCGTAGATAACTAGTAAATATTGCATCATATGCTAAGATTCTTGTCCAGTGTATCATTTATAGATATAGTTTGTGTAATCAAGTTTTAAGTCTTTTGCTGCTGAACAGTTTTTGTTTCTTCATTTCTTATTGTGTGGTGGTTATTGAGTCTGGAAATACAAACATGTGTACTTGTTAAGGAAATGGAAGCATCATGAATATAATGATTGATGTAGTAGAACAATTGATGGATTTAGACATAGATATTTGCTGATGATTACTGTAATTTTACCCCATAACTTATATTTGCTAATTGCAAGGGCAGAGTCTAATAATATAATCTAATCAAGTGTACAATAGGCTTTAAGTTGAACAAGATCTGTTGATGCTGAAACACAAAACATTTCTCTTGGATATGACCAAGGGATATGGCCATCTGCAGTATTCGATAGATATGTATACATGCAGCACGTTTCCAGCTACAACCAGACGTCGTGCAATTTTCAATAATATTTTGGTTAGGTCCTCTTTATATCTGAGTTACATTAGCACCAATATAAGTTAAGAATATGATATATTTATATTTCTGAACTGTTTCTAGGGTCTCAGTCATTTTTTGGTACTCACTTACTAACAATATTCCAATCTTTGTTTGTTAAACATATGACTGCATGTTTCTAGAAGCATTTGTTATACATATAAAATTTATCACTAAAATTTTCAAGTTAATTTGCACATTAACTTTTAAGACATCATATGCATTGATTTTGTGATCTTGTTTTATGTGGGGACAGCTTTTCTCTCAGCGAGAGCCACTGTTGAAGTTAGGTTCCTTAAGATGCAATAAGGGGGAGAAAACTACTTACTGCTTGGAATGTCTATTTTCCCTTGTGGAGCAGGTAATAACTACCTGTCAATTCCTGTAATCAAGATCAGTAGAAGAAAGTGTATTTTTATAGTTGTGGTCTTTTCATACCATATGTGATTAATTTTCTTACTCTGATTGCTTAATTGCTTATTATGCTTGTAGGCACGGTATCTACAATTTCGAAATTGGCCAGTTGAATGGGGATGGTGCCGGGACCTACAGTCATTTATCTTTGTCTTTGAAAGACATAACAGGTAACATTGGTGTGATCATGCTCAAGAGTTTCAAAATGGTCCTCTGATTTATCTGGGGAAAAAATAGTACTAATTTTCATGCTTACAGGATAGTGCTTGAACGTCCTGAATATGGTTATGCGACATACTTCTTTGAATTAGCTGATGCGTTACCCATAGGCTGGCAGATCAGACGACTAGTAACGGCTATGAAGCTTACCAGCTGCAGTAGAATTACCTTGATTGAGAACAAGGCATTAATGGTGATTACCTTGCATAAAATCTATTTTTCAAAGTGAAATTATCTGAGTAGTTACATATATTAGTTTACTTGTTATTTGTCAATTGATTTTGTACCTACATTCAACTTTTTGATATGCAAGAAGTAACATGATTGAGAGCATGACTAGACTGCTCATATTATTGGTCCTAGAAAGTTTTCTCTCTAATATTTTTGAATCAATAAAATGGATTTTCTTTTATATTTTATAGTATGACTTATTGCTCAAATAGAAACAACCTTGTTGAATATCCAACTCATTTAATGTTTAAGCTATTAAAGAGGGTAGGCTTGTAATGAGGGTAGGCTTGTTTATTACTTAATTTACTTCTAACACGCATTCTCACGTGTACTTAGGCCAACGGAGATCACTTTAGGAAAACAAGTTCCGTCGAGCCTTATATGTGAAATATGGGTGATAGTGAGATTTGGACACATGATTATTTTGGGCCGTATCTCTTCTGGGTCTGGCTTTGATACCATAGTGAATGTCCAACTTATGTAAATGAATTCACGAGTTCTTCACCTAGTGGATTTAGTTATACTCCACGCTAGAAAAAAGGTATGAAATGAAATCCAGTTATGGATCAAGGGAGTTTATGACAAGATGATAGTTTTCTTCAATTGGGAAAAAACTAGATATATATGTTCCTTAAATAATAAAATAGATTTAGCAATTTGACATCTTGCATGGTAAATTTGTAATGGTCCTAGCTCATTATGGTATTTACAACGTTCGTTGCTGAGTCAGTCCGTTCTGTATGTAATTTATGATTTTCTGCAAAGGGTCATAGGAGTTTACGGACGAGCTTTAGTGAATTGCTATATGATTCTTGCCTGTTGTGATTGTAGCTGTGATGCATCTTAATATTATTCTCTGAATTTTATCGCAATAACTTACAGGTTGGTGATGATTTGACCGAAGGAGAAGCTAAGGTGTTAATGGAATATGGATGGATACCAAACACTGGTATCGGAACAATGTTAAACTATTATGACAGAGTTGTTCATGACAGGAGGAATGAGAAGGATAGCTCGGAGTGGAAGTCGAAAATTGGGAAGTTGCTCATGGAAGGTTATAATGGTGGTACAATTATCTCTGCTGTTATTCCGAGTAAGGTTATGGAATATAATATTGCCAATCCCCAACAAGTCAAGATGGAACTTAGTTGACTTATTTGATTTCTAAATTTCTGTCAGTAGAAATTTCATGGAGTAGGTGTTGGAATTATTTTGGAGAAGAAGAATATCAGAAACTGATAATATTTATCAAACTGATATACTCAGATCATATGAAAAAACTAGTTTTGAATGTTTTGTAGTACTAAATGTAAATATTTATCGGGTGATAGATTGAAAATTGGTCGAGTTTGTATGGTTCATTTTTTTTTCCCAAGGACATTCATGTTTTAGATCCGACTTCATCCTTTTTGAGGTGCGTCAGATAAACAAGTGGAAACCTCTTCCAACAGGGATTCAAACTTAGGTTTGATATGTTGTAGACTTGTAGTGATTAGTCATTTTCACAGTTCACTAAACCACTCACCCGACCCCCACCCGCACCCCCCATCTAAAAATAAATAAATTAGTAGAACATATCTATTATTATTATTACAGTAGTACCTTATGTATTCTTGTTAGTACCTCTAAGTTTCTAAAAGAAAGAATCCGTGTGAATCAAAACTCTTCGTCTATTTTAATTAAATGTTTAGTCAGATCATAGAGAATAGAGCCCCACTAATAGAGTTACCTAATATAAGTAGAATTTAATAAGAATTTTTTTTTTAACACTTAATATGGTTCTCTTTTAATAAGAAAAATCAAAATTATGTTATCAATATCAAGTATCATAAGAATTATCGGCATATTAAAAATAAATTTTGATACCGACTAAAATTTTTGGCTCCATCCCTGCACCCGTTGGTTCTGTGGTTCATTAACATTTTCTGTTTGCATCTATTTTTGGGTGCGGATCTAATGGAAGTAGTATTTCTTCATTTCTTCTCTACATACATCTAGCTCATTTGAATTAATTCATTATATACTTGCATTTAATGTGAATCAAGTTTTTGAATAGAACTTATTGTTTTCGGAAGCTCTTTTAAAAGTTGACTTGATTGGTGAAAAGTTATAAAAAGTATATGAAATCGTAGAGCTACTTGATGTTTGATTCGACTAGAGTTTGCTTGAGTTGCTTGAGCTTGGTTGTTTAACTATTAAAATAAACTTTACTTGTTTTGCATATTTTTTATCAGTAGTAAATTAAAATAAACTTGGTGGAATTAGTTGATTCAACCGAAAATAATTTCATTGGTATTTTTTTTATATGTTTATAAATTTAGAGTTTTTTAGTATTTGTTTGACAAAATAACTCACAAGTGAAAAGTAGGGTTTGTTTTGTTTGGTGTTTTTGAAAGTGATTTCACTCATTTCAGAAATAAATTGATGTTTCAGAAAAAATTTCGATTTTTTTATTGCTTGTTTGTATTTTTAAGGAAATGAAGAGTAGACATAAGTTTTGGAAATGACTAGGTTTTATTTCTATAAGTAGAAAAAATTGTTGATTTTTAAGAACACCAAAAATAAAATGCTCTCTAAAAAGCAAGACAAACAAGTCCTAAGTTATCTAGAACATTATAAGGTACCACTCACCAGCTCATAAGCTAGTGGAATGGTCAGAATTAGGGATATCAATGGATCGGATTCATGTTGGATCAGACTCGATTAAGATCTTACTCCATTTATGTCTGATCGGATTGGATTCTATCCGAATCTTGATTGGACCTAAATTTCTCGAGTTCAACGAATATTGATCGAATTTGGTCGAATATTGTAAATTTTCAGATTCAATGAGATCGTCACTTTCAAATTTTAATCAATTTTTTTCCTAAAACAAGTTTAACTTTATGATTTTATTTAATTAAGCTCACATATTCAAATTTTTTTTTAACTAATATTCATGTATTTAGATGAAAAATATGAATACAAATGAAATTATAAATGAATTATTAACTACAAAATTCTTAAACTATGGTAAAATGTTAATAGTGTTACTTATTTAACAAAATATTATGTATTTATATAATTTTTTAATTTATTATTGAATACAAATCTTTAACGGATCGAATCGATTTAGATCTATATTCGATCCATATACTTTGGATTACATGTATTTATAATCGGATCATTCATGGTATCGGATTAAAATCCTGACAATCAGACCGAATTTGGATTGGAAATCCATTCCATTGACAGCCCTGGTCAGAATCCATCTCAGAAATGGGCCGTTACTTTGGGGCCACTTATATTGGGCCTTAACTCATTTCTTCGGACCGACTAGACCGTTTGGGGTTCTATTGAGTTTTAGGTGGCTGACGTACATGGATTAAAAAATAATTTTTAGGTTATTTTGTTATAGGGGGAGCCTTCAATATATAACCGGAATGAAATTAATTCAATTTTTGTCTTGCTGATACGATTTACAAATCTTCGAAAATAATTTCACGACTATTTATCTAATGTTATAACCATTAAAAAATAAATGGCATTACTTCTTGAATATATTTTTCTTTACTTTGAAGAATGTCAGACTCCATAGGGAAATGATTTGTTTGGGTTCCTATTAGAATTCACCATATGGATTGGATTAAGTCCACTTACTTGGTTTGGGCCTAACTCAACCTCAAAAGCTAGCTTGTAAGGTGAGGATTGCCCAAGACCTTATAAGGTGGACTTAACTATTATTTTCAACCAATGTGGGACAATTAGTTTCAATACTCCCCCTTCACGTGTGGGCGGGTTGAATGTGTGGGTGAAACAAGCCCAACACATGACATATTAAAGCCCAACCTTGCGGATTGCGACATGTGGGCCCCAACACACGAATAATGACCGTCCAGGACTTTGTTAACTGGACGAAGAATGACAACCCAGGCCTTTGTTATCTGGAAAATGTGTGGGTGAAGAATAAATCCCATCATGCGCGCAAGAAAGAGCCCATCACGGAAGGAGGTGGCCCACTTCAACCTAGGGCTCTGATATCATATTAGAATTCGCCACATTGATTGGGCTAAGTCCACTTACTTGGCTTGGGCCTAACTCAACCTCAAAGGGGGAGTATTGAGACTAATTGTCCCACATTGGTTGAAAACAATAGTTAAGTCCACCTTATAAGGTCTTGGGCAATCTTCACCTTACAAACTAGCTTTTGAGGTTGAGTTAGACCCAAGCCAAGTAAGTGGATTTAACCCAATCCATGTGGTGAATTCTAAGTTCTAATAGTTCCCTTTCGGTTCGGATTCAAGAAAAGGTTTGATAGTTTTCGACGGAATTTTGATTTGGTTAATAATTTCAATGGAATATTAAGATAGAAAAATAGTAATAAACATTAGTTAGTCAGTTTTAAAAATTTGAGATATGATTTGAATTAAAGTTTGGTTGTTGGGACTTTTGGGAGAAAAGTATTCGATAAGTGTCAATCAATAAATTTATGTATTGATAATATTTTGCAATAATTAAAATGATGAATTATTTCTATATTGTGGTACTGATTGAGACTTGATATAATTATTTAATTATGACTGTGATAATAATTTATATTATTATAAGTAGAATGTAAAATTAAATTAGATAATTAATAATTTAGTTATTTTGCAATATATACAATAATAGGTTAACTTAGTTTTTGCCAACTAATATAAACGAATATAAAATTTAAAATTGTAGTTAGATATTTTGATAACAATTGATTAATGTAAAAATTGATAATACAAAAATCAAATACTTAGATAAAAATTAATAATGTAATTGATACAATTCAAATATAATACTTCTATTGGGAATGCTATAATACAAATTAATAATGTAATTGATATATTTTAAATATAATACTTCTATTGGGAATGGTGGCATGGGGATTAGGGAAGAAACAAAAAGAAGACAAAAAACGAAATATTAACAAATAAAAAGAAAAAAGAAGGAAGTATTTGTCGGATCCTTTCAATGCCTTAAAACTTAAGTTCGGGCAGGTTGGGCCGAAAAGTAGGTCTGGGCTGAAACCTGTCAGACCCTAACTCAAATTGGGTTTGGCCCAGTTTGAGTGCGTCCAGACTAAGCCAAACTACATCCACGTGAGTCCTCAAGTTTTGAGATTGAGCGGACTACATATGTCATATTATGCATTTCAGAAAGAAAAATTTGAAAGATGCAAAGTTTTGGTATCTTAAACTAGAAAATATTCATTCAATTGGAGCTAAATCCATAACTTTTTGATCATGGAACTCCAACTTTAACCCACAAACTACTGCCTCATCAACATCAAACCAAAGTCGCATATCATTTATTTTATCAACTCGGTTACAACTTACTTGAACTCAATAAATACAAAGTTGAAATACTCTAAATTTGATAATGAATGAGAGTGTGTTTAAATAAGTACTATATAATTCTATATGAATTCGTTTCAATAATGAATTTTACATGGAAATAGCAAAGACAATTTTTTGTTTTATGTGAAACATGTACAAAATTATCATTTGAAATGTTTATTATATAATATAATCTTATAATATTATTAAAAATTCAGCACGAAACCCCAAACTATACAGGGTAAGCTGTTAAAACTTCTACGAGTGGGTGTAATTTCGGTCTGTATATTAAATAGTAATCTTAATAGGAGATTTAATGTATAATACATGAGTATTCTATTCATTAAAATTCTACAAAATAATTACGTACATATTTCACATAGCACACGAGAGTATTTTGCATATCAGCTTTTCAAATGACCCCCTCCCCCTAAGAATGAATTGTTTCTTCTTTTTGTTTCCGCAAGCATGACATCTGTTTGACTGGAGCATGATTTATTCAAACTCACAACCAATAGAAAACCAAGATTCAAGCCAATTTTCTAAAGAACCTTTTCTTTTTAACCTTACAAAAAGAGTAAGAAAAAGTACTATTTCTCACCAAACTCTCTTTCCTTCCCAACAAACCCTAAAGATTTCATCAAAAAATATAGTGCAATACCCAATCCTAACAAACTCAAAAGAAAGGCAAAAGTTGAGTCATATGTGTTAGAAAGTGGTTGAAACAAATACGCAAATTCAATTTCCCATGAGTGCAAAAGTGGTTCCAAAACAGAATGTTTGCCCTTCCATTTCTTAATGGCCCCAAATCCCCTATATGAATACACCTTGGCAAGACCCAAGAACAATGTAGAAACTCATGTGGGCAGCAAAGGATAAGATTATTATATATCAATAAATTGAGGGAGGGGGTGGCGTAGCATTACTATGTACAGCATCAAATGTGCATAAAAGTTTCTGACTCCATTATCATTGTAAATACCATCATTAAAAGAAAGTGAAAGACATAATAAAATATATTAAAATGGGAAGATGTGTTCTAGCAAAGATTTGTGTTATTTTCCTATTTTAATGTGGGGACTCTTATGGCATTTGTCAATGAAGTAGAGGTACACATGGGCTCAATTCTTGTTTATTTTACTCTTCATTTTGATAGTGTAGCTATTCTAATAACTTGGGAACTCTTGTCACACTTGTCATGTTCTTGTCACACTTGTCATGTTTGTATATAGTACTCCCTCGTCTCAACTCAAAGTTTTTGCTCCTTATGTTTGACACAGAGTTTTAGACAATTTTTTGAAAAAGTAAACTTTTGTTATTCTTTGAGAGAGAAAGCGAGTTATATTTTGGGACATACCAAAAAAGAAATAAGAGTAAAAACAATAGGACATATGGAGTATATTTTAATTAGAAAGAGAAAATACGTGAACTTTTTCTTTTGGTTGGACTTGTATATGTTTTTTTGAGAAATATTTATTACTTTGTAAAATTTAATAGAATTACCAAAATTGTATAATTGTTTAATTGTATTAAAGATACTCAATGTTGTCGTGCATTAATTGAGTAGGATCTCAATTAAGGAACCTATAAGCTCCCAATTTAATATGTATAATTGATGAATTTGAAATATTTAACTATTCACATATAAGGTGAACCATAAATACAAAAAAGAATCCTAAAATTTAATGGGATAAAATATCACTTCTCTTCATTCTCTGGGGTAAATGCAAAATACTCCCCTGTGTTATGTTAAACCTGCAAGAAACTAACTTGTGAAATTTTTATTGCTTCAAACTTCTTTGTGTTATCAAAAACCCTGCAAAAAACACTCAATTTGTAAAAAATAGGTCGTTTTGAATCGATATTTTTCAAGAAATTATTTATCACGTGAAGTTGTAGGGACCAATTTAAAGTGTTTTAAAAATTATTTCTTGAAATATGTCGATCTAAAACAACCGATTTTTAACAAATTAGGTGATTTTTGCAGGGTTTATGAAAACACAAGAAAGTTTGACACAATAAAAATTGTACAGGATAGTTTTTGACAGATTTAGCATAACACATGAGAGTATCTTGCATTTTCCCCCATTCTCTGCCTTATTTTTGTTAAAAACACAAGTGAAAATGAAAATTTGGACTTGATGCCCCAAAAGAACACAAGTGTGAAGGGCTGCTTATGTCAGGCTTACGTCACATTCTTGTTTGCTGAAGTAATATGAACAAGACATTTTGAAGTGCTAGCTAGTGAGTGAACAATGTCATTGTACCTTAATCCAAACTTCATTCATTAAGAAACAAATCTTTAGATGTTGACACGTAGTTCTATCATTGGTTAGCCATTTGGTTTTGTTTTGCATATAATTAGTACACAATTTGAAATAAAAGTAGTGGTAAACATCATGTTTGACTTATATCATGTGGAGTATATTATTTATTGAGTTAATGGTAATATATCTCATCTACGATATTCATAATTTTATATTTATTTCTATGTGATTTGAAAAGTACCACATCATTTTTTTATGAAATTTTTTAAAGATGTAATTTTTCCTTTTCAGTCAGAGAGTGTAACTTAATTATTCATCGAAATCAAGAACGAGCATGAAAAATATTTTATAATATATGGAGTAAATTGCCATATTTATTATAACACAATGAGATAAATTGGTAAATTTATCATAATATGAGGGGGGGGGGGGGGAACCTGCCACATTATCATTATACACGAGATACCATATCACATATAAAAATATCAGGAAGGCGGTGTGAAACTTTTATAAAATTACAAGAGGGTAAATTAATCTTTTTCAAATTACAAAGAGGTAAATTGAATATTATGAATATAACATGGTCTAAATTGTCATAGTCCAATGGCACTATTTGATAACATCACATTCATGATACGAAAGAATAGGAGGTGAGGTATGAAGATCAGTGCTACTTTTTTGATATACTAGAAAAGTGTGCGTTGTACGTGTCTAGTTTTAATTTTATGGGTATCTTTTTGTAAATTAGAGTAAAATTAAACATTTTTATGAAATTTATTTTTATTAATTATTATTGGTTTATAAAAAAATGATGGCTTTGAATAGTAGTAATAAAATATTAAATGATGTGATTTAGTCATTACATCTTATAAAATTGGTTCTAAAATAAGATCATAAGAACATTATTTAGTTCATTACATCATAGTAGTTTTCATGTCAAGTTTATTCGTTGTTCACCGATGACTCATGTTTTATCCGTTTCTTCATAAATTTCACCCGAATTTTTATCGATTTCACGAGCATTTTTTCTTACTTGTTTCACCAGTTTTTTCACCAACTTCACCAGTGTTTACCAATTTCACCTGAAGTTTCATCGATTCATATGTTTTCACTATTTAACTTCTTTTTTTTATCGATTATACATTTTTCATTGTTTTTCCGTTTTTCGTCGATCTTTTTTTCAATTTCACCTTATTTTTGTCAGTCAAAGTTTAACTCGTTTTCACTGATTTTACATGTTATTCACCTAAATTTCTCATTGATTAAACAAGTTTTGACTCACTTCAAGCTTTTTTGATTGATTTTATCCGTTTCTTTACAAATTTCACCCAAACTTTCATCTATTCATATATTCTCACTGTTTAGATATTTTTACCTTATCCCTTTTTTTTTTATCGTTTATAACACTTTTCATTGTTTTCTCATTTTTGGTCGATTTCTTTTGTTATTTTTCTTCAGTTTAAACCATTTTTCCACCGATTTTACCAGTTAAACTCTTTTTAACTGATTTCACTCGATTTTACCATTTTAACCCCCTTTTACTTATTTTTCATGTTTTTTCACTAATTTCACATGTTTTATTCACCTGAATTTTTCATTGATTAAATATGTTCTTACCAACTATACATTTTTGACCGATTTTACCCTTTTCTCACCGGCTTTATCCGATTTTACTGGATTTCACTGGTTTTTATCATTTTTCTTAGAAATTTCAATGGAATTAATTTTCATCAATTTAAAATATTTTTGCCAACTTTACCTTTATTTTAACCGATTTTACCTGTTTTCATCCATTTTTCACAAATTTTATCCAAATATCTCCTCATACAAATCCCCGTTAAGAAATGCATTCTTCACATCAAGCTGAAACAACTGCCAACCACGAATCGCTGCAACTACGATCCTTTTTTTTTATCGATTTCAAATGTAATTACGATTTCACATGCAGTTTTTTTTCACCAGTTTGAAGTGCATATACGTTGTACGTGTCTATTTAATTTCAATGGTATTTTGTTGTAAATCAAAATAAAATTAACTTCATTATGTCATAAAATAGCATATAATAATGACTATTCAATTTATTAACTTCATCATGGGTATTTTCATCGATTTCTTTTAGTTTTTTTCGGTTTAAACCATTTTTCTAATTATGGTTTGACTATGTTTTTGTTGTTTGAATTTTTTTCATTTTATTGATTTAACTCATTTTTACCACTTTAATCAATTTTCACATATTTTCATCGACTTTAACAGGTGCACCGATTTTACGCATTTTTCACATATTTCATCATTTTTATGTAATTTCATCGTTTCACCAATGTCATCCATTTTTTTTTTGCGAATTTCACTTGAATTTTTATCAATTTACATGTATTTACCGAATTTTCAACTCAAATAATTATACATTATACATCTTCAATTACTTTTAAGTATATCTAAATTATTTCACTTGCCTTATCATTTGAAATATATTTCTTTACAGATCTAAGCCATTTCACTTATTATATTGATTAGTATAATTCAGTTTTTATTGATTTTATATTTTTTTACTGATTTACTGATAACGTCGTGAAAATGTCGTTATTACCTATCTCTTTAAGCCCAAAACATCTTGTTTTGATCTGAGTTTCTGTGTGTCTTCGCATGTTTTCGTTTCTTTTGTGCTTTGGGTCCCTTTGTTCGACCTTTGTTCGTTTTTCGTGTTTTGTTCATGTTTTATTCAAGTTTATCGGTGGTTTGCAGAATTCGACGCATTGAAGCAATTTCGGAACATTTCTTGCGTGAATTGCAAATCGCTTTCAACCGCGGGAGGGACCTAACATCAATAAAAGAGCAAAGATCAAGGAGTTAGGGCCTGCCTAACCTCGCAGCCACGAGGTTGAGGCTCGCGGCCGCGAGACCTGTTCTGTTTTCCTGCGTGTTTTTGAGGGCCTTTTTGTACATAGCCCTATTCCCCACTTGTAATTAAAACCTCCTTTAGGGACATTTTGGCCTTAGTTACTATAGTTTTTGGGGTAACTTAGGCATTAGTGGGTGATAGTTTTGCTAGGTTAAAAAGGTAGAAGGTGGAATTCATTGACAACTTTTACACTACACACTTCACTTTACATCTTGCCTCCAAAGAAGAAAAGCTTTGGTTGGCACTTTTGAATGAAGAACAAACACTTGGACTCCCCATTGAAGATAAAAAGGCTTGAGGGAGAAGTTGTTGAAGATCTCAACCACCTAAGCTTACTCTAACTCTTATTACTTTGTTCATTTACATTTATGGCTTTCATTAATGTATTGAATGATATAATTATTGCTATGAGTAGCTAATCTCATTTATTCTAGGTTTTTATTGATCCTATGTTTGGTTTTGATTAAATGATGTTATAATGGTTGATGCTATACTTGTATGTGTTTGTTAATCTAGTTTGAACTTTTGTCAACTTGTGGATTAGCTAACCATATGATGAAATGGATTGATCTTTAATTGCTAGGCATAGTGGATTAAAGATTAGATTGTAAAACTAAATTGTGATTTGATTTTAGGATAGGAATATACCTAGGTCATTTCATGTTCTAATAAGGTTTGGAACTAATGCATCACTTAGGCTTAATCCTTTTAGACATAAATTGGATTAGTCTACTTTGGTAGGTTCGTACGCTATTCGGAAGATACGTATGAATATTTTATGAAATCTTGAACAATAAACATAAGTGTTGTTGTCAATTGTTGAGTCGTTTATCTTGATTGAACTAGGTGACGTAAAATCCTAGAAGCCTTTACATATCGTTAAGTCAAGTGTTAGTTTAATAATCACCTTACCTTAGTCCTGTTATCATTACCACCACCACTTTACCGTACTCAACTTACAAATCTAAGTAGAAGTAACGAGACATTAGTCGGTAATTAATTGAACAATTCCTCGTGGGTTCGACACTCATTTATCACTTTATTACTTGTAACGACCGTATACTTGTGTGTTTGCGTATTCGTATTTGGAGCATAACAAGTTTTTGGCGCCGTTGCCGGGGACTTGTAATGATTGTTTGCCAATTTATATTCTTGTATATCTTAGCTTGGATTTACGTTGCGATCTTTGTCTTCCTGGGTACGATGGCCTACAATGATTGCTATCCAAGGTCAACCGAGGGAACATCACTTTGTTATTGTATGCATTGCATGGGGGATAGCACAATCTCCGGTTGCCCAATGATTCCAACTCATTTTCAATATGAAAATTCATACATGGGTAGACATTATGAGCCGAGTCCCTCTTACAATGGCTACAATATCGAATGGGGAGATAACCCGTATTATCCAAGGAACAATGAGTGGGGAGGTGGGCCACACCCGAATATGATGATGACTACCCCATTCATCCAACCGAACTATCATGAATATTCTCAACCTCCGGTAGAGGCACAATCATCTTTGGAAGAAGCATTCACTAAGTTCATGGAGCACACCACCAAATACATGGTTAACAATGATTCTAAATTGGAAGAGGTTTCCAAACAGTTGCAAGAAGACCAGGGGGCATTAAGGAATCTTCAAACACAAATGGAGCAAATCTCACAAGTTTTATTCATACAACCCCCTGGAACTTTGCCGAGTACAACCGAATTACCCAAACAAGGTATAAATGAGCATTGCAAAGGCTTCACATTGATGAATGAAAAAGCCTATGATGGGCCAGTTGCTCCTAATGAAAGTTTTAATGAACCGAGTGAAATGTTAGAAACAAATGGGCTTCCTACTAGAGAAGTTTCAAGTCGAGCTCACGACTATAAACAAGCGCTTCTCGGGAGGCAACCCGAGCCTATTGTTTTGTCTCTTGTCATTTGTTGTTTTGTGTTGTTTTTGTTTTCATTTTTGCGTGTTGTGTTGTAGGTAAATGAGCGCGCATGAAAGATCGAGCGAACAAACCATGGATTGCGAACGGTGTAAGGTGAGAAGTTGAATTAATTGAACAAGTAAAGGAGCGAAATTTTCTGTCCAACCCTCGCCGACACGAGCTTAAGGCTCGCGGCCGCGGAGTGTTGGCAGAAAGTTGTCAAAACTTTCTACCTCACTCTCGCGGCCGCAGACTTTAGCCCTGCGGCCGCGAGACGTCCATCCAAACTTTCTGCCTAAGTCCCGCGGCCGCGAGGCACCCCACCCTTATAACCCGACCTCACATCTCATTTCTCCCTCACATCCCCCATTTCAAATTCTCCCTCAAAAAGAAAATTTCCCCTCTTAATCACTCACCCTAATCTTCCCAAACTCACACAAATCCAACTCTCCTTCACTCTCAAGCAATCCTTCACTCACATAATATCTCAATTTCCCACAAATAACTCACCAATTCACTCTAAGAACTTCAATTTCCCCAACACTTAACAAAAAAAAAAAAAAAAAAATCAAAATCCTTCGATTTCAATCCGAAAGGTAAGTATGGCTTAACTCTATTGGTATTGACTTGTTGGTATTGATTTGTTGGTGTTGAAATTTTTGGGTGGAAGTTGTTGTAAACATTGAAGAAAATTAGCAAGTTGTGGTGTGCCCATAAAGTGTTTGATGAATTGCCTCTATGACACAAGTTTGGGGGAATTTTGCGCATTTGAGATAAAAGGGAAGACGAGCGGCGTTTTGATGATGAAGGATAGAGTGCCCTCAATGCACGAAACCACTGAAGACTAAGCAACATGCATACAAAAAGGGACGTTGGTTTTAAATTTACGCAGTCCCGTCGGTTTCTATTGAGATTACAATGTTTTAATTATATTCTCGTCTTGTATTTGTTTTGTTATTAACTCTTAAGAGATGTCAGCATGTTTGCTTGTTTAAGCTTATAACGTCTGCTTGTTGAACTTAATTAGAGCCGTGTTCGCTCATTTATTATCGCTTTATTTTGTTTTGTGTTGCTTGTGTTTTTGTTTTGTTCTTGTTTTTGTCGTGTCGTACCTATTTCCGTCATTCTTAATTCACACAATGGGAACATTGTGCATTTTAAGTTTGGGGGAGTAAGGTCGCGCTTGTTGCATGCTAAGTCGACCCGCCAAAATTTTTCAAATTCCTTTTATTCTTTCAATATGCTCTACAAAGTTTGAGCACATTGGCTAAAGCTATTATTCTATTTAAAGTGGATAATGAACTTTAGCGATAATAGGATCTAGGACTTCTTTTGCGTAACTTAGAATCCCTCCAATCTTTAGCTTGGAATCTAAATGTGAAAAGAGCATAAATGGCCTAAGTTTGGGGGAGTAACCATTTTTAAGAATAATATACCTTTGAACACCTAGCTCTTAAAAGAAACGAGTAGAGAAGTTGCTAAAATGTATGCATTTCTATGAGAGAAAAGAAAGGCAAAGCCTTCAAACGATGAAATTCATGAATCATTTTTTGTAATTACTCTATTTCGTTGGAATGGTGCTAGTAGCCCAAAAAGTTAAATGTTTAGAAGCACAAACAATCGTCATAATTAGTGCTATTTTTGTATTGTAATATCATTGTAAAACACAAAGTGCTATGTTATTATTGTAAATCAAAAGAAAAGCAAAGTATGGTGAGAAAAGAGTTAGGGACTAAAATCGTCAATAATTCAAGAAAAGGGACAACACTCTTAAATTGCCTATAACTTAGTTTCGTGAAGTGATTTGAACATTAAGTTTGCAATCTACGGCTAGGAGATATTCTTTGTTAAACATTAGAAGTCCACGCAAATAGAACCGATGATTTTGACCTATCGGGAATTATTCACCTAAGATAGAATCTAGCCAAAAGCCAACACACACACGTGGAGCTTGTTTTAAGAATAATTCGAAAGTGTTAAGCTTTGGTGTTTTGATCTCAAGCATGCTTGTTTTGTTTTCTTTGCTCGAGGACGAGCAAGTGTTTAAGTTTGGGGGTGTTGATAAAGCCGTGAAAACGTCGTTATTACCTATCTCTTTAAGCCCAAAACATCTTGTTTTGATCCGAGTTTATGTGTGTCTTTGCGTGTTTTCGTGTCTTTTGTGCTTTGGGTCCCTTTGTTCGATCTTTGTTCGTTTTTCGTGTTTTGTTCGTGTTTTATTCAAGTTTATCGATGGTTTGCAGGATTCGACGCATTGAAGCAATTTCGGAACATTTCTTGCGTGAATTGCAAAATACTTTCGACCGCGGGAGGGACCTAACGTCAATGAAAGAGCAAAGATCAAGGAGTTAGGGCCTGCCTAACCTCGCGGCCGCGAGGTTGTAACCGACTGAAGTCTCGCGGCCGCGAGACCTGTTCTGTTTTCCTGCGTGTTTTTAGGGGCTTTTTGTACATAGCCCTTTTCCCCACTTGTAATTAAACCCTCATTTAGGGACTTTTTGACCTTAGTTACTATAGTTCTTGGGGTAACTTAGGCATTAGTGGGTGATAGTTTTGCTAGGTTAAAAGGGTAGAAGGTGGAATTCATTGACAATTTTTACACTACACACTTCACTTTACATCTTGCCTCCAAAGAAGGAAAGCTTTGGTTAGCACTTTTGAATGAAGAACAAACACTGGACTCCCCATTGAAGATAAAAAGGCTTGAGGGAGAAGTTGTTGAAGATCTCAACCACCTAAGCTTACTCTAACTCTTATTACTTTGTTCATTTACATTTATGGCTTTCATTAATGTAATGAATGATATAATTATTCCTATGAGTAGCTAATCTCATTTATTCTAGGTTTTTATTGATCTTATGTTTGGTTCTTGATTAAATGATGTTATAATGGTTGAAGTTATACTTGTATGTGTTTGTTAATCTAGTTTGAGCTTTTGTCAACTTGTGGATTAGCTAACCATAGGATGAAATAGATTGATCTTTAATTGCTAGGCATAGTGGATTAAAGATTAGATTGTAAAACTAAATTGTGATTTGATTTTAGGATAGGAATATACCTAGGTCATTTCATGTTCTAATAAGGTTTGGAACTAATGCATCACTTAGGCTTAATCCTTTTAGACATGCATAAATTGGATTAGTCTACTTTGGTAGGTTCGTACGCTATTCAGAAGATACGTATAAATATTTTATGAAATCTTGAACAACAAACATAAGTGTGGTTGTCAATTGTTGAGTCGTTTATCTTGAATTGAACTAGGTAACGTAAAATCCTAGAAGCCTTAAGTGTTAGTTTAATAATCACCTTACCTTAGTCCTATTATCATTACCACCACCACTTTACCGTACTCAACTTACAAATCTAAGTAGAAGTAACGAGACATTAGTTGGTAATTAATTGAACAATTCCTCGTGGGTTCGACACTCATTTATCACTTTATGACTTGTAACGACCGTATACTTGTGTGTTTGCGTATTCGTATTTAGAGCGTAACATTTACTCGTTCTTAATCTATTATAACTTATTGTTCATTGTTTTTCCTTTTTTTCATCGATTTATTTTGTTTTCTCATATTGTTACCAAAAAAATTATTTTACTGGTTTAGTTGACACTGTTTTTGCTAGTTAAATTTTTTTTTGTCTTTTTCAGATTTTACTTATTTTTAACAGTTTAACTTATATTTTACCGATTTCAATTTTTTTTAATAAAATTCACTTGAATTTCATTGATTTCATATTATTTCAAAGACTTTAACTTTTTTCAATGATTTACCCATTCTTCATATATTTCACCCGTTTTTAACTGATTTCACCAATTTGATTCCCATGTTTTCACTAATCATGTCACCCAAATGTTCATCGATTTCACATGTATTTATTGATTTTACCGGCAATATTTATTACCAGTTTCACCCACTTCACCAATGTTCATAAATTTCATCCAGATCGATTTCCTATGTTTTCATCAATTACATAAAATGTGTTTGATCGGTTTCACCAACTTTCATTGATTTTCATCTGTTTTTTTCACTTATTTCACATGTTTTTCTCGAAAAGATTTCCATGAAAATTTGAGGTAATGTTTCTCATGTCAAATAAAGATTACTTAGTTCACTAAGTCATAAGCATTTTTGTTCATAGGTAAGATATGATTCTACTTTAATAGATTTTATGATATTTAAGAGAATTTGATTTTTTTAAGGAGTGAGTTATTGTATAAAATCTTTAAATGAAACAAATAATACTTTTTTACATAACAACATATTGATAATACATTATAATAATTTTACATGTATATTTTAGCAACTATTCAAAATAGTTTTTATTTTTATTTTTTATTTTTATGTGTTATAGGAGAACAATAATGAATTATAAAAGTGATGTAAGAGTTAATTTCTTAATTATTGGAGGTGTTGTAGTAAATAACTATAATAAAACTTTATGTATAATTTGAATATACTTTTGTTTGTCTTTCATGTTCATGGTGCTTGGTTAGAAGGAAAGGGAATTACAAATTTTCTTAAAATATTTTCCAACCAAATTTTTGATGAGAAAATTTAAGGAAAATTTATGTCTTATTGTATTTTATTAATATACTTTACAATTTGAATAAGGACATTTTTTTCTTTAAAAAAAAAACTTAAATTATTCACAATTTTAGGAGTAGTATAGATAAATTGATGTTACATATTATATATTGATGATGAACATTTAAAAAAAAAACTGTGAGTTTCAGTTTTGTTAAATTTTTGGATATAAAAGATTACATGGAGCACATAAAAACGATTATTTGCAGGGACGGATTCATGGTTAACTGAGTTTGGGGGACCAAAATTGCTTTTCTAATATTTTTTTGGGTGTGTGTAAGATCACAACAATAAAACAGACAAAACTGCATATTTAGCCTTTTAATTAGTTTCTTGAGTTCAAGTCCTACTAATATGGGTCTTAATTCTAGTTTATCAGTAGTTGTTTATTAACTATAATTTTTTGTATTTGTTCAATTATTAGAATGATTTTGAATTTAATGCTAATGATGAATGTATTCTAAAAAATAAAGATGTAATGTGATCGAATTTATACTTTAAAAAAGAAGTTTGAGGCAAAAATATTATTGTACCTTTGACTCAACTTATATGATCCTAATACTTTTTTTATTTAAATATTTAAAATTTGGTCTTATATCCTTTTAGTCATATACATTTATAGTATAAAGTGCATATGGCACCATATGTACAATATAGTACTAGTAAGGAAAATAAAATTGACAATGTAGATAAACATTATTGCAAAACATAGTACAAGTGCTGATTTCTTCAATTATAAATTACATCACTCGAAAATATATTTTCATGGACAATTATAAAAAAGGTGTATTGTGGTAATTAAAAATATTATTTCAATGATGACTATTTATGAAAGAAACTAGTAGATAAAGAGGGACCCATTATCCACTTAAAGAAGCCAATTGAATTTTTGCGCATGGGGGCAAGAGGCCCTATATTTCAGCAACCGCCCCAATTCCATTGGTCCCTTGCTCCAAAAATTTTTATCCCCTAAAAAAGATAATGTTAAAAGAAACAAAAAGTGCAATAAAATGTGGCTCAAATATACTCTTTTTTCCCATAAAATAAAAACCTAATTTGCCAACCTTTTACAATAAAAAGTGGATATTAATATATTTGCCAACCTCAACTTTCTCCACCCTCTTTTCATAAATTATCATCATGAAATGGGATTCATTGTTCCACTACGTACATTTTTCTTTTAATTTGTCTATAAATTTTATATTAGTTCTTTACTTAGGGTAATTATTATGTATTCTGGGATATCCTCTTTTGTCCATGCGATCATTAAAACTTTATATCCTTGAAATTATTTTATAACATTTGATGAGAACAATAGTTTAATGTCTTCACTCTTATTCACCTTTTGCATTATTATAACTAATCATGAATTGTTGAATTTAATTTCATAATGAAATGAATTTTTGTACGAAGTTAAATAATCCAAAACAATGTTATTCGTCTACGTAGGAATGACCATATTATCATCTAAACTTTTATCTATCTTTAGGAGGAGACTGGAGAATAAGTCGTTTTATTTCAATCTCTAAAAATATGCAATGGCACGAAACATTGTCAAAAGTTGACGCCGGTCAATTTTTTATACCGTCCACAAGAGGTCTATAATCAGAAAGAGGAGGGAATGAGTTTTCTATACTACCAATTGGGGATTGACAATCTCCCTCTATGATTACCCTACTCCATCTTTTTTGATGGCCTCTCGACTTTGAAATCCATCTCAGAAAACGACCTTATAAATCTTGAAAAATCGCCCGAATCCCTCCTATAAAAATGATTTGAAAGCATCAAAGTCTATTCAATTAGTTCAAAATTCACTCTAGGCCTATTCGTTTGAGTTCTGACTCGATTTATGAGTCAGAACTATCCCAAATAAAGTTTGAGTATAAGTTTCGTGAAACCTAGAAGCCAGATATCAACTTATATATCCATACATAATAAATCTTAAAAGATAATAATTTCACATATACCATATCACATCTCCCAACCGCTTTTTTCCTTGAAACCCCAATATATATCTTCAATTCAACTGGAGTTTCAATTTTTTCAAAACCTAAAACTCAATATCTAAGCTCAATCTGAATAGGATTTCGAAGGTTTCATCGAAACTACTTAAATCAATTTTCCGACATTAAATTCAAGCGAAATAGAGACAAGACGATTTAAAATTCAAATATATTCACCGTCAATAAAAAAAAATAACTATCTATAGTAAATTTGAGTTAATGAGTCTCTTCTAGTCTATAAAATTGATAGAAATTGATAGGATCACACGGGTTCAAACAAGAACTATGTTATATTGCTGAGAAACGTACGATTGGTCCCCAAGTTCTAATATGACATTTGCCTCGAGTCTTTTTGGATATTTTGGATATTGACTTAGAAAACGCGTATTAACGAAGCCATTTTGTCTTATCATGCACAAAACGGATGTGGTGAGATAATTTGGTCCAAAATTCATAATTTCAGCACAACATGTCACGTGCCAACCACATGACCCCTCAATATAGAGACTAAAATTGGGGAAATTCTTGCCCAGACCGGGTTTGGCCGAACCCAAAGCAACTACATGGCAAGTGTAATACACTTGCTTTGGGATTGGATGTAACTCCCAGGAGAGTGACCAATCACAAGGCAAGTGCAATACACTTGCTTGGTGGTTGGATGGATTTGGCCAAGCCAGGCTTGGACAAGAATTTTCCCTAAAATTGTCAGAAAAAATTAATTTCATGACGTAATTGAAAATCTTAAATGACTAAAATGCCAGCGTGTGATAGTTATCACTAATACTTATCTATATTCCAAACTAGGTTGCACAAAATAATTACATACGAAATTGTTGATAATCGACTTTTTAGAAGATGAAGTTTTAGTTCAACTTTCATCCTTTCTCACATCAAATGAATTAATATCACATATCAAAATGATTTATATGGTTTAGGAGAGTTGAGGTATTCGTTAAAAAAAAAAGAAAAAAAAAAGAGAGAGTTGAGGTAATCGTTATATCGGAGTGTGGAGAATCTCAACAAGTTGGATAGGCCAGAGAAAGAATCCGACATGCGTTTTGAAATAATTTTTTCGTTTAGTTTAGATTGTGGACATGAGAATTAAATGTATCAAACAAATATTCGAGGAGTATACTGCATTAAATGGATTATTCGTAGTAATTTAGTAATATTCCATATATAAGAAGAATTCAGGTAATAAGAACTATTTTAATAAAAAAAAAAAAAAGCTAAAATAAAAGAAGGTGAAGGAAATATTGTAAAATTAATCCTATAATAATAGCTCGGCGGCACATTAGTCCTTTAAAGAATCAAATTTTCAATTATGTCATGTAATTAATTTTTTATTACAATTTCTGCCAAAAATTGAGAGGTCATGTGACCTGCACATGACATGAGGTGCTCAAATTACAAGTTTCGGACCGAAATAGGACTAACATTGGTAGAAAAATTGATTACAAGACATAATGGAAAGCCCGATTCTTTAAAGAACAAAAATATCAGTGAGCTATAGTTTATATAACTAATTTTGCAATTTTTCCTAAGGTAAGTTTCAAAAAAATTGAAAAGCAATATTTTATAAGATATTATTTACTGGAAATTCTTACCCAAACCGGGTTTGGCCAAACTCAAAGTAACTACAAAGCAAGGATTTGATGTAACTCCCAAGAGAGTGACCAATCACAAAGCAAGTGCAATACACTTGCTTGGTGGTTGGATGTGTTTGGCCAAGCCAGACTTGAACAAGAATTTTCCATTATTTACTTAGTTATATCTCATACTCATTATGTTTAAAATAGTTCATATAAGACTAAATTTCTTTTGAAATAATTAATTGGAAAAGAAATAGAATTAACTACAAAACAACTGATACAAACAAAAAAAAAAAGAGCAAAGGCTATATTAGATCATTAGATTTTCTCAGCAAATATCCTAATTAAAATAGATGAAGTCATATCCTCAACACCAAAAGCAAATTAAACTTTTGGTCTTTTGAAAAATTTCGAGAATTTCATAAAAAAATATTGTATATTTTACATAAATCTAAAAATTGTAAACTGAAAATTTTCACGATAAGTATCCTAGGCGTGTCTAATACGCTGTATTTGACATGATATTTTGATAAACCAAGAATCATCTCGCGGACTGAAAAAAATGATCTCATAAAAGCATCTAATGCCGGCAAAAATAAGTTGTTTGTTTTGATCGATTCAAATTAATTAAACTCCCATCACATGGCTTATACTAGACTAACTCACATTAAATTTCATAAAATAAGTATTCAATAATAATTAAAACACAAACAAAGTGAATACTCACGCATAATACATAGTAATTTATACTAGTAGCCATTAACATTAAACCAACAGAGTTCTAATTAAAAATCAACTCATAAATGTTACTAATAAATATATAATGTTACATGTTTAGAATTAAATGTGAAATATATAACACTACAATAAGCTTCGAATAAATTAAACATATAAAACACATAAAATCACTTAAGTACTTTAATGAGTGCGCTTTATGACCAGGATTAATTGAACTTTGTTTTGTTCAAATTCAACTTATAAGTTCATTGATCCCCATAATAATGTCAAAACTCAATACAACTCATGACATTTAATTAAAATAAATTCAAGTTTAATCAAATTGACTACCTTGGGTAGATTTGGAACAAATGACAATCCTAAATCCGACTCGTCATCGACATTTATAGACCCTAGGGTGTTTGCAAACTCTAATTAATATGTTGAGATCGGAGATTGTTACGAGTTAAGTTCAACATAACTTATTTTGAGATAAACTGAAGTTAATCTTGCAAACACTAAATGACAATCCTAAATTCGACTCGTCATCGACATTTATAGACCCTAGGGTGTTTACAAACTCTAGTAAATATGTTGAGATCGGAGATTGTTACGAGTTAAATTCAACAAAACTTATTTTAAGATAAATTGAAGTTAATTTTGCAAACACCAAATTATTGCGTTTAGTACAGAGTTTGCAAACACACCTTTCATCTCTCACACACTATGATGAATTATATAACTTTTGAATTTGCATGTACGTTAATGCCATTTGTGACTTTGATAGAGTGCACACATGGAAAAGTAGCCCGGAGACTATCAACATCAAAGAATGTGTCAATTTCACTACTAGTGTTTTTTGTGGGCCTTCAAGTTTACTAGTGTAAAATTGATTGAATAAATATTTATGATTAATAGGGAAAATGCATAATATTATCCCGTGTTATACGAAACCTATATCAAAATATCTTGTAAAATTTTTTTGACATCAAATTTTCTTGTATTTTTAAAAATTATGCATAAAACACCCATTTTGTCTCCTTCCATCTATTTTCTAATGCACATGTGTTCCACTTTTTAACGAGAACAATGCGAGATTTTTTTTTTTTTTTTTTTTTGTATAATTCTTTTCAGCCAAAACTTCCTTGTACTGTTAATTGTTTTTGCAAAACTCTCTTTTACTTTTGAATGTTAGCGCAAAACTCTCTTGTACTTTGATATATCTAGGAACAATTTAGGCAATTCAATTAAAAATTAACGGTGTTAGTAATTAACGGAGATTGAATATTTTATGCAGGATTCTGAAACTACAATGGGGTTTGATAAAAAAAAAAATTCACAAGGTAGAATTGTGCAAGTTTAACATAATACAGGGTAATATAGTGCATTTTACCCATATTGATATATATGCTTATGGCATGCTTACAAGAGCAATATCTCATTTCAGTCATTTGATTTTTGCTTTTGCATATATTTAATGTTTAAATCATTAGTACGTGGTTTGTGGCCACATATATTGCACGTTAAGGTGTATCAATTTGTCCAATTAGAGTGTGCAACCAAAAAAGAACAAGAATTAAGTAGTGATGTTCTTGGTCCCAATATCTGATGATTAGTGTGCTCATATTCATAATCCTGTTAGCCAATTATTGTTCATTTGAACTTGCACTTTGAGTTCAAAATTAATTGTTTGTTATATTTCTCAACCAAGAATAACTTAAATATTCTAACTTCCATTTAAGGTTAAAATACTTAATGTAATATGCACTCCATCCCATTATATTTATTCCATTAGCTATAATACTCGGTTAAACTTTTCGATTTTTTAAGTGACTTATAATGTTAAATTATTTATATTTATTGTGTATTAAATTTTTTATATATTAATATATATGATGTCCTATAATATTATAAATTTATTAATAAAATATATTAATTAAAGTTGACTGATCTATTGTATCAAGGGATAAATAAAACTTGATATGCCACATCAAATATATATGCTTATATTATGTATATTTTTTTTAAATATATAGATAATTATAAAAAAAAATCTCTAAATATTAGTTTAGTTAGTAAAATCTCGGAAATGTAAACTTAAAGTAGAATTCCAATCATTATAAGTTTATAACATTGAGGAAGCTCTTTTCAAACATTTATAGTGTGAATGGTATCAAGTTTTGACTTAGGCACGCAGTAGAAACGCGCTTTTTTGAAATTTAAAAGCTTTAACTCCCACTAGCTCACTACAGTTTGGTTGACATTTGAATATTTGATATTGATAAAATATTTCTGAAAACGCGTTTTCTTCTTTGACGTTACGAAGAGTGAAATGCAAAAATACCATGTTTTATTTTAATTGATAGAAAGTTCTCTATGTTATTTTTATTAGCAAAAGACCCTCAATATTAACAAGTCAAGTGCATCTAACTCCTAACAGGTTGCAATGTGTTTACTCGCTTTAAGTACAATTATTTTTCATGATTTACTGAGAAAGATACAAAACCTATATGTTATTTTTTTTATTTAGAACAAAATGTGAAAACCTGATTATCTACTTAATTTTTTGGGCAATAACCCAACCTATAAACTTAATTAACAATAAATTCCGATTAATTTTAAAAATTAGCAATAATACCATTGCAGTCAACTATTAATTTCAGATTGGTGTAATGAGCTAATAAAATAATAAAATGGGATTTTATTGCTGATAAATCACATGAATTTATTTATTTATTTCTATTAGTTTTCTCACTTTCTGCTAATACAGGGTTTTTTTTACATGTTGCTCCCTTTACAAATCATAAATACCAAGATTAATTCAAACAATGTACGTATATATTACGCTGATCAAATGATTTTATAATAAAAGTTTTATCCAATAATAAGACAAATGTATTTCAGTTGACATATAAATGTTTTGGACTCGATTAAACCTGGGAAAATGGAAAGCACATATAACTAGTGTAAAAGTTAATATGAAAACCGAGTTTTCCTAAAGAAATTTCGAGTGAAACGACAATTATATCATTACATCAAAAAATTTATTTAATTACAATCAAATTATAAAGAAAATTGATCAATTATCAAACAATACTAGTATTAAGCTAGCTAAAAGAAAGACATACATTATTGATAATCATATCTAAGACCTCTTGGTCATAAGAAATCATCTTTACGTTTTACTAAATGAAAACTTTAATTTTGTTGAAAATCATTTTCGAAACCACTTACATTGTTGTTACGTACTAATTGTAGAGAACTTATGCGTGTAGAAGTCCAGTATTTTTTTTTAGAGAATCGTGTAGGAGTCCAGTTGATAAATAGAGCAATATTATTCCAGGTTTGAATTTATTTTTCTTTCTATATTTGATAAAATGTTTGTGTCGATTAATTTTTAATAAAATTGAATGTCGATGAGGTCATAATCTAGTCTAGTAATGGCAAAAGTCGAGTTTTATATTGTTAGATAGTTAACGTAGTAATAGTGTGTCATTTTATTTTTGGTTGCTAAGTCGAGTTTTAAACGATTTTTAAGTTAACATGGACTTAATATGTATAGTGTATAGCCAACTATCTTGATCCAAAACATAGATTCTGGCTAATTATGGGACAAATATTCTTCCATAAAAATTTCCTTATCGGAAAATTTTTTGTTCGGAACCTGGATTAGCCAGACTCAGTCAACCACCAAGCAAGTGTATTGCACTTGCTTTCTGATTGGTCACTCTCCCTGAGAGTTAGTTAAATACAATCCCAAAGCAAGTGTATTACACTAGTCATGTAATTACTCTGTGTTTGGTCAAACCCGGTCTGGATAAGAAAACAAGATCAGGATCGTACGTGCTTCTTTACTCCATGAATCGTGGGATCCTCTAGATCTCATCTACAGTTATAAATAACTCCGATTAGATACAATAAAAACGATAATATCTCTTTTACAGTTTTACCTAATTCCATACTATCAAACTCAGGCTTTCAATTTTAAAGATTGGAGTCTTATTTAATTATCGGAGTGACTCTGTCAAAGCTACCTCGATCGAGCTAATCATCTGCTTTGTAGATCAAGCATATTCTAGAGATGATTATACCTTCGACAACATCAATCTGACCTTAATTCAAATCTAGATTGTATCTCGAACAATTCATTTTAATTTTTCACCCTGGGTGAACCCAATCAAATTGAACAAATAACTGAAGTTGCAAAGTTCTATACAAACAATTATATATATAAAGAAACACAAGGTATGAATTCCTCTTTGGATGGGGAAGAAGAAACAATGTATTGAGTATTTATATACAATTACAAGGATCAAAGAATGGAGAAGATCTTGCAACTATACTATATTTACAAGGAGTGAATTATTCTATCATAGGATTATGAGGGAGAGATTTTAGCTATCATATCAATCTTTCCTACAATAAATAAGGAATGAGTTGGGAATCCCTTGAATGCATCATTCATCCATATTTTCAGCCTCTATGGATTCACTTGTGTTAATAGCCCCCTTCAAACGGGGCTGCACATGCGGTGCGAGACCCAGTTTGGTACGAAGACTCTCATGGGACGCGCGACTAAGAGCTTTAGTGAAGATATCAGCCAATTGCAAGGAAGATGGGACATACTTTGTTACAAGATTGCCCAATGCCACTTTCTCTCGAACAAAGTGGTAATCAATTTCGACATGTTTGGTTCTTCCATGAAATACAGGATTTATTGTCATGTGCAAGGCACTAATATTATCACAAAACAATGTTGGAGGCTTGGAGAGTGGAATTCCAATATCACAAAGTAACTTGGAAAGCCATGTGAGTTCTGCTGCTGTAGAAGCCATTGAACGGTACTAAGCTTAAGCACTAGAACGCGAAACAGTAGGTTGTTTCTTTGAACTCCAAGACAAAAAATTGCTGCCAAGAAATGTACAAAACCCGGATGTTGACCGTCGTGTGAAAGAGCATCCAGCCCAATCAGCATCAGAAAAGGCATAAAGTTCTAGTGAACTTTTAGAATGAATGGTCATACCATAGTTAAGTGTTCCTACCACATAACGAAGTATGCGCTTAACGTCTTGATAGTGTCCCTTATTTGGATTATGCATAAATTGGCATACAAAGTTGACAGGATATGAAAGATCCGGTCGAGTGAATGTTAGGTATTGTAAAGCCCCAACTATGCTTCTATAATGTGTAGCATCCGGATATATATCTTCACTTTGAGCATTTTTTCTTTGTTTGACCGCCAAAGGTGTTGAGATGGGCATGCATCCAATCATTTATGCTCGTTGCAGAATGTCATGAGCATACTTAGACTGGCATAAAAACAACCCCTCAGATGAATATTTCACCTCAACTCCAAGAAAGTATTGCAGTGACCCTAGATCTTTTATGGAAAATTCTTTTCCAAGAGTAATAACAAATTGATCTATAGAGCAATATTATCACCTGTCAAGATCATATCATCTACATAAATAAGGAGAAGAAGTATACCATGTGCAGAATGTTTTATGAAAAGTGATGGATCTGCAATACTAGAAGAGAAACCATTCGTGAGCGAAAATGAACTTAATCTATCAAACCAAGCACGTGGTGCTTGTTTAAGTCCATAAAGTGCCTTTTTGAGACGACAAACATGTGACGGAAATTTGAGATCATGAAAGCCTGGAGGTTGTTCCATGTAAATAGATTCAAAGATATGCCCATGGAGAAAGGCATTTTTCACATCTAGTTGGCGAAGATTCCATTTTCTGACAGTGGTAATAGCAAGAACTGTACGAATACTTCCTTGTTTTATTACCGGTGAAAATGTCTCAGAAAAGTCAGTCCCCGCAACTTGATGATAACCTTTCGCAATAAGTCTTGCTTTTAAGCGATCAAGAGTTCCATCCGATTTGAGTTTAGTTTTGAAAACCCACTTCGAACCGATTATATTAGAATCAGTCGGACGTGGGACTAATTCCCATGTGCTGTTTTGAGAAAGAGCATCTAGTTCTTCAAGCATTGCATTTTTTCAACCTTCATGCTTCAGTGCTGATTTGACTGATTTTGGTTCAAGTGGAATCGAGTCATAGGCTGAAACAATATGAAAATTGGCATAGCGGGGATTAGGCTTGAAGATTCCATGTTTTGGACGAGTTACAATTTGATTTGATTGGAAATATGAAGGGAGGTGCTCATCAAGGTGCTCCGTAGATAGAGATTGTGACACGTCAGTATCGCCTATATGTATATTCTCTGGGCTTCCGAGGGAGATGGAATCTGCAACTGGATTTGACAACAAAACGTCTTGCTCTTGTATTGGAAAAACTTCATCTATGGCGTCCCTACACGGTGTCATAATGGCTGGAGTTTTAGATGATTCTGTGCAAATGAAATCATCATTATATTGTACATTCACATTATTAAATGTACTTGGCACGCCTTGTTCATTTTGAGTCATACCACCAAGATCCATAACATCAGAAGAGTCAAGCCACTCATTGTAAGTTGAAATTTCACCTTAAAACTTTTGCATTCTATATAACGAAGTTGGATCAGAGAATGAAAAGTAAGACTCATTAAATACTACATGCCGAGAGGTAAAAATACGACCCGTCACAGGATACAAACACTTGTAACCTTTATGTTTCATGCTATATCCAATGAAAACACACGGCAATGATTTAGGATCTAATTTATTTTTTCGGTAACTACCCAAATATGGAAAACATTTACAACCCAACACTCGCAAAGACGTGTAATCTGGATGCTTCCCATAAATCCGGTAAAATGGTGACTCCATTATTTGTTTCATTGTGGGCAAGCGATTGATTAGAAAAACCGCAGTAGCAAAACAATCAACCCAATACCGTGGTGGAATTTTGGCATGAAACATCATAGTTAATCCCAACTCCGTAATGTTCCTATGTTTGCGCTCGGCCAAACCATTTTGCTCGGGTGTCTTTGGGCATGTTGATTGATGACGAATTCCATTATGATCAAGATATGCAATAAATTCTTTACTTGCAAATTCAGAACCTTCATCACTTTGAAAATTTTTTATTTTCTTGTCAAATTGGCATTCAACATAACTATGAAAATGAGTGAAACACTTGAGAAAATCAGATTTTTTCTTCATAGGGTAAAACCATGTAAACTTTGTAAAACCATCGATGAATATAACATAGTAACGATAATTTTCCACAGATTTTACAGGAGCAGAACCCCATAAATCACAATGAACTTTCATAAAAGGAGTGTCACATTCATCATCAGTTTGAAGAAAAGGCAATTTGGAAGTTTTTCCTAATTGACAACTATCACAAAAAAATTACTACCATTATTTTTAGACTCAAATTCAATGAAATTTCTATTAGCTAGAAATTCAACAAGTCGTAAATGGGGATGTCCCAATCTTTGATGCCAACATTCTTTATTTATCTTTCGAAAGCGGTTTGCAAAATAAGCAGTATGTCTTTGACTATCAAAAGTGTATAGACCCCCTTTTCTTGATCCATTTACAATTATGTCTCTTGTGTGTCTGTTCCTGATCACAAATCCATCTTTGTCAAATTCAAAAACATAAGGCATATGATCTGTTAGTTGGCTAATGGACAATAAATCTTTCTTGATTTCTGGAACTAGCAAAACATTGTTGAGATTTAATATAGTTTTACCACAATCAATTTTCGCATCACCAATTTGAGTTATTGGCAATGATTGTCCATTTCCAACAATGACATCATCTCTTTCTTTATATGGCCTTAAATTAATTAACTTACCTGGATTTGAAGTCATATGTGCCGTAGCACCAGTATCAGGAAACCATTCAGCACTAGAATCTTCTGAAATAGTGAGAGCAGCTAATGCTTGGGGTACATCACTTGCTTGATAGGCATGATTGAACCGATTGTAGCAATTGAGTGCTGTGTGCCTTCTTTTGCCACAAATTTGACATACAATGTCGCTTTTGCTCTCATCAGTTTTAGTTCCCCCATTAGTTTTCCCTGCATAAACTAGTGAACTACTATTTCCTTTATTCATTGTGTTAGTATTGCTTTGAGTGAAATCTTTCCCTTTTGAATTAAAATGATAATACCCATTACCTCTCCTTTTGGATTGTCCACCTTTATTTTTGTGCATAGAAAGCCATTTGATGACTTTCAATAAGGTTTGAAGTGTTTCTTGTTTCATGATTCAAAAGAAGAGGAACAATCTCATGATAGGATGGCACTGGGGGCTTGAGCATTGTGGTCACGAAATTTTCGTAACCATGACCAAGGCCTTGTAAAAGCCAAAATACTTTGCTCTTGTCCAGAATGGATCTGATGGCTGCAAGGTTATCACAAATAGCTTTGAATTTTCTAAGATATTCATTCAGTGAGTCATTACCTTTGCGTAGAAGACTCATGTTCTGCATAAGTTGAAATTCTCGTTCTTGAGAATTGAGAGCATATGAATTCTAAAGAGCCTTCCATACCTCACTTGCAGTTTTTGAGTCCAATGACTAGTGACAACACCTCTTCAGATAGAGTACCCGTAATCGATCCTCGGAGAAGCCGATCAGATCGTCGCCAAGCTATGTAGGTTGGATATGGAGTTTTTTTCGCTCCGTCCGTATCAGTACCTTCGGACATGAGATTTGGCATAGGGTACCCCCCATCGATAAAGCCATTCATCTCTTGACTTTCAACTAGTGCAGACATTTGGGTTTTCCATAACAAATAATTGTTAGGAGTAAGTTTCATTGAGACAAAATTACCAAAGTTCAATGAAGCAGGGTATGGGTAAGAAATTGTGGAATTGGGAGTGGACATTTTAGAAGAAATACTCTTTGTTTCTAATTCCTCACCACTGGCTCTAGATACCATAAAGAAACACAAGGTATGAATTCCTCTCTGGATGGGAAAGAAGAAACAATGTATTGAGTATTTATATACAATTACAAGGATCAAAGAATGGAGAAGATCTTGCAACTATACTATATTTACAAGGAGTGAATTATTCTATCATAGGATTATGAGGGAGAGATTTTCGCTATCATATCAATCTTTCCTACAATAAATAAGGAATGAGCTGGGAATCCCTTGAATGCATCATTCATCCATATTTTCAGCCTCTATGGATTCACTTGTGTTAATACTTTTTACACAAAAGTATTTTTCAATATGACTCAACTGAAAAGTATTTCCCTAAATGTACCTTTTAGGTAAAATCGATGTTGGCAATATCGATTCTACTGAAAAATCGCAAGTTCCAACATCGATTTATCAATTACAATCGATAATTTAAAAAAATTAAATGTAATAAAAATCGAGATTAGTAACATTGATTCTTATTAATTATAATAATTAGCGACTAATTAATTCAGGGAAAGAATCAATATTGGCAATATCGACTCTTCAGAATAATCGCTATTAGCAATAGTGATTCTTCTAAATTTTTTATTCGGGATAATGAGGGCATGCTGCTGGAAATTCTCAAGTTGTTGTTGAACTGCGATTTATACATTTTTTTAAAATCTTGTGAAATGTGAAGGAGCAGAAGCTCGATTTTTTTAACTCAAGCACAACCACAACAATAAATTCGAGAATCACAATAATGTAAGCACAACTACAATGTTGGTTATAACAATGTAAACTTAAACAAGTACAATACATAAAAATGTCTCAACAATATTATCTCAGTCACAGTAATATCTATGAAACTATGTCCTATTATTCGTGCATTTGAGACTTGTATGTCCTTCATTCCCACAAGTAGAACAATGAATTACCCGTTTGTCGGTTTGAAAATCCATTTCATTGCGAATGCGCTTTGATTTTGGTCGACATTTTTCCCGTTCAAGCTTGGATTGGTTTGAACATGGGAACAAGGAACATGATAGGCTACCCACTTACCACAGGTGCATGTCATTTCGCCAATGAGCACAATTTGAACATTACCTCCCTTCGTCATGCGACGACCTGTGGTTACTGAATAAATCCCACCGCCCCCACGTGTAGAATTGTTGAAGATTGTTACAAGCATACCCCCAACCTTCTAGGTGTTGTGGAGAAGCATTTGATAAACCTTAGGGCTAAATCTATTTTGGGGTTCGGTGTTTGGTAGGCCAATATTTTGACGAGCAAGTTCAACAATACCAAGTCTAGATTGAAAGTAATAAACACAACGATAAAATGAAGTCTAAATAATTGCTGTAATAGGCATACCACGAGCACCTTTTATCACGCCATTGAAATCTTCTGAAATGTTCGTTGTCATTAGGCCATATTTATAACTACCATCATGTGCAATTGTCCATTTTTTTTTCCGGGAGTTTATCCAACTACTTTCGAGCATCAGGACTTAATAGCTCAATTTGATCCAACACAGTTTGAAACTTGCGATCCTAGTGTGAGCAACCTGCCTTCCACAGTATCCTTTTTAAATTACCACCCGTATGGACTTTTCCAAAATTAGAACGCACATGCCTCAAACAATACCGATGTTCCACATTTTTCCATTTCCTTACTCGGATTATTGACAATGTACCTTTATGGCGATCAAAAATCAAACATATATTACGACCCTTCACAACATGTTCTTGCACAAGGTTCAAGAACCAATCCCAAGTTTTAAAGGACTCATTTTTTACAATAGCAAAGGCAAGTGACAAAAAATCGACCTTCTGCTCCTTCACATTCACAAGATTTAAAAAAAATGTATAAATCGCAGTTCAACAACAACTTGAAAATTTTCAGCAGGATGCCCTCATTATCCGGAAAAAAAATAAATTAGAAGAATCGCTATTGCTAATAGCGATTATTCTGAAGAATCGATATTGCCAATATCGATTCTTTCCCTGAATTAATTAGTCCATAATTATTATAATTAATAAGAATCAATATTACTAGTCTCGATTTTTATAAAATTTAATTTTTTTTTCTAATTATCTTTGGTAATTGATAAATCGATGTTGGAACTTGCGATTTTTCAATAGAATCGATATTGCCAACAACGATTTTACCTAAAAGGTTAGAAAAATACTTTTCAGTTTGAGTTATATTGAAAAATACTTTTGTTTAACATCCTATATAGGAAAAAAACTCTTGACCCGCAAAAGCGATTCTAACACTAAAATAAGATAATGATATGAAAGTACATTATTAATGGCGTCAAGAAAGTGAAAAAAAGATGTAGTATACAAGAAAACGCATTCAAGAATTTTAATTTAACGGATCTTAGATTGAAAGTTTATATTTTTGCAAACTTAATTTACCTTTAACACATTGGCTACTAGTGCAAATCTTGTTTGCTGTTTAACACACAACTAATGTCATGTTTATTTAGCATTCCATATAAAAAAAAAACAATGTTTTTTTATAAGGCAAATAAAATTGTCTCTCTCACATAAAATATATATTATTTATTACTTACCTAGCTACTTCACATGCACAATAATTTTGATTTGACATAAATTAAATACGCCATATACTTTTCTTATTTACATAATCTCCAAAACAAATACCTAATAATTTTTAAAACATATTACACATATTATATCTAAAAATTATATAACAAACCTTTTGCTAATACACAAAACGAGAAAGTATATTTTTTTCAAAAATGTATAAAATCAATCTCAGAAACTTTTATGTTTTGTTTTAGGGAACTAATTAAAAATCTTAATTTTATTAGGCATCCTTGTCAGATAGCTGTTATGCAAATTTCCTCCAATAAACTTATTTTCTTCTTCCGATATATAACATGTTATTTTATGTTGACCAATCATCAGACCCATGCGGTGAATAAACAATGTAAGTCAATTCATTTTTTTTTTTTATTCATTTTGTCAATTGTATGACCGGAAATTATATATTTTTTTTCAAAGAGTTTAATCCATTTTAAAGCGGGTTGGACGCATTAATGTGGGTACCTCTCTCAACAGAGATTCGAACTTGAGTTCCCTACTTTGTAGTGACTAGTCTCTTCCACTAGATCAATCACCTGTTGATCGGAATATTATATTAAGAAATGTGCAAATTTTGCATTAATTTGAAAATATATTGTTGGAGTATGTAAAAGATTGAATGGCACTATATTGTTACGTACTAGCATAAATAAATTTGATAAAAAATTATCATTAATTCGATTCTATATTGAGGTTAAAAACTAGCTGTTGGAATTTATATTCTATATGTGAATAAAATTAGTTGAGAGTAAGGGGTCGTGTCTGTTCGATCTGAAGAGGTACCCTTTGGATCGAAACAGTACAATCCAAACATTGTGTCTCTTGCGAAAAGACATTTTTGAGTCTATAAATAGGAGACTTAATCTGGCCAATTTAGTATCCTTATTCCGACAATAATCAAAATAAAATTACTCTCATCTCAACTTTAAATTTATGCCGAGTTTTCTATTTGTTTCGGTTCGCCGTGGGTTCATTATTTGTGCAAATAATGAACAACAGACTGTTGTATCTTGGGAGACTACCGGGAATCAAACTGTATGCACTGTGGCAGCCCCGGAAATATTGTCTTAAGGAAATTTGTTTCGACAAGCCTCAGTCTAATTTCCTCATTTTTTACGTAAAGATTAAAGTGATATTTGGTCTCGATACAAGTAAGTATTTCTCACTATTTTTTTATGTTTGATCAAAATATTTAAGCACACAGATTGTTAGACACCAACAATCTTAAGACAATATTATTTTGTTTAACTAATCTGTGAAGGTAGATTTATCAAATCATGAAAATAATTTCATAAGATGGGATATCTTTTAACAGTTGAAAGTATTTTAATAAAAAACTATAGTCGGCTGACTTTATGAATATAAATTACATTGCATGTGTGAATTTTAGAATTAACTATCCGTGGATGTAATTTACACTACATGTATTTAATTATCTGTGTTTGGCATAATTTTATGCTCAAATCATGAATAACCAATGGAAGCAAAAGTTTGTAAAAATAAAAAATCTTCTATGTGTGTGAATCATTGCAAGTTTGACTTGGGTAAGCGGTAAACCAAGCAAACTTTGTTAAGTTGGTCTGGTGATAATTTCCCAAAAATAGACTTCACCATGCTAGTGTGAATGATAGAACGAATTATCAAATCTATGTTAAGTTGGGAAGAAAAATACAAAATCAAGGATCTATTTAATTTGATATTTTATCAAATGACGCATAGACAATTTTTTTTAATCTCAGAGGAGTTAATCATGATCATGCACCGTCATAGCAAAATCTAAAAACATAAGACAGGAAATTAGTATTTGAGTGATTTGTGTCATGAATTTTAATTGGCATGTCATTTTCTTCACAAATTGGCCGAAGCGGTGCTTATATTCGGAACTAATGTGAAAAGTGTGTCTTCATTGGGTAGATTTGGAGAGGTGTCTTTATATCTCATAACCGTTAATATGCCTATTCCGTATTTGTGTAATTTTGAATATATTGTTTTATTACAATTATTCAAATTATTTGCAATTTAAAAATTCGACATTTCTTTTCTGTGAGAAAAGAGTGGTATAATATGATATTTATGAAAATCATTGATTTCTTGAAAATGGGTTGCGTGAGACGAACTCTTAGCCTGAAATATTCAACCATTAGTGGAGAATTAAAGACAAGAATATTTTCAAAAAATTAGAAACAATTTGTCTACAGTGGAGAGATGTCTTCAAATTTTATTTGGGAATGTCACAAGCATTCAATTAATGATTTCAAATGTGAATGTGGTGTTATAATTCTTTGAATGAACATTTTTTCTACTAAGTACGACTTATACTTATGTGGGACAAATGATAATATATATTTAATAATAACATTTATGCATAGATAAATCATTTGTGAAATAAGTATAACTAGTAGCAGTATATTTTTTGAGAAAATATTGAAAATTAATATGTAAAAGTAATTATAATTATTTTGTGGAATAATTATAATTTGCTATGATATCAATATTTTATTGAGGAAATATTGATTTTAAAATTTATTCGCGAAATAAATATCAATATTATATTGAGCAAATATTGATAATATTTTATTTGTGAGAAATAATTATAAATTATTTGAGAAATAAATATCAATATTTTATTGAGAAAATATTGATTGAACTTATTTGTGAAATAATTATTATTTATTTGTGAGAAATAATTATATAATTATAAATTATTTGTTTGCGAAACAAATATGAAAAAGTTCAAAATTTTTGAACTAATCCAAATCAATTATGTGATTTTAAATCATTACTAACTCGTGAAGTTAAAAATGTATTTGATCACATGTATTGTATTGCGCCATTTATTGAATAATAAATAAGAGGCAATAAAAGTATTTGCGAAATACAAAGAGATGCATTTGTGAACTACAAATCTAGAAAATGGAATAAGAAAATTTTAAATTCTTATATCCAAATTGTGGGGGTAAATACGAATATATTAATTTACACAAGAGTGTGTTAAATTTGGAATAATTCGTCAAATAATTTACCTAGCTCAACTCAATTCAATTTGGTTGCTAAAATAACAGAATTTTAAGATGTGGTTAAGCATCAATTTTTAAATTTGGGTTTACTTGACAACTTGTGGGGGGGAAAGCTCGCTAGATGTCAACACACATACTAAGTCGAGTTTCATACAAGAAAGTCAATTATCATTCCATATGAGTTATGGAAAGGGAAGAAAAACCAAATACCTTAAAATGTGGGGGGTATTTAGGTTAGATTCGGTTTCACAACAGAAAAAAAAAATATATATATAACTTAAAAATATTAATTACTACTAGCTTATGCGATAAATAGTAGTAGCTCATATTTTTGGTATATAAATATGACATAATTGTAATCATGTGAACCAAGTCACGTGATGTAACAACACTTGAGAATATAAGAAGGATTTGAGAATCATTTCTTATAAATTGATCTTTCTTTTGGTTCAGATTTATTTTCAGTTTGTGTGGTTTACTGATATTAAAATCTGATAAAGTAATATTATTTATTACTTACATAAAAATTTCTACAATTTATAATTAGAGTTAATTATAAATTATTTGTTATGCGAGAATAAAAAGTATGGTCTAATCATTTTAGATTATAATATTTATTTAAAAGTCACTAAATATTTTGCAAAAATATTTAATTGATTTTGATCTAGAGGGTTTACCTTGGGAAACTTATAATTATTTTTAATTATAAATTACTTTATTCCGATAGAGTATACATATGAATTGACCTCTAAAGAGGTCAATCTCTAACTTCAACATGAGTTGAAGAGACATATGAGCTAAAAGCTCGAAGTTATTTGATCAAGATATTCTAACTTATATGTTAAAGAATTAACCTCGAACATATAAATAGATTATGTCACGTTCCAATATCGTGGATTGGAAAGAGGCGATTGACATCGAGTTACATTCATAAAATTGGTAGACCTCGAGGAGTGAACCAATTAGATGTAGATGGATTTTTTAAGTTCAAGAGTTTAAAAACTTTGATAAGTCAATCGATAAAAACTGGGCTAGACGAGTAGCCAAGTTGTCTTATAAAAGAAATAATTTTACTTCTTTGACTCATATTCACTAGCGATTAGGATAACATCCATTTGAATGTTAATAGCTCTAATAGCTATATACAATGGACGTTAAAATTATAATCCGTAATGGTGAATTAAATGAGAAAATTTATAAGGAGTAACCAGAAAGTTTAGTTGTTAAATGAAAAGAAAAATATAGTTTGTGAAACTTTTGTATTTTCTTGTTGAATTTTAACAAACTCCTAAACAATGACACGAAAAATGTGATAGTGTCACTAACAAATTTTGACTGTCATATTAATAAATATGACAAGTGTGTCCATATAAACTAACTGGATAATTGAGTATCAAAGTTTGTTTATGCACAAATGATATGTTAATATTTGAGACTAATATTGTGAATATTAAATCCATAGAGAAAATATTAACTTATGATATGGAAAACATTAATTTAATCAATTATGATTACGAGGTCATGTGATGACATTAAACTCAAATACATGAATGATGTCTAAGTTAAATACTTATGAAATTAAGGGATTTCATAATTTTATTTAATTCATATCTTGTATGCTACATGAGAACAAATGTGATAGGATATCACAATTTGAGTATGCTCATAAAATTAGATGTCATGCATATATCGTAAAATGCAAGAGGCTAGACATCGTCTCTTTGATTAATAAAATAAGGAGATATATGAGCAATCTTAGCAAGATTCGTAGGGATGCATTAATGAGAATGTTTGAATCTTGAAAGAATACATACATATGTGCATTACATTTTGAAAAATTTCAAATGATCTAGGATAGATATAGTAATGCAAATGAGACTTCTGATTTAGATGAATCAAAGTTTATAAGCGGATATGTATTCAATTTTGGAGACACCGCTATTTCCTGAGAATCTTCCAAACATATGCATCTAACTCAATCCACAATGAGATAAGAGTGCATAGCATTGGATAAAGCTAGTGAAGAATTTGAGTGGCTTCACAAAATTCTTGGAAGATATTTAATATGACTAAAAATTGTGTCAGTCATACGTAAAATGCGATAATCAAGCGGTGATACACAGAGCTCAACAAGCTCTATGTATAATGGTAAAGTCACGACATGACATATTTGTTGTCGTTGATACAATACCGAGAGACATCTACTTTCAAATAGAATGGACTTTATGAAGTCAAGAGATAATCCTGATTCCGGATATTAAAGGTTTATCTAGAGAGTAGTATGTGCATCGAGGGGAATGGGCTTAAAGCCTAAATTAGACTAAGTTACCTCGTACGGAAACCTAACCTGGCGACTGGAGATCCCACGGACCAGGTTCAATAGGACAACCAGTCTTGGCTAACTTAAAATAAAGCACCTAAGAGTATAACTCTATCCCATTCTTATGATGCAATAAGTGCAAGCCTACCGCGTTTATAAGGTTAAGCAAACGCTTTTAGTGACGTCTATACCTTGTCAAGAACAAGTGGAGTATGGTAGGATACTCTTGATAGATGCGGTCACCTATGTTAGTGTGAGCTGGGTCGGCTCGTTGAGAATTTCTTTATAGGCTGGAATTCTCTAAAGCACTCGCATAACCAAGAATGTTCAGGGCCAAAACGAACACAACCGAGAACTTGAAGCAAATCAGTTTAATGCTGTGTTAAGTTTATTGTCTTGGTTTACACCAACAGCCGACGGTTCAAGATGAAATATTTCACCGATTGGCTAAGTAAATCCGATAAGCTTTAACTAGAGAAGGTTCAAGATGAAATATTTCACCTATCTCGATGCGGTATTATTCCTAAAGAAATTTCGACATGAGGAGAACTATTTTATTCATGTGGGGGATTGTTGGAATTTATATTCTATATGTGAATAAAATTAGTTGAGAGTAAGGGGTCGTGTCTGTTCGATCTGAAGAGGTACCCTTTGGATCGAAACAGTACAATCCAAACATTGTGTCTCTTGCGAAAAGACATTTTTGAGTCTATAAATAGGAGACTTAATCTGGCCAATTTAGTATCCTTATTCCGACAATAATCAAAATAAAATTACTCTCATCTCAACTTTAAATTTATGCCGAGTTTTCTATTTGTTTCGGTTCGCCGTGGGTTCATTATTTGTGCAAATAATGAACAACAGACTGTTGTATCTTGGGAGACTACCGGGAATCAAACTGTATGCACTGTGGCAGCCCCGGAAATATTGTCTTAAGGAAATTTGTTTCGACAAGCCTCAGTCTAATTTCCTCATTTTTTACGTAAAGATTAAAGTGATATTTGGTCTCGATACAAGTAAGTATTTCTCACTATTTTTTTATGTTTGATCAAAATATTTAAGCACACAGATTGTTAGACACCAACACTAGCAAGATGAAAGAAAGATTGAAAATTCATACGCAAACTTTAGTTCGAAGAACAAAGTTTACGTATGTAGTGGAAATTAGGAACGCATAACACAATAATGTTCATATCTCTACTAAAAAAATAAGTTTGAATAGGGTGAAAATATAACTCACTGATAAAATAAATTTAAAATTATATTTATAGGGAAATTGCATTCTACCTACCCTTATAAAATACCGAAAAGGCAATTCTTAGTATGACAAGAAAAAAAAAATTGGCACGTGACTCCTTGTGTAGTTTCTAAACCAATTTTAATTCAGAACGTAGGAAAAATTTGTAAATCATGAACAACTATTGTATTTAATTAGAATTGTAATATTCCAAAAAAAAACATTAATTACTTCAGAAGGAATCATTATTATTGAAAATATCAGCAGTAATAATTCAATTAACAATCAAAAGATTGAATAATTGACTTAACTTTAGAGCAAATTTATAAGGAAAATAGCAGTTTACCCTTTTAAGATATGGAACATGCAATTCTCCATATGAAAATAAATTGGCACATATAGAATTTCGTCTCTAAGGGCAGCTCTAGTGTATAAAGGGGAGAGTAAATTTGGGAATTTTTGGATCTAGGGGGGAAAAAAAAATGAGAAAAAATGTATGAAGGGGAGAAAAAGCTATTCTCCCCTTCCAATCTCTTCTCACCGCTTGAAGCGGTGAGGCAATCCAAGGTTGGATTGTTGGATTGGCTCACCGCTTCAAGCGGTGAGGCTGCTGGGCTGCCCAGCCCAATTTTTATTTATTTTTTATTTCAAATAAAAACTTTTTTAATTTTAAAAAAAAATTCTTTAAAATACCTTATTAAATCAAATGTAATTCTTATTTAATCTTAATTTTATTTAATTTGTGTACTATTTTTAAAAAGTTAATTTTAGTATAAAAATTTAACTTTTATTTAATAAAATCAAATTTAATGTAACTATTATGTTGAAAAATTTAATGTCAATATTAAATTATTTTTATTATTTTCAAATCATGTCAATCAAGTATTTAATTGTTGTATTATTGTGTACCAATTTTAAAAAAAATTAGTTATTATATTATTATGTACTTTAAAAAAAATTATTGGTTGTCAACTATTTAATTATTGTATTGTTGTGTTTTTTTAAAAAAAATATTGGTTGTTATTGTTATTATTAATGTCAATCTTAAATTATATCTTATTGTTATTAATTATTTATTTATTTATTAATTATTGTTTAATTTTATTATTATTATTATTATTATTATTAAGTAAGAGTGGGGGAAATTGAGAATTTTAATTAAATGGAATTGATAGATTCATACATTTTAGATGACTTATGAAAAGGAAAGAGGAAGCTGGACTTGGATTCAGAGGGGAAGTTGGACTGAGTGAGGGGAAGCTGGACTTGGACTGGATATACACTGGAGATGTCCTAAAGCCGATTATGTGTTAGAACGAATATAAAATATCTAAAATACCCTTGTATATGCATGAATTAAAATATTTGATCATTTTTCTCATTATTTACGGATCCAATAAAAATGGGAGAAAAAAGTTTGAAAAAAAAAGCCAAAATTCATATCATTTTCAAATACTGATCATTATCCACTACATGATGATCTGAACTTCTCTATTTTATATCTTATTTTTTTTATAAAATACATTACTACACAAATTCCTCCTCCAAAAAAAAAAAAAAAAAAAAAAAAAAAATCTTTGACCTTATCTATAATGGACCGATTTCAAAAAAATATAAATCGTAGCAGTCAATAGTCTCCACTGGATCAAATTTCTAATTTTGTCGTATTTTGATTACTAAATTTATCATAATATTTTAGTTTCTACTGGATCAAATTCCTAGATCCGTCCCTTTATAAGAGGATAAAGAATTATCATTACAAAGGATTTATTTGTACATTTTAGTTTAACAAGATTTTTTTATCTATTCTTGTCTATTCAATACTCCGCACAATTAAATTACATGTTAGCCCCAAATTTATTACCATAATAAATATATTATTCTAAAATTTAATATAACTTTGTCATTCACTCAAAGAAACAATAAGGTAAGTTGGCGTCCGGCTTATCCAATGTTTAACTTATTTGTTAATTATTCCTACTATTTTTGCTAGTTGCTATGTTTTTTCTTATCTTTTAATCTTTGGCTAAATCTTGGACAAATTTTGCTTTGTAAATACGGATGTGGGTCCAATTTAGAGTGTACAAAAATATTGTCACTATACAACCTTACAGTATAATGACAATGATTCCCCTGCCCCTCATATGTATCCTCTACGTACATTATCATCATATGGTAATAATAATTATTTATAAAAAAAAATTATGGTAATAATAATGAATTGTTTTATAGCTATCTAATTAATCATGCTGATTTCCAATTTTACTTTTCATTATTTCATTTCTTTCGAAAAAATTCCACAAATCTCAAATTAAAGACGATTCTTTTTCTCTAAATGTATATTCCTCGTACAATTACCATATTATCGAATAGATAGATTCAAATTAAATGTACGTAATTGGATATATTTTACGACAAGTCATAATTCTATCTATATTGGAAAATCATAAATTCAATGTATTTTGATTAGTATGAATACGTCATATTTTGATTAGTATGAATACGTCATGAATACGTCATGAAAATACATCAATTTGACTTGAGGTGAAATAATTTCCCCTTCAATTAAATATATTTCTGAAAAATAAATTAAATAATTCAGTTAACATATTTCAATCAAATTTGTTAATTAAAATTCATATTATACTATAACTTTTAAGTTTGAGCTACTTAAAAGATTAAAATATTTGACTACATGTGACAACTAATTGAACAAATATTTGAGACAGAGAAAGTGCTTATACAATTTTTAATTTTATTTGGAGAAATATAATGGTTGAGTATTTGATATTCTAATTATATATATGCTTGAAATTCAAGTAAGGGGAAGGGGGTGTTGAGGTGGCGCTTTCCAGAGGTTGACATAAACACGAGCGCGTGAGGTTTCTTTCTGACCACACGTGTAAGTCTGAAAATAATTAGCATAAACTTTTTAAATTAATGCTAAAATTCTTTTAATATATTTTTAGGTAAATTTGCAGAAATCGTCCCAAACTAATTAGTGATTTTGAATTCTTGTCCTAAACTATATTACCTCATCAGATTTCGTCCTGTAATTTATTTTTGTTTGAAATATCGTACCAAATTAATTACGTACTAATTTTGATTTTTCTCCCAAACTATATCCAACTCGTCGAATTTCATCCGATAATTTATCATTTTGTACGAATTCAGTCCCAATATTAAATTTCTAATTTAATTTTAATAAAAATGACAGTTCGATCTTGTAATTAGTTTGTGATGAATTCTGCAATATTAGATTATTTTTCATTTTAAATTTACCACGTCATGACACGTAAGCAGCCATGTGGTAATTTAACGGTAAATGCGCAATTCCCGTCTTATAATTAAAAGGTGGGACGATATTCCAAAAAAATATTAAATTTTGGAACTAAATTCGCTAAGTTGAATAGTTTGGGTCGAAAATTCAAAATCAATTATTAGTTTGGGACGATTTTTGCAATTTTGCCATATTTCGATAATAATTAATATTTTTCTTAAAATTTGCCCTTTTGTTTGGGGCTCCTAAAGTGGACCGAGTCATTTGTATATAAGTAGGCATTCTGGCGCAGGTAGAGTCTAGTCTTTGCCTTCCAACTGCTTATACAATTTTATATCTCTAATCCTTGTTTGGTTTGCACATATATATATAATATAAAAAAAAAATTAACCAATTAATCTCTCTTCAAAGTTGAATTTGATTGATTGATCACAAAATGGGAAGACAACCTTGCTGTGATAAAGTTGGATTAAAGAGAGGACCATGGACTGCTGATGAAGATAAAAAACTCATAAGTTTCATTCTTACCAATGGCCAATGTTGTTGGAGAGCTGTCCCTAAACTCGCAGGTTAGTTTAATCATTCGTCGTTTCAAAAATTTGAATCGAAAACTGCAAACGTGCAGTATTAGTCAGAACTGAAAATTTTGTTCGATCAGTTGTAACTTTTAGCACAACTGCATACGCTCAATTCTTTCTAGAACTGAAAGAAAGAAATTCGATTCTATCAGCTTAAACTTTTAGAACAGTTGCTGACGTTCGGTTCTACCGAGAAATGAAAATGCAATTAATTTTTTATTTATTTTAAAAGGATTTTGTTATGTTAAGTTGATTAATGAAAATGTTTTTGCAGGGCTGTTGAGGTGTGGAAAAAGCTGTAGATTGAGATGGACTAACTATTTGAGGCCAGACTTGAAAAGAGGACTTCTTTCTGAATCTGAAGAGAAGATGGTTATTGATCTCCATGCCCAACTTGGAAATAGGTATTTTAATTTTTTTTTCTTTAATCCTCTTTCTATTTTATATTTTTTTTTCCTCTATTAATCCTTTATATTTTACTCAAAAAATTAATTAAATTTATTTTATGAAACTATTGTCCCCAACAAATTCAGAAAAAAAGTGAGTGGTAGACAAAGCAATACTCTATAATAATCTATATAATCGTGCTATATCCCCATCATTATTTTTCCACTTTAGTGTATTTCTTGCATTGCCAGCCACATGCAGCCTGACCAAATTTTTTATTTTTATTTTTATTTTTTCTGATTTGTTATTTTTAAATTAAAGTTTCCATTCCTAATTTTTTTTTAATTTTAAACTGAAAATAATTCTATAGAAAAATCAAATATACCAAGTTTTTATTTTTATTTTTTATTTTTTTCCCTCCACCCAACCAAGATTTTTTATGCACATTTAAAAGCCAATTTACTTTTTCATTCCGAATGACAATTTTTTTTTCTTAATAAAACGATCGAATTACATCATTACATCAATACATCATTACTTTTATTTGACCAATATAAATATTAAATATTAATATTTTTTTTCAGATGGTCGAAGATTGCTTCCCATCTTCCGGGTAGAACAGATAACGAAATCAAGAATCATTGGAACACCCACATAAAAAAGAAGCTAACGAAAATGGGAATCGACCCATTAACCCACAAGCCTCTGCCACCACCATCGCCACCCGCCACCGACCAACCACCGCAAGAACCACCAGCCGCGGCGGAGATTCAGAGCAAAACAGAGGACACTAACCAAACCACTACACTTCTTGATCAATCAATCAACGAAGAGAAAACCGAATGCCCTGTTATCGATTCCTCGATCGAATTAATCAACAACAATGATTTCTGCATTGATGAAATTCCTGTGATCGAACCACATGAAATCCTGCTTTCTTGTGATCAAACTTTGTCAACCCCTTCATCTTCATCTTCTAGTTCATCGCCCTCGTCGTCAAATGTGATCGAGGAACCGCAATTTTCACCGAGTTTTGAGGATTATTACAATGAAATTATGAATTGTAATATTTGGGACGATGATTTTAGTAGCACTTTGGATTTTTTAATCAATGATGAAAGTGAAGAAAACAGGGGAAATGTAGGAGGGGTTGAACCTTTGGTTGAATACCCGGGAATGGTGTTAGATGAAGAGTATTCTTGGAATGAGATGCTGTAATTTTATTGAGTAAAATTTGGTTCTTAGATTAGTTCATTTTCTGTGACAGTTTTACAGTGAATAAAGGAAAAAAGATCCATTCGTTGAACAAATTTGATAGGTCCCATTTGTTTCTACTTTCACTTTGTTTGATTTCAATTTTTATTTTATTTTTTCGGTTTGTTTGTTTCAATTTCGGCTCAAACAGAGTATTTATTTTGTTTATTGACCTATATAAAAACAAAATTTTATTCAAAAAAATTATATTTTTATAAAATATGACACCATTAGCAATAAACTATGATCTTGATTGGACACTGATTCATAAAAATACTCTCTCCGTTTCAAATCAATTGCATTCGTAACATATTCATGTTTTAAATTAATAGGCATATTTGATTTTTCAATGCACATTTTTCCAATTTTACTCTTTTTAACTTCTAGATTTAGACGAAGAAAATAGATTGCACAAAAATCAAGGACATTAATTAAAATATGACATCATTAGCAATAAACTATGATCTTGATTAGACGCTGCTAAAAGTATTATCTCCGTTTCAAATCAATTGAAACATTTGTAAAACATTCATGTTTCAAATTAATTGACATATTTGATTTCTCAATGCACCTTTTTTCAATTTTACTCTTTTTAACTTCTAAATTTAGACAAAAAAGTAAATTGCACAAAAATCAATGACTAACATTAAATCACTCGTTAAAATGATATTTTTGACATTTTATTTTAGAAAATATACTAATTATTGAATTTCTTAATATGTGTGAAAATATCAAATGTGTCAATTAATTTAAAACGGAGATAGTAAAATATAATAAAATGTATTTTTTACCTTATCAGTTTGACACCACAAGACATAACAAATATAAAAAATTATATATATTAAGAAAATAGGGTCTCTTTGGATAGGTGTTAACTTTCTTTTGTTTGATTTTGGTTTAGAATTTTCTTTTTCCTTTCTTTTCTAATTTGGTTTAGAAATATTGGTTAGAATGATATTAACAACACTTCTTAAACACAATTTGAATTGTGTTTTTGTGGTTTAGAATTGAGACAAGTTTGAATTGAATTTGAATGTAGGGGTCCGAGGAAGAAAAATAAATAATAAATATTAAATCAATATTTTTTAAAAAGAAAAATGGAGGTGGTACATTTTAAATCAGTAGTTTTCTTTTACAGGTTTAAACATGAATTACGTGAAATTTAGCTCCAAACATGGTTTGGGAAATCTCAAAACTGGGCCAACAACAATCCATATAGAACCATAATCTTTAATTCAAATGAAGTTGTATACTTCAACTGGACAACATTTCTTTCGACCCAATTCAATGTATTTCCGTTGCTTGGAAATCATACTTTTGCGTTGACAGCCTTTTGTGGGACTTGTAATATTGGGGAAAATGCACGATACTCCCCTGTATAATATAAAAAACCTGCATAATTTTTTTTTGTGAATTTATTGCATCAAATTTTTTCGTACTTTCAATTTTCGGAACACTCTTTCTATGTCCCATAAGATTTTCTTTCGAGTTTAGTTGCGGATAGATAAAAAATAAAAATAAAAATATTCAGTTGCTTTTGGGTTATTAAGGAAAAGTTTTGGTCGGCTTCTTTTCTGGTTAGGTCTCAAAAATTAGTTCGTGATTTTGGACAATTTTTTTGGAACTTGATTTGGAGATATTGTTTCAATGAAATATTATAAAATAATAGTTTGTGAGTTTAGAAATTTGAGATATTATTTTTTTTTTTTTTGGTTTCTCAAGGGTTTAATCCCTTTCGAGGCGGGTCGGGCACATTAAGTGGTTACCTCTCCCAACAGGGATTCGAACCTGAGTCCGATACTTTGTAGTGACTAGTCCCTTCCACTAGACCAATCACCTGTTGGTATTTGAGATATTATTTAATTTGACGTCTGGTTATTGTGATTTTAGGGAGAAAAATATGTGGCATGTGTCAAATCAATAACTTTATATTTGATAAAAGTAAATAATATGTGTCAAATCAATAATTTTATAGTTATCAAGTAGATTTACCATATCAAGAAAAAAAAAAAGATTAAGACATATCTCGACCTAACTCAAAATATGAATTTTGGACCGGGATCTTCCTAATCTGATATTAGTTTGACCCAATTTAAATGAGCCTAAACTATATATCCAAAATAGGCCTTTGTTTTCCAACGCAAAACTACGCAATATATATTTCGATTTTTAAACATCCAACTAGGTTTGACTAGGGCAGAAAATTAAGTCAAATTATTTGATACTCGGCTCGAGTTCGTTCAATAAAAGCTCGCTTGAATTCGGTTCGTCAAACAAATCAAAGAAGCTTAAACATAATTCTTTGTTTGATAAGTTTTGAAGCTCAACTCGTTTACTCTCCTATGTTTGAGTAAAAATATCCATTGTTTCACTTCAAAAAAGTTTAGGTCCAATTATATAAATTAAATTAAACGATTAAAAATACTAGAATTGAACTTTTCTTTTTTCTAGAAGCCCCAAGGAGTGATTTCATTAATGGTTAAAATCATCATATACATAATCCTAAATAAATCTCGGAAGTTCAACAAAAGGGGGAAAAAACTATAATATAAAAATCTATACACATGAGAACAACTAAAATTATCTAAACTTGTTGCCAAGGTCTTGATTTCTTCGAATATGTGTCATTCTCTTGGGCCTTCACACTGCGGACGAAATTTTTCGATGCTTAAAAGATGCATGGACCGGAAGGATTTGTCTACAGCTAGACCACGTGAATTCAGTGCCGGCCCTAGGCCTTTGTATGAATCAGCAGTTTTTGATTCCTCTGTCTAGGCAAATTTGGTGTCTGCCTAGGGCCCCGACTATAGAGGAGCCCCGATTTTTCTATTATGCATGTATTTTTTTTATGTTAATAAATTATATATATTTTTTATGCATAAATGATACTACACAGGATCATAAATCAATGTAAATAAGTTGGATCGAACAAGACATTGTTCAATTTGATTTGAATTTTTTTTTATCAGGTTTGAGACTGGGTATAAATTTAGTATCTAAAGAATAGGGTATGGTAGAGTTTTAATTGACCCGAGTTAAATAACTTAATATCTTTATATATATTTAGTCAAATTTCAGCTTATGGAGTCGAGCTCGAGTCAAGTTTCAAAAACTATTACACGACAAGCGTTGTTAAAACTTTATTTGATTATGTATAACATATATAGCCTAAACAAGCTTTTATTTCAAATATCGAAATATTGATTCAAATTTAAGCCCTAAATATAGTTATCAACCCATTAATTATGACAAATGCCAATGATACCATAATCTAGTGGTATTCACTAGCAAAACTGAGGTCTCAGGACCAAGAGGTCATGAGTTCAACTCCAATTAATGCGGGTTTTTTTATTCTAGTTTACTACTAGTATTTGATAGTTATCTATTATTTGCAATTCTTTGTACTTGAATAATTAATTTTAATTTATTCTAAAAAAGAATCGTTATAACAAATACGTGGACCACCTTTTGGAGCATAAGAAGTATTAAAAATATATTATTATATTTATAGTTGTTGATAAATACAAACACTAAATCTTTTTATAAAATTATATATATATTACAGTAGTAACTATTTTTACTTCAAAAACTATTTCAATATCCAAATTGATAGAATATATTTACGATTGCTGTATTATAGAATAAATTAGTCGGATATCATCATTTAATATATCCGTAAATATATGTTAGAAAAATTTGAATATTAATATCATTTCTTACTTTATAAAGTGAAAAATAATATATAATTTATTAACCGTCATTCTTTGAAAATAAGTGTTGGGTAATTTTAAAGTTGGGAGGTGATAATTTTCTTAGCCTTGAAAATTAAAAATTAAAATCACGAGAGTGATGTTCAACGCGGAAAGAGTACATTTTACGAAACTCTTCTAGATTTTGACAATTTATTCAGCCGCAAACTAAGAAATTTCATAGAATAATTAGAAGACATATTGTAAAAGATTGTTAATCATTAGTAATTTTCTCCCCTTGAATTTTGTATCAAATGGCATCATTATTCAATTGAAAGTATTTCATTTTCATGTCCACTTCATTAAATTGTTTAAAAATTGTACGATATTACTATGTGTTATAAAAAATTTACACAAATTTTTTTGTGAAATTTTCTTGTGTTTTCAGATTCTCTACACACTATCCATTACCCTTAGTTATAAAAAATTTAAACAACACTTTTTTGTGAAATTTTCTATTGCATAAATTTTTCTTGTCTTTCAGATTCTCTACACACTATCTATCTACTCCATTAGTTGTCTAACGCTGTTATTTTTTAATCAATATACCTAAATTTCCGCAATATATAAAAAGAGATTATGTGTTATGTTTAAAAAGTACCAGTGTACGCATTATGTTTCAAGTTTAAAAGTTACAAGGAAATTTTATGCTAATTTTTTAAGTACAAGAGAATTTCAAACCAAGTTATATTAATAAGGGTGTGTAATGAATAAGGTTATTATTGTTATTTAGGCTAAACAAATTAGATAAAATACAATCAAATTTTCACCATAGCTACGTGGAGCACACACTTGTCAAAAAGCTAACGGAAGCGTGACGGGTGATTTTGTGCAGAGAATATGAAAATACAAAAGAATTTGGTGCAATGGGGAATTTATAAGGGAATTTTGTGTAGATTTCGTATAACATAGGGGGCCATCGTGCAATTTCCTTTAAATTGTTTGCACATGTCTTTCAGAAGTAAACTCAACTCCACTGATTTTAATATACAGTTGAACTTAACCCCAACTTCAATTTTGTAGATTTTTTTTTTTTTTTTTTTTTTTTATATTTCTCTTAATGTAAATACTCTATATATTTTTAACTAGCTAGAAACCAATGTCTTAAAGTCTTATGATTTTGAGCTTAGTGTTTATGACAATTGACAAGTAGTTATTTTGCTTGCCTAATAAACATAAATAATTGACTTTTTTTGTTCCCTAGTAGCACTAACTCGTAAGGGCGGATCTAGGATTCAAGAGTCGAGGAGTCGAAGCATATAATTAACAAAAAACATATTTAAATAATAATATTCAATCTATTTTCGACTATATAAAACTAAAAATAAAATATGTTTTTCCTATATTGAATTTAAGAAGAACAATTTATAGGGTCTTTGATTTTATTTTCATAAAATTATATCAAGATTTTAATTGAACATTAAAGTTATTAGGTTGAGACAAAAATATTAATTAAATCTTCATATGTACGTATATTGTGTATATAATTAATTTTTGCAATTGAACTTTTAAAGAAGACAAAAAAAAAAGGGTGATTTACACTCAGAATCCCTCAGGTTTGGGCAAATTACAAGAAACTCCTAGATGTTTTAAAAATTACAAGGACACCCCCTCAGGTTTGGGCATACTACAAGAAACACCTTACACCTTTAAAAACAAACGGAATTTGATAATGTCAGCAAAAAAATTGTTTTTTCAAATTTACCCTTAGCTAAATATACTCACAGGGGGTGTCTATGTAATAATATTATACCACATGGAGTGTATATGTAATAATATCGTGGGTGTATATGAAAGATTACAATAATTTCATGGAGTTACTTGTAGCCAACTATCATATTTTAAAAAATGACCGTTAGATGTTGTATAAACCCCATGTTGTATAATATTATTACGTAGACACCCCTGTGGTGTATGATATTATTATATAGACACCCACTGTGGTATAATAGTATTACATAGACACCCCATGTGGGTACATTTAGCCAGGGGTAAATTTGGAAAATCAAAATTTTGTGACTGACATCATTAAGTTCCGTCTGTTTTTAACGTCGTAAGTGATTTTTTTGTAATATGCCCAAACTTGAGGGGGTGTCCCTATAATTTTTGAAACAATGGGGAGTTTCTTATAATATGTCCAAACCTGAAGAGATCTGAATGTAAATCACCCGAAAAAATCAATGCAAATAAATAAATATGTTATCTATATCTAAGTAACTAGAGTAAAAAAATTCAAAACCTTGGGTGGGCCAAGACCCCCCAATTAGGGCTGTCAATCCGGCCCTGCTAACTATAAATCTATTGTAGCAACTTTCACTAATAATTTATTTCATCCATTAAGCAGCTTGTTAGGAGCATAGACTCGTTTTATTGCTCTCTTGAAAATAATTATGTTGTTTACGCTTTAGTCAAATAAGCTTTTAGTATTTCTCTTTTTTTTTTTTTTTTTTTTTTTTTTTGGAGTAGCTTTATTCGAGAGGTTGTGATTTATGACATTATTCATTAATGAATTTCTTCTGATTTCCTAAAAAAAATACAAAGTATGATATTTATTGTAGCAATAACAAGATAAACTAGTGATAACCGAATCACCTCGAGATTATATCATTACCAAGTTCATTCTTTTTCGTAATTTTTTCTATTTGCTAATATTATTAATAGTATCGTGTATGTATGCATGATGTATGTTAATATGTAAAATGACTTTTTATGTATGATGGAAATTTTTTGGAGTTTTGAAATATTAATTGACACCCAGATTTTCCCTTTCCTCGTGTTCTTCGGTTTAACATGAATCAATACAAAAAGACACAATCAATATTAATTTTCGAAATGTACAGGATAACAGGATTATAAATGTAGCCAGTACACCAACAAGTGATTGGTCTAGTGGAAGGGACTAGTCACTATAAAGTAGCGGACTCAGGTTTGAATCCCTGTTGGAAGAGGTTCCCACATTATGTGCCCGATGCGCCTCGAAAGGAATTAGAACCTTTAGGAAACCAAAAAAAAAAAAAAAAAAATGTAGCCAGTACAATTCCAACTTTTTTTTTTTTGTGTGTGTGAAATGGTGAATATATCGTTACATCAAACACTATATTGAATCGTATCTATTAGAATGATATCAAGGTAAAATAATTATAAATACTAGTATTTAAACTAGAAAAAACACTCACATTAGTGGAAGTTGAACTCACGACCCCTTAATCATGGAGTCTCATACTTAACCACTTGGCTCATGCCTCATCGACTGGTACCCAATCAAATGCTAATATTACTATCTAGTGTATTAACTGGAGTAGTTATCATATTCTCACAAAAAAATACACAACAATTGACAATTTTAATTAATTTGTGGGCAAAATTTGTGGGCAAAATTTGAAAAATAGTCTTCTAACTATACTAAACACATATTAAGGTCTTTAATTTTCACTCAATTTCAATTGTAGTTTTATGCATAACAAATTTTGTCCTCTAAGTTTCAAATTTCGTCCTGCAGTGCAAATGTCTTTTAACTTTCAATAAATCTCAATTTTCCTCGAATTACAAATTTTTACTCTATAATAGGACCGAATTGTAATTGTAGGACGAACATTAAAGCTTAGTAAAAATTAGAGGACCAAATTTATTATGCATAGGACTAAACTTAAATTTGATGAAAATTAAATGACTAAATGTAAGTTCACTATAGTTACATGACCATTTTATAATAAATACCAATGTTACAGGACAATTTTAGAATTTTGCCGAAATTTGTACATATATCTAAGTTAAGAACTGTAATCAGGGTAATTAGTCGATCGATAAGTGGACATTTTTACCCAACCCGGATCCAAACCCTCTTAATTAAACCCACTCAAATGACGACCGATAAGATTCTACCGTTAAGTAACTCGATTCGACCTGGTTTGGACCAGATTATGTTTTTCCTCTTTTGCCTATGCTTCACTATTTTGCATTTTGAAGGGGAAAAAACTATTCAACTTGTTCCATTATACCTAACAAACCATCTTGATAAAATATTTTACTATTGACAATAATTTAAACTTAATTAATAATTCAAAGTTGTCAATAAACAATTTTAAACTCAATTAAAGAAACTTAATTGATATGTAAATGTTGGGATATAGCTCGATTTGTCAGACAACAAAGTGCGGAATTTAAAATTTTTCGAGGTATCCAATGGTCCCATAATAGATGTCTCCACATTATGTATACAAAAGCAAGAACAAAAACGCACACAATGAATTAACAAAGGGGGTTTTTGCGATATACCTCACCACAGGCAAGGTGGTGGAAACCTCCGGTCTTCGATTCTAATTCAGATCCGGTTCACAGGAGTGATCCAATTGTCTCACCTCCAGGGACAGTCCACACCAATTGGATTCTGGCAACACCTCAAGATCTTAGGCTCAGAACTCGATGCAGGAGATTTGTTATTGAAGAATTGTATGAGATCTCTTGACTAATCAAGATCTAATACAATGGAGAAGGAGATCTCGGCGGCGGCGGCACCAAGGAGCTCACGGCAGCACAGTGGCGGCGGCTAGTGGTGGCGGCGGCGGCTAGGGTTTGCTTGGAGAGGGGGCGGCGCTTTTAGGTAGAGAGAGTCTAGGGTTTTCTTTTCAGGGTGTTAGCTAAAGAGCTCAAGTAGTTCCCCTTTTATAGACTCCTTCTGACCTAGGGTTTGCAAGACTCCTTATGGGCTTTAATTAATAGAAGCCCATGTCTTGCAATCCTTCATTTAATTAAACTACTTTAATTAAATGCCCAGTCCATTTAAATCAATATTTCCTTTTGCATAATTAATTAGCAACTCAATTAAGTATTTAATTAATTAAGTCAGCCAATTAATTAATTCTCCCACTTGAATTAAATACTCTTAATTCATTTAATTGATTTAATTACCTTTAAATCAATTAATTCCTTTCATTTCCTTTTATAACAGTCACCGTCCAATTGTATTGTGTGTGACCCTCTGGGTTCACCATCAACTGGCAGCAGGCCCACGAATCTTTCGTGATTTAATTTATGAACAATATATTGTTCCGGTTAATTAAACAACCTTTAATTAACCACTCCTAGAATTAAATCCTTTATTAATTCAGGAGTACCCACACTTCATGGTCGATGTCTAGCCACAAGCCCATGAAGCCCAATATCAGGTGAATTGATATTTGTGAACCTCGTCTCATATAATTGCCATGTACATACGGTCCTTCTATCGACTAATATTCCCGATCAAGACTTAGGGTGTGTGAATTAATCGGCACCTCTAAATTTGTCTCGATAGCTATACTTTCTAATTCAGGATAATATACTTTAGTGACCTTCTAAATTTGGAAATCCCTTTCCAAATTAGTCACCGACTGCGGCCGCAGATTCCTTGGATATATTATCTAAGAATCGTATAGGAAATTCTCTCACCCATTACGGTGAGTCAATAGATTCCATATCGGTACTAACCACTCGCGAACATGTCCATACGTACCCAACCTAGGCATGTTATGACCAAGCTACGTGGCCTATACCTAGATCTAAGTACGCACTTCCATGCACCGAATTCGCCCTAGTACCTCAAGTCAAAGGACTAAATCGTACACTATTATATTCCTTTGAGAAACATCCCATCACCGATGTGCGTCATGCGCTTCCACAATGGGTTTCTCTGTTCGGGTCGTTCGATGCGTTCAATCCTCCATTGAACCACCTACTCGTATGCACTGGACTCAAATTCCTTGCTCATGAAACGCTACAAATTCACTCCATGTGAATCATGCATACTCGTACAAGTCTTGGCGATTCCTACGATACCCCGTCTCGTTTGGAATCTATGACTTGGAACACTTTTAAGATTACGACCTTTGAGACTGTTTCATGATTGCACTCAGTACTGAAGTGAATCGTCCCATAGTCAAATGTAATCTAAGGGTTTCAACCAATCGCTTAAATGTATTCGCGAAAGATGAAGTTGGCCATTGTTTATCCTTATACATATATAAATAAACATGCGTATTATTATAAAATCAAAGATCGTTTCATACAGGATAGATCTATTACAAGCAAACAGAACTGGCTTGCAGGGCACTATCCTATCAATCTCCCACTTGCCCTAAAGCCATTCACCTATGGTTCTAAGACCCATCTTTTCTAGATGACTATCGAACGCCTTTTGTGAAAGTGGCTTAGTTAGTGGGTCAGCTACGTTGTCTTCCGATTTGACATACTCCATGTGCATGTCACCTCTACCCATGATCTCCCTGATCACGTGGTATTTCCTCTGTACGTGTTTGGATTGATGGTGTGATCTCGGCTCCTTCGCTTGAGCTATCGCCCCGTTGTTGTCACAGAAGACGACTACAGGTTCAGCAATGCTAGGAACAACATCCAATTCTTGAATGAAGTTTTTCATCCATACACTTTCTTTTGCCGCATCTGATGCTGCAATATATTCTGCTTCGGTGGTTGAGTCGGCAGTGGTAGACTGTTTACAGCTTCTCCAACTGACTGCTCCACCATTGATGCGGAATATGTATCCAGAGTTGGATTTGAAGTCATCCATGTCAGACTGGAAACTTGCATCAGTGAATCCTTCAAGTTTCAGTTCTCCACTACCACCGTAGACCAAAAACATATCCTTAGTCCTTCGCAGGTACTTTAGGATTGCTTTTACGGCAGTCCAGTGCTCTTCGCCTGGATTTGACTGATAGCGGCTCGTTACACTTAGAGCGTGTGCTACGTCTGGTCGAGTACATAACATCGCATACATTATACTCCCTATAGCAGAGGCATAAGGTATGAGAGACATTCTCGTCTTTTCTTCGTCAGTTGTAGGGCACATAGACTTAGAAAGAGAGATACCATGTCTCATTGGAAGCAATCCTCTCTTGGATTCTTCCATCTTGAATCTTTTCAAGATTGTGTTAATGTACTGAGATTGGGAGAGTCCTATCATCTTCTTCGATCTATCCCTATAGATACGGATTCCCAATACGTAAGATGCGTCTCCCATATCTTTCATAGAGAACTGCGCGGATAACCACGCTTTAGTCTGCGCTAACATCTTGATATCGTCTCCGATTAACAAAATGTCATCGACGTACAAAACAATGAATTGTACTGTGCTCCCACTATTCTTCTTGTACACACAAGGTTCATATACATTTTTGATGAAGCCAAATGCCTTGACTGTCTCATCAAATCGTATGTTCCAGGTTCGGGATGCCTGTTTGAGGCCATATATTGACCTTTGAAGTTTACACAATTTGTGCTCACTTCCTTTGGACGCAAAACCTTCAGGTTGTTGCATAAAGATCTCCTTGTCAATGTCTCCATTGAGAAAGGCGGTCTTTACGTCCATTTGCCATATCTCATAGTCATGCCATGCGGCAATGGCAAGTAATATCCGAATGGATTTGGACATCGCTACGGGAGAGAAGGTTTCCTCATAGTCTATTCCAGGCCTTTGAGAATACCCCTTCGCCACTAAGCGTGCCTTGTGAGTTAAAACCTCTCCATTCATTCCAAGCTTGCGCTTGAAGATCCATTTGCATCCTACAGGGATAGTTCCCTCAGGTGGATCAACCAAGGTCCAAACCTTGTTGGAATGCATGGAATCCATTTCGGATTGCATGGCTTCGAGCCACGCACCCGAGTCTATGTCTGACATCGCTTCTTGATAGGTCCTTGGATCATTATCACCTCTTTCGTTTTCGTGAATGAAACCAAATCGCTCTGGCTCCTTACGAATTCGATCAGACCTTCGAAGAGTAGGTGTACTAGTAGGTTCAGTAAATTCTGGTTCAGCTCCCACTGTTTGTGAGGATGGGTCCGATTCCTGGACTTCATCAAGTTCTACGATTGTCCCATTTCGGTTGGAGAGGAAATCCTCTTCCAAGAAGTGGGCGTTCCTAGATACGAACGTATTACGTTCTTTAGGATCGAAGAACAGGTATCCAATGGATTCCTTTGGATACCCCACAAATTTGCACAAACTAGATCTACTATCTAGCTTATCTCCCTTCTTGTTCTTTACATACGCAGGAGATCCCCATACTCGTAGATACGAATACACGGGTGCCTTACCATACCATACTTGGTGCGGTGTTGTCGGCACTGACTTCGAAGGTACTATGTTCAGTATCTTCGATGCTGTTAATAGGGCCAAGCCCCAAAACGAAAAGGGAAGGTCAGCGAAGCTCATCATGGAACGAACCATGTCTAACAAAGTTCAGTTCCTCCGCTCGGACACTCCATTGAGTTGGGGCGTCCTAGGGGGAGTTCGCTGGGCGAGAATTCCATTCTCTTTTAGATAATCAAGGAATTCTTGGCTTAAGTACTCTCCACCTCTATCAGAACGAAGTGCTTTAATACTATGTCCAAGTTGATTCTCAACTTCCATTCGAAACTCTTTGAATTTCTCAAAAGTTTCGGATTTGTGTTTCATAAGATACACATATCCATAACGACTAAAATCGTCGGTGAATGTTACGAAGTAAGAGAATCCTCCTCTCGCATTGACACTCAATGGTCCACAAACGTCAGTATGGATTAGATCCAATGTTTGTTTGGTTCGCTCGGGATTCCCTGTGAAGGGTGATTTGGTCATCTTTCCTTTGAGACAAGATTCGCAAGTTGGGAGTTCATCCAAGTTCTTTATTTCAAGAGCCTTAGAGGAAACCAACTTTTGAATCCTACTCTTGGAAATATGTCCAAGTCTAGCGTGCCAAAGTTGTGGAGTTTGATTATCATATTTTCTTTTTCTAGATTGAATGTGCATGACGTCGGATTTAACAGGTTCTAGGGAATAAAGACCATCCATCAAAGTACCACAAGCATACATTAAACCACCTTTAAATATGCATAAAGATCCATTTTGAATGGAAAAATTAAAACCATCAATGTCTAGCATTGGAATAGAAATGATGTTCTTAATTATTGTTGGTACGTACAGACAATCCCTTAAAACCAAAGTAAAATTTCCTAAAACCAATTCGACGTTCCCAATAGCCTCAGCGGCGATCCTGGCTCCGTTTCCAAAACGCAGGATTCTATCCCCGGGCTTCAGGTATCTTACTGCTCCCATCACCTGCAAATCATTGCAGATATGAGAACCTGCTGCGGTGTCTAACACCCACGATGCACAGTTAATAGAAATATTAACTTCAACCAAGAAAATACCTTTGGCTACCAGTTTCATCTTTAGGTAGTCTGGGCAGTTCCTTTTCCAGTGCCCTGCTTTCTTGCAGTGGAAACATTCGTCTTCTGGGCTCTTGCGCTTCTTTTCAACCACCTTTTTGATTGCCTTCGAAGAAACTACCTTCTTCTTCTTCTTACCTCTATTGGGCTTTGCAGCCTTCGATTGGTGTGCAATCATTACCGGCTTCTCTTTCTTGAGAGTCGATTCTGCCGTTACCAACAAATTGGTCAGTTCGTGAAGAGCGAGGGTTCTATCCTCCATGTTGAAGTTCAACACGAACTGGTCAAAAGAACGGGGCAGCGTATGGAGGAGGAGGTCAGTGCTAAGATCAGCGTGCAAGTCTACTTCCAATCGCCCTAGTTTTTCAACCAGGTTGATGAAACGCAGACAGTGATCCTTGACACTGCTTCCTCAGCCATCTTGAGATAAAACAACTCCTTAGTGGTCGCGAACCTTTCGGTACGAGACCTCTCTCCAAACATCTGCTGGAGGTGGAGAAGTATCTCTCTAGCAAGCGGCATAGCAGCATGCTGTTTCTGCAGTTCATTCGACATCGAGGCTAGCATGAGACATCGAACCTGAAGATCATCATCAACCCTTTTAGCATGGGCGGTTCGTTGTTCCTCACTAGCTCGTGCTGCGGGTGCAGCAGGCATGGGTGTGTCGAGCACATAGCTACGTCGCTCGGAGTCGAGGACGATTCTGAGATTTCTCAGCCAGTCAACAAAGTTTGAGCCATTCAATTTGTTTGCGTCGAGGATAACAGATAATGGATTCTTAGACATTGTACTTAATATCTACAAATGGAAAGAAGACAACATTTAGCTAACTGATCTTATGTCTAATACTTATAATTAACGAATTTGGACTTGTTTTCGAAAAAGTTCTCCCACTATTTTATCGAAACAATCACCCCTTTGATTGCTCGGGAAATTTAATTCCTAGTAGGTCTTGACGTCCCAGCAGCAATTAATTGCACCCACGACTCGTGGCCATACAACCAATTCTCCAGGTAGGTATACTTTTTACCAATTGTGTTACTCCACAACCTTCAAGCTTATTTTGCCTCGGTTTTCGCACTTATCTAGCACTGCTACATCATAAGTGTTACTAAGCGTTAAGTCTATCCCATCAATCGTGATAAGCAACGGGCCCGGTCGTGAGTTCTCCGTAACTAGTTATCGGTCGATCCTCACATCCCGACCAGTCCTCACCCTTGTCATGTTTAGTTAAAAACAGGAGTCAAGGAATTTCACGTATTGTCCCTTTCTTCGACTCGGGTGCCAGACTCTGGATCACCTCTATCGATAAGTAGACAACATACGCTAGTCCCTATTGATGGAAGGCTTGGATTTATATAAATACTTCATTTTATTTTAATCCAATATGACTTAATATTTAATTCGAGAGGGGATTTCTGGTTTTGAAAGTTATGCTAACTCTCCTCGAGATCTCACCGATTCAGTTATGCTTTATCTTTTATTACGATCTAGATTCTAGCGCGTAGCCAAATATAAATCGACAAATAAATAAAAGCCATACAAGCCTAGCATGCATACTACCACAATATGTTTTCGATCGGGAGCCTCCTATGTGGGCCATCATCGAGCCAATGATGTTGGCCCAATTGGTCAATCTAAAGGGTTCTCAAACAGGCCCTATGCTATTACACATTGTACCATGCATACATGGCCTTCTTATCTTCTTGGGCTCCCACCTTGCTTGTAAATGGGCCTCCATCCTAAACTAGGAAAGCAGTAAAGCCCTATTCTATTACAAAGGCTCAAAGTGGCCCAAAAATAATAATAGGCTCGCAGGCCCAATAAAAAACCAAGCAATAAATTAAACCAATCACATCTACCCTAAGGTCAAGGCTCGTCTCGATCGAAAACCACATAAACAGTTCACGTAGAGCAAGAAACATGTAAACATCTTTTACTTTCTTCTAACTTAATTTTAAAACATCCTTTTAAAACTAACTCCTATGATTCTTGCTTTTTAGTCACTACTAATTATGACAAAATAAATATCCGGGTAAACAAAAATTAATTTTCTGCTCAATTTCAGAATCTGTTTTTCAACTTTTGAAAAATTGCATTTTCGCCCCTCAACTTTCGAAAATTGCACTTTGACCCCAAAACTTTTAAAAAGTTACAAAAAAACCCCTGGGCAGTTTCGGGCAGCAGACCAGAAAATAAAATTTTGAATTTTGAAAATTTTCGATTTTTCAAATTGACACCTCAAGTTTCGGTAATTGCAAAACAGCCCCTAAGTTTTCAGAAATTGCAAAACGACCCCAAAAACCTTGCGACCAGAATTGCAAGAACAGTCCAGAATTTTCAAATTTTCAGATCTCAAAAATTTCGAATTTTCAGCCCCCAAAAACCCTGATATGCGATTTCTACCCCAAAAGTCCTGAAGTTTTCAAAAACTATAAAAACGGCACAGATCTTGAAAAACAGTTTTACCCATTGATAGATCTAGTCATAACAAGCAAGAATCAACTTACAGAACATAATTATCACGTGTTCTCATACATATAATTAAACATATACGGTGAACACAATTATGTTCAGGCTTTTGTATAATAATAATGAACCTGGCTCTGATACCACTGTTGGGATATAGCTCGATTTGTCAGACAACAAAGTGCGGAATTTAAAATTTTTCGAGGTATCCAATGGTCCCATAAAAGATGTCTCCATATTATGTATACAAAAGTAAGAACAAAAACGCACACAATGAATTAACAAAGGGGGTTTTTGCGATATACCTCACCACAGGCAAGGTGGTGGAAACCTCCGGTCTTCGATTCTGATTCTGATCCGGTTCACAGGAGTGATCCAAGTGTCTCACCTCCAGGGACAGTCCACACCAATTGGATTCTGGCAACACCTCAAGATCTTAGGCTCAGAACTCGATGCAGGAGATTTGTTATTGAAGGATTGTATGAGATCTCTTGACAAATCAAGATCTAATACAATGGAGGAGGAGATCTCGGCGGCGGCGGCACCAGGAAGCTCACGGCAGCACAGTGGCGGCGGCTACTAGTGGCGGCGGCGGCTAGGGTTTGCAGGACAGGGGGGCGGCGCTTTTGCAGAGAAGGAGGCTAGGGTTTTTCTCTTAGGGTGTTAGCAAATAAGCTGAAGTAGTTCCCCTTTTATAGACTCCTTCTGACCTAGGGTTTGCAAGACTCCTTATGGGCTTTAATTAATAGAAGCCCATGTCTTGCAATCCTCCATTTAATTAAACTACTTTAATTAAATGCCCAGTCCATTTAAATCAATATTTCTTTTGCATAATTAATTAGCAACTCAATTAAGTATTTAATTAATTAAGTCAGCCAATTAATTAATTTCCCACTTGAATTAAATACTTTTAATTCATTTAATTGATTTAATTACCTTTAAATCAATTAATTCCTTTCATGTCCTTTTATAACAGTCACCGTCCAATTGTATTGTGTGTAACCCTCTGGGTTCACCATCAACTGGCAGCAGGCCCACGAATCCCTCGTGATTTAATTTATGAACAATAAATTGTTCCGGTTAATTAAACAACCTTTAATTAACCACTCCTAGAATTAAATCCTTTATTAATTCAGGAGTACCCACACTTCATGGTCGATGTCTAGCCACAAGCCCATGAAGCCCAATATCAGGTGAATTGATATTTGTGAACCTCGTCTCATATAATTGCCATGTACATACGGTCCTTCTATTGACTAATATTCCCGATCAAGACTTAGGGTGTGTGAATTGATCGGCACCTCTAAATTTGTCTCGATAACTATACTTTCTAATTCAGGATAATATACCTTTGTGACCTTTCTAAATTTGGAAATCCCTTTCCAAATTAGTCACCGACTGCGGCCGCAGATTCCTTGGATATATTATCTAAGAATCGTATAGGAAATTCTCTCACTCATTACAGTGAGTCAATAGATTCCATATCGGTACTAACCACTCGCGTACATGTCCATACGCACCCAACCTAGGCATGTTATGACCAAGCTACGTGGCCTATACCTAGATCTAAGTACGCACTTTCATGCACCGAATTCGCCCTAGTACCTCAAGTCAAAGGACTAAATCGTACACTATTATATTCCTTTGAGAAACATCCCATCACCGATGTGCGTCATGCGCTTCCACAATGGGTTTCTCTGTTCGGGTCGTTCGATGCGTTCAATCCTCCATTGAACCACCTACTCGTATGCACTGGACTCAAATTCCTTGCTCATGAAACACTACAAATTCACTCCATGTGAATCATGCATACTCGTACAAGTCTTGGCGATTCCTACGATACCCCGTCTCGTTTAGGAATCTATGACTTGGAACACTTTTAAGATTACGACCTTTGAGACTGTTTCATGATTGCACTCAATACTGAAGTGAATCGTCCCATAGTCAAATGTAATCTAAGGGTTTCAACCAATCGCTTAAATGTATTCGCGAAAGATGAAGTTGGCCATTGTTTATCCTTATACATATATAAATAAACATGCGTATTATTATAAAATCAAAGATCGTTTCATACAGGATAGATCTATTACAAGCAAACAGAACTGGCTTGCAGGGCACTATCCTATCAGATAGAGGTTAGAGATAAGCTTATGTAATGGAAGCCACTACAACTCTTCTCTCAAGCTTCTTTAGTCATCCAACCAAAGCTCCAAGCAAGAACTCTTCTTCTTTTCAATGGAGGCAAGAGATATTTTCTTTTTCTTCAAGTGTGTAAGAGTTGCAAGAGTTGTGTAAAGAATTCCACCTTCTACCCTTATAACCTAGCAAACTATCACCCACTCATGTCTAAATTACCCCAAAAACTATAGTAACAAAGGTCAAAAAGTCCCTAAAGGAGGTTGTATTTACATGTGGGAGAAGGGCTATATACAAAAAGGCCCTCAAAAAACGCTGAAAAACAGAGCAGACCTCGCCGCGGTGAGGTTTATACCGTAGGCAAACTTGCCTTTTCTGCCACCAGCTCGCCGCGGCGAGCCGGGCGAGGTAAGGTATGCCCATCTACTTGATTTCTTTGACTTAATTTCGTTAGGTCCTTCCCGCGGTCGATAGCGACTTGCAATTCACGCAAGAAATGTTCCGGAAGTGCTTCAATGCGTCAAATCCTGCAAATCACCGACAAACAAAGTAAAAACACGAACAAAACACGAAAAACGAACAAAGGCCAAACAAAGGGCCAAGAGCACAAAAGACGCGACAAACACGCAAAGACACACGAAAACTCGGATCAAAACAAGATGTTTTGGGCTTAAAGAGATAGGTAATAATGACGTTTTCACGGCGTTATCACTTTGGTGAAGCTGATGACCACTGGTGAGTGTTAGATTGTTGAGATTGTTTTCTGACACTCATAGCATGAACTTGATCTGTTTCTTTGTGTTCGACTAAAACTCGTTGTTTCTCTTCTTCACATAAGAGAGAATATGCTTTCTTTACATTTGGTAAAGGCTGCATTAACATTAGTTGTCCCCTTACAGCAGAATAAGATTCATTTAACCCCATAAGAAATTGTCCTAGCCTTATTTTTTCTTCTATCTCATTCAAATATTTTAATCCTCCACAAGTGCATGGAATGGATGGAGTACATGTTTTTAATTCATCCCACAAAGTTTTCAATTTAGTATAATAAGTAAAAATTGAATCTTGATTTTGTTTTAATTCTACAATGGAACGTTGAGTTTGATAGTGATGACAAAAATCACCTTGTGAGAACCGTTCTTGCAAATCTGTCCAGATTTCATCAGGAGTTTCCATGTAAAGCACACTATTAGCAAGTTCAGGACTTAATGAATTAAAGATCCACGATAGAACCATATCGTTACAGTGTTGCCATGGTTGATGATTTGGATCAGTCTCACTTGGTGTAGGTATGGTTCCTTTGATGAATCCTAATTTAGTTTTGGCACTGAGACTCACCAACATTGATCGTCTCCCACATAGCATAATTTGTTCCATCTAGAACTTTGGATACAAGAGTCATTCCCGGATGATCGGATGCATGAATTAAAAGAGGGTCAGTTGGGTCTATAGTGGAAGAAGACATAGTTTGATCAATAGGCTTTGTAATTCCTTGATCAATACTAATGTCTGTGTTTTTGTTTGTATTAGAAGTACTGATTCTATCAATATCTTTCATAGAAAATTTGCGGAAGGTGAGGGCTTTAAAAATCTGGCTCTGATACCATGAAAAAGTAAAGACAAAACGGAGAAATATTTTTGTAATATATTTCTTATTTTAATTTGTACAATATGAACACCTATATTTATAGTACAAAGGATACAAACTGATTAAGTAACAACTACAATCAAGCTTAGTCAATCTTACACAATCAAAGCTAGCATAATCAAAGCTGACACAATCAAGGCCTAATCACTTTGACACAAATTAAGCTTAATCATCTTAATACTTATATTAATCAACCTTAATATTGTTGAACTCCTATTTTCGAAGTCGTCCCATCAGTATCAATATTAGAGTTTACGAGTTTTTAGTTGCTTAAAATGGAACAAGAAAGATTAATGTAGTTGAAGGAATTTTATGGGGGAAAAAGATTAGATGGTAAAGTGAAAAACGGCTTAAAGGTAAAGGGGTAAAGTGCAATATTCCCTATTGTAGATGCTTCGCGTTTTCTTGGGCAAATGTCGAATGCATGTCTAGTTTGATATTTCACTATATATATAAATACTTTTCTTTGTAGATTGTTCGCAAAACTACTTTGATATGCACCTTTAACTGTTACTGAGGCAATCGAGCAACAATTTGGATCACGACTTCTATGACTTTCGGAATGAGGAAACTGGTATGTACAATTTGTTTCATTTTGATCATTTTTATGTGATTCAAGGTGAACTAAAGTGCCCAAGTAGTAAATTAATAGAGAAACTGTTTTATTAGGAACTGAATTGATACAAAAGAATATTATGATGTTCTAAAGTGTAACACAAATAATTCATAGTGGAAATTAACGTGAAAAAAGATACAAAAGAAAACCACTATATAAAATGTTAATGATAGGAGCTATTAATTATGTTTATCCCAAAAAAAATGTATAAATGTTATCATGTCGCAACGTAATTCTTGATTTACCAATTTCTCTTTATTTGGAACAAGCACAACCATAAATATAATGATAAAAAACAAGCACAACCATAAATATAATACACAATTTAAAGTTGAAAAACATAATATTATTATTTTACATATAGTATTATTAAAATTCTCTGATTCAACAAAGATTATTATTTATTTATTTAATAATGCCGCCTATGACATATTATGCATGTTCCTGATCAAATTCCTGTAAATATAAACAAAGGGTACAACTTAGACAACATAGTAAATAATAAATTAATATAAAATCAACATCTTCATCAATAAGTAATTATATCATCTATTCTTAAGTTGTAACTTCTATTTCACATCTTTTGTGATGTGCCGGTAACAAGATCTAGTTTTTGAAATGATATAAAAGAATTTCGAAACTATTATCTCATATAAAATAATGATTTCATGCTTTTTATTCTCAAACCAATTTTTAATCACATAAATGTAAAAATATATAAAATTTGTTCCAATTTTTATATAAAATTTCGAGTCAAGAGTAACACGAGCGAAGAAAGAAAGGTACAAATGATAATATTAATGTCTTGGAGAAATCTTTAATGTATGTTTGTTTGATATTTGAGAAAGTAGTTCGAAAGAGTAGTGATGGTTCGTGAAATAATTTTGATTTACGAAATGTTGTTTGTTTTCTTGGCCTCTCACTTTTTGAAATTAGTTTTCATGAGATTTTATATAAGACTGATTTTATGAGGTTAAGTTCTAACCATCTTACATAATTTTTTGACGTTTCGAAGAACAATTTAAGGTTAAGACATAGCAAATTGGGTATTAAATTGAACCTCGTCACTTGACGAAAAATACATTTTCAAGTTTACTGATTGGATCTCGAATTTAGAAGAAATAGAATAAATTTGAGATGGATAAATATGATTTATTAGTGGAGGAATTAGGAAGATTCATAATTATTGTCTTAATTTACCCCATGTAAAAAAATTTAAGAAGTAATTGACCTCCTTGAGCTAGAGAGTGTAACTTACTTAAAGAAATTGAGAGTGAACACGAAAAATATATTATAATATAGGGGATAAATTGTCACATTACCAAAACACAAGATGATTAATTCCCGGAGGAGGGGGGAAGAGGGTAAACGGCCACATTATTATAACATATGGAATTAAAGTACCACATATAAAAATATCAGGAATTCAATGTAAAACTTTTATAAAATTACGCAGGAATAAAATATTTATTTTTAAATAGGTAAATTTTAACACTATAAATATCGCAAGAGTAAATTATTATTAACTCAAAATTAATATCATGATTTACCCCCATTAATTTCGATAGCTTCTTTAGGGGTGATTATTTCCTATTCAGCCTTTTCCACTGTATAACAAAAGCAAAGAAACTCAACAACTCATCACCTCAAAAATAAATAATGAAATTAAATTGTACAACGTATAAATAATAAAGTGTAGCCCCGGTATTTTCTTTCCATTTTTTACCTCCCACCTAATATAAAACGACGTTGTTTTGGAATATCTAGGCTGCTCATTGTTGTACCTTATGCTCCTTTCATTTTCTTTTCTCTTTTTTTTTTTTTTCATTTACATGTGTGTGTGTGTTTTTTTTTTTTTTCACTTACCATATTTTCAGCCATCCTGTTTGCTTCCCCCTGGTTGATTGACGGATCATTCGCCCGAATTATAGCTATCTGCTCTCTGAAAATGTAATAGGTATAATTTTTATCTAATTTAATCAAAAATAGTGAAATTAGAATTTAATTGATATCTACAACAATCAATACATGAAAAACAATTAGGAGGGAATTAATTACGCTATGAATTGAATATGAAGGTTCCTAGATTCGGGTAAGGAGCTTGACGTGTAGTCACGAACCTGAAAATTAACATTTACATTTACATTAATTTGACATACAAAAATTAAATAAAATAGTTTTTCTGTTCTTATAAATAGAGATTACTAACAAACACTGATATGCTAGGCACACATTTAGTCATTTAATTTTCATTCTATATCAATTTCATTTAGTCCTTAAACTTTGATCTTATTTCAAATTTTTATTTAATGCATAACAAATTTCGTACTCAATCTTTTTATAAACTTGCAGGTAAAAGCTGAAATTTAATGAAAGTTACATGATAATATTAATTTATTATGTATAAATCTGATATTGATATAGGATGAAAGTCAAAGGATAACGACTGAAATACGGTAAAAGTTAAAGAAATATATGTATATTCCTATATAGTGTAGTTACATTATGTTTTTTTCAATGAGTTCTATAAATTTACACGACTTTTAAAGATATGAAAAAAAAATTATATGGATTTTTATGCATTTGATAAAAGTGGTTTGTTTTGGATTTTTTTTAATGTCAAATCAACATTATTATGTAAGTGAAGTAGAGCTTTATGTAAAATTAAAGTAGGGTACACTTTCTAGAGATTTAAAATATTATAGTTTCACAAGGATTGTTTTTGAAAAATTAAAGAGAGGATTTACTAGTTAAGCTTTTTCAATTTTTTTTTTTTTTTAAAAAAAAAAAAAAAACTTGTTTGTTTGACTTTTTTAGAGAATCTGAAATGCTCTCAATTTAGCCAAAGAAACAGAAACGGAATATAAGTTTCAAAAAGCATGTGTCATAACTTCTTCATTTTAAACGAGGTTTCAACTAAGAAAAGCAATACAAGATCTCAGCATATATATATCAATCAACTTATTTAGTCTAAATGAAAAACATTCTCTTATTAATTTACTATCAAACGAAAGAGATAACTTGTTTACTTTCAATGTAGCATAGAATGTTCGCAACTTGGATTGACTTTGGCTCCATTTAATTAGGTTTCTTATTTTTCAAAAATATAATTTGGATTCAAGTGGAACCTTTCGATTTGAAAGTTGAATTTGTGATTTTTAAGAACTTGGGTTAAGGGAATAAAGCAGATGTTATATGATCGATTTTATAAAGAAAAATTTTTGGGTTTTTTTGAAAAAAAAAAAATTGGATGCATTTACTAATTCATGATAATATTATTTTTTAAATTAAAATATAAATTTCGAGAAACATGTGTCATTTCTTCATTTTAAACGAGCTTTCAACGAAGAAAAGCAATCAAAGATCTCAGCATATATATCAATCAAATAATTTTAGTTCCCAACATTTATCAATCAAATTATTTAGTCTAAATGAAAAACACTTTCTCATTAATTTACTATCAAACGAAAGAGTTCCATATAAAGCTTAGCTCAAAAGTGTAGGGTTTATATCGATATAGGTCCGATTTCGCTTGGTTTTGGTTTCATTTATTAATTGGTTTAATTGAGTTGTTTCAGTGGAATTGTTGAAACACTACTAATTTGGACTGAATTTCGTTGTTGGCAGATTTTATTTTAAAATTTTGGCATAATATTTAAGTTGAGTTTGAATGTCGGTGTATTCCTACGTGGTAGATTATAAACAATGAATTTCATATAGAAAAATAAATAGATAGATAGGTTATCAAATGTAAGTAAGATGGCAATTTTTGTAGGGAACACACCTGAATTCCTTTTGATATTTTTGTAGGAAACGTGTTAGTACAACTCGTACATTCAACTGAAACGTCATCAGGTCCGCCTTCGGGTGGATAAAACACCTACAGGAAAATAAAAATCAAGATTGGTATTTAGTACACACACTACCAGGAAACTCAAAATTACAATCGGAAATGGTCAAAAATAAAATTTTCAACCGATTTTGCGACCAATAAAATCAATTGAAAGTAGCATTGAAATCCAGATTGCAACCGAAATTCCAATGGAAAAGCATATATGAGTTACGAGTTAAAAAAAAAAATACTTTTGCATTTATAAAGTTAACAACTTTGAGATTCATGATTAATTACAAATTATATATTTATAATAAAACTAAAGCATTAGAGTAAATTAAGAATTATTTACTACCTTATTATAAGTCGTGCAGTGGTTGCATCGAGCAATGAAATAGTTCCCCATTTCTCTATAAATAAATTATGTCCTTCTTTGTTTTTTTTTTTCAGTTATGCCTATATATAGAAAAAAAATAAGGACACATCCAAAATTGATATATTATAGTTATTTTAGTAATGATATTCATTTGATCTTATTTAGCAAATAAAACTAAAATTTAATAAAACAATTTTGTCAACTAAAAAGGAAATGACAATAATATATAATATATAATCAATTATAAACTTATATTAATTTTTATAACATTAGTTCTACACAAAATACATAATAATTGATATTAACGCAATCTTGCTTCGTTTTATAATTTGATTATAACAAGTAAGTCAAATATAACAAACCACTGATATACCTTGTATTTGGATAGAAATGCAAAAAGGTACCATAAATCATGTTCATTTGCAACTTCCCTTTTTTTTTTTTTTTTGGATGAAAAATTAAAACACAATTTTTAAACGTCAGAAATTTAATCATTATTTAAACAATCGCAAAAATTGGGCCTCGTGACTAATAATTTTGGATATTGACCAGATATCAAAATTAATAAATAAATTTTCACCCTCAATATTTCAGATTTGAGCATTTCGAATTATTTCTTAAGTTAATATTTACAAATATATCCTCTATAACTAAAATTGAGCATTAAAATTTATAATTGCATATTTACCTAAAAATTAAGGAATTGGGGACTTTCACAAATTTCAAACTGATATTTATATATTTGTACAAAAAAATATAATAAATTGTATAATTGTCCATAAAGTTTCAGTTATATCATACATTAAGATTTCACCTTTTCTTGATGAATTAATAACATTGCACCATTGAGCATGTTGGATAAGGATGAAGATGAAGGCTCTGAAGACAATTTGTAAAGGGAGGTTTTGAAGGATTCCAAAACTTCAGAAATTGGCTAAGTATGGAGTAACTTAGCTGATGATCCCTTAGAAGAAATTTTGACTAAGTAAAGAAGACATCAGAAGAGTCAAAAGTTTCAAGGTCCAAGACTTCTGATCTGCTGAAGTTAAGTTATCAGACTGATGAAGATCAGCCGACTCAAATCAGATTTGTTCAAGTTTGAGATCAGCCGAGTTCGCCATCAGACATGTACTTTCGTCAGCTAAGTAAAGAAGATCATGAAGTGTTCCCAACGGTAATAAATGCCCCTTGGAGTAATAAATGCTGAAGTACAAGGTTATTAAAGACAAATGATTGAAGAAATGCTTCGCATCAGCTGGGTGCATTTAATGCTGCATTTAATGCTGCCTGCATAATAGTACTGTTCATAGTACGGACAGACTGCAAAAGAGCCGTTCGCGGATTTTAAGGACCAGTACTCGAGGAATTTGAATCTTGTCTCTCTTCAACGGACATTTTTCAATCCTCAAGTATAAATAGCTGAAAGAGACGAAGAAGAAACAAGCAACACACTTTCTGAGAGAAATTTTCGAAGCAAAATTCTTTAAGTCTCAAGAACAGCTCACTCATCAGCTGAGTCATTTGTTGACGAAAGCAGAGTTGAAGAATCAAGAAAAATACATCTTCTGAGTGATTTTGTAAACAAGAGTGTTGTGCGGAGTTGTGATCCATCTTTGTGAGTGATCAAACTTCAGAGAATAGGTCTTCTGTGTGATTTCCTATTGCGAACTTGTGGTCGTTTCATTTGTTGTTCGACGCAAGCAGAGTATACTGTAAACTTTGTGATTATAGTATAACCCAAGATCTGTGTGACTTGGAAGAGTGGACTAAAGGATATTCAAATCCATATAACCACTATAAAAATTACTTGTGTTTTTACATTGTTTTTAAAATCTGCATATTGACTGTTTGCATAAAAACACATTTAAGTTAACTGTTTGAAAAAGAGTTAAAAAGGAGTTTATAAAACTGGGGAAACATTTTTCAAACTACTAAGACTACTTGTGAAAAACACTTTGAAAATCCGCTGCAAGTACTAAGTATTAAAACTGATTTTAGCAAATCAGCTAAGTATTAATCAGACGAGTGGTCAAACAAGACTGTTCAAAGATTTGTTCGCGAACAGAACTGTTAATAATAATCTGATCAGCTTAGTCTGTTCAGTTAAGAACAAAAAGTTTTGAAGTTAAATTTGAAGAAAATTTTTTAAGAGGTTTATTCACCCCCCCCCCCCCCTCTAAACCTCTTCTGACCACTTGGGACCAACAAGTGGTATCAGAGCAGGTGGTTCATTTGAATCAGCTGCCTTATCAACGAGCTTGATCCGAGTGTTTTTTCAAAGGTTTTCAAACTTTTTCAAAAGAGCATATTTTTGAAAAATCAAAACTCTTGAAAAATGGATTGTATCAGTCATGTTCCCCACATTGCTGGTATGTCCTTTGAGGAAGGAAGATTAGAATGGAAATCTTCCTAGCAGCCTATAATGACAACATGTACACATGTATCATTAAAGGTCCATTTCAGATTCACCAAGACCATCATAGTAGAAAGCTGAAATGGTGGTGGGAAAAAGATCTGACAGAGATGACAGCCGAAGAAATAAAGCTGTTCAATCTGGATAAAGTTGGTCGTTTCATCATGACCAAAGCCCTGGATAATGATCGGTTTGACAAGGTCAAACATTGCAAAACTGCAAAGGAGATGTGGGACAAGGTTCGTGACATGAGTGAAGGGACGACGCCATCAAAGAGCATCAGCTCAGTGTTTGCCTTGGAAAAGCTGGACAACTTCAAGATGAAATCTGGAGAACCATTGATCAGATGGATACCAGGTTTACCAGAACGTTGAATGAAGTTCTTAAGCTGGGAAAGACCTTTACTGACAAGGAGATCACCGTCAGAGTTCTAAAGGCCCTGCCCCCCAAGTTCAAT
>CM064879.1:69245241-69379800 GCA_003313485.2 Penstemon barbatus | reverse complement strand
CTCTTTTAGATAATCAAGGAATTCTTGGCTTAAGTACTCACCACCTCTATCAGAACGAAGTGCTTTAATACTATGTCCAAGTTGATTCTCAACTTTCATTCGAAACTCTTTGAATTTCTCAAAAGTTTCGGATTTGTGTTTCATAAGATACACATATCCATAACGACTAAAATCGTCGGTGAATGTTACGAAGTAAGAGAATCCTCCTCTCGCATTGACACTCAATGGTCCACAAACGTCAGTATGGATTAAATCCAATGTTTGCTTGGTTCGCTCGGGATTCCCTGTGAAGGGTGATTTGGTCATCTTTCCTTTGAGACAAGATTCGCAAGTTGGGAGTTCATCCAAGTTCTTTATTTCAAGAGCCTTAGAGGAAACCAACTTTTGAATCCTACTCTTGGAAATATGTCCAAGTCTAGCGTGCCAAAGTTGTGGAGTTTGATTATCATATTTTCTTTTTCTAGATTGAATGTGCATGACGTCGGATTTAACAGGTTCTAGGGAATAAAGACCATCTATCAAAGTACCACAAGCATACATTAAACCACCTTTAAATATGCTAAAAGCTCCATTTTCAATGGAAAAATTAAAACCATCAATGTCTAGCATTGGTACAGAAATGATGTTCTTAATTATCGTTGGTACGTACAGACAATCCCTTAAAACCAAAGTAAAATTTCCTAAAACCAATTCGACGTCCCCAATAGCGTCAGCGGCGATCCTAGCTCCGTTTCCAAAACGCAGGATTCTATCACCGGGCTTCAGGTATCTTACTGCTCCCATCACCTGCAAATCATTGCAGATATGAGAACCTGCTGCGGAGTCTAACACCCACGATGCACAGTTAATAGAAATATTAACTTCAACCAAGAAAATACCTTTGGCTACCAGTTTCATCTTTAGGTAGTCTGGGCAGTTCCTTTTCCAGTGCCCTGCTTTCTTGCAGTGGAAACATTCGTCTTCTGGGCCTTTGCGCTTCTTTTCAACCACCTTGGTGATTGCCTTCGAAGAAACACTTTTCTTCTTCTTCTTACCTCTCTTAGGCTTTGCAGCCTTCGATTGGTGTGCAATCATTACCGGCTTCTCTTTCTTGAGAGTCGATTCCGCCGTTACCAACAAATTGGTCAGTTCGTGAAGAGCGAGGGTTCTATCCTCCATGTTAATGTTCAACACGAACTGGTCAAAAGAACGGGGCAGTGTATGGAGGAGGAGGTCAGTGCTAAGATCAGCGTGCAAGTCTACTTCCAATCGCCCTAGTTTTTCAACCAGGTTGATGAAACGCAGACAGTGGTCCTTGACACTGCTTCCCTCAGCCATCTTGAGATGAAACAACTCCTTAGTGGTCGCGAACCTTTCGGTACGAGACCTCTCTCCAAACATCTGCTGGAGGTGGAGAAGCATATCTCTAGCAAGCGGTATTGCAGCATGCTGTTTCTGCAGTTCATTCGACATCGAGGCTAGCATGAGACATCGAACCTGAAGATCATCATCAACCCTTTTAGCATGGGCGGTTCATTGTTCCTCACTAGCTCGTGCTGCGGGTGCAGCAGGCATGGGTGTGTCGAGCACATAGGTACGTCGCTCGGAGTCGAGGACGATTCTGAGATTTCTCAGCCAGTCAACAAAGTTTGAGCCATTCAATTTGTTTGCGTCGAGGATAACAGATAATGGATTCTTAGACATTGTACTTAATATCTACAAATGGAAAGAAGACAACATTTAGCTAACTGATCTTATGTCTAATACTTATAATTATCGAATTTGGACTTGTTTTCGAAAAAGTTCTCCCACTATTTTATCGAAACAATCACCCCTTTGATTGCTCGGGAAATTTAATTCCTAGTAGGTCTTGACGTCCCAGCAGCAATTAATTGCACCCACGACTCGTGGCCATACAACCAATTCTCCAGGTAGGTATACTTTTTACCAATTGTGTTACTCCACAACCTTCAAGCTTATTTTGCCTCGGTTTTCGCACTTATCTAGCACTGCTACATCATAAGTGTTACTAATCGTTAAGTCTAACCCATCAATCGTGATAAGCAACGGGCCCGGTCGTGAGTTCTCCGTAACTAGTTATCGGTCGATCCTCACATCCCGACCAGTCCTCACCCTTGTCGTGTTTGGTTAAAAACAGGAGTCAAGGAATTTCACGTATTGTCCCTTTCTTCGACTCGGGTGCCAGACTCTGGATCACCTCTATCGATAAGTAGACATCATACGCTAGTCCCTATTGATGGAAGGCTTGGATTTATATAAATACTTCATTTTATTTTAATCCAATATGACTTAATATTTAATTCGAGAGGGGAATTTCTGGTTTTGAAAGTTATGCTAACTCTCCTCGAGATCTCACCGATTCAGTTATGCTTTATCTTTTATTACGATCTAGATTCTAGCGCATAGCCAAATATAAATCGACAAATAAATAAAAGCCATACAAGCCTAGCATGCATACTACCACAATATGTTTTCGATCGGGAGCCTCCTATGTGGGCCATCATCGAGCCAATGATGTTGGCCCAATTGGTCAATCTAAAGGGTTCTCAAACAGGCCCTATGCTATTACACATTGTACCATGCATACATGGCCTTCTTATCTTCTTGGGCTCCCACCTTGCTTGTAAATGGGCCTCCATCCTAAACTAGGAAAGCAGTAAAGCCCTATTCTATTACAAAGGCTCAAAGTGGCCCAAAAATAATAATAGGCTCGCAGGCCCAATAAAAACCAAGCAATAAATTAAACCAATCACATCTACCCTAAGGTCAAGGCTCGTCTCGATCGAAAACCACGTAAACAGTTCACGTAGAGCAAGAAACATGTAAACATCCTTTACTTTCTTTTATCTTAATTTTAAAACATCCTTTTAAAACTAACTTCCTATGATTCTTGCTTTTTAGTCACTACTAATTATGACAAAATAAATATCCGGGTAAACAAAAATTAATTTTCTGCTCAATTTCAGAATCTGTTTTTCAACTTTTGAAAAATTGCATTTTCGCCCCTCAACTTTCGAAAATTGCACTTTGACCCCAAAACTTTTAAAAAGTTACAAAAACACCCCTGGGCAGTTTCGGGCAGCAGACCAGAAAATAAAACTTTGAATTTTGAAAATTTTCAATTTTTCAAATTGACCCCTCAAGTTTCGGTAATTGCAAAACAGCCCCTAAGTTTTCAGAAATTGCAAAACGACCCCAAAAACCTTGCGACCAGAATTGCAAGAACAGTCCAGAATTTTCAAATTTTCAGATCTCAAAAATTTCGAATTTTCAGCCCCCAAAAACCCTGATTTGCGATTTCTACCCCAAAAGTCCTGAAGTTTTCAAAAACTATAAAAACGGCACAGATCTTGAAAAGCAGTTTTACCCAATGATAGATCTAGTCATAACAAGCAAGAATCAACTTACAGAACATAATTATCACGTGTTCTCATACATATAATTAAACATATACGGTGAACACAATTATGTTCAGGCTTTTGTATAATAATAATGGAGTTGGCTCTGATACCACTGTTGGGATATAGCTCGATTTGTCAGACAACAAAGTGCGGAATTTAAAATTTTTCGAGGTATCCAATGGTCCCATAAAAGATGTCTCCATATTATGTATACAAAAGCAAGAACAAAAACGCACACAATGAATTAACAAAGGGGGTTTTTGCGATATACCTCACCACAGGCAAGGTGGTGGAAACCTCCGGTCTTTGATTCTGATTCTGATCCGGTTCACAGAAGTGATCCAATTGTCTCACCTCCAGGGATAGTCCACACCAATTGGATTCTGGCAACACCTCAAGATCTTAGGCTCAGAACTCGATTCAGGAGATTTGTTATTGCAGGATTGTATTAGAACTCTTGACAGATCAAGATCTAACACAATGGAACGAGGGAGATGGCGGCGGCGGCACCAAGCAGTCCACGGCAGCAGAGTGGCGGCGGCTTGATGGTGGCGGCGGCGGCTAGGGTTTGCTTGGAGAGGGGGCGGCGGTTTTAGGGTAGAGGGAGTCTAGGGTTTTTCTTGTTCAAGGTGTTAGCTAATGAGCTCAAGTAGTTCCCCTTTTATAGACTCCTTCTGACCTAGGGTTTGCAAGACTCCTTATGGGCTTTAATTAATAGAAGCCCATGTCTTGCAATCCTCCATTTAATTAAACTACTTTAATTAAATGCCCAGTCCATTTAAATCAATATTTCTTTTAATTAACTAGCAACTCAATTATTAATTAAGTTAGCCAATTAATTAATCTCCCACTTGAATTAAATACTTTTAATTCATTTAATTGATTTAATTACCTTTAAATCAATTAATTCCTTTCTTGTCCTTTTATAACAGTCACCGTCCAATTGTATTGTGTGTGACCCTCTGGGTTCACCATCAACTGGCAGCAGGCCCACGAATCCTCGTGATTTAATTTATGAACAATAAATTGTTCCGGTCAATTAAACAACCTTTAATTGACCACTCCTAGAATTAAATCCTCTATTAATTCAGGAGTACCCACACTTCATGGTCGATGTCTAGCCACAAGCCCATGAAGCCCAATATCAGGTGAATTGATATTTGTGAACCTCGTCTCATATAATTGCCATGTACATACGGTCCTTCTATCGACTAATATTCCCGATCAAGACTTAGGGTGTGTGAATTGATCGGCACCTCTAAATTTGTCTCGATAGCTATACTTTCTAATTCAGGATAATATACCTTTGTGACCTTCTAAATTTGGAAACCCCTTTCCAAATCGTCACCGACTGCGGCCGCAGATTCCTTGGATATATTATCTAAGAATCGTATAGGAAATTCTCTCACCCATTACAGCGAGTCAATAGATTCCATATCGGTACTAACCACTCGCGTACATGTCCATACGTACCCAACCTAGGCATGTTATGACCAAGCTACGTGGCCTATACCTAGATCTAAGTACGCACTTCATGCACCGAATTCGCCCTAGTACCTCAAGTCAAAGGACTAAATCGTACACTATTATATTCCTTGAGAAACATCCCATCACCGATGTGCGTCATGCGCTTCCACAATGGGTTTCTCTGTTCGGGTCGTTCGATGCGTTCAATCCTCCATTGAACCACCTACTCGTATGCACTGGACTCAAATTCCTTGCTCATGAAACGCTACAAATTCACTCCATGTGAATCATGCATACTCGTACAAGTCTTGGCGATTCCTACGATACCCCGTCTCGTTTGGAATCTATGACTTGGAACACTTTTAAGATTACGACCTTTGAGACTGTTTCATGATTGCACTCAGTACTGAAGTGAATCGTCCCATAGTCAAATGTAATCTAAGGGTTTCAACCAATCGCTTAAATGTATTCGCGAAAGATGAAGTTGGCCATTGTTTATCCTTATACATATATAAATAAACATGCGTATTATTATAAAATCAAAGATCGTTTCATACAGGATAGATCTATTACAAGCAAACAGAACTGGCTTGCAGGGCACTATCCTATCAGTAAATCGATTCTAATTGTCTCATTTACACCGCTGTCTAGCAGACTTAAACCTTGGACTATTATAAACAAGGTTTGGTTAGGGTCGAAATGGTAAAATTGATTGGCCTTTATAAAACTTATTAAATATTAATTTTGTAGTTTCTTTAATTTAAATAAAAACCAGATTAAAAATATTTATTATATGAAAAAAACAACATTGATCTGGTCGTATATTGGGTGGAGAGATTATTTAGTGCATCACTGTACCATGTCATCAATTACACGTGATGCAGCCCACCACTACACTTGTGATATGTGGAGTTATAATCCATATCACCCTATTTTCTGGCAATGTGAACACATTTTTTAAAATCGTAGTATTTTTTTGAAAAAATGACCCGAACATGGGGTAATGTTGATTATCACTCCTCATGTCATAAATACATTGGTGGGTTGTACCATGTGTACTTGATGATGTGGTGCAACGGTTACATTAAATAATAGTTTTATTTTTAATTTAAATATTTGATAAATTGACCGTATACTCTATAAAGTTGGGACACCATTCGAATGGAATAAAAAACAGCCCATTAAGAAGTCCAACGTATAATGGGCCAAAAGAAATATATAACAACCTAATCTACTATCATTCCCCATATTTAACCAAATTATATATCTCCAAACAACGTGTCCACAACAAATCCAAAAACTAATATTGATTTTTCCTACTTGGACAGTTGGAGTTAGTTTAATTTGGGAAATTGTTTTGCCTAATCTGGATGGTAATATCTAATTGGTGGGCTGCAACACAGTCAGAAAGCCTGCCGAGTTTCATTTTTATGCAACTTTAAAAAAAAAAAAAAGGAACATGTAATCAGTGATTTTACTTTTATTGGTTTGATCGTTCTAACCATTAGCTCAATCTGGTGTGATGTCATAATTTTATAATGAAAAAATATAATTTTAAAATATATATTATATCAAAGGAATCTAAATAAATAGATGATAACGCCGTGAAAAAATCGTTATTACCTATCTCTTTAAGCCCAAAATATCTTGTTTCCGAGTTTCTGTTTGTCTTTGCTTGTTTTCGTGTCTTTTGTGCTTTTGGCCCTTTTGTTCGGCCTTTGTTCGGTTTTTGTGTTTTTGTTCTCGTTTTGATCGTTTTCTCCGTGGTTTGTAGGTATTGACATCTTAGAGTGATTCAGAGTTGCGTATCAATGATGCGAGTCGCTCTACCCACCCCGCGAGTCAAGCTTGAGCTTCAAAGGAAATAGAATCCGATGCAAATTGTACAAGAATGTAGATAGCTGCTCACTAGAATATGCATAAATATTTCATGGATGATCCAAATGAGCTGAATTTTGGATATGTCATAGATGAGTGAGTTAGCTACGCTACGGACTTTACGGATCCGCATTCGGAGTTCAGAATCAAAATATATGCTGCTCGGAAGTAAGTGCGGCAGAAAGCTCGCGGCCACGAGGTGAGGCAGCCAGGCTACGGCAGAAAGCTCACGGCCGCGAGCTCAGGCCGCGAGGCCTGCTGCAGATTTTCTGCGGGAAGCAGGGGGTTATTTGTAAAGTCCCCATTTGATCCCACTTGTAATTCTAAACATCTTGTGGGACTTTTTTGTCTTGATTCCCTAGGTTAAGAGGGTTAGGAGGAGGAATTAAAACACAACTTCCACAACAAAACTTCCTCCTAGCCTCCCTTTTTCTTTTTGACTCCCTAAGCTTTCTCTCTTTGCTTTTTTTTTTTTTTTTTTTCTTGTATTGAAGACTTCACCAAGGGGGTGAGTTAATCACCACCCTTGGGGAGTGATTCGGTGGTGATCAAAGGGAGGAGAATCCTTGTCTCGATTCTATTTCGATTAGGTGATATCTTTCTATTTTCTAGTTATTTATGATTAGGAGATGAATATTGTTATTTCCTTTTTGGATGAATGATTGTGGATTTGAATTCTCCGGATTTATATATATTTATGTTATTGTTTGATTAAATGATGTCTTGATGATTAGTATGGTGCTTATATGTGTTCGTTAATCCGATTTCGTGCTTATCGTTCATCTTATGGTTTGACAACCTTTGAGATGAGAGTTATTGATTCTTGATTGCTAGCATAGTGATTTTGAGGATTTGATTATGAATTTGGATTGTGACTCGATTTTAGGATAGATATATACCTACGTCGTTTCATATTGTTTAAGGTTTAAGTTTAATGCCGTCGATTAGATTTTAGTCCATTTAGGCATAAATTGAATTAGTTTAATTCGATAGGTTGGTATGCTATCGGAAGATACATACGAACGCCATTGAATCCTTGAATAGCAAACACGATCATAATATATTAATTGTCGAGTCATTGTTATCGTTTGATTAGTTATGATTGATGTTGAGTTATGTTTGATTTGTTGGGTTTATTGTTTTATCGCACTTTTGGCCATCTACCTTTAATGCAACCTAGACATACGATGTTGAAAGTTAGGTGAGTGACGATTTGTGGATTTCAACCTAGGATAGGCATATACCTAGCTTGGTCCGTGTTTGTATTATGGGTTCGTTCGTGAATGCATCAAATAACTTAGATTCCCTTTATTCGGGGATTCGGCCTAGTTTTAGGTCCCGGGTGACAACGGGATGCCTTAGAATCCTCTTTTGGGTTCGGACTTTCCTTAGAGCATCGATTGATAGCGATGCTCGTTATTGATCCAGAGATGGAGAGTTTGGGTAGATTGGTAGAGTTAAGTCAAACCAATAGGGAGACTTAACTAATTTGAACTCACAAACAACAACTAAATCTACGATTGTTTGCATAGCTAACCTAACAACCGCATGATTTATCTGCTTTAATTAATCGCTTATGAATCCTCCTTACCGCATAATTAACTCTCCATTTACTTGCTTTCGTAGTTAGATTTACTTTATCGCTCGTAGTTAAATAAAATCACTCTTATCAATATTTGGGTTTGATCCTTTTGTATCAAGCGTCCTTAGATGAAATAAGCCGTCGATTGATTCGTTTATTCCCACCTTTTACCCATTCGTTGGGATTCGATACTCGGTATGTACTTATTGTTTTATATTACTTGTAACGACCGTATACTTGCGTAGTTTGCGTATTTGTATTTGGAACGCAACAATAGACAACCCAATTTAAGTCTAACGAATATGATATCATAAAAAATAACATAATAATATTACTCTTAATACACTACTAGAAATGTGAGTTTTGGCCACACCGTATTACTTACGGTAAAAAAGGTAGTGGCCAATTGATATTTGAATCGGTTATTGGGCCGATTAGAAAAAAGTTCAACTTATCCAATATTCCAATACATTACATTAACAAATCTGTAGACAAATGCCACGGCCCACCTTATTAGATATAGTAACAAATGCACGGCCACTTTTCCTTTTCTTTTTCTTTTTCTTTTTCCTTCTTTCCCCATTTATTCCAGACTTCATATTTCATTCTAATTCACGCATTCCATTCTTATTTCTCTCTCCCGTTTTCCTCATTTCATATACACAAATAAAAAATCGAAGTTCATCTTTCATAATTGGCTCAATTTCAGTTGACAATGCTCAATTTCGATTGACAATCGGCTCAATTTCAGTTGACAATGCTCAAGTTCGATTGACAATCGGCTCAACATCCTTAGCTAATGCCACGACAGTATTAGCCACGGTTTTTTGGGTGGCCATAACATTGGCTATGACCATTAGCCGTGGCCAATGTATTGGCTACCCTCTTTAATAAATCGGAAGAATACCGTAGCTTTGTCGAGGCCAATAGCTATTGGCCACCCTAACTCTACTATTGGCCACGACTATGAGCCATGGCTAAAAGTCCTAATTCTTGTAGTGAATAATAAATGTTTTAAAGTAAGAAAGATGAAAAGATGATTAATTTTAAAATATTAATCTAAAATTGAATCAACAGGTGATTGGTCTACTGGAAGGGAGTAATCAATACAAAGTAGCGGATTCAGGATCGAATCCCTGTTGGGAGAGGTACCCACATTAATGTGTTCAACCCGCCTCGAAAGGAATTAAACCCTTGGAAAACAAAAAAATAATAATCTAAAATTGAAAATTAATATATCAAAACAAAGGTTTTGAGAAATTGAGTTTACGTAATTATAGAAAAAGAACTCTAGTACTTTGAAAGAATATGGATGTGGACAAGTGTTGATATATATATTATAGATTAAAAAAACGAAGAAACCTTACTTTACTAGTTGTCATGTACGGGGAAAAAATGTATTAATCATTTATTTTCATAAACTATTTAGATAAATAACTTTTAAGTGAATTAGAATATTATTATATAGGATTATTGAATTTTTGGTGCCACAATTCGGGGCACCAATAATAAAATAATTCGGAAAAAAAAAAGTCTCATGGCTTGCACGTGGATTAATTTGGACAAATTTTGAATCTGGACTTCATTGTGGATCTAAATTGCCACTAAAATTAATGTTTTGGCATCAAATATGCGAACCTGATAAAATGTGGGATAGAAACTCTAGCGAACTTAAGTGGTTGCACAAACAATGTAATAATCCATTATTATATTTTTTTCTCTTTTACTTAATAAATAGTAGTATGTAATAATTTAAAATATCTCATGATAATATAGTTGGCTGTGTGGATGCAAAGTCCCTAGAATCACATAGTTGTGGGTTTAAACCTCCAACTTTACATTTATTATTGCATTTCTTTTTATAAAATTTTAAAAAACTTATGTGCATTACCAAGTACATCTTCCAAATATTTAATATGTAACTATGTATTCTTCAAAAAAAAAAAATGTATTCAATATGTCCAAGTGAATATGTTGCATGCATTTTCATCCCTAACGTCATATGATATAGGTAAATAAATTCATTGTGTTTTGAAAGGAAAATTCACCATATCCTTTGGCCTTCCCAATACATAATTCTTTTTATTTAGACTGAAATACTTTTGTCTTAGTCATTTAACTTGAGTAGTCTATTGACTTTTATGATACAATTTTTTTTAGTTGAACGTGATTTTGAAGGAGATTTTACGGGAACTCAAATTAAAGTATACAAGTTTCTAATTTTTTTTTTTGTGAAAATAGGATCTCTGCTATTTTATTACTGATTAGCGTAATTGTTTATGGAATAACTCTGGAGCTAATTATTCATTAGCGTATTGATTAATGAGCTGCGCGAATCACAATCTGCGAACTGATTAATTATATCTGTTATTTTGTTACGGATTAGCAAAATATACCTATTATTTATGGAATAATTCATTAAATTTTGAGTTATTTGAGTGAATAAATGAACTCTGTTTTTTAACTGAATTTAGGACAGTTCTGAATGATTTTTATTAACCAACAACTGATATGTAATTTTGTAGAGTATACCAGCGATTACTGTTGGGATTCGGTAAGATAAACAGCCCTACAGGCAGCAGAATTTAAAACTTTAGGGCCACTTACGGAATCTTACCAGGATACTAAACTGGTTGTATATATATGAATATATTTAAACGACTTTAATAACTAGATCTAAGTTATACTTGTCTCCTTGCAAATCCAAGTAGGTGGCAAAGTCGTTCCGTTTCTCCCTCGGTAGAATCGATCCAAGCCTTGTTGTAGCGCCCCACGAGTTGCGCCTCTACGAGTTGATACACCACAATATCACGAAATATAGTATATCCTAATTGGCTAGAACATAGGATATATTAAGATCTAGGGTTAGAGAACAAGATTGGAACAAAAACGAAATCAAAAAATTCTTCCAAAGGAAGAAGGGTGTTCGGCCGATTTCACTAGGGAGAGGGGAGGGAGAATTTTTCTTGACTTGGCTTTTTGGCTCTTAAGTTGTGTATATGAGATATAACATCAAGTCTCCTATTTATAGGTATCTCATTAACCTAGGTATCTCATTAACCTAATCCTCCTAGGATTAGGACTCCAAGTCTCCTACATGGGTCATGACCCTTTTAATTAGAAGACTAAGTCTTCCAATTAATTCATGGCCCACTCTTTAATTAATTTAATTAGGCTTTATTTAATTTCCAATTAAATGGCTCAATTAATTAATTACTCTCCCAATTAATTAAATTAGACTCTAAGTCTATTTAATTAAATTTCCTATTAATTAAATCCAACTTAATTAATTAACTCATAAATTAAATTTCAATTTAATTTATAATCTTGATCCAATTCCAATCGGCTCACTTTTGCTCCAATTGAGTCGACCCAGTCGACCCAGTCAACCCAATCGACCCAGTCAACTAAATTGACAGTCAACCCAATCGACCCAGTCGTTTCGGTTGACCCAGTTGTTCAACTCTTCCTTGCTTTCGCTTCATGTGTAGCGTGTATGACCCCGTAGGTTCACCACATAATTGATTGCGGGTTATAATTAAATATTTATTTAATTATTCGAGCATTACAGTCGAACACTATGTTGACTGATCATTCCAAAATTAGCACCCTTGCCAATTTGGGAATTCTCCCACACTCCACGGTCGATGTCTAGGCACAAGCCCATGGAGCCAAATCACTGGTGAATTAATTCAGTGAACCTTTTTACTCATTTACAATTTCCATATACGACATAATCTCTCCATCGATCAATCTTCCAGTCGAGACTTAAGGGTATGGACTTTTCATCGGTTCCCTTATCTTATGTCTGACCTTATGCATTCTGGTCTCCAAATAATTCTCTTTGACTTAATCTTTATGAACTACTTTCATAAAGTCGTCAGATACCTTGACCAAGGATTTTTACCAGAATTAATTTATCACAAAAATCCATAGGAGAAATTCCCATGCTATCAAGTCGGGTCAATGGATCATTTGTTGATGATATGAACCTGCATACGAGTCCCTCTATACCCAACATGAGTCCACAAAGACTTTCTGGTAATCTCCTCGGTCGGGACTCACATCTAACTATAGACGTTCTCGTACCAGATAAACCCTATCACCTCAAGTATTTAGGGATCGTTCCTCGTATACTATAGTAAATTGGAATAACTTCAACCCCGATATGTGACTACCACTTCCATGGTGAGTTATTTCCTAATTGGGGTATTCAGTGCACTTTCCATCCCAGCAAGTCACCTACTTATGTGTATCGACTATCCCAGTCACGCTCGTGGACCCCATCGTTCTCCAGTTCATCGGAGTATACACAATAGTGAGAGTCTAACCGAATCCAACGATGTCTTATCTCGATTGGATTCTACGACTCTTGAATATGTTCTAGATCATGGCCTTGGAGATCACTCCACAGGTTGTCCCATAGCCCTGTGATCTAAGGACTTTTATCCTTATGCGTAGATAATTATTACATAAGATAAAGTTGACCATATAATAAAGTGCATTTATTAATTGAAATTGAATAGTTCCTTCATTTATTACATTAAATGCCAGCCATACAGTTGGCTTGCCGGACACTATTTCTATCAATCTTCCACTTGTCCTAAAGCCAACCTTTTATGTTCTTGAGTCCCATCTTTAGCAGATGTTTCTCGAATGCCTTTTGAGGCAGTGGCTTCGTTAGCGGGTCCGCGGTATTATCTTCTGAGTCGACACGTTCCATCTTAATGTCTCCTCTACCAATGATATATCTTATCAAATGGTATCGTCTGAGTACGTGCTTGGATTTCTGATGAGATCTCGGCTCCTTTGCTTGCGCTATTTCCCCATTATTATAGCAATAGATAGTAATGGGCTCAGTGATGCTAGGTATCACATCCAATTCTTGGATGATGTTTTTCATCCAAACACCTTCCTTTGCTGCTTCACATGCGGTAATGTATTCTGCTTCGGTGGTTGAATTTGCGGTAGTGTCTTGCTTGGTGCTCTTCCAGCTTACCGCACCATCATTGAGACAGAACACGTATTCAGATGTTGACTTGAAGTCGTCTACATCACATTGGAAGCTCGAATCTGTAAAGCCTTCCAATTTCAATTCTCCTCCACCGTATACCAAGAACAATTCCTTAGTCCTTCTCAGGTACTTCAAAATTACTTTTACGGCTATCTAGTGTTGCTCACATGGATCAGACTGATAGCGACTTGTAACGCTTAAAGCTTATGCTACGTCTGGTCTAGTACATAACCTACTATACATTATGCTTCCTATAGCGGATGCATATGGTACTTGAGACATATTTCTTCTCTCTTCATGCGTCTTTGGGACCATAGACTTAGAGAGTGCAATTCCATGTCTCATCGGAAGCAATCCTCTCTTGGATACTTCCATACGGAATCTCTTCAGTATTTTATCTATGTACTGTGATTGGGAGAGGCCCAACAGTCCTTTTGATCTATCTCGGTAGATCCTTATACCTAGTACAAATGATGCTTCTCCCAAATCCTTCATTGAGAATTGTGTAGACAAACATGCCTTCTGTGACGGCCCGACTCTGCGGGTCCGTCGGATAACGGTCGAAAAATTATTATTATTTTGAAAAACGTTAAATATCGAAACTTTTTTTTTAAGAAAGGAAACGATAAATTAAAAATTTTAAAGTTTTAAGCAGAAGCGGTTTAATATAAAATAAGAACAATTTAGATTACTAAGTTTTTTTTTTTTTTTTTTTTTTTTACGAACAAATAAAATCAATTTTCATAGTAGAGTTTTAAAGCGAAAACATTTAATCACAACATATCAAAATATTTGAACAAAATCAACTGAGAGAGATAACTAAGTAATTTATGAAAATCTTGTCTCTTTTGCGAAAATATAAATCATCTTTAACGAATCAAATAATCTAAGCAAGGTTTTAAACAAAATCGAAAAAGAGCATAAATCGGCCACAAAATATTACTACTCTCCCGAATACTAGGGTGGGACCGCAACCGTGATGACCTAACCGCAACCCGACTATTATTTCCAGAACGCCTGAAACTGAAAAGAGTGAAACATAGAACGCATAAGTTGATCGTCCAACTTAGTGAGGCTATGTGCAAATTTGCATGGTGATGTGCGAATGAAACATTTTATATAACATAATCATGTTATCAAGCAAATAAACATATATTCAAGACGGAGGAAACACGGAATTCACATAACCAAGAATTGCTGATGCCATCCTCCACTTACCCTCCGTCCTCAGTCTGATATCCATCCAAACTCACCAAGTAAGGAGCGACCTTACTATCTGAAATGCATCAACATGTCTTTGCCGGAATTCGTCCTTACTCTCCAAGTGTTCCTCCCTACTTGGGTTGTAAGGCCAGGCCTACGGGTAACCATGACAATCCTGCCGGCCCTTGCCGGCCAAGTTTACATCGGGTCCATATACCAAACAAATAGGGCCCACACAAAATCGGAAACAAACGGAAACACATAATCGGAGACAAACGGAAACATAACATATCAAATATATTATCATTTTATCAACATTTAATAACTTATAATATGCAATTTTAGGTGTCATGATAGTTTAGTAAAATGTATTTGCAACTACTAGATTCGGATGTAGCATGTATTGGATTATCATGTTGATATTCTTAGGATTTCATGCGAGTAATATCGACATAACAAGTCCAATCTATTCGTGACAACATGCAATAGAAATTAGAATATAACACATGCTTAGACTCGACCTACTAGCATATTAGACTGACACACAAATGAACACACATCGCTCACCTTTGTCGCTTAGTATAGCGACTAATACTCCACAAATAAAGCGTATCCAAAACCTGAGCAAGTACGTATACGACTTAGAATGATCTAACAACCTTACTAAAACGTAACTAATGAAAATCCTACACAAAAATTTCATAAACTAACACATCGCACAAAAGTGTTTAAAATTTACGACATTAACTCCACTTAAAAGTTATTATTTTCAAAACTGTTGGATAAGGATGAAGATGAAGGCACTAAAGACAAAATTAGAAGGGAGGTTTTGATGCATTCCAAAACTTCAAAATCTGCTAAGTATGGAGTAACTTAGCTGATGATCCCTTATGAAAATTTTTGACTAAGTAAAGAAGGCATCAGAAGAGTCAAAATCAAGGTCCAAGACTTCTGATCTGCTGAAGGAAAGATATCAGACTGATGAAGATCAGCCGACTCAAATCAGATTTGTTCAAGTTTGAGATCAGCCTAGTTCGCCATCAGATTTGCACTTCCGTCAGTCAAGTGGAAAGGATCATAAAGTCTTCCCAACGGTAATAAATGCCCCTGGAAGTAATAAATGCTGAAGTACAAGGTTATTAAAGACAAATGATTGAATAAACGCTTCGCATCAGCTGGGTGCATTTAATGCTGCCTGCAGAATAGTACTGTTGACAGTACGGACAGACTACAAAAGAGCCGTTCGCGGATTTTAAGGACCAGTACTCGAGGAATTTGAATCTTGTCTCTCTTCAACGGACATTGTTGGATGAAGATGAAGATGAAGTGCAAAGAAGATAAGAAATTAAAGGATGGTTTTGATGATTTCCAAAACATCATAATCAGCTAAGTATGGAAAGCTTAGTTCCCTAAGAAGAATTTTGAACAAGTAAAAGAAGACATCAGAAGAGTTCAAAGTTCAAAGCCCAGAAGACTACTATCTCGTGCTGAAACAGCGAACAGAATGGTAGGTCATCAGCTGACTCAAATCAGATTAGTTCAGTATTTGATCAGCAGAGTATCTATCAGCAGAGTTGCTTCAATCAGCAGAGTAGAAGAGATCAAGAGATTAGTCCAACGGTAATAAATGCACCGAGTGTAATAAATGCTGGAAGAGAAGGGTAGTAATGGCAAATGATTGAAGAAAACTCTTGGATCAGCAGAGTGCATTTAATGCTGCTACAGGAAAGTACAGCAGAGAAAGGACTGTAGCAGGGAGCCGTTCTGAATTAGGGCTAAAGCTATGGATTTAAGATTTGATTTCCTTCAACGATCATATTTTCAAATCCAAGTATAAATAGAGCTGATTTCGAAGAGAAAAAATAACACAACAACATCTGAGATTTCGCATTCGAAGCAGAAATTTTTCTAAGTCTCAAGTAGCTCGAACAGATCACTCGTCTGTCAGATAAGTTAAACTCTACTCATCTGATATCTTATATGAGCATGGTCATAAATCGTATCTTTAGAAACACGCTTTTATAAGTAACAGATTAGTGTCGATAGAGTTTCCCGCCCGTCTGACATTAAAATAATCAAATTGAAATCCGCAGCTCCCACCCACACGATTAATAAACTGTCAGATTAATCCAACGTTTCAGATTAATCACGATAACCTAAACAGAGGGAAACATATAAAATCCGATCTAAACAGTACAGTCGTCTTACGCACACATAAACTCTCAAATTTTCTAACTCTCAAACTCTCTTGCTTTCAAAAGTTTACTGCTTTCACAGATTTCTAATCAGTAATCCCAGAAATGGAGAAGATTATTGATGGAAGGTACTTGAACTACAGCAAATTCCACTTCTCTGGTACTGATCTGATGCGCACAATCTTGGAGAAAATCAAAGAGGCATCCTTAGTTCCAGTTCTAGAAGCCCACGAAGATAGGGTTTACCTAGAAGACGTCGATCACTTCTACAAGACCAGGGAATTCACCAATAATGACACTGTTATGTCGGCTGTCATTGGGGGAAAGAAAATCGTTGTCTCTGCTGCTGTTTTGAGTGAGATTTACAAACTGAAGAATGAGGGAGGAGACGTAACAGACCTAGGGTCTGAAAAAGAGGAAGAATTTTGGGCAATTTGTGCCAAGAAGGGAGAAGAGATGACTGGGACTCTGATGAAGACTCAGTTAAAAGATGAGTATCAGAGGTTCGCAGACATCATTGCGAAGGTATTGGGTTACTGCACGAGCTCTTTAGATGGGTTACCAAGAAAGAGGTACTACACCATGATCTGCATCTACTATGGACTGAAGGTGAATTGGGCAGTTCATGTCTATGATCTGCTGAGTGACAAGAGGACTTCGCATGCCATCTTGCTGAGTCATCTGTTCATGTCACTAAGATGTCCTATGGCTGGTGGAAAGGCTACCCACGGTAGTAAAGAGTTTAAGTTGTATGAGCCAGTAAGGAAAGTAGTGGCTGCTCCTAAAAGAAAGGCTACTGCAAAGTCTAAGAAGACCCCTTCTAAGAAGAGCAAGAAGGAGGGTCAGACAAGCCAATCTGCTCATCAAACAGCAAGCCCTGCTGTTGAAGCTGGATCAGCAAAGCCTGAAGTTGTAATCCCTGAAAAGGTGATTGATGACTTCACCAAGGAGATTGAACAAATGGAGACAGGTTCTTCTCCTGAAAGAACTGAATCAGAAGAGGAAGTTCCTATTCAAAGACTGAAGAGAATGAGAACAAAAAGAGAAGCAAGGGGACCTCCCTAAGCTAAGTCTCAACCTGAAGCTTCAAAGAGAATTCGTAAGTCTAAAGTAAAAAGGAAAGTGACATTCTCTGAAGAATCAATAGAAACAGTAAGGGAAACAACAACATCAGCTGAAAGGCCTATAACTGTTGAAGAACCTGCTGTCAAGCCTGCTGAAGTTGCTGCTGTTGAAATTGGAGTTTCTACTACATACTCATCTGCTGTAGTGTCTGCTGAAGTTAGAGAAGAACAGCAGACTGGCACAACAAGTGAAGGAGAAACTCTCCTTCTGCATCCTACACCTGTTGCTGCCACTCCACTTCAAGTAGTTGAGAGTCCTGAATCTAGGAAGAAAAGGACTGGCAAGATCGCAACCTATGTAACTGCTGCTGAAAAGAAGATACAAGATGAGGTAGAAAGAAAAAGGAAGGCTGATGAAAAGGCTGAGGAAGATCGCCTTAAAGCCCTTGAGTTAAAAAAACTGGAAGAAGAAGCCAGTAAGATGACTTAAGAACAAAGGGGTGCTATAGAAGCAGCTGAGTTAGCTGCTGCTATTGAGGCAAGTGCTAAGGACTCTCATGGTCCAAAGCATACTGGTGGAATTGTCATAGGTGAACCAAGAGATCCCACCAAACCTTTACCAGCTATGCCAACTCCAGCAATACAACCAAAGTGAAGAGAAGAGGTCAAACTGGCACTGGAGATTGTCAAAGATGACCCTGATGCTTTTGATGAGTTCATCAAAAGGTTGGATGCTGAGAATGAAAGAATTACTCGTCTGACGATGTTCAACAAAGAAAAGATCAGATACAATAGATGGAGAGACTATCGTCTGACAAAGAGTAAAAACCAGATTGCAAGCTGAAGATCTTTGTTGATGAAGAAGCCTGGGTAATGAAGTGGCTTGAGACAGGTTCTCTCACTCAAGCACTAGACTCAGAGTTCTTTCTGGACAAATTAAGACTGAGGATCAGTCATGTGGTGAAGGCAGAAGCAAAGAAAATCTATGAATCTGTTCCTGAGGAGTTTGCAGATGATGAGGACCTCAAGGAAAGATCCATCAAACTGGCAGTTTCCCAGACAATGGAAACTTGGGCCAAAAGGACTAGAAAGATGAAGGGGCAACCAAGCACAATGATTCCTCTTCCTAGTTTGAAACAGATTGTCTATGGTCCTAATATTAGGCCATATGAAGAGTTACATGAGGATCCAATCTCACCGTTCATACCTCTTGATAATTTTACTTGGATTTCTCACAGGTCTACTTTGGACAATGCAGGTCTGATGAAAACAGTAGAAACTGTTAAGAAAGTTGAGCCACCTGCTGATAAAACCAAAGAAAAAGAAGAAAAAGATGACAAGTCTGAACCAGCTGATGAGTCAAAGGGAGAAGAAACTATTCCAGCTGATCAGATTATGGAAAAGGAGGCTGCTGCTGAGCAAGATGATCAGACCAAGGAGAAGGAAAGCACTCCTGGTCAAGCTGATGAGACCAAAGAAGAAAAGATTGCTTCTGGTTCAGCAGATCAGACTGCAGAAGAGCCAATTCAAGCAGCAGATCAGACTACTGAAGAGGCAACTCTTGCCTTACCTCAAATTCCATCTGCAATTGACTCTACTTCTCAAAGCTTACAACAAACATCCTTGCTGGATTCAATTCAGCAAATGATCTCAAAATCAATGAAGGAAATGCAAGAGAAGTTAACTGCATATGTATTGGCTGCTGTAAGTCAACCAACTCAACAAGCTGCTGCTGTTCCAACCCAACTAATAGAAGATACTGCTCAGAATGTCCAATCTATTTGTCAAGATTTGGATATACTCAGAAGACGAACTCAAAGTACAGCTGATGGTTGGAGAGACATTACAGAAACAGTTGAAGTGGCCATCCAAGCTAAGGATGAAACCTTGGATAATATGATGAGAGACTTCAAGGCATCTTCTGATTGGATTCTTGCAACCCAAATTCAGCTAGGTGACCAAGGTGAAGTTGTTCTCAAAAGAATGGATGAATTTGAAGCCAATCAACTGAGACAACAAGCTCAACTGGATGCTTTAGAAGAGAACATCAAGCTTCTTGATAACTCTGTGAAAACAATGTTATCAAGTCTATTTCCTTAACTTATTTGATTATTTTTATTAGAGTTGTGGTAGAATTTTAGGCAATTATAGTTAGTTTTGTATTTTGTTCGCTCGAGTCATTGGTTTAATTGTTTTGTGCATGAATTGAGATATTTTCTTATATATTGTGTTCATATTTGTAAGCCTAAGCAATTTTGGATCAAAGAACATGATTGGAAGCGAAGAACACCGAATTAAAGATCAAATGAGGTCAAGTAGTGCAAGAACGAAGAAGTTGTCAGAAATGTTGTTGTGCACTCCGAGGACCATAACTCTTTCAAGGAAGCTCCAATGAAGTTGAATTCCGACTATGATATAGAGGAATGGGTTAGCACAGATTTTACGGATCTTGATTTGGAGCTCGGACCTGAGAGTTATGACACTTGCAAAACTGTCGCGCAAACCTGACGCGATTTTCAGCGGGCTTTTAAGAGAATTCTTGGGCCCAAAGTCTCCTACTTGGACTCAACTTGGTAGATCTATATAAGGATTTCTAGGTCACGAAATTACACATCTTTGATCAGCTCTAAACATACTTTTCTCATAGAATACACATACAACATCAAAGATCTACTTGGAGAAAGATTGAAGAAGAAAAGAGAGAAGTCTTAAAGATCACCCCAGCAAGAAGAACACAATATTGAAGATCTTTATCTTGGATTCATCGTTTTGTCTATAAAACCACATGAACTCAGATTTGTTTTCCTTTATTATTTTCTTCTTATATTTATCATGAACTAATTCTTTAGGATCTAGGTTTTTATGAAACTATGTTACTTTGATTATTTTCAATAGATTATTCGTAGTTAGGGGCAATTCTTGTGTTTGATTTAATTTCGTTCTCTATACTTGCAACTTGACTGATCACCTAGTTGTTAGACTTAATATTCTTTTTGAACTTGAAAAAGGGAGATTAGGATTAGATAGGAAATTGAATAGTAAACGACTCTTAGTATAGGAATATACTTAAGGCGTTTATACCCGTTACATGAGGTTCGTGTTTAATGCTTTGTGTTATTTATGAATCACCTAGGAATAGGATCGATTTGTATAATACATTAGGTTCTTACGTAATTCGGAAGATACATAGGAATATACTTGAATCCTCGGGTAGCACTCTTGTCACCACAATAACTACGCAAATCTCAATTGAGCAATCGATAGATAACATAGTGGATTATGAACCTAGGTTTCTCTTCTCATTATTCGAACTCAATCCAAGTACTTAGGTTAGTTAATTCATTTAGTTAATCTTGATAATTTAAACCTGAAAATATATTTGAATTTGAAATCAATTAAAAGTTAATTAGGAATTGGAATTGGTAGATATTAGTCAAGTCCCTGTGGAGACGATACTCTTATACTTACTCTTTATTACTTGTTCGATACGTGCACTTGCGTTTATTTGCGTGTGTAAATTCCGCAACAAGTTTTTGGCGCCGTTGCCGGGGACTTGCAACATTTATTTGCCAATTTTTATTTTTGATTTTCTTGTGGTTGGTTCCTAGTTAGTTATTCTTTTTCTCGTTCTCTTCATTTGGTATGAATCATAGCAGTTATCATTGGCTTAATGAAGGAACGACTTGTGTGTATTGTGCAGGTGAACACTCGTACGATCGTTGCCCACTGAATTCAAATTCATGGTTATACGTGGATCAATTTCAGGATAGTCAGTATGGTCAGAATCTTCACCCCAACAACTACAATTCAGGGTGGGGGACTAACCCAAATGTTCCATGGAGCGATGATCTGGGTAGTAATCAATACACAAATTTCATGATGACCAACTCGTTCATACCTCCAAGCTACCAAGAGTATTCTCAGCCACCACCAACAGAACCAAGTATTGCATTTATGATAGCATTCACCGATTGTATAGAGGAGATGAAAAAGATCAGATCTAAAATTAATCAAGCGTATTCTCAACCATCAACAGAACCAAGTATTGCATTTATGTTGGCATTCACCGATTGTATGGAGAAGATGAAAATGATCGAATCTGAAATTAACGCATTAAATTCAAGAATGGGTAATCTACCTCAAGGCTCACTCTCGAATGAAGAGGATAATTCGATGTTATCAGATACTAAGCCGAGCGAGACAAATTCTCTTGTTGTTGAGAGTGAAATAGAGCAGCTGCATAGCAATAAATGGACAAGTTTCGATGTTCGTCATAACGAGGAGATCCCGGATGCAGAAGAAAATATCTTAATCATTTCGAAGGACGAAGACATCAAGGGAGATACCAAACTCGAAAATTCAGTGACGTTGATAGATGTGATTGAGGTAATGGAGATAGAGGAGGATTCAATTAAGTTTATCATACCTCCAATTTATGAGTCAAAAGGCAATGGATCTTATTTTGGTGTGGATGAGATATTAGTGAGAGATACGCAAAAAGGAAGGGTTGATGATAAAACGAAGTACAATATGCATACCCATCCTCAAAGCGAGACTTGGTTTGGAGTTGGTAAAGATTACAAGAGATTTGAACATGGGGATAGAGCTTGTCGATTCGATACGAGGTTCAAATTTGTCCCAATTGAGCTTACAAGGGAAAGACCAAATTTCGGGACAACAAAGAAAGCAAAAAGGCCCGGACTTATGCTTGATCCGGACGGGACCCTATTCGATTATTGGCCACCTTAAAAGGGAAGTATCAAAGTCAAGCTAATGACTTAAAACTAAGCGCTTCTTGGGAGGCAACCCAAGCTTTTATTTGTTTTTGTTTTTGCGTTTTTTGTTTCGTTTTGTTTTAGTTTTAGTGTGATCTGTGGTGTTTTGGCAGGTTTTGCAGGCGTATCGCGGTGCAAGGTAACGAGGAGATGAATATTTCGTGGACTGGGACGTTGTGAAGAAGAAGAATAATCAAGCCATGGCACAACTTGAGTCAGGCCATGGCTCAATTTTGATAAAAAATAGTGCAAAAATTCCAGAAGCTTGAAGCCATGACACAACTTGAGTCAGGCCATGGCTCAATTCTTGAACAATAAAATGAACAAATTCCAGCAGCTTTAAGCCATGGCACAACTTTAGTCATGCCATGGCTCAACTTCAAGTGCCCAAAAGCCACAAATTTTCAGAATCGGAAGGCCATGGCTCAAATTGGATCGAGCCATGGCAAAAAAAAAAAAAAGGTCTTCTCCCCTACCAAAATCATCAAACCCTTTTCTCTCCTTCAGCCGCCGACCACCACAACCCGCCGCCGCGCCCTCCTCCAACATCAACACCGCCTCACCTACGCGACCCCACGCACCCAGCCCCAACCCCGTCGAAACCAACAACAGCCGCGCCGAAACCCGCACCCAGCCCATCCCAGCCGCGATTCTGTCCCGATCGAAACCCAAACCCAACGCCGCCGCACCTTCATCTCCCCCCGCCGTCGCATCTTCATCTTCCTCCGCCGCGCAGATCTCCCCACGCCGCCGCGACCTTCTTCCCCGCGCGACCTGCCTCTCTCCCTCAGATCTGCCGCCGCAGGAACTCCACGCACCCAGCCACGAACACCAGTCGCACCCAGCCGCGCGACCTGCATCTCTCCAAGCAGCGAGCAGCGCCGCCTCCACCCACCCAGCCGTGACAAAACCCGCCCAGAAACCCTAACCCGCCGCCCCTTACACAAAACAGCCACAAGCCCAAACTTGAACGCCGCCGCGGCACCTCGATCTCAGTTGGGTATCTCTTAAGGGCCGGTAACAATTGATTTTTGTCTTTCTTGGTTCGATTCTTGAATTTTGCTTGCGATTGCTACTTTGAGGGTTCGTTTTGCTATTAGTGGGATTTTGGTGTGTGATTATTTGCGAATTGTGGAGGATTGGGTGCTTGAAAGTTGTGTGATTAATTGGGATGCTGATTGATTGTGTGGGTAGTTGAGATAGATTATTTTCGATTCGGAGTGGTTGGGATTGATTACACTTTAGTTTCGGTGTGATGCCTGTGAACCGATTGTTTTGGTGGAGTGAATCAAATGGCACCACGAAGTCGAGCGGTCCCGAGGATGTGCGTAGGATGGACAGACATGCAGGAGACCGCCAGACACAGTCGTAGGGACGTATTCTTTTCACTATTCTCTATTATATTTTGTGGTGGTTTTATTACTGTCTACATGTGCATATTCTCGTCCTTCCTGTTTGGTTAATCTGGCATGTTTCAACTCGTGTGTTTATGTCACAGTGAGGACACTGTTCGTTTTAAGTTTGGGGGGTGAGGTCGCATTTACTTCGTGCATGCTAGGTCGACTTTAACTAAATTTTTTGAAATTTTATGTCTTTTTGACTGTTTTTCCTGCATATTTTAAGCACGAATACATAATCGAGAATTTAGGATGACGTTAGAGAATTATAGTTAGAATAGAGCCTAAGAAATCCTTCCTTGCATACCTAATCTCTAGATTCGAGGGTTAAAATGCTAAGGGTCTAAGTGATAGTTTTGCCTAAGTTTGGGGGGAAGGATAACTTTAACAAGAACCAAATGAAGCAAATGATTGAAAAACTATAAGTTAAATTCAAAGAAAATAACCTCACTTGTATGAGACCTGAAAAACCTCATCGCTTGAGACTTATACTTGCACTCCTCTAACTTGACTGCGATAAGATGAACGATATATGGGTGCATCGACTTAATTATTCTATTATTCTGCACTCCTCTATTTTGACTGCTTCTTTAGAACGAGTTATGAGTGTGAGTGGTGCTAAATATACTTAAGTTATGATCATTAATGAAGATAATGCTAAGTGAAAGTTCAAACTTAAAGGATTCCATAACTTCGACTGAAAGCTTTGCTAAAACTTAGTAATTAGTATGATAACCTAAGAAAATATAGGTGTCGTTGATTTGCTAAAACTTAGTAATTAGTAATTCGACTGCACTCCTCTAACTATTACTCGTCCTCGAGTAATGACAAAAACTTAAACAACGACACGAACATTTACAATCATGCATCCCAAGTCAAACTACTAACCAACAATTTCAAAACTTTATGCATTTTATCATGTAGTTCCTGCGTGTGTGTGTATACATAAAACGAGAATGTCGGAATCACCTAGATCCATATAGCTTCGAAATCATTGAGCCTAATTGCATGAATTCCTAAATTGTCATACATATTCTCTATTTTCTTAGGTTATCATACTAATTACTAAGTTTTAGCAAAGCTTTCAGTCGAAGTTATGGAATCCTTTAATTACTAAGTTTTAGCAAAGTTCAAACTTAAAGGATTCCATAACTTCGACTTGGGATGCATGATTGTAAATGTTCGTGTCGTTGTTTAAGCTTTGCTAAAACTTAAAGGATTCCATAACTTCGACTGAAAGCTTTGCTAAAACTTAGTAATTAGTATGATAACTTCGACTGAAAGCTTTGCTAAAATTTTAGGCAATTATAGTTAGTTTTGTATTTTGTTCGCTCGAGTCATTGGTTTAATTGTTTTGTGCATGAATTGAGATATTTTCTTATATATTGTATTCATATTTGTAAGCCTAAGCAATTTTGGATCAAAGAACATGATTGGAAGCGAAGAACACCGAATTAAAGATCAAATGAGGTCAAGTAGTGCAAGAACGAAGAAGTTGTCAGAAATGTTGTTGTGCACTCCGAGGACCATAACTCTTTCAAGGAAGCTCCAATGAAGTTGAATTTCGACTATGATATAGAGGAATGGGTTAGCTACACCACAGATTTTACGGATCTTGATTTGGAGCTCGGAGCTGAGAGTTATGACACTTGCAAAACTGTCGCGCAAACCTGACGCGATTTTCAGCGGGCTTTTAAGAGAATTCTTGGGCCCAAAGTCTCCTACTTGGACTCAACTTGGTAGATCTATATAAGGACTTCTAGGTCACGAAATTACACATCTTTGATCAGCTCTAAACATACTTTTCTCATAGAATACATATACAACATCAAAGATCTACTTGGAGAAAGATTGAAGAAGAAAAGAGAGAAGTCTTAAAGATCACCCCAGCAAGAAGAACACAATATTGAAGATCTTTATCTTGGATTCATCGTTTTGTCTATAAAACCACATGAACTCAGATTTGTTTTCCTTTATTATTTTCTTCTTATATTTATCATGAACTAATTCTTTAGGATCTAGGTTTTTATGAAACTATGTTACTTTGATTATTTTCAATAGATTATTCGTAGTTAGGGGCAATTCTTGTGTTTGATTTAATTTCGTTCTCTATACTTGCAACTTGACTGATCACCTAGTTGTTAGACTTAATATTCTTTTTGAACATGGAAAAGGGAGATTAGGATTAGATAGGAAATTGAATAGTAAACGACTCTTAGTATAGGAATATACTTAAGGCGTTTATACCCGTTACATGAGGTTCGTGTTTAATGCTTTGTGTTATTTATGAATCACCTAGGAATATGATTGATTTGTATAATACATTAGGTTCTTACATAATTCGGAAGATACATAGGAATATACTTGAATCCTCGGGTAGCACTCTTGTCACCACAATAACTACGCAAATCTCAATTGAGCAATCGATAGATAACATAGTGGATTATGAACCTAGGTTTCTCTTCTCATTATTCGAACTCAATCCAAGTACTTAGGTTAGTTAATTCATTTAGTTAATCTTGATAATCTAAACCTGAAAATATATTTGAATTTGAAATCAATTAAAAGTTAATTAGGAATTGGAATTGGTAGATATTAGTCAAGTCCCTGTGGAGACGATACTCTTATATTTACTCTTTATTACTTGTTCGATACGTGCACTTGCGTTTATTTGCGTGTGTAAATTCCGCAACACTTCTATGTGATTCACTTCAGATCACCCCAGTCTTACCAAAATATCCAATCAACCCTGCTGATGATGACAAAAAGGGGGAAAATAGGGTACTAAGGGAAGAAAGGGAAGATAAGGTACCTTCTGATGAAGAAGAAAATGCTGAAAGAGAAGGAACTGAAGTACTGGAAGAATCTGCTGAAAATGAAAAGAATGATGAAGGAAATGAAGTCACAAGCAGATCAACAGTTGAGAAGATCACAGAAGAAGAAGGTAAAGCTGAAGAAACTGAAGCTGAAGCAAAGGCTAAGTCTGACAAAGAGATAGCTGCTGCTAAGGATTCAGCTGAAGAACAGCTTGACCCTGATGTCAAAAAGAAGAAGTTAGAGCTGTTAAAATAGAAGTTCTCTGAGGAGTTGGAAGCTGAGACTTCCAAACCTGCTGAAGAAGAAGAAAAGAACGAGGAAACTGAAGAAGACAAGCTAGAAGACTAGTCTTGTTTAGATCACTTATGTATTTTCTTGTAATTTTTTTTTTTGCACAACTCATCTGAACAGACTTGTAATATGTAACACTTCTCAATATCTATAAAATTGCAAGTTTAAATCCAACAGATTATTTCTATCTCAGAAATTTTTGAGGATCAAAACTTTAGTTTAGGTACAGGTACTTAGCTGAAGTTTTGTCATCATAAAAAAGGGGGAAATTGTTGGATGAAGATGAAGATGAAGTGCAAAGAAGATAAGAAATTAAGGGATGGTTTTGATGATTTCCAAAACATCATAATCAGCTAAGTATGGAAAGCTTAGTTCCCTTAGAAGAATTTTAAACAAGTAAAAGAAGACATAAGAAGAGTTCAAAGTTCAAAGCCCAGAAGACTACTGATCTCGTGCTGAAACAGCGAACAGAAGGGTAGGTCATCAGCTGACTCAAATCAGATTAGTTCAGTATTTGATCAGCAGAGTATCTATCAGCAGAGTTGCTTCAATCAGCAGAGTAGAAGAGATCAAGAGATTAGTCCAACGGTAATAAATGCACCGAGTGTAATAAATGCTGGAAGAGAAGGGTAGTAATGGCAAATGATTGAAGAAAACTCTCGGATCAACAGAGTGCATTTAATGCTGCTACAGGAAAGTACAGCAGAGAAAGGACTGTAGCAGGGAGCCGTTCTGAATTAGGGCTAAAGCTATGGATTTGAGATTTGATTTCCTTCAACGGCTATATTTTCAAATCCAAGTATAAATAGAGCTGATTTCGAAGAGAAAAATAACACAACAACATCTGAGATTTCGCATTCGAAGCAGAAATTTTTCTAAGTCTCAAGAAGCTCGAACAGCTCACTCGTCTGGCGGAAGTCATCTGTTGACAGAAACCCAGTTGAAGAAAACAGAAAAATACAATCTGAGTGTTTTGTATTAGCTGAGTGTTGTGCGAAGTTAGAATCCATCTTTGTGAGTGATTCTACTTTATAGGATAGGTCTTCTTTGTGATTTCCTATTGTGAGCTTATAGCCTTCTCATTAGTTGTTTAGGTATAAGTGGAGAAATATTGTAATCTTTGTGATTATAGTATAACCCAGAATCTAAGTGATCTGGAAGAGTGGACTAAAGGATTTTTATCCATATAACCACTATAAAAATTCTTGGTGTTTATCTTGCATTTAAGTTTTCTTGCATATTTTTGAAGTTGCATAAAATTACACTTTGAATTATCAAAATATTTTATAAGGAGTTTTAAAACTGGGGATAAATCTTTTTAAGGACTTAGTCTACTTGTGAAAAACACTTTCAAACATCCGCTGCAAGTATACTCTTGATAAAACTGATTTTCACTGAAATCAGCTAAGTAAACTGTAAGAAGAGTGGTCACTCTGCTGTTTAAGATTTGTTCACGATCAGCATAGTCATCTTACTGTTCTTCATCAGCTTAGTCTGCTGACAGAAGAGTAAAAAGTTTTTAAGTCTAAAATTTTTAGAGGTCTATTCACCCCCCCCCCCCTCTAGACCTCATCTGACCACTTGGGACCAACAGACATTTTTCAAACCTCAAGTATAAATAGCTGAAAGAGACGAAGAGAAGATAACAACACATTTTCTGAGAGAATTTTCGAAGCAGAACTCTTTAAGTCTCAAGAACAGCTCACTCATCAGCTTAGTCATTTGTTGACGAAAAGCGAAGTTGAAGAACAAAGCTAAACACATCTTCTGAGTGAATTTGTAAAACAGAGTGTTGTGAGAAGTAGATATCCATCTTAGTGAGTTATATTACTTCAGAGAGTAGGATTTCTTTGTGATTTCTTACTGCGCACTTACGGCCTGTTCATTTGTTGTTAGGTGTAAGCAGAGTATACTGGTTACTTTGTGTTTCTAGTATAACCCAAGATCTTTGTGACTTGGACAAGTGGATTAAAGGATATTTACATCCATATAACCACTATAAAAATTACTTGTGTTTTTATTTGCATTTTTACTTGCATATTTCAAGATTGCATAAAACACTTTACTTAACTGTTTGAAAAGAATTTAAAAGGAGTTTATAAAACTGGGAAAGCATTTTTCAAACTGCTGAGAATACTTGTGAAAAACACTTTGAAAATTCGCTGCAAGTACATTAAGTATTAAAACTGATTTTGACAAAATCAGCTAAGTAACTATCAGTTTAGTGGTCTACGAAGCTGTTCAAAGATTTGTTCGCGATCAGCTGAGGAACCTACTGTTGATAACAGTTTAGTCTGTTTAAGTTAACAAAAAGGTTTTAAAGTTAAAAGTTGTGAAAAGTTTAGAGGTCTATTCACCCCCCCCCCCTCTCTAGACCTCATCTGACCACTTGGGACCAACAAGTGGTATCAGAGCAGGTGGTTCATTAGAATCAGCTGCCTGATCAACGAGCTTGATCCAAGTGTTTTTCAAAGGTTTTCAAAACTTTTCAAAAGAGCATCTTTTTGAAAAATTAAAACTTTTTGAAAAATGGACTGTATCAGCCATGTTCCCCAAGTTGCTGGTATGTCGTTTGAAGACTGGAAAATCAGGATGGAGATTTTCCTAGCTGCTTATAATGATAACATGTACACATGTATCATAAAAGGTCCATTCAAATTCACCAAGACTATAATAGTTGATGAAGCTGAACTAGTGGTGGAAAAAGATCTAATAGAGATGACAGCCGAAGAGATAAAGCTGTTCAATCTGGATAAAGTTGGCCGTTTCATCATGACCAAAGCCCTGGATAATGATCGGTTTGATAAAGTCAAACATTGCAAAACTGCAAAGGAGATGTGGGACAAAGTCAGAGATATGAGCGAAGGAAACGACGCCATTAAGGAGCATCAGCTAAGTGTTGCTCTTGAAAAGTTGGACAACTTCAAAATGAAGTCTGGAGAGACCATTGATCAGATGGATACCAGGTTCACCAGAACATTGAATGAAGTTCTAACGCTGGGAAAGACCTTCACTGACAAAGAGATCACCGTCAGAGTACTGAAGGCTCTGCCTCCCAAGTTCAACATGAAGGTGACATCAATGGAAGAATCAAGAGATCTGGGGAAGATTTCTCTTACAGAGTTGTTCTCCGTACTCAAGGCGTATGAGTATAAACTGTCAAGAATTGGTGTTGAAGAAACCTCAACTTCAAGTCCTACAGCTGCACTGGTTGCTGCTGAAAATCCAAGAAGGCCAGCGCACAAAAGCAAAGATGTGGACTCATCTGATGAAGCCACACTACTCAACAAAAAGGAGTACACTGCTGGAGACGTTGCATTGCTGATGAACAACTTCAAAAAGTTCTACAGACGAAAAATGAAGAACAAATATAACAATGCTTCTACTTCTAACCTTACTTCTTCTTCTCAAGATAAGGATTCTTATAAATCCAAAATGATGTGCTATAATTGCAGGAAACTGGGTCATTTCATCAGAGACTGCCCATATCCTAAAGCTGAGAAGTACACGGAAGAAGAAAAGAGAATCAGAAAAGAAAGAAAGCATCAGAAAGGAAAGGCGATGGTAGCAGAAGCGGAAAAGCCAGCTGCTGTCTACTCATCTGATTCAGATTCAGACATTTCTGATGAAGAGTCTTCTGATGAAGAGAGTCCTGCTCTTCTCTGTCTGATGGCTAAGGAATCTGATGACTCTGAGGATGAGGTAACTCCTCTTGAAAATGAACTATTTAGTTCATTTGAACAAATGATGCTTAACAATACTACTATTGCTGAAGCATTTAAAAAGCTTAAGGAAGAGATGATATTGCTAAAAGAGCAAAATAGTTCACTGAAACTCTCAGCTGAAAAGCCAAGAGAATCAGCTGAATATAAACAGCTTGAGCAAGAACATGAATCTCTGAAAGCTGAATGTGAAGTTTATAAAGGAAAAATCATGGAACTTGAAAAAGTTATTGAGTCTCATGAGAAGTCATATGTAGCATCCACTCATATGTCTAGTAAACAGAAGACAACTTTAGATCAGGAAAAGTTAGAACTGAATCATACTGAAAAATTTATATCAGCTGACAATAGTAAGGTCATACTGTATGTTCAGACTACTAAACCTGCTTCACCTGAGAAAGTATTAAAGGAGACGAAAACTCCTAAGGCTAAAAAGAGCAAAGAGCCTAGTGTAGGAAAACAGACTAGTAAGCCTAAACAAAAAAGTCCTAGGAAATCCTCTGATAAGGCTAAAACTAATCAGACTAGTGATAAAACTAAGTCGTCTGTTGATGAGCAAGCAACTAGTAAACCAAAGAAGCATAAGAATAAGAAAAATCAAAATGCTTGGTATGGAAATGAGTCTTATTATGTGCAACCTGCTGCATATCATCCTATGTATCATGCACCTCAATTTCCAACTTACTATGCACCATATCCTGCTCATCCAATGCATGCATATCCTCCTTATCATGCATCTTACTCTGCATTTGAACATTATCCTTATCATGCTGATCATCAACAATATGACAAATCTGATGAACGTGGTAAAGGCAAAGCTGTTCATACTCCTGTTGAAACTCAGAAACCTAATAAGCCTAAAACTTCATCATCTTGGGTTGTCAAAGGTGGAACTAATCCTTCAGGACCCTCTCAATAAGGGTACTTAAAACAATTTTATTTTGTTTTGTAGGTTAGGATTAGGAGTAGGAGTAAAGTAGAGAAAATCTGGTACTTGGACAGTGGCTGTTCAAGGCACATGTGTGGAAGCATACATGAGCTGACTGATGCAGTTGTTGTGGATGATCCAAAAGTTACTTTTGGAGACAGTAAAGAAGGCAAGATTGTAGCAAAAGGAAGCTTAATCAAGGAAAACATAGAGATATCTGACGTCTCATATGTTAAAGGCCTAAAATACAACCTGGTGAACATAAGTCAATTTTGTGACAAAGGATATTCAGTCATCTTCTCAACAGATAAGTGTTATGTTGAACAGATTGGTGATCCTTTGAATAAAGTGAAGACTAGGAGAGCTGCTGCAAGTGATGCAATGTTTGTCAGCTTCCTATCTCAAATTGAGCCCAAACAGATTGAAGAAGCTCTTAGTGATTCAAACTGGATTGAAGCTATGCAAGAAGAGCTAAATCAATTTGAAAGGAATGAAGTTTGGTACTTAGTTCCTAGACCAAGTCATCAAAGAGTCATTGTCACTAAATGGGTATTCATAAGATGAATGAAGATGGTGAAGTCACCAGAAACAAAGCAAGATTAGTGGCCAAGGGTTACTGCCAAGAAGAAGGCATTGACTTTGATGAAACGTTTGCACCAGTGGCAAGACTAGATGCAATCAGACTCTTTCTTGCTTATGCTGCTCACAAGAATTTCACAGTCTATCATATGGATGTGAAATCAGCTTTTCTCAATGGAGAATTGCAAGAAGAAGTTTACGTTGAACAACCTCCTGGATTTGAAGTTTATCAAGAAGGAGACAAGGTGTATCGTCTGAAGAAAGCCCTATATGGACTAAAACAGGCTCCAAGAGCATGGTATGATACCTTATCTGATTTTCTTTTAATTAAAGGATTTCGCAAAGGTAAAGTTGACAAGACCTTGTTCACTATTGAATGGGAAGAACATATTTTGCTTGTGCAAATTTATGTGGACGATATTATTTTTGGTTCAACTAATCAACAGATGTGTGATAAGTTCTCAAAGCTGATGCAAAACAAGTTTGAAATGAGCATGATGTGAGAACTTAATTATTTTCTTGGTCTGCAAGTTAGACAGTTGCCTGATGGAATTTTCATCAGCCAAGCAAAATACACAAAGGATCTGTTCAAGAAATTTGGTATGGAAACTAGCTCTACTGCTACTATTCCAATGTCTACAAGTCTTCACTTGGATAAAGATGAAGATGGCAAATCAGTAGACATCACCAAATACCGAGGCATTATTGGGTCACTGTTATATCTAACAGCAAGCAAACATGATATCATGTACTCTGTTGAGGTCTGTGCAAGATTTCAATCAAATCCCAAAGAATCTCATCTCTTAGCTGCCAAGAGAATACTGAAATATATTAAGGGCACTCAAGAATTGGGATTGTGGTACCCTAGAGAGTCTGGATTCGAGCTTATTGGATATTCAGATTCTGACCTTGCTGGCTGCAAGATTGACAGAAAAAGCACAACAGGTGCCTGTCAATTCTTAGGTAGTCGTCTAATCTCATGGATGAGTAAGAAACAGACTTCAGTATCCATATCAACTGCTGAAGCTGAATACATAGCTGCTGGAGCTTGCTGTGCACAAATATTATGGTTGAAGCATCAACTAGAAGACTACAATATCAAAATCAGTGGAATACCAATCTACTGTGACAATACAAGTGCAATCAGCCTTACTCAGAATACTACAAGTCATTCAAGGACTAAGCATATTGAGATCAAGCATCACTTTATTAGAGATCATGTGGAGAAAGGAAATGTCATAATAGAATATGTGTTTACTGAAAATCAGATTGATGACATCTTCACAAAATCTTTAAGTGAGACAAGGTTTTCAACTTTAAGAGCTGAACTAGGTTTATTAAAACTGGATGCATAAGCTGAGGGGGAACTTATCAGAAGACTAAAGTTCAACAGCTTACTCATCTTAGTTATCTTCAAGGACTAACTCTCAACAGACTAGTTAACTTATGAATTCTTAAAGTCAGGGGGAACGTGTAAGACTAGCGGTACTTCTGATTAAAAGATGAAATTTGTTAATGACAGTTAGTTGAAGTTATGGTTTCAACAGAAGATTAAAGTCTTGAGGAATGAAGATTTATTATCTTGCTGGATTGACAAACAGCTGAGGAAGGTTATCAGCTATTGGCTTTCACTGATAACAACTATGTCATCAGGACATTTATCCATCAGATAAGTATTTATTTTACTCATCTGATCGCTTGTGTAAAAGCTTAATGTTTAAAACGTTTTATTTCAAAACACGCTTTTACAAGTGACAAAAGGGCGGTACAAATTCCCGCTCCTCATTTAATGCGATTTGAATTTGAAAGGTCGTAACTGACGCCGCACGATCAGCACTGACAAGAAACGGATCTAACGGTTAGATGGTATCACGGAAACCAAGATACCCAAGATACCCTAACTCTATAAATCCCAATCTGATCAGCCGTGTAGTTCTTTACGCACCCTAAATATTCAAAGCATACTTGAGAGAAAAATTACTTGCGATTTCTGCAAAATTCTTCCTGCTTCCCTAATTTTCAACAGATTACGATGGCCGCTGAAGGTATGTACTTAGTGTATGAATCGTACTATCAATCTGGAACCGATCTGATGAATGAATTGCTAGAAAAATTCAAGACGACCTCTCTGGTAAACTTCATGGAGTATAATGAAGGAATAATCTGGACTGACCAGGTTATGGAGTACTACAAGACTGCATCTGCTGACTACAACTCCATGGAAATCAAGGCTACAGTCGGAGACAAATCTGTGGTCATTACGCCCACTTTTCTTCACGAAACGTTTGGTCTTCCTAATAGAGGACGACACGTCACTGTGCTGACTGAGGAAAAGCACCAACAATTCTGGGCGATCTGCGCCAAGGAAGGAGAAATGTTGACTGGCAACATAAGGAAGATACAGTTAAAGGATGAATATCAGCGGATGGCTGATATGGTCTCGAAGCTGATAGAGAACTGTACTTTTTCTCTGGATGCTGTTACCATGTAAAGGTTCAGCATAATGGCTGCTATCTACTATGGGCTAGAAGTCAACTGGTCCATCATAGTTTGGTACATCTTCGCTGTTTCCTTGAAGTAAAGAAAGGAAAAGGCCCTCACACCAACCACAGAATCACACTCAGTTATTTGCTGTCAAAACTGGGCTGTGTTATGACAAATGGAAAGGAGATCCAAAAGGCAATGTCCAAGTACTTGCCTGTTATGAAGAGAAAGACTGGTGAGCCTGAGGAAGATGAAGATGAGGAACCAAAGGAGGTTGCTGCCAAAAGGCAAAGGAGACTAGTCAAAACAGCTGACTTAGCTGTTGAGACTAAGAAGAAGAAGGTTGCTGATCAACCAAAGGAGAAGGCTCCTAAGAAAACAGGAACAATGCTTGCTGCTGCTGAAGTTGCAATGATAATAGATCAAGTCACTGCTGATGTCAGGAATGCATCCCCTGCATCAACTTCCAGGACTTCATCTGTTGAGATGCCTGCTGAGAATGTCTCTCACAGGACAAGGAGTCAACAAAGGGACACTGCTGCTTCAAGGCCCATTCCGGGTTTATCAAAGAAGTCAGTTAGGAAGCAGATGACATACATAGAAAAGGATACTGAGTTGGAAAACTTAGTGAGACAAAGTCCTGAATCTGCTGAAAGACCCATTGAAGTTGTTGGGGCTTCTGTTGCTAACAAAGCTGATGCGCAACAGTTGATTCAAGTTGCACCAACAGTTGAGGCTACCCAACCTCAAGATGATCCAGATGTCATGATCATCAATCCTATTGCTGCTGCACCAATCTCATCTGTTGGTCCAGCCCCTGCTCCAGCTGATAAAGGAAAGAGAAAGATTGTTCTTAAAAGAAAGAAGGTTTCCAAAGCTGACAAGAAGAAGAGGGAAGAAGCTGAACAGAGGAAACAAGATGAGTTGGAGGAGAAGAAGGCACTTGAACTAAGCAAAGTTCAAACAGCAAAGGATGAGGCAAGAAGAAAGATGTCTGAGGCAGAAAGAAAAGCTGCTGAAGATGCAAAATTGGCCCTGGTCATTGAGCTCAGCAAGACTGATGCTCATGGACCTGTTCATGGAGAGGGCATCACAATTGGTGAAGGCAAGGGTGAAGAGAAAAAGAAAAAGCCTAAGATGCCTGCTGCTGAGGCCAAGCCCAAGGAAAAGTTTGAAGTCAGAAGAGCCTTCAACATAGTGTATGCTGATAAGGAACTCTTCAAGAAATTTGAGAAGTCCTTAGCTTACTATGATCAGAAACTCATGCTAAAGACATTGTTCAACCAAGAAAAGCCAAGATATATCAGATGGAGAGACAACAGGCTGACCAAGTCTATAACAGAACTTCAAAACTCAAAAGAGTTAGCTGATGAAGAACAATGGGTTCTTAATTGGCTAAGAACAGACTCCATTCAAAAGGCCCTGGATCCCAGTTATGTCAGAGATGTCATGCATCATTATGCAAAAGAGTTTGCACTGGAGGAGGCCAAGAAAATTGATAACTCCCTGCCAGCCAAGAAAATAAAGACTGATAATGCTGAAGAGAGAGCAGTTAATATTGCTGTTATGACCGCCCTGAAGAGATGGGCAGAGAGGTCAAGATATCAGCAGGGACACTCAAGTGAGTTGCCTCAGCTTCCAAGTATTCAGCAAATAATCTTTGGCAAGGAAGTGAAGGAGTACAGTGAAGTGCCCAAGGGGAATAATGCCTTTGTAAACCCTTGGATCATTGTTAGGCAGATAAGTCAAACAACCTGCTTCAATGATGATGGCACCATCACTAATATGTTCTATGATGACGTCACTGATGAACACAAGACAGCTGACAAGACCTTAGCCATTGAGTGGAATGCTAAGGCTTCTAAAGATCATCAGGAGACTAATATGGAAGATGTTCCTGTCCACCAGGATACTGAAGAAAAGGAAGCTGCTGCTTCTGCTTCATCAGGTGATGAACACTCATCACTGATGGAAGCTTTCCAGATGCTTATGGAGAATTCAGTAAAGGAACTGGAAGAGAAGCATAGCCAGCAGCTGATGAAGTTGAAAGAGGAGCTGAAGAATGAATTCAAAGCAGAGTTGGCAGAGTCCAACAAACTTCAGCTGGAAACTATGCAACAGTCAACAGAGAAGATCATCAAGAAAGAAGTTGATCGTTTTCCTATTCCTCAAGACAACTCTTTGCAGTTAGTGCACAGCTTAAATGACATGAACAGGAATGTGGAAGATGTGAAGGCTGATGTAAATCACCTTCATGCTGCCCTACAAAGAGCTGAGCACAAGATAGCTGATTTAACTGCAACCTTCATCAAAGTCAGTGAAGAAGAGAAGGAAGTTAACTTAGGGATGTTGCAAGAAGTATCAAACGCTGCAAAAGAACTACACAATGAACTTGCAACAATGAACCTTAATATTGACTACTTCAATGATCAAACTGACAACATCAGTACAACTCTTCATCACCTAACAGCAAGCCATGATGTAGTGAATCAGAATCTGAAGACTTTAGGTGCTGCAATGAAAGTTCCAACAGTTGCACTCAACCCTGCTGCTAAACCTGAAGAAGTCATCAAGTCTGATGATGACAAAAAGGGGGAAGATAAAAGGGAAGAACCAACCAAGGAAACTTCTGCTGCTGTTGAAGCCAAGAAGACTGATGAAGCTACTGAACAGACCAAGATTGCTGAAGAAGAACTTGGAAAGGTACAAGGTGAAGAAAAATCTGAAGAAGAGACTAAAGAAAAAGCCAAAACTGATGAAGTAATGGCTGAATCCAAAGACTCTGCTGCTGATCAATCAGAGCCGTTGACCAAGTACAAAAATACAGAATCAGCCAGGAAGGCGATGGAGCTTCTGAAAGAGCAGCAACTTAAAGAGAAGATGGAAGCTGCCAAAGAATTTATCCTTCAAGGTGAAGAAGCTGATGAAGATGATGAAGAAGAAGATGATGAAGAATCATCTTATGAATATGAAGAAGTGCTTGAAGGATCTGATGAAGAAGCTGATAGTTAGAAATTATAAAATCCTTGTAATCAGTTTACTTTATCTATTCTTCAGACATCTCATCTGATGAACTTGTACTTGTAATATTTTCATTATAAATAAAAAGACAAGTTCAATCCAATACATCTTTTCTATCTTAGAAAATTTTGAGGATCACAATCTTTAGCTTAAGTTTTTAACAGGTACTTGGCTGAAGTTTTGTCATCATCAAAAAGGGGGAAATTGTTGGATAAGAATGAAGATGAAGGCACTAAAGACAAAATTAGAATGGAGGTTTTGATGCATTCCAAAACTTCAAAATCTGCTAAGTATGGAGTAACTTAGCTGATGATCCCTTATGAAGATTTTTGACTAAGTAAAGAAGACATCAGAAGAGTCAAAATCAAGGTCCAAGACTTCTGATCTGCTGAAGGAAAGATATCAGACTGATGAAGATCAGCCGACTCAAATCAGATTTGTTCAAGTTTGAGATCAGCCTAGTTTGCCATCAGATTTGCACTTCCGTCAGCCAAGTGGAAAGGATCATAAAGTCTTCCCAACGATAATAAATGCCCCTGGAAGTAATAAATGCTGAAGTACAAGGTTATTAAAGACAAATGATTGAAGAAACGCTTCGCATCAGCTGGGTGCATTTAATGCTGCCTGCAGAATAGTACTGTTGACAGTACGGACAGATTGCAAAAGAGCCGTTCGCGGATTTTAAGGACCAGTACTCGAGGAATTTGAATCTTGTCTCTCTTCAACGGACATTTTTCAAACCTCAAGTATAAATAGCTGAAAGAGACGAAGAGAAGATAACAACACATTTTCTGAGAGAATTTTCGAAGCAGAACTCTTTAAGTCTCAATAACAGCTCGCTCATCAGCTTAGTCATTTGTTGACGAAAAGCGAAGTTGAAGAACAAAGCTAAACACATCTTCTGAGTGAATTTGTAAAACATAGTGTTGTGAGAAGTAGATATCCATCTTAGTGAGTGATATTACTTCAGAGAGTAGGATTTCTTTGTGATTTCTTACTGCGCACTTACGGCCTGTTCATTTGTTGTTAGGCGTAAGCAGAGTATACTGGTTACTTTGTGTTTCTAGTATAACCCAAGATCTTTGTGACTTGGACGAGTGGATTAAATGATATTTACATCCATATAACCACTATAAAAATTACTTGTGTTTTTATTTGCATTTTTACTTGCATATTTCAAGATTGCATAAAACACTTTACTTAACTGTTTGAAAAGAATTTAAAAGGAGTTTATAAAACTGGGGAAGCATTTTTCAAACTGCTGAGAATACTTGTGAAAAACACTTTGAAAATCCGCTGCAAGTACTCTAAGTATTAAAAATGATTTTGACAAAATCAGCTAAGTAACTATCAGTTTAGTGGTCTACGAAGCTGTTCAAAGATTTGTTCGCGATCAGCTGAGGAACCTACTGTTGATAACAGCTTAGTCTGTTTAAGTTAACAAAAAGGTTTTAAAGTTAAAAGTTGTGAAAAGTTTAGAGGTCTATTCACCCCCCCCCCCCTCTAGACCTTATCTGACCACTTGGGACCAACAAAAACTCAAAATTCAAATTTCATAAAACATCGCCAAAACAGCAAAATTTTCCTTTTATTTTCCAGATTTACAAAACAACCCCTAAACTTTTATAAACATCCATTTTTTCGAAAAATTTGCAACAAACTTTAAATCAAAAGATTTTTAAATAAACCCATATCGAAAATCAAATAAAAGTATTAAGTATCATTTTACTTCAAAAATCAAAGCTTTAAAAACCCCACAAGTTTAAAACTTTTCAAAAACACCCTCATAGTTTTGAAAACTTAATCAAACCAATTTTCTTGAAAAATAATTTAAGATCCATGCATTTAAGAAATATTTAAAAATAATCAAGCATAATTTTCACTATAAAACTGAGATTAAAAATAAGTTTTAATAACTTTTCACCAACTAACAATGAGAAACAAAAATTTCTTTGATCATAATTTTCTTCGGTAAAATTTACAAATTTCAATCTTAAAATAAAAGTGAACAAAGCACTATATCAATTTAATTAATCAAAAGTTTGTAAAAGTAACTATGTAAAAACAGCGACAAAACAGCACCTTTACCCCCTTATTTTCAGATTTACAAAAATAACCCCAAATGTTTCAAAAACTCTCATTTTTGCAAAATATCGAAACAAACTTTAAAACAAATGCTTTTCAAGTAAGCCTAATCAAATATCAAACAAAAATATATATTTTCAGTCCACTATACTCCCAAAATATTTGCATCCCTAACCCTTGAACTTTTAAAATCTCTCAAAAATACCCCCCAAAGTTTCGAAAATTATGAACAATAACCTTTTTAGAAAAAATAAATCAAGATCCAAACATATAAGCAATATTTAAACAAAATCTAAGCAAGCCACATTAAATATCTAATATTATATATGAACTCAATAACTTATCACAAAAGCTACAAGGATAAACTAAACTTCTTCAATATATACTTTAAAGAGAAGAAAGTAATATCACAAAGATTAAAGAACACATGCATAGATGTTTTTTTACCCAAAGCAACGAAGGGGATAAAACACTCTTCATTTCCAGACCTCCGAAGGTGTTGGTGGCGGCGGCTCCGGTGGTGGTTCATAACAAAAGCCCTCAAATCCTTATTTTTTCCACAACTTCTAATGACTGCCGATTCACTCCGGGAGATCCAATCGACGATCCGAACGGTCAATATGTAGCCCCATGTGTATAGAACCATCACGCAAAATTTGGGCATGATCCAACGGTGGACGAAGACGGAATGGTGAAAAAACCGAGGCTGGATTGTGAAAATCCGAAAATTCTATTTCTAATGTGTTATCTCTTTCCTCTCTCTCTTTTTCTTTATACTATATAATGTGTATGTAAAATGAGGTTATAAGAGGATAAAAATCTGATCTTAAGTGTATATGACAAGTATATACACATTGGAAAGAGAGTGAAACATAAAGCTTAATTATTTTTTTTATCCACCAATGCATGTAAACCTTGGTAGTGGAGTTTACTCTACCCAAGGGCATGCCTTAGCAGCCCTTGGAGTGTGCAAGGAGAGAAAATAATTACTCTCCTGCAAAAATCTGCCACTTGGGGCAAATTTACACTTTGCCCCCCGAAATTTTGAAAACTTACATTTTTATCCCCAAAAACAAAATTTTTGTGCATCCAAGCCCGAAAATTTTCAAAAAGGTCTTGATCTTATTTTTTAAAGAAACTTTTATATTTTTAATTATTTCAAAGTTCAAAAGATCACAAGATTTAATTAATTTATATATTTTAGTTCAAATTAATGCTTAACTTTGAAAATAAAAAGTAGCATATAAATTTGGATTAAAAATCCAATCAAAGGGTTCGAGATTTTGGAGACGTTACACCTTCGTTTCGGACAACACCTTTACATTGTTTCCAATGAGAAGAATGTCATTAACGTAAAGCACCAAAAATTCAACTGTACTCCCACTGATCTTCTTGTACACGCAAGGTTCGAACACGTTTTTGATGAATCTAAAAGTTTGGTTTGTTTCATCAAAATGGATGTTCCAACTTCGGGAAGCTTGCTTCAGTCCATAAATGGACCTCTGGAGTTTGCACACCTTGTGTTCATCTCCTTTGGATGCGTATCCTTTCGGTTGTTCCATGTAGATTTCCTTATCAATGTCTCCATTGAGGAAGGCGGTCTTCACATCCATCTTCCATATCTCGTAGTTATACCATGCAGCTATGGCCAGCAAGATTCGAATGGATTTAGGCATTGCGACGGGCGAGAAGGTCTCCTCAAAGTCGATTCCTGGTCTTTGAGTGTATCATTTTGCCACTAGTCGCGCCTTGTAGGTTATTACCTCTCCGTTCACTCCAAGCTTTCGCTTATAGATCCACTTGCAACTCACGGGAGTTACTCCCACTGGTGGATCTACCAAGGCCCAGACCTTGTTTGAGTGCATGGAGTCCAATTCGGATTCCATGGCTTCGCGCCACTTTCCCGAATCTATGACTAACATAGCTTCTTCGTAAGTCCTTGGGTCGGTTAGAGTCTATCCAGTCTCGTGTAGAAGACCGTAGTACCTCTCGGGTTCTCTACCTTGTCTTTCCGACCTACGAAGTATCGGTGTACTTTCTGGTGCACTTTCATGCTCTTGTTCTCCCACTGCCTGTGGTGATGGGTCGGTTTGATCGACCTCTTCGGCCTTTTCAGCTTCAGTGACCTCATCCAGTTCTACGTTGTGTTCCTTCTTGTCCAACAAGAAATCCTTCTCCAAGAAGTGCGCGTTCCTTGCGACAAACGTAGTTTGTCTCGTAGGATCATAGAACTTGTATCCTATCGAGTTTTCTGGATACCCCACAAATTTGCACAAAGTGGATTTAGTTTCCAATTTATCTCCCACCAGCCTTTTAACGGAAGCGGGAGATCCCCATATGCGCATGAATGCATATGAGGGTGCCTTGCCAAACCATAATTCGTACGGTGTCTTTTCTACGGATTTAGAAAGTACCATATTTAATATCTTCGTTGCCGTGAGGAGGGCATGTCCCCAAAATGAAAGAGGAAGGTCAGTGGCACTCATCATGGATCGAACCATGTCCATCAAGGTTCGATTCCTTCTCTCTGCTACTCCATTTAATTGGGGTGTTGCAGGAGGAGTCCACTGCGATAGTATTCCATGCTCTACAAGATAATTTAGAAATTCGTTACTAAGAAATTCTCCACCTCGGTCAGAATGAAGAGCCTTTATCGTATGACCAAGTTGATTCTCTACTTCCATCTTGAATTCTTTGAATCGCTCAAAGGCTTCAGACTTGTGTTTCAACAAGAACACATATCCATAACGACTATAGTCGTCAGTGAAAGTGATGAAGTAATCATAGCCACCTCGGGCACTTTTTCTTAGCGGTCCACATACGTCAGTATGTATTAAATCCAATGTTTGTTTGGCTCGCTCAGGGTTTCCCTTAAATGGTAACTTAGCCATTTTACCCTTTAGACATGGTTCACATGTTGGCATTTCATCAATGGGATTGATTTCAAGCGCGCCATATGATGCTAACTTTTGAATCCTTGACTTGGATATATGTCCAAGTCGAGTGTGCCACAATTGGGCATATATTTCATTATCTTGTTTTCTTTTGCTTTGTTGTACGTGCATAACTAACGTAGGTGGTTCAATGGTATATAGTCCATATTTTAATGTACCAGTGAAAAACAAATTATCATTCATGAATAACCAAAATGAACCTTAATTAATTGAAAACTTAAAACCTTCATTATCCAAAACAGGAATAAAAATAATGTTTTTCACTAAACCAGGTACATAAAGAACGTTCCTAAGGACTAATTTATTACCTCATAAATTTAACTCCACTTCGCCTATGGCCTCGGCAGCAACTCTAGCTCCATTGCCAAATCTTAGGATCCAATCCCCTGGACTAAGTGGCCTTGTTGCTCCCATCACCTGTAAATCATTACAAAGATGAGAACCACAAGTAGTGTCTAACACCCAAGATGCACAGTTAACTGAAAAATTAACTTCAACAAGGAATATACATGTCGAACTCTCCATAGGTTCGAACTTGATCCTCTCCCTTGACCTTATGCAGTAAGGAGCTCTGATTTCCATTTGTTTTGACTTTGAACGCCGCCCAGTCCTTTCGCCAACCCTCTCTTTCTTTCCAAAAGAAGCGTCATGTTCCTCGATCATTTGTCGCAGGACGTGCACAGTGATCTCTCGCCTCTGGAGATTCAAGTCCGCGATACATCTGTCATATGATCTAGAAAGAGATTGTGGGATAATATCCACACGGAAATCACTGTCCATCACGACACCCATATCATCGAGTTCAGTCAGAAGTCGAATCATCTTGTGTACGTGGATTCCGACAGGAGTTTCCCTTCTCTTTCTTGCTTGCAAGAGTTCCCTCGAGATCGCGAGTCTGCGACGACCATCTCTAATCCCATAATGGAATTTGAGATTCGAGAGAATCTCTTTTGCGGATACCATATGCTCATGTTGCAACCGCAGATCAAGTGACATATATTCCAACATGTAATCACGAGCTAAGCCATCATCCAATTTCCATTTGGTGATGCTTTTGCGTTGCTCATTAGGAACGTCATGTGAAATAACAACGGGTGGTGGTACAGACAAAACATATGAGATGTTTTCAGCTTCAAAAAGTACATTTAAATGGTGCGTCCAGAATGCAAGTTTGGTCCAGTTAAAAGGTTACGTTCAAGTGATGAGATGGACAAATCTCTAAGTGCTCTAAGCTCTTTTGATATCATATCTACAAAAAGACGATAGAAGAAATAAATACGCGAAAGATTAATTTAAAATGCACAATTTACAAACATGGGTTTTATTTGTAAATTACTCCTACTATTTTAATCAAAATCTTATGCCCCCACATAAGTTTCGGGAATTTAAAATATCCTTAGCGGGCTCAAGGCCCAAATGCAATCTCCTAGTACCCACGGCTCGTTGGTCATACTATTCGATTAACTTGGTGGTCGACTACGTCATCGGTTAACCATCGCAGCTAACCCTTGAGTTTATTTAGCCTCGTTTTTCGATATGGACCCACGACTCGTGAAACATCCATACTTACTAGCGTTAAATCATGTCCAATACTTGTAGAGAGAAATAGTTCAATTTTAGACGCCCCACGACTCGTGAGACAGCACCTAGAACCTTGCTATCCCCTCCATTGGCACTAAACTCGTGCATCGAGGCAATAGACATATCATCTTCCTATAGCTCGACCCACAACTCGTGTGACATCGAGATATATTCGTACAATATGCCTTAAACCTAGTAATTTGGTAGGCTCGGACCATAGACAATATTCTTATGCGCCCGTTATTTGATTTTAAATTATAATTGAGTTTCAAAGTTCAATTGGGGGTTTTAAGTATTCTTGTGCGAAGTCTAATCAGATTATGCTTTATCTTGTTTACGTGATCTATTCTAAGCATGCAAGACATATATCAAAGAATATAAGTAAACATACATCACCTAGCAGCATATGATTGATCGATTGCCCATCATATGCGATCCATCACGAGCCATGCGATGGATCAATTGGTCAGTCTAGGGTGGAAATTAAATGTCCTAACTATTACAATTTTCAAACTCATACATGCATGGGCCTTCTTGTAATATCCTCCTTGATTGGGCCTCCATGTATTGAATCGGGCCTCCATGTGGATCTCCAAGTCTTCATGAGGTCTTCTCGGCTCCAATCCTAAACCAAGTCTAACTTAAAAAAATGGCCCTATTCTATTACATTTGTTTGCGCAAGCAAGGGGCACCAATCAGACCCATTTAATTACAACCCTTAAAATAAATAAACCAAAACTACACAGGGCTTAGGGACAAAATCGATCAATCCACATATTCACTCAAGAACATGCATAAATTCACATAAGGGCATACATGTAAATTTACCGGCTCCTTTAATTTTAATTCACAAAAATTATCCAAGTTAATTAATTTTGAATTAACAATTAGTCTCTAAGATTAATTAACTCTTACTTGAGTTCTAAGTAATCTACAATTCTTATCTTGATTAAGTTGGTTAATTAATATAGTTAAAATCTCTAAGATTACTATCTTATCCAAAACTCTAAGTTTCCCAATATTCCAAATCTTCCAAGATTCTCAAGATAATCCTATTTTGACTAAATTAGTTAACTAAGGTAGTGTCCAAATCCACCAAGATTTCTACCTTATCCAAAAACTCCAAGTTTCCTAATCTTCCACATCTCCAAGATTTTTAGATTTTTCAAAATATGTAGAATCAGAGTCCAACCAAAAATAACCAGATCAAGGCCAATAGATGACTGCCACGTGGACAACACACGCGCGGCCATGAAGTCCGCGCGTGGTAGCATGCGGCTGCGCGTGGCAGCACGCGGCTGGCAGCCCGTACGCTGCTGTCGTATGCTGAACGCATGGCCAGCGTGTTGTTCGCACGTTGCCGTGGGCAGTTCACCGCTGTGGCCGCCCAGCCGCGATTGGATCCAATTAAAAAAAAAAAAATTTTTTGTTCGATTACTTGTTGATTTAATTAAAAACATATCCAATTAAACCCTAATCCAAAATTAAAATTAGCGTGATAAAATTTCGAATCCAAATTTTCTTTACTTTAACTCTAAGTTAAACAGATCTACGTTCTAAAACATAAACGGTTAAAGAACTAGCCATACATAAATCAAGCAAATGATTTAAAACACAGAATTTGCAAATTCATATATATACAAAGCCAAACCTGGCTGTGATACCACTGTTGGGATTCGGTAAGATAAACAGCCCTAAATGCAGCGGAATTTAAAACTTTTAGGGCCTCTTACGGAAGCTTGCCAGGATACGAAACTGGTTGTATATATATGAATATATTTAAACGACATTAATAACTAGATCTAAGTTATACCTGTCTCCTTGCAAATCCAAGTAGGTGGCAAAGTCGTTGCATTTTCCCCTTGGTAGAATCGATCCAAGCCATGTTGTAGCGCACCACGAGTAGCGCCTCTACGAGTTGATACACCACAATATCACGAAATATAATATATCCTAATCGGCTAGAACATAGGATATATTAAGATCTGGGGTTAGAGAACAAGATTGGAACAAAAACGAAATCAAAAAATTCTTCCAAAGGAAGAAGGGTGTTCGACCGATTTCACTAGGGAAAGGGAGGGAGAATTTTTCTTGACTTGGATTTTTGGCTCTTAAGTTGTGTGTATGAGATATGACATCAAGTCTCCTATTTATAGATATCTCATTAACCTAATCCTCCTAGGATTAGGACTTCAAGTCTCCTACATGGGTCATGACCCTTTTAATTAGAAGATTAAGTCTTCCAATTAATTCATGAAGATCACCATAAAGATCATCTAGAAGGCGAACTCTCTCGTCTACAAAAAATAGACGTGCGCTGCTCAAGCCAACTTCATAATTTAATTAATTTAATTAGGCTTTATTTAATTTCCAATTAAATGGCCCAATTAATTAATTACTCTCCCAATTAATTAAATTAGACTCTAAGTCTATTTAATTAAATCTTCCTATTAATTAAATCCAACTTAATTAATTAACTCATAAATTAAATTTCAACTTAATTTATAATCTTCTTCTCGATGTCCAGGCAAAAAAGATTGAGGAAGCATTCATCAAGGAAGTTCCTGAGACGTCGAAGGTGTCTTTTTATCTCGATCGCCTTGATTATGAAACCCATCATGGATCCGATGTTTATTGACGATGTTTACATCGGCGTTCTGATTTGTTTTGAACGCACTCTTTTGTGTTTGTAAATTTCGGTGGATCTTCCCAGCAAGTCATGTTTGAACAGCGTGTTTTTGACTTTAATTTCTTGTAATTTTTGATATGTAAGTAATGGGATTTCACTGACTTTTGTCGATGTTTAACATTATCTATCTATTTTTGACATGTATGTCGACTACTTGTTTCGATAATTATTCGTATCGTAATTGTGACTACTTAAAAGTAGTTCTAAAGAATTATAAAGTAAGCTTCATTAATAAGCTTCTCTTTTGATGCCGACTCGATGCTTTCATGGCATTCGAGGAAGTTATTGAAGATTAAGCTTAAAAGCATCTCTTTTGATGTCGACTCGATGACTTCGTGGCATTCGAGGAAGTTATTGAAGAGTAAGCTTAAAAGCTTCTCTTTTGATGTCGACTTGATGCCTTCGTGGCATTCGAGGAATTTATTGAAGAGTAAGCTTAAAAGCTTCTCTTTTGATGTCGACTCGATGCCTGTGGCATTCGAGGAAGTTATTGAAGAGTAAGCTTAAAAGCTTCTCCTTTGATGTCGACTCGATACCTTCGTGGCATTCGAGGAACTTATTAAAGAGCAAGCTTAAAAGCTTCTCTTTTGATGTCGACTCGGCATTCGAGGAAGTTATTGAAGAGTAAGCTTAAAAGCTTCTCTTTTGATGTCGACTCGGCATTCGAGGAAGTTATTGAAGAGTAAGCTTAAAAGCTTCTCTTTTGATGTCGACTCGATGCATTCGTGGCATTCGAGGAACGTGTTGAGATAAGCTAATTGATAGCCCACTTTGTCGAATTCATCTCGATGCGTTGAGTTAAGCTTATTAATAGCCCACTTTGTTGACTATATCTCGATGTGTTGAGTTAAGCTTATTAATAGCCCACTTTATCAACTATAGATCGATCAGTTAAGCTTATTAATAGCCCACTTTATCGACTATAGATCGATGTGTTCAGTTAAGCTTATTAAAAGCCCACTTTATCGACTATAGATCGATGTGTTCAGTTAAGCTAACTAATAGCCCACTTTATCGACTATAGATCGATGTGTTCAGTTAAGCTTATTAATAGCCCACTTTATCGACTATAGATCGATGTGTTCTGTTAAGCTTATTAATAGCCCACTTTATCGACTATAGATCGATGTGTTCAGTTAAGCTAACTAATAGCTCACATTTTTCTTTGATTGTCGAATTTCCTCTTGAGACGTTTTTGTCGATCGAGGCATTCTTTAATTGTCGATAGTCCTAAGTATAAGACACAAAAAAGAACGAACATGGTTGAGTGATAACATAATATTTAAGATTACATAACCTTAGAAGTGTGTAAGTTTTCGATGTAGATAGATATCTTCTTTTTGATTCCATCTCGATGCTCATGTGGCTATTTGGGAATCTCTGTTGTTGATTTTCCCATTGATTCGCAATCTTTATAGTTAACCCTTATTTCCTTAGTTCTGACTCCTCGTGGGAGAGCTTGATAGGGCGTGATTCTTGTTAGGTATGTGCTCCCCTTGGTTACCTCTCTGCACTTTAATGTACTCAGTTAATCAATTGCTATCAACCTTTCGATTTCATCCTTTAGTTGATAGCACTCGTCTGTGGCGTGGCCCCTTTGTTGGTGGTATCTGCAAGATTTCCTTGAGTGGGGGGGGGCATCTCTTTGTGGAGGAGGTCTTTTTAGAAGATTCATGTCTTGAATGTCGATCAGGATTTCGGATCTGAGTTTGTTGAGTGGAGTGTAATTATCGTATCCTGCCTTCTGTTTTCCGTAACCGGAACTTCTTTTCCTTTGTCTATATCTTGTCCCATCTCTATTCTCGTGGTGTTGATTATCTGGAATTCTTTTGGATGGTCCCTCTACGACCGGGGCCTGTTGCTTTTCTTTGATTCTGTCAAGGCCAAAGAAACTTCCTTTCAGTCTTGTCATTTCTTCTTCATTCATGTACCAATGGGCTACCTCCTCTGTTCAAGGTATTCCTAATAGGACGATAATTATAAAATCCAGCCTCAGGATTTCGACCTTTGAAAGCTCGTTGGTGAACCTTTCCATGAAAGCCCTGAGGGTTTTGTCAGGTGCTTGCGTTATTGAACACATATGGTTAGCCGGTGTTCGTACTACTCTCTTGTTGTCGAACTGGTCGAGGTCGAAGATAGATTTTTCCTCTAGTTTCCCGATCCGGGATTGAGCCATTTCCGACATGGTGGTCGAGAAAGCTTTTGCTGCTACGTTATTTGAGATGACATGTACCTACCTCGGGGGGTTGAAAGAAGCAAGGTGCTCCTCTGGGCCCTTGGTACCAGAGTACCCAGGCAGTTGTGTCGGCAATCATTTGTCCACAGGCAGTTTCTCGTAAAAGATTTCACCGTAGAGGGTAGATTTTCTCAGTCGAGAGTTAGATGGGAGGGCTTCGATTTCCTTTTCCTGTCGGGCGAGTTTTTGATGTAGCAATCTTACTTCGGAAGCTAATTTCTTTATTTCTCTCCTTGATTGCCCTTCGAGATCGTCCTCTCGAAGATATCTCTTGTTATTTTGGTGGACTTTGCCCTCAGCTTCATATATTTTTCTCCTGATTTCAGCAGCCGGCATCGCGGTGCGTGGAGGCTCTAAAGGGAGATTGATGTTTTCTTTAGCAATTTCAGCCATCCATCCCTTCTTAGCTTCCTCTAGAAAGGTCTTCATATCGTCTCTCGTTAATTGATAGATTGTTGGATCTGGAGGTCTCGAAGGTCCGACCTCGTCTACTGGTGTCGAGTCAAGATTTTGTGTACGCATGCTATCTCCTTGGCTTTCCTCAAATCGATCTCTGTCTCCACTTCGTTCTTTAGCAAGAGCGGCTATTGCTTGTGTAGTCATCTTTTCTCGATTCAGAGTTAAGTTTCCCACAGACGGTGCCAATTGATGAGCGTGTTTTCGGTCGGTTGACTTATTTGGTTGTCGAGTGTAGAGTCTGGATGTCGATTCTAACACAGCTCGTCAATGTGAGGATCGGTAGGTCAGACAAGCCTTTCCTCGATTTGTATGAGGGAATCCTAACCTGCAATCAAAGAGAACTACGTCATGTTAATGCCGGTGTGACCCGGCGATAACCCTCCGATGCTTAAGTAAGTGTCGAGTCGAGGTGATAGATCGAAATGGGTACTTTAGGCTTAGAGCGTGTGTACCTTTCACCGTGTTTGTGAGGGTTATTTATAGATTTTTGTCCGGATCACTGGGTCGGATTATGACAAGACATCTCGAACACCGGGTCGGGTCATGATAAGACGTCTCAAACCCCGGGTTGGATCTTGGTTATTCGATTTGACCCTTTTATAGTATGTCGAAGAGCATGTCGATCATAGTCGTGTAGATGTCGAAGAGCATGTCAAACATAGTTGTTGACGAACGTATCAGATTATATCATGGAGATCGACGTGTCAGTTCTTCTGCTCGATAGCTTTATGTCAACTGTTTAAGTGACATGTCAAGTGACGAAGACTTGGTACATCAAAGGCTGCTTTCAATAGGTTGCTTGCTAGGGCATTTCTAGAAAGACCACCTATTTGTTCGTTTACCAAGTTCGGCACGAAATCATAAATAAGCTATACCAAGGATCCATAATAAATTGACATGTGTCAAATTAATTAATGTGCAATTACATAGAATTATTTTCACCCATCTTCTTCATCGTATCCATCCAAATCCAATTTGATTTTTTACCCATTTTATTTACCATTTCTCTTCCGAACATAACCAAACAAGTGATTTTCATTGTTATAACTACAATTATTGCGTTAGATTTCTTTGTTTCAAACCTTAAAGACAAAAATCTGAATGAACTTCAAGAGTTTACATTTACTAATTTCTTCAAATAACATCAATTAATTCATATAATAAAATTTTAGTTAGAAACGGCGATTTTAATATAAAAAATCAATTCGCGTTCAGATACCCATTAATTTATATTTTGAATTTTTAATCAAGGAGGATGAATTTTAATTGAAATGGTGAAATACAGTTTCCCCCCATAATATAGGGGTGGTGTCAATCAATTGTAACACTTACCCCTTCTTGATATAATATTGAATATTCTATTCCAAAAGTACCCCGCTTCTTTTATAACAAATAAATTGTTCCTTCATTAATTTTCAAAAAAAAAAAATTTATTAATTATGAATTCATCTATCCATCCACCAAACTATATTATAATTCAAATTTATGTCTCAAACTTTTTCTTTATTTTCATCTCATTTTAGGGAGAAACTATATTGGTTAATTGGAGTGAAAACATTCCCTTCATATTTATACTTAATTTGACTACTCATAATAATGTGATTTTAATTTTGAAAATTTTGGGCAATGAATACGAGATTTTATCTCTTCTTGGTAATAATCTATACAAACTCTTGAAATCCTCTAAAATATGTGTATAATCAACTTAATTTCCATGTATGTATATAGGTAATCATATATATACTTCCATACAAACTATTAAGCACCTTATTTAAAACTACTTTATGAAGACAAGTTTGACTAATTATATGAAAACAATAATATATAATATTATTTATCAAAGTTTGGAAAATATCTCTTTTGTAATTACTTCCATGATTTCATCCAATTCCATGTAATAGTGAAATCACACTCTTGAAAATTTTCTAAAATATACATAACCAGCATAAATTGATATGATCGAACCCAAAACAAGCAATATAATTAGTGTTCTCATCATAAGTTATATATGCACCCTCTTGTGAACGAATTAGATCTCCAACCAAGCAAACAAATTATTGTATAGAGATAAAAAAAATTATTGTATAAAGATAAAAAAAAAATAATCATCTTATTCAAAAATGTGGAGAAATAGTTTGGTTACTAATTTGGTTTTGTCAATCCTTTCAATCGTTTATCTTCACACTTCACAAGGGTTTGTGAAGACGAGGGGTTCCCAATTTTTATTAGATGGGAGGCCGTTTTATTTCAATGGTTTCAATGCGTATTGGCTTATGTACACGGCTTCGTTCCCCTCGTCAAGAAACAAAGTGACAAATGTTTTCTATCAAGCTTCTAGGTTTAAAATGAATGTTGCGAGAACTTGGGCTTTTAGCGATGGTGGTAATAGACCCTTACAAATCTCTCCCGGTTACTATAACGAGGTTATGTTTAAGGTATAAAACAACAAAGTGATATTACTTTATTTTCATATATAACTTGTGTTTATGTTAACTATTTCAAATATTTAAGTGGTGATATGCATTTTCTTATTTGGAAATTTTAGGGTTTAGATTTTGTGTTGTCCGAAGCCAAAAAGCATGGTACATACCTCATACTAAGCTTGGTGAACAATTATGATGATTTTGGAGGGAAGAAACAATATGTTCAATGGGCTAATAGTAAGGGCCAAAACTTGAAAAATATCGATGAATTTTTCACTAACCCTATTACCAAAAGCTATTACAAAAATCACATCAAGGTAAATATATTTTCTTATTCTTCTTGTTATTTCTTTATTTTTTTCAATAAAAATAACATTAACATTCAATTCAATATGGATGTAGACAGTACTCACGAGAATCAATTCAATAACTGGAATAGCATATAAAGATGATCCCACTATATTTGCATGGGAGTTAATTAATGAACCTAAATGTCCTGATCTATCTGGAAAGGCTTTTCAGGTACATGCCTTGTTTTGTGTAAGGTTTTCATATGCATCAAAAAAAATTAAATTGTAGAGTTAATTTATCATATTTCATTAGGGGGAATTGCATTTTTCATATTAAAATTTTACCTACTTTATATATTTGGTATCAAATCTTTGGAAAAGACACATTTAATATCAAAATTGAAGAATTTTTTACATATTTTCTTTTTCCGTCAATTTACTAGGCCAAAATTTGTTCACTTTAAGGATGAAAAGCTCTTGACGAGAGCTTTCCAATGGTATAAGTTTCAGTTCATGAAACACAATAGATAATCCGTAGAAAACTAACAAAGTTTCGGGATATTAATCAAAATCAATTATCTCTCATAATCTACAAGGAATCATGCCACAATAATTTCCAAATAAGCATGCCATAGTAAAAAATTTGGAACATAATTTTAAGCATACCAAAAACCTCAAAAATGCGAAAAAGATCCTTCAATCCTGGTATTAAATGTGTCTTTTTCCAAGATTTGTTACCAAATATATAAAGTAGGTAAAATTTTGGTATGAAAAATGCAATTCCCTATAAGATCTTAAAAAATAATATTTAACCATTTTTTTTTTCTAACTTTTCAGGGTTGGGTCGAAGAAATGTCAACTTATTTGAAATCTATTGATAGGAACCATCTTCTAGAAATAGGGTTGGAAGGGTTTTATGGGCCTTTACTGCCCAATAGGTTACAAGTCAATCCCTATAGTTATAACTATGGGACTGATTTCATTTCTAATAATCGTATAGCCGGAGTAGATTTCGCTACAATTCATCTATACCCTGATCAGTGGTACATTTACATGTCATTAAGATTATTTGTTACAATATAAATATAATTTCAATAATCCAAAAATAATATCGACATACCTATAAACAAATGAACGAATGCAGGTTAAACGGTACGAACAACTATGTCCAAGCTAAATTCGTAGCGACGTGGATACAATCACATATACAAGACTCAAAATCGATCTTGGGGAAGCCACTTGTATTGGCCGAGTTCGGAAAATCTTCAAGATCGCAGGGTTCCAGCGTTGGAGCTAGGGACAATTATTTCGCGAATATATATGGTAGCATATACCTATGTGCAAGAAGGGGAGACCCATGCGCGGGTGCACTATTTTGGCAAGCATTGGCTCTAGGAATGGACTCTTTAAGTGATGGATATGAAGTGGTGTTGGAACAAAGTCCTTCTACGGATATTGTCATCTATCGACAATCTCGTCGCATGATTTCTCTTTAGGTAGTTCAAATCAAATATTTGACATTGATTCATCAAAATAAAACAACATTTTTGTAATTTAAATACAATGTAATGGGAATAATGGGAACCATATATGAGTTGTTTTGTTTAAGCTATGGTACGATTACGATATCTTGAATTTGAAATAGTTCAAGCCCTTTTAATTTATGGTAGTATATAAAATATTATTAATTATATTACAGAATTTGGGAGAGAAATAATAAGGCAACAAATATATTGTTTGGTTAAGTGAACATTTATGCGTAAAAATAAAAATTGAAAAATCGGATTTTAATTTGCAGTCACGTTTGATTGGACTTTAGCACTTTCGTCTCAAATTTTACAAAATTGTGTTTTTCAATTTTAAAGAAGTTTTACACTTCGATCTAATAACCACATTTTCATCCAATTTAGAACCAAAAGTTTAGTCCGATGAACTCAAATGACTATTTTCATATAACTAAATGAAAATCGCACATAATTAATAGTAATACAAAAACTTCATATACTACAAGAAAACAGGATTTTTCGACGGATTTTTCCACATATTTCAGCAAAAATCCGTCGAAAAATGGATTTTCCGACGGATTTTGACCATCGAAAAATCCGTCGGAAAAAGTGACGTGGAAAAATTTTCAACGAATTTTTCGACGGATGTTTTCCGACGACCAAATCCGTCGGAAAATTGACGAACAAAGCTATCGAAAAATCCGTCGGATATTTCCAACGGAAAACTAGATAAATATTTTTTATTAATCCGTCGAAAAATTAATTTTGTTTTATTTAAAAAATTAATTTTTATTTTATTTTTCCGACGGATTTAATTCCGTCAGAAATGGAAAAAAAAAATTTCTTATTTTCCCCCAATAAAAACATGTATATTGTATAAATAATCAAAACAAATAAATTAAACAATTCATAATTATAAAATTAAATAAAATGTACTTATAAAGGGCATGAGCCATGTGTAGTAAATCCATTGAACTTCTATCATATTTACAAGAATACATTTTTTAGCTAATAAGCCCTACACTTCTGTCCATAATATTTCTTTCAATCTCTTTTACAGTCTTGATTGTTTCTCATTCAAGCCTTTTTCACGCCATTTCATCTATAAATTAAAACAACAATAAATAGTGTTATCATAAAAAGAAGTTGCAATAATTAATGCACAATCAAATAAAAATGTAAGACTATCTAAGATCATTAATTTTATTTAATTCACCATGAAAGTCTACAAATAGAATCCTAGTTCCTTGACACTCTCATTCCAACTTAACTTCACCATTTCCATTCCAAAATCATGAGATACCATGGCTACTATTAAGTTGTGAAAGAATGATCCAATTACCAAAGAATGTACTTCTCTTAAGTTGTGAAAATGAAGTTTATAATTCAAGAAAAAACAACTTGGTAATTTCATTTCAAATAAAATTCCTCAATCTAACAGTGGATCAAATACCAACAGACTTTTCATCAATTAATTTAATGGTTATCATATATATATATTAGGGGTGTGGCACCACGCAAGGCGCGGTGTCGGGTGCCCATTGCTCTTACACAGTGCTGGTTGCCCAATGCTCGTTTTGTTTATATGTGAAAGTTTTAAAGTGAAGGAAAATAAATCATAAGAAAACAAAAGCACATCTAAACACTACTGAATTGCAATTCAGAAAACAATCGTAGGTCTACATATTAAACTTGAAAATATATGTTGTCATCTAGTAGAAATAGATAAGTCATATGGTAGTCTAAACTGAGGCTGGATAACCGTAGCCACTAAAGAAAATACAGTAATCATATGCTATAATAACATACAGTTTTTGTATATGTTTAATTTAAGATGTTAGGCCATGTAAAGTTTTAACTAATTAAAGTTTCAATAGGTATGTGAAAATAAAAAAAAGTTCCCCATTCATAGCAGGAATTACATATCTCACACATGAGATCTAGAACAAGAACAAAAGGTTGAGACAGTTAATCAAAGGAGATATCTTGCAAAATTAATTACAAATGTAGAGATGTGTCAAGAATACCCTATTCATCAAAAGGCTATTATCTAACTTTATATTAGAGGACACACAGCTCACAAACAAATGAGATATCATGCAAAATTATCAATGTCAAGAATTGTCAAGAATACTGATGTGGATATATAAATCATAAGGGCAGTTTAGTAATTATCAAATTCCATATTATTAAAATTATTAATCAAGAGTTACATTTATGACATTCATTAGAATGACTATCCTGCCCCTATTTAATTCTGAAGTTAGTGGGAGACTTTTCCTCTCCACCTAATTGATGATGGCTTCTCATCTCCCACCCTTAATAAGGTGACTCTTCACCTTCTCAATTTTGCCTATAAAACCCACCCTCATTTTCATTCGAAAGACAAGTTGCAGGAAGTGTGAAGATTAGTTGAGTAGTTTCCTCGAAGTCCGTCCCGTGACGTCAGAACGAGAGGTGAAAACGTTCAAGATAGGAAGAGATCATCCCGAAGATACCCTTGATCATTTTCATGCAACATCAAATACCCTATTCAAAAGGATATCTACCTCATTTCCAAATTCAACATGCGGAAACCCTGACTCTTCCTATATACTAAACCTGCCAAAGAGTTAGTCATTAGGCCTACAACAACAAAAAAGAGTTGTTATTGTAATTTATGATGAAAAATTTGACAAAATACAAGTAAAATCGCAATAAAGTTGTGTGGATCACATGCTTGTCCAAAAACTGATGGAAGTGGACAAATGAGAGATTCATGATCTATTCAAAAATCTGAAAATACAAAGAGATTTAGTGCAATAAAAATTTCACTAATTTTATTTTGGTGAAGGTTTTACATTACACATAAAATTATCATGTATTTTCCCAAAGTTAAAAAGTAATACAATAAATATGTTTAAAAATATCATGTTACTCAATTATATCAAAATAATAAATTTATTTTAGTGCCAAGATATTAAGTAACAATGTTAGAATTATGGGCAAATTGCAAAAATCGTACCATAACTAAGGTCCATCGGCAAAAAAATTCTTTTAAAATCCGGGTTAGCAGGTAGCAGCTAAGTCCTTTAACAAAATTAATTGCAATTTTAGTCCTACTCCATTTTTTTTCTTTATTCATAAAGTACTGATGGAGATTTTTGAGCAGGGACGAGAGTATAGGAGCTAGTAGAAAGACTTCACCTACTTATTTTATCCACAATTTTTGTATATATTATATATCACTAAAAGAAAAGCATGAATTTTCCGTCGGAAATTTCCGACGGATTTTCCGACTGGAAAATATTCGTCGGAACTTCCGATGGGAAATTATTCGTCGGAACTTTCCGACGGAGGTTAACATCCGTCGGAAAAAGCATTAAAGTTTAATAAAAAATTTAAAAAAAAAAATTTGCAACGGATCAGAATAATTTTATAAAAAACAAAAAAATTGTTAATTATATCCGACGAATTAAATCCGTCGGAAATATGTAAATTCCCACGGATTAAATCCGTCGGATATATGTAAATTCCGACGGATTTAATCCGTCGGAAACTAATTTTAAAAAATTAAAAAAGGGGGGATTAATAATTTCCGACGGATTTAATTCGTCGGAGAGTAACTAAAAATTAATAAAAAATATTGAATATTTCTGACGGATTAAATCCGTCGGAAAGTAATTAAAAATAATTGAAAAAAAAATTGAATATTTTATGAAGGATTTGAATCCGTCGGAAAATAATTCAAAAAATAAAAAAAAGGATTAATTATTTTCCGACGGAATTAATCCGTCGGAAAATATTCTAGAAAATGAAAAATGGAAAAATAATTATTTCCGACGGAAGCATTTCGTCGGAAATAATTAAAAAATATAAATTATTTTTTGTCTTATTTTTTTTCCTATTTGATTAATTTAGACCATTCTTGATCCATTTATCCATTTTTTCACTAATTTAACTCATATTTTCATAAAATTCATCGATTTAAAACCCTTGTCGATTTATTTAACTCGTTATCCACCCATTTTTCATTGATTTAAACCATTTTTTTTTCTAATTTAATCTATTTTTTCCAATAATTTGATTAATTCAAACCGTGTGTCTTCGATTTAACTAAATTTGCACTAACTTTTTCGATTTAACCCGTATTTTCACAAGTTTCATCGACTTAAACCCTTATTGATATTGATTTAACTCGTTGTTCACCAATCTTCATTGGATATGTGGTCTTGCCTATCTTCTATATGTTTTCTTGTGTTTACCGTTGTGTGGAATTTTTAGTTGTTTACTGGTTGTCTACATTTTACATTTGTATTCTTTGTATGGTTTTGGTTGTTTTAGTTTTTTCTACTTTGTCATTGCTGTTGTTGTCATTTGGAGGGAGGGTGGTTTGTGTTTTAGTTTGTACTTACTAAAGGTGAGATTAATTGAGAACGGATGTATTAGAAAATTTCCATCATTCTTTTCAATTATCTTTCTTGTAATTCTTACTTCTAACATTATTCATTTCCCAACCCCATTATTTTCACTTGATACGAAATTCCCTTATACTTTTTAATCCTAGCATGCAGTGAAGATCGGGTCTTTTGACCCACACGATTTGAAAATTAGAACTCAAAATTCGAACAAATTACTCAACGAATTGAAGAGATCCTTACATGTATGAGTTCTCCACGTACGACAAGAGGAACAGAAGTCCTCAACCAATTTCGGCCAACGGCTACCGAAAGCCAGCGGCCATATGGGAGTAGGAAGAAGAAGGCAAAAAATTGCAAATACTACGCTTTCAATTGAATACGTATCAGTGTCCATAGTGAGCGATTAGTCTGTTGCGGAATATTGGAATCGATCACTGGTATGAATTGGATCGACCGGGTACGAGGCCTTCCTCAACCAAATCGCCTTATTTCCTAAGATTGTCTTCTTGATGGGGAGAAGAGAATAGTATATTGATTTGGTGTGTTGGGGACCATAACCCTTGTGCTCTTTATATATGAAGAGAAATAGAGTTCCCATAATTCCCTAGAACTCTCCTAAATAGGTATCTACCCATTATTTAGTCCACATTCGTATTGGAGTTGGTAACTAATTAGACCACTTAATGTTAATCCAATAACTTTATAATAGCTATCATAATTGATTAAATAGTCCAATTAGGATTAGGAAATAAAATTTCCAAACAATCTCCCACTTGGGTTATTTATTAATCTTAAATCAATTATGTCACAAATTTCCTTAGGCGCGCGTCTGTATGCTATTAGTCGTTAGACTTACTTAAACAATCTGGTACATCTTATATATTAGCAACGAAACTACCGCGGCTTTTATCACAGTATAGTCGTACGTGACTAAACCCCGATGATCACCATACTAATATACTCAATGACATAGATCAAATGTGGATGAGTAGCATGGAAATTACATACGATGTGGTCTTATACATGTCTATTTCCAACTGGTCCTTCTTTACATACTTTCTTAACCATATGTAAAACCACAATAGAAAGTCATTTACTTTACTTTCAAAGTAATCAATCATGAAATCAATTCATACCATAAACCTTAAGTCTGTACAGAAAACAACCATAAACATGTCATGAAAAGCATTAAACCAAAATAAACTCCCACTAAACAGACACATCATAAGGTTTGATGATGTCCACAAGAGTTTCATCCTCACAAAATCACCTTAGGCGGCCAACCTTTGGTGAATGGATCTTTAACCAAAATTCTTATACTTATATGTTTTATTGACATTTGAAAACTCTGAAACTTTACTTGACACTAAGTCACATAATACCTAGAACAACATCGATATTTAGTCTTTGGACATAAATATCAATTGTAAAAGATAATCCTTGTGCAGTGATCAAATACTGACAATTAGTCCAGTCGGATAATAGCCTTCCTTTGGGCCGACGTACTATCTACATGGATAATAAAGTTGTCACATATTTATCATCAAATGTATACGTGTTATTCAGCCAATCAAAGATCTTCCTTTGGGCAGATCAATTGGATCGCATGACGTAACATATATAAAAATAAAAATCGAAGTATCATATAATCTCTAAAAGATTTGATCTCCTAAATGTGAAAAGTAAGCCTTAGTTTTGTACTTTTATTGCCATGCTTGAATCACTCATGTATCAACCAAACATTTTCACGAAAATGTTTGAATTGAGTGCAAACTTGAGCATACATTCCTCATTCTCAATGCAGAATGAAACTTACGTATATCTTTTCTTTAAGGATCTTTATTGGGGCACTATTTAAGATTTTACTTGTCTCATTACCACAACAAGGATTACATATTTACTCCCACTGAACTTGAGATATTCACAATTATCAATGAAATTCACCTCAGAAACATAAGAGGTGGACTTTATAAGAAAATTGTGATACTATTGACAGAAAACCTACCTAAAAGATGAGTCTTTTAAGAGGATCTACTTAATAACAATTCTTGAGGTTGTTGAGATTGTTTTATAGGTACTTCATTGTTGTCTTGTTGTAGAGAAATTTTAGGATTAAACTTGAGCCTGATTATCATTCTCTTGAGATGAAACTGAGTCTCGAACAACAATTAGGTATTGAAACCCAATCATTGTAAATGACAGATTCTACTTCAAAGACAATATTCCTTGTAATTCCTTCCCCCCAAACTCAGTATCCTCAAGGAAAATCACATTTCTCATTTAATAAAAGGATCTTTATGTGGGATCTTAAAACTTGTAGCTTTGAGAGCACTTAATTTTATCAAAAATAACAGCAAACCATCCATTAGTCCAATTATCTTTTATATGGTCTATAAGACCATGCCTTAGTTGGACAATGATTTTGATGTGTCACTGTTAATGATGTATACTGCATTCTTAAGGTGACAAAATTAAAAAATCTGTCAAATTAGGGGACTAAGAATCATATCTGACAAAAGCCTATAATTTTTTTTTTTTGAAAAAGTGTAAACCAAATGCTTGTGTCATAAGTTGATAAAATTCTCACTTAAGTTTTATTTTGTAACTAGTGAATTTCATTTAGGAACTAGTTCCAAATACATAAGATTATCAATTAAAAAACTAGAACCAACAAAATTTGAATTTTTTATTATTTTGAGAAGGACAAGGAAAACTTTATTTCTCCAGAATAATAATAAATTTAATCTAAAAAAAAAGGATCAACTAAAGTTTTATAAAAATTCAAATAAAAAACTAGTTCTCAAGTATAATCTAAAAGTTCTTATGACTTAAACTTCAATTTTGTTGTCATCGCCCATAAAGATGAATGTTTCAGCATCAGTTGGCGGTCGACTCCTCAGGCAACCCCTTCTTCACACGCCATGCAGCGTTGTTGGGACACTGTTTCTTCATGTGTCCCGTCTTCTTGCAAAAGTAGCAAGTAAAACCTTCATCCTGCTTCTTTTGAGAAGATTCTTCTGCAGTAACATCAACTCTCTTCCTTTTCTTGTTCTGAGAAGTTGAGGCTAAGTGAGCACTTTCAATCTTATCTCGTTGTTGTCTTTCTTCTTCTTGCACACAGTGAGATATAAGCTCATTTAGGGACCATTTGTCCTTTTGAGTGTTATAACTCACTTTGAATTGCCCAAAGTGTATTGGAAGAGAAATCAAAACTAAGTGCACGAGTAAGTCATCAGACAACTCTAACTTTAGTGACTTTAGTTTTGATGCGAGATTAGACATCTCCATTATGTACTCCCTTATGTTCCCATTACTTTTATATTTCATTGAGACGAGTTTCCCCAAAAGGTTACTCGCCTCAGACTTTTCGTTTTTTGGCAAAATATTGCTCAATTTCCTCAAGGAACTTCTTAACGCTCTTGTCCTCAGTAACAGAGCCCCTAAACGCTTCGGGAATGGAACGCTTCAGGATCATCAAACACATCCTGTTGGATCGATCCCATTTTTCTATTTTGACCTCATTGAGGTCTTCCGTAGTAGAAATGGGTCGGTCCTCTCGTAGTGCTTGATCCAAGTCCATACAACCGAGAACAATTTCTACGGTATCTTTCCAAAGTTTGTAGTTAGTCCCATTCAACATCGGGATATTGCTGATTTGAGTAGAAACATTTGTGGCAGCAGTAAAAGCAACTGTTCAGAGAAAAAAAAACACTTTCACATAAATATGCATGTCGTAAAACTGACATTTATAAATTTTCATATTGGGAATCCATCTCAGGATACCTAACGCAACATTAACGTTTAGCCTTTGGGCAGAAACGTCAACTTGCAAGTGGTTCTCCTAATGCAGTAATCAAATATTGAGAATAAATCCTGTCAAAAAATAACCTTCCTTTGGGCCGATTATTATTTACATGGAAACTTGATAATTATCACATATTTATTACCGCAAGTATGTTTATTATTTGGTCAATTAACAATCTTCCTTTGGGCCGATTGTTGATCACATGAATAACAAACATACTAATTTTAATGAAATAAGTTTATTATTTGGTAAAACAATTATCTTCCTTATGATGATTATTGTTCACATAAATAATGGACACCAATATTATTATTTGGTCAAATCATAGCCTTCCTTTAGGCCGACTATGACTCACATAAATAATTAATATTGACATGAGAATAATTGAAAACGACTTTAATCGAACATGCTATTTTTCATGCATAAATATTCTCATATAAAAAAAAATCACAATTGAAATCAAGAAACTTGTAAATGACCCGAAAGTATCCGTAATTAAATTTTCCAAATAAAAGACTACAGTTGGCTCAAAAGGGAAAAAGTTTTATCAGCAAAACAAAATAATCGGCAAGGTTTCGGACAAATTGATTTCTTTATGATATGGATCAATACATATATTTATTGGTGTCAAGATTTAAATTAAAAAAAAATGGTGCATGCCACACGGCAGTACACATGCAGAAGTTCAAAGCAACTTTTACAATCATAATAACCTTTTCTTAACAAGTACCGCTGCAATTATCCTTATGCTCATCAAATAATACATATTCAAATAACAAGTACCGCTGCAATTCACTAAGTTATAACATGCATTATCCAATAAAAGTATTGGTTCATATGTGCACCCCGAGCGACAATATCCAAAATAAACATGCTTTAATCAATAACCATATCGGTTCATATAAGTAATTCGAGTCCTTTAATTAAAAAATCAATTCGATTATATGAAGATCCAAGACAGATTCATAGATTTAACACGAAACAAATAGTATTACGATAGTTATGTTTTCTCCATGATATAACAATTCAAGGACGTTCATAGAAAACACAAAACCCAAAAAATAAATCGATTAACATTATTTCTTATCCATATTACATATTAAACAATCAGTAATCTTAAGCAATAATCAATTCAATTTGTTTAATATACATCCATAACAGATTCATGTATTCAAATTAGTTTTAATTAATTCATAATGTCCTTGAGCACATCACATACACACATAAGCACGTGCAAAAAATTTGAAATTTATTTTCTTTAACTATTGATATTAGGAAAATAATTTTTCCATTTCTTCAATTCAAGGACTTTTAATACTTTCAATTATTTATTCCGTGATTAAAGAAACAAAATTATTAAAAAAATTCCGTAGATTCAACTTAAACAAGAAATTAAATCTACTGTCTTGAATGAAAACCGAATAACCCTAATGATGTAGCATGAGAGTAGCTCTGATACCACTTGTTGGAATATTTCCCCATAGATCTATCTCATACTAAATCATTAAGAGTCACAGTAATAAAATTGAATACGTACCAGTGTCCATAGTGAGCGATTAGTCTGTTGCGGAATATTGGAATCGATCACTGGTATGAATTGGATCGACCGGGTACGAGGCCTTCCTCAACAAAATCGCCTTATTTCCTAAGATTGTCTTCTTGATGGGGAGAAGAGAATAGTATATTGATTTGGTGTGTTGGGGACCATAACCCTTGTGCTCTTTATATATGAAGAGAAATAGAGTTCCCATAATTCCCTAGAACTCTCCTAAATAGGTATCTACCCATTATTTAGTCCACATTCGTATTGGAGTTAGTAACTAATTAGACCACTTAATGTTAATCCAATAACTTTATAATAGCTATCATAATTGATTAAATAGTCCAATTAGGATTAGGAAATAAAATTTCCTAACAAATTGAATACGTACCAGTGTCCATAGTGAGCGATTAGTCTGTTGCGGAATATTGGAATCGATCACTGGTATGAATTGGATCGACCGGGTACGAGGCCTTCCTCAACCAAATCGCCTTATTTCCTAAGATTGTCTTCTTGATGGGGAGAAGAGAATAGTATATTGATTTGGTGTGTTGGGGACCATAACCCTTGTGCTCTTTATATATGAAGAGAAATAGAGTTCTCATAATTCCCTAGAACTCTCCTAAATAGGTATCTACCCATTATTTAGTCCACATTCGTATTGGAGTTGGTAACTAATTAGACCACTTAATGTTAATCCAATAATTTTATAATAGCTATCATAATTAATTAAATAGTCCAATTAGGATTAGGAAATAAAATTTCCTAACATTCTTCACGTACGACAAGAGGAACAAAAGTCATCAACCAATTTCGGCCAACGTTTACCAAAAGCCAGCGACCATATGGGAGTAGGAAGAAGAACGCAAAAATTGCAAATACTCCGCTCAATTTTTAGATAATTACAATCCCCCTCCCTCTCCTCCCCCCTCTTTTTTTTACTTAACTGACATGCAATGTGCCACAAACGTGACATTTTTTATCCAAAAATTAACGTCAAACCAAATGTGAAAAAAATTAGTCAATTTTAAATATGTATATGGTATGAAATGTATAAAGGTACCATAAGTTTGGTAAAAAAATACAATTCCCTCGTTGTCAATGCATAGAATATATATATGGGAGTATTGCTTAGCCACGCCTATTTTTAACGTTTTTATTTTTTTTTTTATTTCAGTCAGATTCGACCACATGCACCCAAATTACTATATTAGTTGAATTAACAAGTGTGATGAAATTAATAATAGAAAAAAAGTCCTATATCCCACATGCAAATTTTTGTTTCCCTATATTCTTACTCCATTCAAAATTTTCTAAATTAAATACTATCCAATATATTTTTGTTATACAATATTATCAAATTAATAAGAAAAGGAAAAAAAATCAGTTTCATATGCTAGAGATCGATATGATGAAGTAAACAGTGGCATCGTCCAATTTAAGCAATGTGCATATCTATATCCCATTTTTCCTCTTGAATCTTTTCTACCAATATCCTCTATATATGAACCATTAGTGCATGCAATTAAAGTTGCAAGAAACTGACATTTATATAGATAATATACATATATAGACAATAAAAAGATTTATATATACCCCATTAGTGCATGCAAAGTTGCAAGAAACATACATTTTATACATAAATTCAACTTCATTAAAAAACACATAATACAATACATAGATAATAATAATAAAAAAAACTATTTTATTCAATATGTGGAGAAAGAGTTTGGTCATTACATTTGTTTTAGTTACATTTTTTGTTGCTTATGGCGAGGCTCAAACGAACAAAATTGGAAATAGCTTTGTGAAGACAAAGGGTACTTATTTCGAAAAGAACGGAAGGCCATTGTATTTGAATGGTTTCAATGCATATTGGATGATGTACTTAGCATCGAACCCCTCGACTAGAGACAAGGTAAGAATAACCTTCAAACGAGCCTCCCAATATGGGATGAATGTTGCCCGGACTTGGGCTTTCAGTGATGGTGGTAGTCTACCCCTTCAAATATCTCCCGGTACCTACAACGAAGCTATGTTTAAGGTATATATTACATCGATTATAATAGTGTGCGAGAATTTAAATTTCACGTATAGAAACTTGCATATAGCAACTATGCAACTCTTTTTTATTATTTAAATTATCATATTAGCTAGTCCAAACATCATATTTCAGCTGTCACACTAAAAACAAGACATGACCCATTAACTAACTACGTAATATCAATATTTCTTAACTATTTGGTCGATGATGAATGTCCATTTTTTTTTAGTCTACTCATCAGTCCAACTTATTGTTTTGTCAAATATCCTTCATTGTACATAGATATATGTTAATAAGTTATTGCAATTACCATGTTATCAGGGAATTGCACTTTTTATACCAAATTTTCACCTACTTTATACATTTGCTATCATATTTTCTGAAAAATATATATATTTAATATCATGATTTCTCTTTTCTTGACACATTTCATTTCTCCATCTTCGTTTTCGTTACAAGGCCAAATTTTGTGTTCTTCATATGACTGGAAAGCTCTTAATGAGATATTTATAACGGTATAAGTTTCAGCTCATGAAACGCAATAAACAATCCGCATAAAAATTAACAAAGTTTCGGGATATTAATCAAAATTTAGAATCATAAGCGCGTCAATTTAACCTTGACGCAATTTTACCTACTTTATATATTTGGTAAAATGCCTTATGAAAAAATACATGTAATACATTTTGTATGAAAAGTACAATTCTTCATTAATTTTAATAACATATATATTTTGTCCTTATAACTCTAGAGCTTGGATTATGTGGTGTCACAAGCCAACAAGTATGGGATTTATTTGATTTTGAGTTTGGTGAACAACTGGGCTCCTGGCGGGAAAAACCAGTACGTTCAATGGGCAAGAACCCAGGGCCATTCCTTGAAAAACGATGACGACTTTTATTCTAGTCCTGTTACCCAAGCGTATTACAAAAATCACGTTAAGGTATGTACGTACAATTTTCTTATTTACTTTTATTTGTCGTTTTAGGATTTCAATGTAAAATTAATGTTATTTTATCATTTCGTGTTCATATGTTATGTGTACGAGGATGCAGACCGTACTTACAAGAGTTAATTCGTTAACGGGAAAAGCATACAAAGATGATCCTACCATATTTGCATGGGAGTTAATGAACGAACCCCGTTGTTACAATCAAAAAATTTTACAAGTAATTCATGTTATATATATAGTAGACCTTAATTATTATTTGATTTTATTGTTTGACATGTACGTAGTTATTAATCGACATTTTCAATATTTAGGCTTGGGTGTCACAAATGTCGGGTTATGTAAAATCTATTGACAAGAACCATCTTCTAGAAGTTGGCCTTGAAGGATTTTATGGAGACTCTACGCCTGAAAAGAAACGAATTAATCCTGGCAATGGAGTTGGAACGGATTTCATTTCCAACAATCGTCTTGCTGCAGTGGATTTTACTACAATACATTTGTACCCTGATCTATGGTATGTAATTAATTACACGCACTACAAAAAAAAAAAAAATATATCATTGGTGGCATCAAACTTGATGGCATTTTAAAAAAAAAAAAATGTGACAAAAAATAAATACATTTACATTTTTTAAAAATGTCGGGAAATTATATTGTTCGGTGACATTTTTAAAGTAATATGACATTTTATAATGCTATGATAGTGACATTTAACTTGTAGTATAGTGTGGCTAAATGTATCAATGTCACAATTGTAGTTCAAAATTACATTATAAAATATCACTATAGTATAAAAATGTCACTCATCTGTAAAATTAACATTTATAGTTTGTGACATTTTTCAAAAGTATGACTATATTAATATTTTATGACATTTTCTTCAATATGTCATCAAGCATGGTGCCACCAAAGATCATTTTTGTTGTAGTGACGTCCTAATTTTAACAATGTGGAACAACAGTAATTCTTGTTTTTTTTTTCGAGCGAAAGACAAAAACACCTTATATGATTTGTCGAACTTTCAAAAAATCCACTGTGTTATTTTAACTCGAATAACATAGGGTACAACTATGTTTTGGGGTAAAATTGTCATATTTAAAGCAAATTGTGAACAACCACTTATATATTGCAGTTTCAGCATTTGAATCACACAGTCCTTTTTTGGGGTGTAATTGGCATTAAATTGAAAATAAATTTTGAGGTTTTTGGGAGTTAAAATAACACATGATTTTTTTTAGGTTTAGACAAAACATAGGGTGTATAGTTTTTGTCTTTCGCTCTTTTTTTCATGTAAACTAATATTTGTGCGCGTCTGCATTATAGGGCGCCTGGTTCGAACGAACATGTCCGAAATGCGTTTATAGCGAAGTGGATCCTAGCACACATATATGACTCACAAATAGTCTTGAGGAAGCCAATATTGGTGACCGAGTTCGGAAAATCTTCGAGAGTAAATGGATACACCCTTCAGAAAAGGGACCAAGATTTCATGAATGTATTCAACCTAGTATATAATTCTGCAAGAAAGAGAGGCTCGGGTGCAGGTGCACTCTTTTGGCAATTAATGGCTCAAGGAATGGAGAGTTGGAGCGATGGATATGAAGTTGTTTTGGAAGAAAATCCATCCACTGCAAGTGTTATCTTACAACAATCTCGTCGTATCTCTTCTCTCAATTAGTTGTTTTAACTTAATTACGACTTCAAATTATTACACTACAATAAAAATGAATTTTAGTGACAAAATACCAAGTGACATTGAAATTGTCATTTGTTGAATGTATTTAGTGATAAAATAATAGTTTTGTCCAAATAACGATTGTAATAAAATATATCTTTAAGTTATCACTAATGATTATTATTGACCAACAGGTGATTGGTCTAGTGGAAGGGACTAGTCACTACAAAGTAGCGGACTCAGGTTCGAATCCCTGTTGGGAAAGGTTCCCACTATATGTGCCCAACGCGCCTCGAAAGGGATTAAACCCTTGGAATACCGAAAAAAAATGACTATTATTGACAAGTGTATGGAACTTAAGTTGTCACTATTAAAAATTAGTGACACTCTTTTAGTGACAATATTTATTGTTTAGAAACAACGTTTTAGTTGTCACTTTTGGGAGTATCAATAAATGTCAATAATGACAACTTTTTCACATTTCTTGTCACTAATATGTCTATCTATATTATTTTAGTGACAATATTTAAATTATTTTCACTTTTTCATTTAGTATTTTGCCAAAATTTAATTTTTTGTAGTGTATTTAGTGTATGAACAGAAAATTAACTCCATGTGTTATTCTAAATAAGCAGTTTAACTCACTGGGATAAATAAAAGGCAAAATAACTTTCTGTTTTTATAAAAGAAGCACACTGCATCCTTTGTTACATTTCTAATTTAAGAATGGTATAAAATGTCTATGTTAAAGTGTTCATTTACGCGTATCACGGATGGATAAATTATCTATTTAAGCATATCACATGGGGTAAAGTGAAGTGAAAATGTTGTCAATAGTAAGGTTAAGTTGGTCATTTCTTACATGAAAATAAAATCTCGGTCGCATTATGGAGTGTGTATGCAACACATTCACTAGCAATTAGGTAAATTATTCATTGTTTCATTATCATAGGAATAAATTGCTCATTATTTTATTTCACAGGGAGATAAATTATCTATATATTATTATATTATAGGAAGTTAAATTTTTCATTAAACATATGATAGAGTTAATCGAGGAGCTTCAGTTTTATGTAAATTGAATTAGATTAGGGTTTCTCTTTGTATTGTCTATACTAAAAGATTGAATTAGGGCTATCAATGGGCCGGATTCGGAGCGGATCTGGATGACTCCGGATCCGAATCCAAAAATCAAAAGTTGTATCCGGATCCGATCCAAGATCTTACCGGATATTCAAAAGAGCTATCGAATTCGAATCCAAAAAATATCCGATATCCGACTCAAAAATCCGGATCCGAACAAATAAAAAGTTAATTTATATTTTAACTTTAAAAGATAAAAAAAACTATGAATTATCTAATCCAAAAATATATACAAGCTAAAGAGAAGTGAAAATAATTGCAAGTAATTTGTAGGAACAAAATACAAAGTTTACCAATTTTACAATAAACGGTAAAATTCTACACCTACATATAATCGAAGGAGATAGATTGTTGGTAATACCAACTTATACATGTTTAATTGGAAACATTACCACAACATAATTATACCATAACTACAATATCCAAATAGAAGTTGAACGAAGGGGTCACATCCCATAAGACTTTGTTTTTTTCATGATAAATATGTTGTTTTTCCTTTTTTTTTATCTCAAATCAGGCAACCTATCTTCGATAAATTTGTGAAGTTTATGGAATTATTAAAATTGTATCTTGGTCGGTGGATACCTATAATCAACATTAACGAATTATGTACTTAACGAAACATTCTAATTGAACGTGAAAGGTGAAACATGAAAATTAAATGTATATACTATTATATTAAATATTATCCGGATGCGGATCTTTAACGGATCGGATCAGCCTAGATCCATATTCGCTCCATATAATTCGGACTACGAATTTTCTTAATCGGATCAGCTCCATCGAATCTCTAATCGGATAATTATCCTAATAAATCAGACCGGATTCGAATCGGATCCGGATTGAAATCCGCCCAATTGACAGTCCTAGATTGAATATGAAAAGCTTAGTAGATATGTATGGCCCAATAGGTCATAGTGGGCTAACGCATCAGCTTTTTGGATTATATTTTAGAATAGTTTATGTTTTAATGACAAATATAATTTTTATACTAATTGGTTTATATTTATTTAAATATATATTATGTTTTATATAATTAATATCCGGATTTTTAATAGATCGGATCATGTTAGATTCATATTCACTCCATTAATTTTTAACATATTACAGATCTTTTGAATCAGATCAAATTTATCGATATCTAATTGGATAAATATTCTAATAAGTCGGATCAAATTTGGATTTAAATTCGGCCCATTGACATCCCTTAATATATGTATATCTCACAATCAATTAGACCCAACACCTTTTTGGAAGGATTTATTTAATGGTAGGTCAGTCCATAATTATCAAATCAATCGGCCCATATTATATCTTTCATGAGCAAAATGTATAAAATGAAACATCAAGAAAAAATAAAATTGGTAGCATGGTTGAGTTACATTTTTCTTCTATTATACTCGAAAAATAGCAGGAAGTGGGCCGGGCCAACCCCCTTATCTGCCCCAGTACAAATTGCAAGCACCCCCCTCCCATTCTCCAATTTTCCCAAGATCCAATTGTGGTTTTTACTCATTTGTCCTCAAGTTCTAGGGCTGTAATCGAGCCGAGTAGTACCGAACGATACACTGTTCAAGCTTGGTTTGATTTTTATCGAGCTTGAAATTTTGTGCTTGAGCTTGGTTTGATTTTCAATCGAGCCGAGCTCAAACAAGCTTTTATCGAACGAGCTCGAGTCGAGTATCGAGTAGCTTGATATTTTACATGAATTTTTTTAATTTTTAGCTTATCGAGTCGAGCTCGAGCCGAGCTTCAAAAGTTATCGAACGAAAAAATATGTTCAAGCTTGTTTGATTAGTGTGACGAACCGAGCTCAAACAAGCTTTTATCGAACGAGCTCGAGTCGAGTATCGAGTAACTTGGTTTGATTTTCAGCCCTATCAAGTTCAAGTGAAATGACAAAAATCTATAGTAGTGGTAATTCAAATTGAGGGTATATTTTGCATTTGAGTTCTAAATAAGACAATTTTGAGAAGCCAAAATGGGCACAAAATAATAAACCAAACAGTACATTATTTTGTTGACCCAGTTAATCTGTTAGCCCAAATTGCTTATCTACTGAAACATAATTCGAACTCAATAAAACAAAAATTCTAATATATGTTGAAATGTGAAACAATTCGAGTTCAACTCATGTTAGATTCAATAACTCAAGTTAAAATAAAATCTGAATCGAATTCTTTTCTTTTGAAAAACATTTTAATTCAACTTCAAAAATGTAATGCATGATCATCCTACTAAATTACACCCTAAGTAGGGTTGTCAATGGGGAAACTTTAAATCGGATTTGACATGAATATGACCCGATTTAACAAGAGATTTATACGATTTAAGACTCAATTGAGCTAATTCAATTTAGAATAATCTAATTTGATCCATTAATAACCGGAATCCTACATACAAATTATGTATATAGATGTTATTTATTTCTATAATTGATATTAATATTGTTTTACTATCAGTTTAATAATACGTGAGTTAATATTTCATTTATTATTTCATATTTATTCATATTTTGCCCAATGTTATTCTGATACATTAATTTCAATTCCTAAAATTAAATAATGAATTTTTTTTTTCAATTCGACAAAAATCTAAAATTCGATCAAACCCGAACATGATTCATTAAACTAAAATATCTTAACTTCAAGCAAAATTGAATCCGACTCGTTATAAATAGAGTCGGATCTTGAATCAAACATGATCCGACCCGTTGAGAGCCCTCACACTAAGCTCTATCTACATAAAATAAAACTCATGGTGTGCGGGTTTGGTCATTGGTGGCCTTAACAAAGTAAACCTTGAGTCCTTGCTGGACTGCACAATTACTAACAATGAGCCCCCGTAATATTCATAATGTTCAATTTATCTTCTTGTAATTTAAAAAATAGCACTTTATTTTTATATGAAAATTTTAAAGAAGTATTTTACCTCCTTCAGCCGAAAAGTGTAACTCATTTTTCAAAATTGATTGAGAGTGGACATGAAAAATATTTTGTATAACATATGGGGTGAATTATCACGTTTATCATAACACATAAAAGCAAATTGACACATTTATCATAACAAAGAGGGAACTAACACATTATCATAATCAAGGGGGTAAAATACTACATATAAAAATATGTCAGGAGAGAATGTATATATCTTTTATAAAGGGAGTAAAATGCTCTTTCTAAAATAACATGAAGATAAATTTGTCATTAACTCTACTAACAACATACATATATACATAGGTAATATCTTTCTTTTTTTATTTTCTTATAATATACATAGGTATTATCTTCAAGACACATCAAAATCGCGATTCTCGTTCGAGTCGGTGAAGTTTCTCGCTTTCCCCGTACTCGACACGTCTTTCTCTTTCCCCCTTTTTTTCTGTCACCTTTTCTTTCTGCTCTCTGAGAATTCAATTCAAGAACTCAAATGGGTTTGTGGGATTCTTTACTCAACTGGCTCCGAAGGTAACACCTTTTTGTTGTCAATTTGATTATTATTTTCTGGGTTTTCTTTTTTTTTTTAATTTGATGTGAATGTATTTTTATAGTGTTTAGTATATTGAAATAATAGGTTTATTCTTCACAGTTTGTTTCAGTATATGATGTTGTCTAAGTACTATTTTTGCAGGAAAATAAATACTACTAAAATTTGGGGTATTTTGTTTTAGGAAGTAATGATCTCTTGGTATATCGAAATCATGGGCTTTTGTTGTTTTGAATAGATTGAGTTTATAGGATTTGAAAATCAGGGGAATCATTAAATTGGTTTGGTTAAAGATTTAATTTTGGACTTAAAATTTTTGGCAAAAACAATAAAATGCCTAATCCTTCAGCAGGCTTTCAATTCTTTAATTTCGTTGAGCTTCGAGGTATGTCGGTGTTACCTTAGATTAAAAATTAGTCATCTGGTATTGCGGATGAAGATGCTATGAGTTCTCGTTTCGATTCAACAAGTGAACTTTAAAAGACGAAACACGGTTTGGTTACATTTAGGTGGCTCAACTAATTGATTTAGTTCTCATTTACAATGGGAATTTATCACCTTAAGTTTTGTTGAGCATATGTTTCTTCTTCAATTAGGACAAACGAATTGGCAAATATTATTCGTAGCATTTATATATCATTTTTAGATACTTTTCTTAGTCAATTTATCTTTTTGTTTGTCAAGCAACATATACTTCATATGTATGTGCTTCATTTTATTCAACGACTCATTTTTCCCTCTTATTTCCTTAATTTAAATGCACGAGTTTTGGGTGGTTAAATTTCAATTATATCCAGGTCATGGTTAATTAGGACTCTAATATGTACATTGCCGATTACATGAATAGTAAACTAGCTGTAAATTCAAGTTTATATTTCTGACTATATATTTTCTCGATATCAGCTTGTTCTTCAAACAGGAGATGGAACTCTCTCTCGTAGGCCTTCAAAATGCAGGGAAGACATCACTTGTTAACTCCATTGCTGTGAGTAAACATTGAATGTGTGTGTTTGTGTGCGTGTATATATATTATAATATGTTAAATATTACGATTCTTACACTTATTGTTTTCATCAGACAGGAGGGTATAGCGAGGACATGATTCCAACTGTAGGTGTCTTTTTTTGTCTTTTTAAAAATAAAAACAAATACTCGTCATATAATAGTCTATGTACTTAACCGAAACTTTCATTTTTATTGGATGGGAACAGGTGGGATTTAATATGCGAAAAGTGACAAAAGGAAATGTGACGATAAAACTTTGGGACTTGGGAGGGCAACGCAGATTTCGTACCATGTGGGAACGCTATTGTCGTGGTGTCTCAGCTATACTGTAATTATTCTCGCTTTTAACTCTTCCCCATTTATTTCACCATGTGGCTTTAGTGTAGTAGGTATTTATTTTGAAGAATATATGTGAAATATACGGAGGGAAATGCAAAAATACCCCTTTTGCTCTTCCCTGAGTTATTTTTATTACCAAAACCCCCAGTGTGCTTAATTTTTATTAGCACAAAAACCCCTTCTCAAGCCGAAATGACAGTTATACGCCCACCAAAGGATGCAAAAGCACCCCTCTTATCCTAAAAAAACTATTGATAACCTCCTTGCTAACTTTGAAAATTGGCAATAATGACAAGAACCTCCCTATAGTTTATGAAGGAATTTCGAATAAGTTTTTTTGCTAATAAGAAAAGATCACTGGGATTTTTGATAGTTAGGCAAAGTACAAGGGGTGTTTTTGCATTTAGCTTGAAATGCATGTGTCAAAGTCATCTAGGTTTGTTGAGACATTTTGTGCTGTACTCCCTTACCTTTAAGCCATTTTGCACTTGCACACTTCAGCTTTTAAAAATGTGGCAGTTCACTGTATTTGGCCTTTCGGTAATTCGGAATAGGACTTGAATGTGGAACGGCTGAAAATTTAGGGAATAAAGTGTTATACCATTGAAAGTTAGGTGGTAAAGTGCCATTATTCCTCTTTATTCATTCCAAAATGATTATTTATTTATTTTGCTCTTTTTCTTGTGGCAGATACGTTGTCGATGCTGCTGATAGAGACAGTATACCTATTGCTAAAAGTGAACTTTTTGATCTTTTGAAGAAACCTTCATTAGTTGGGATTCCTTTGCTTGTTCTTGGAAATAAAATCGACAAATCAGAAGCTATTTCAAAGCAAGCACTGGTCGACCAACTGTAAGACGCTCAATATTCTTTACGTAAATGTAATCAACTATTTGATAATAATATACGAGTTATTTTTTTAATTTTTTTTGGCAGAGAACTACAATCGATAACTGATAGAGAAGTATGCTGCTATATGATATCGTGCAAGGACTCGATAAACATAGATATTGTCATGGATTGGCTCATTAAACACTCCAAAACGGTGAAATGATCAAGAACGCATTGATATAATACTAGATTCAGTGTTGGTGGGAATTCTTGCATCCTTTTTGTTGCGAAGATCTCTTTTTTTTTTTTTTATGTAAAATACTTTACTATTAGTTGTGTTCATCAGCTGTTGTTTAGTCTATTCATTGTTCTGTTGACATTTAGCAATAAAATGTTGAATCAGATTGGTTGGTTTAATTTGAGCTAGATATATACAAGAACTAGTTTTTTGTCTTTGATGCATCTCTTTTTATTTTTTCTACGAGCTATAATGTCACTTTACCCCTTGAAATGCATAATATTTAAAAAATTATCCTCCTGTGATTTGAAAAAGAGCAATTTGTCCTCTTTTGAAAATTTTAAAGAAGCAATATATCTCATTCAGCTGGAGAGTGTAACTTACTTGTCAAAATTGAAAGTGGGCATGCAAAGTGTGTTATAATATAGGGAATAAATTGCCAATTAGAAAATTATCAAGACGGCGGTGTGAAACTTTTTTAAAATTATAGAGTGTAAAGTGTTAATTTTAAAATCATTGGGAGATAAATTGAACATTATGAATATTATAATTATGAATATTATAAGGTGTAAATTGCCATTAACTCATTTTTCTAAATTTGGTAATTAAGTGTTAATTAATATTTTAGCCTCCAAGTGGTTTTACTCTTCCTTACGTTTGTCTTATGAGTAAAATCGCATTTGTATCTATTCTAGTCGCATTTCGAGTAAAATAAAACCTTAAAAACTATAAGATCCGACATTCTACTCTTCTATTAAGTTTAGGCTGCGTTCGGTTGGCTTCATAGTCAATTGGGCAAATTGCGTAATTGGGGCCATAATTTAATTGGATGTATAATATAATGTGTTGTTCGGCAAATAATAATCCAATTAAAGTCAATTGGGCTCATAAAATAATATTCAGTTTGGTTGGGCTAATTAATGGACAAATGTGAACATTGACAAAAATACCCTCGAAGACAGAAGTTCATTTTTGCATTTTTCAAGTTTTTTTTTTTTTTTTGTACATATAGACCCGAACACATAATGATATTTTTGTATTTTTTTCAATGCAAACCCACTCCAACAAATTACCAACAATCAAATCATACAATTTATGGGCAAAACACTTGAAAATAAGTTCCAAACTAGTTATCACCAAAACATAGTCGATTCCGTATCCATTTAGCTCCAACCATTTATAAGCATCTCTTTCAAACAATGATCAATTATTGTTCTTCAAACATTGCAAGTTCTACGGAAACCCTGTGACTACCTTTGGGCTGGTGTATTGTTACCGTATAGTGGTATGGTATAAAAAATGCACAATAAAGATGAAAATGGTCTTTCAAAAACTTTATTAAAAGGCCAAGACAAGTGAAACAAAATTAACATCAAAGTGTCCAAGTATCCAAACTAATCAAAGCAAAATTTTGAAAATGGAGTTAAAAATACACAAAAATGTCTATCCATCACGCAAAAGTGCCCTTACAAACAATTCCTCAAATTTAGATTTTTAAGCAATAGCAGCTACAACCTTCTTCCTAGGTGCAGCTTGGGTACCTTCTCTAAAGTTTGTCTTGATTCTCCAGGTGTAGTCTTTCTACGAATAGACTTCATATAGTTGAGGTAATAAACCACTTTCTTGGAGCTCCAACTTCACTAAAAAACAGCTTTATTGCCATGAAAATTGCTCTAATTTTTCCATATTCAATCAAAACCCAGAAAACATTACTATACCAAAGAATTTGCCCTTGTTCCACTGTGAAGGACTGAAAATATTGCAACAATAAATCCCCTAGAAGGGTGTAACAATAACAAATTCATTATCTCAAGGGGTAACTTTATAACAACCTACAATCAACAATCAAAGAAAGCATGATGCTACTATCAAGCTCACTCAACCTTCTCAACAGGCGAATTGGCGAATCTAAGGGAGGGTCAAATTGCATAAATATTTTGATGGTAAAAGTTGGCATTGGCTGAATGCATAGATAGGTTAATAACCTAGAAACCTCAATCTTAGATACACCTGCAAAGGAAAAATTTATATACACAGGCACAACATATAACCAAATTGATAACTCAAGGTACAATATATATACACAGGCACAACATATAACAAAGGAAAAATATATATACACCTTTAAATTTCAGCTTTTCTCAACATATAACAAAATTGATAACTCAAGGTAGGTGAAGCTGCTACACAGGCACATCATCTAAATTCTATATTACTTTCACATCAAAACCCAACCCCTCTTCCTATAATTAATGATGTTTTATTGCAAGAATCATAATGGAAAAAATATTTTCCAAATACCCATAAATCAACAACAATAGATGACCCAAAAACTCCATTATCAGAGAGGTAAAATCAAGACCAAAACGTGAAAAACTTCGAATTTCTTGTCCGAATAATGTGGGAGTAACAAGAGAATAAATTTTACCTGAGAATCTTGGAATTTCAGCAATAACTCTTCAAATCTGGAAAATTCAAGAGAGATTGATATATGCCAACACATAAACCCTAAACTAGAAGAGGGAAGAATGGAATAATTTGGAGTATTTTGAATGTCTTATTAGGGTTCAACATTTGCAGAGGAATGATGAAGTCGTATGAGCAGAGAGAGAAAAAAATCAATTTTGTTAAAATTTGATTGGTTTTATTGTAATTAGTATCAAAGTAAGGGGCAAATTGGAGTGGAGAAAATTAAGTTGGGCCAATAATTCTAATTGGAGGGGGGAGTGTCCAATTATATTTGGCCCGATTATGGGGGCTGGCCCACAAATCAGCGAATTAGGACGGGCAGCCCGGATTTTTAATGTGCCCAACCAAACAGAAAATTGGCAGTCCAATTAATTTAATCTGTCCTAATTGAGGGCTAATTTGGGCCTTATGACCCAAACCGAACGCAGCCTTATTGTTTTGACATATTTTCTTATCAAATTTCAACATTATTTAATTCAAATTTTATGATAAATTTTTAAAATTCACAAAATTAAACTTTAAACTTTAATCCAAATTATGTTTTGGTTCCATTGAAATTACTCGAATTATTTGTTTCAAAATCAAAACTAAACGAAATCGGGTCAATACTGATCCAAGAGTAACCCGTTTTGTCATTACTCATTACTAACGAAGAAAATAGTGTTTTAGCTATTGATAATTGGTCACCGAAAACAGATAGTTTGTTAGTCATTTATATATTGTTCGGTTGTCGGGAAAGTGAGGGAAAGTGAAGGAAAGTCGGGTTTTTTTTCTCCCACATGTTGTTTGGATAGCAGGAAAGGAAGTTATTATTTTTCTTCAACTTTCCTGCAAGAAAATTTTGTGAAGAAAAAAATTTTCCCATCAATTTGATGGGGAAATATCGGAAAAATCGTGGGAAAATTTTAAAGTAAATTTCAAAACACCTCTTATACTTTGTCTAACTATCAAAATCCCTCATTTGTGATTTTTTCTTACCGAAAGCCCCTTTGTGCTTATTTATTATTAGCAAAAAAATACCTTCACAAGTCATATAACAATTATACCCCTACAAAATGACGCAAAAGCACATTTTTTATCTAAAAAATTATCAATAACCCCCTGTTAACTTTAAAAATTAACAATAACCCCCTGTTAACTTTGAAGATTGATATAAATTTGGTGACTAAAAAATATAAAATAGCGTCAAATTAATTTATAATAAAGTTTATATAATGAAAACGTGATTATTAATACAATATTTTATCAACAAAGAAAACGTAATTCATAATCAAACAAGAATATTTATCAAAAATATTATGTTCCTAAACTTTCTTAACAATCAAACAATTGCAAGAAAATAGTTTTCCTCACAACCAAATATGTAGAGGAAAATGACCTTCTTTTCATTTTCCTTTCCTTTCATTTTTCTTTCCAAACAATTTTCCCTCACTTTCCTGACAATCAAACAAGCTTAGTGTTGCTTTGTTGTCATTAGTGACATGTCGTAAAATTAATTACTTTAATTTAATATTTTATCTCGTACTTATAATAAAATATTATAGTGACAAATTACAATAGTGCCACTTCCATGTATTTTACCATAGTACCTGGGAAAATAAACAATCGCGTACACTAAAAATTAAAATTATTGCCACTTCATAGAAAATTCATCTTTTTCATACTAGACTAGATACACTTAATATAAAAATCGATGTCAATAGATTTTTTTCAAACCAAACTTCGTCCAACTGTTCACATTTATAATTAAATTAAATGATTTTTTTTATTAAATGTAAAAAGTAAATGGTTTCCTCATTTTGAGAAGACATGAATTGAACATTATCATACGCTAATGGGACATTACTCCCAACTCCAAATCAGCAACTTGAAAGCAAAATCTAAACTAAAGTTTAGTTCTAACAAACAAAGGTGAATTACAAGTAAAACATGAATTCATGGACCTTTAATTTTATCTATAATATCAGCCGTTGAGTTCAGACAAGACACTTAAACAACCATCATCATTTATTTATGGGGTTTTTGGCAAGTTAACTCCCTGTGATATGTCTAATTAGTAATTTACCTCTTTGTCATATGAAAAGAGATAATTCACTATCCTGTAAAATAAAATAATGAGCAATTTACTTTAATGTGATATGGAAATAATGAACAATTTACCTCTTTGCTAGTGGATGTGTTGCACACACGCTCTATAATGTGATCGAGACCTTACCATTGACAACATATTCACCTCACTTTACCCCCTTGTGATATGCGTAATTAGACATTTTACCTCCATGTGATAATGCGTAAATGAACATTTTAACTGTCTATTTAAAAAAGCACATGGAGTTAATTTGTTATCCACTCATTATTTATGATTCCATTCCACAAGTTGGATTCTTGTTTATGTTAATTTATTACATGTATTTTCACAAAAGCAATTAGTCAAAAGTAAACAGCATGAGCATGAGCGGTTCAAATCTATATATAATTTTAAACCTAAACCTAATTATGAAAAATATATATATAGGAAAAGAGATAATATAATGCCTTGTCACATGTTGAAAAGGCAAATTAGGCTTTGGAAAAAGTCCAAAGTTGACGAAAAGATGAACTAAAATTAAGAGAATGAAATGAACAATTAAGGACATGAAATTGATACTTATTATCCCTATTTTATATCAAATAATTTATTATTGTAATTTATAATTGCATCTTCATGAAGTCCAAGAGTTCCACACTTAATCTTGAATCGATCGAATGAAGTTGACTTAATTATATTAGAGTTAATTATGTATTCGACATTGACATTTAACCTAAATTGGGTTCACTAATGCTCGTGAACATACTCATGAGCCCACATAATTAAGCTTAATTAGATGACATCTTTCATTGTAAAAATCAAATGAAAGTAAGGGAAGCAAAATCGAGCATCAACCAGTACGTGATTGGTCTAGGAGAAGGAACTAGTTACTACAAAGTAGTGGACTCATGTTCGAATCTCTGTTAGAAAATGTACTCACTTAATGTGTCATACATGCCTCGAAAGGGATTAAACCCTTAGAAAAAAATAAATAAATAAAAAATCGAGCACCTAATATTAGATACAATAACTTTCAATTTGATTAGCTAATTTGAGTTTTCAATTCAAATGGTGTAAAGAATCATATTTCAATTTTAATGGATGCAAAACGATTTTCTAATTTTAAAAAAGGGAACTTTTATTTAAGGACGTGCCCATAATAGATTTTGAACGAAGCAAACGGAATAAAGTCACATGGTAATGCTGTTAGTTGGCATCACATTGAATTAATCACAGAGAGAGAAAATCAAACATAAAACCCAGTCCCAACAATTTTAATAAACTATAAAATAATATAAAAAATACTAGTATTAAAAGTACACCAGCTCATCAAGAATAAATTGCCAGTTATTTTACAGTTCAAACAATGGAAAAAGAATAAGAAAATAATTCCCCATAACAAATTACATAAAACTACAAAAGAAACTTATTTCTATCACAAATCCCCCCGAAAGAAAAAAAAAATATACGAAAAATGCACAGTTAATTTCAAATCAAAGAACTTCAAGAATGAACAAACCAACAAACACAATTATTTCATCTAAACTGATGGTGAACTTGATTCAATATTGACAATATCACCCCTTTGATTACGACAGAGCTCTTCGATTCTGCCAACCACATCGACCATCGAAGGCCGTTTATCGGGATACTGCTGGGTACAATCAACCGCAAGCTGCAATAGCTGCACCATATCCTCTTCTACATTCTGATATCGAAGAAGTTCGAGATCAAACACTTCAGAAGTCCACTCTTCCCGGACCACGGATTGCACCCATCGCGGCAGATCAACCCCCTCGTCATTCACCAACGATTGAGTCGGAGCCTTACCCGTAAGCAACTCCAACAAAAAGACTCCAAAACTATACACGTCCGCTTTTTGCGACACTTTCCGAGGGTCCGTTACTTCCGGTGCACGATAGCCTGCTATGCGGTTGGGAGTGGAAGTGGGCCCCGCAAGCTGAGCAAGACCGAAGTCGGAAACACGAGCTTCGTATGAGTTGTTTAGGAGAATGTTCGATGATTTAATGCTGCCGTGAGAAATAGTCGAGCCTTGTGAATGAAGGTACGAGATTCCGCGGGCAGCTCCGAGGGCAATGGTGGCTCGCGTATCCCAGTTTAATGGAGTACGTCCGGCTCCCTTGTTTCCTGAAAATGTCGTTAAGGGTATTTTAGTCATTTAACATGTCTATTTAATAACTGAGTATTCCTTGGTCATTATCAGACAATCATTTATTTACAAACTTCATGTGGGACTTATACTTCACATTTCCCATCTCGCGAAAAAGATTAGAATTTTTTGCAAATATGCCAAAGACTATATAATAATTTGAACTGTGACATAAAAGAACAAGGATAGGGGGCTCCCGGGGCTCCCCAGACCTGAAACAGATATGAAACTGCAACAAACAAAATAACAATGTTTGATCTATCAATTATATGATTTATATCCAATGTAAGACAAATGGTTCCAGTCTGTGTAGAAAAAGATAAGAGGAAACAAACAAATTTGAAATAAATCAAGCTGTTTAGAATTCTAAGGACTATAGTCCAATTTCACATTTGAATTGCAATCAAGACATCAAAGACTCATTCAAAATAGACATTCTAAACCCTTTTTTTTTTTTCGGTTTCCGGTATCCAGATTTTAGACCTGACTTAATCCTTTCTACCACATTCAAGACACATTACGTGGTCACCTCAGCCTACAGGGATTCGAACACTAGACTTAACACCTGTCGATATACACGAGATTGTGCAAAAAGAGACGCAAAAAAGCCGCAATGTCAAACGATTATTACTAGCAATCAATCCAAAAATGCAAACACGGAGCATGAAAATCAAGAATTGAAATCCTTAACTTACCATGTAATAAAGCAGATAAGCTCCCCATAGGCAAGTAATCAAACACAAGAAGCTTCTCATCTCTACCACAATAATAACCTCTCAAAGGCACCAAATTCTCATGATCCATTTTCCCGATTTCCTCCATCTTCTCCTTAAACTCTTTCTCCCCCAAATTAACATCCCTCAACTTCTTCACCACCACCGCGACACCACCTTCCACGACCGCCTTATACGCGGTACCAAACGTCCCCTTACCCAAAACCTCAGCCGACGCCTTCAAAAGATCGTCTAAATCGAACCTCCACCCCGTGTTTCCAAAGAACACTAATGTCTTCTTCCCACTAACAATCTCCTTCTCCTTTGCAGCGGTAGCAATACTACTACTATTATTCACATGAGTCTCACTCTCTACAACCGTTTTCTCACGTGGGATTTCGACTTCTTTCTCAATGGACCTAACCTCATCTTTAGACCTCCCCTTTTTAACGAAAACCCGACATAAACAGAATAAAAGCAATAAAATTAATAAAAATCCGAATATAGAACCGATTATAATCCCAGCAATTGCCCCTCCAGAAAGTTTTTTCTTAGGTCCACCATTGTTATCACCTGGAGCTGAAGGTCCACCACAAGAATCAAGTGGATTACCGCAGAGTGAATTACCCGAGAACGAATTTGTGGGCTTAGTGGAAAGCCCTCTCGGAATCTCACCGGTAAGATTGTTATTGGAAACGTTGAACTGATCCTGACCCAAACTGGGTAAGTTCAGGTCCGGAATGGATCCGGATAACTGATTACCCTGCAAAAAAAGCGTACCCAACCGGGTTAAATTGTTAAAATTAGGTGAAATCGGACCTGAAAAATTATTCTCTGCTAAATTCAGTCTCACGAGATTCGTGAGAGAGAATAACGAATCCGGGATTTCACCCGTGAAGAAATTGTGCTGCAAGTAAATGTTGCGCAGAGAAGTCAATGAAGCGAAGAAATCGGATGGGAGTGAGCCCGAAAGTGCGTTGTACCGAAGACTAAGTGTTGTGAGGTTTGTGAGATTGGAAATGGTGTTGGGGGGAAGCCGGCCGGAGAGACCCATTCCCGGAAAGTGCAGCTCGACGACAGCGGAGTTGTTGGCGGAACATTCGACGCCGGACCAGGAGCAGGGACTGGGGTTTGAGAGGTTCCAGAGGAGGACGCGGCCACCCACGGCGGCGCGGAATGCGATAAGAGCGGCGCGGTCGGAGGCGATGTCCGGTACGGCGGAGGGAAGGAGGAGGAGGAGGAGAAATGGTAAAAATGTTAGGAAGAGAAGCCTCATTTTGTGTTGGTTTGGATTTTGTGGAAGTGTTCTTTAACTTCTTTTCCTTTTTTTTTCTTCTCTTTTGGTATGGGTTTTGATAATGGAATTAAGAAGTGGGTAACATGATTGTTGCTTTGAGTTTTTTGTTGCTCTGTTTTTTTTCTTTTGGATATGTAAAGAAAGAAAGAAAGAGGAAGAGAATGGGTACACAGTACAGAGCGTGACTGTTATTGTACTTGGTCTTTTGGGGGAGGGAGAAAGAAAGAAAGAAAGAAAGAAAGAGTGTTATTTTTTTGTGTATTGGGATTGGGCAATTTTTTTGGTTTAATAAATCAAATGGGGGAGAGAAACGCCCATGTTACATTTATGGGGCCACCTTTATTATTTACACCTTTTTTTTTTATTATTTATTAGTATTTATTTTTCGTTCATATTGATTCAAAAATATAAATTTTCGGTTAATTCTTACCCAATCCAAAGTAATTACATAGCAAGTATAATATACTTGATTTCGGATTGGATGTAACTTTCAGGAAAGTGACCAATCACAAAGCAAGTGCAATACACTTGCTTGGTGGTTGAATGAGTTTGGTCAAACCAAGCTTGGACAAGAATTTTTCAAATTCTTCATCATTTTTGATGAAAAATGACGAAAATTTTGATTAATGCTTCGAAATTATTTAAAAGGAAAAGAAAATTGGAGTAATTGAGAATTTGGGAATGGGGAAAGGGGCCCTCCCTTTTTAAAATGGGGAATTTTACATGCGGTTAATTTTGATGTGTTTTATTTAAATATAAGAAATATATATATATAGTTGATGATCACTCCGTTTGTGTATTGTAGTTATGTTTTAACTTTTAACTAATATAATTGTCAAGTAAAAATATGGCGAATTGTCTAAATTTGAGATACAAATTTCCTTTTGCAAGAAAACTAGAAATATTTTACCATAATTTTAGAAAATCACAGTTTCATGATTATTGGATAAAAATAATAATTTTGTCAAAGTCAAATCTAGTAAAATTATCTTTAAATTGGGGGTGGCGAAATTCACGCTGAGAAGAAGTAGTCTTCTTATTTTCATTTTACTTATTCTATCCTACTAAATTTACATGACATATGTTCTAAATTATAATAATGTTAAAAGCCTAGGACCAAATCCCACATGAATATGAAGGTAAATTACATTTCTTTCAACCACATATATTATATAGTAGTTATTATGTTGAAATAGATATGTAATGAGATGATTATATTTTTCTGATTTTATTAGTGAGTTATGAACTTATGAGTGTTATATTATTCACAATTTTAGTAGTTATTTTGTCTAATGAAGTAGTGTTGTCATGGATTAAAATTTTGTTTCGAGTGCATGTTTCGGTCAGTTAAATATTTGAAATTTTTCGGAAATGTGTCGGAAACACTAAGGAAAAATTGTAAAAAAAGTAAGTAAATTTAGAAAAATAACCTAGAGTTTAAAGGCAAACAAATAGTTTTGGAATTACATCTTGTTTTCGTTTCGTTTGATTCAAAAACGAAAATTTTTCGATGTTTTCAACGGAAAAGATGAAAATTTTGATCCATGAGTATTGTAATAGTTTATTCAGAGTATATGCAAATTTTAACTTCAACTATTAATGTTTACTCTTTTATAACTAATTATAGTGGTCGTTAGTTATATGTAATGATTTGTTGAAGCTCATACTCATAAAATGTAGTATACTTTAAATAAGCTTTGAACTAGTAGAAGTTAAATGATCCACAAAAATATGGAAGCAAATTGATTCACATAAAATCAGGAAGATAAAATTATTCACATAAATGAGGGTTTTTTCGTCATTACATATTATATAAAAATAAGGGAATTAAAGTATATTGTCATTTATTATCACAGCGATAAACTGAACATTACAACAAATTTCTATAAACTTGGTAAAATTACATTACAAATATAAGTTTAATTTGAAATCTAATTTGGCCCTTGATTACAAGTAACACTCACCTTTCAGAGGAGTTAGGAATGTCTCTATTTGAAAAGGAAGAAAAGTGTAAATTGTACAGCAAATTAAACAAAACCACATTAATCAATAACTAATATTAAGAACTTACTTCTACTCATAAGTCATGCCAACCAATAGTTAGCATGCAACTAATGATGTGATCATTTTTGTCAAAACCACTTGGAGTTTTGCAACAATATTAAGCTTTCTTTTTATTTTTTTGGGGTTCTTTCTGCAATTAACTTCCCTAGCCTTATTGTTTTTAATTAAAGTTCCCGCTAAATTTAAGGGATTTTTGCAAATCACCCCCCAGAAATTTTCATTTTTGTACTTCGCTACAATTGAAAAAACTTGTATGTGGCCCTTAGAAGTTGACAAATGAGTGCACTTTGTCCCCTGGACATTTTTCAGTGATTTTCGAAGGGTAAAACTGTCACTTAGAGGGTTTACTGCAATAACTAAAAAAAATTTGGGGAATTAAATGCAAAAAAAATTAAAATTATCTGAATGTGATTAAAAAAAATAGTAATTAAAAAAGTCTAATTATACTTTTGTATGAAAATTCAAATTTACTAGCCTTTTTATTTTCAAGAAAAATTTACAATTTCTTTTAACAAAATTTCATTAGTTCTAATTATTTTTTCTTTATTTCCAAATTTATAATAAAATTGTTTTAATTATTTTTTCTTTATTTCCAAATTTATAATAAAATTGTTTTAATTATTTTTTCTTTATTTCCAAATTTATAATAAAATTGTTTTATTTCCAAATTTATAATAAAATTGTTTTAATCAAATCAAAGAAATTTGAAAGTAAAACAATAACAATAAAAAATATGTTACAAAACTAAAATTAAATTAAGATGTAACTAGCAAGGTAAGTAATTCCATGACATTGCATTTTGAAATGTTAATAATCAATAACCTAAATTAATTAAATTTGTGCACTTTGCTCCCAAAAGTTTAAAATTATTGCATTAAACTCCAAAATTATATTTCCACCCTTTGAAATCTAATAAAACATTGACCAGAGGTCAAAATGCACTCACTTATCAATTTTAGGGGGCACTATTATGTTTTTTCAATCATAGGGGGAAAGTGCAAAAAATTAAAAATTTCGGGGTTGACGTGCAAAAATCCCTTATTTTATTAGAAAAAATGTTATTCAATAAGATGCACATTAGACCCAATAATTACTAATTTATTATAAAAATAGCGATAAATTGACCAATTTACAAATATGATGTGTCATGAAATGTTGAAGAACAAATGTCTACACGTTATGTCGGAGCCTTGTAACATTCATGAATGGTTCACATCAAGTTGTGAAATTTGACGAAGTAAAAGCATGTTACGTTATACATGCAACAAATAATTAGCATTGTGCGTGCTCTAAATTAAGAGCTCAAATTAAAAAAGTGAATGTTGAAATGTAAAAACATAAAGCTTACATTGTTTTTTTAGATGATGAGTACGTATAGTATTTATAGAAATATTCACAATAAAATGTTTTAGCCCGCAAAAGTCAAAATAATCTTGTAATACAATGTATATATCTTTGTTTTGAAGTTTTTTAACTTCCGTAAATGTATCTTCTTCTATATATACAAATTTGGAAGGATCCAATTCAAGGAAGTTTCCAATTCAAAAGAAAACTTATTGGAATTGATTAAACTTTTTCGATTCAAAGTGTATTACGCGGGAATCAAATCATTTTAGGTCGGGACACTATCAGATACATTACGTGAACATATATTCTGATTTGAATTTAAATTTAGGTTCACCATATTGTTAAGATTAGCATATTCTATTGAACTGAAGACATTCGACATGCATTTTTTTTTTTACAAAAAAAACTATATATCATTTTTTTCTTTTTTTTATATATATTTTTATATTAGTTTCAGCTGAAGAATTTAAAAATTGTCATTAGGTGCGAAATTACACTCACCTCGGCGGAACGAGGAAACCAGGCGGCTACTGGCATCCCGGATATGGTAGTTATTTATTTAAACTAATGTGGTTCAAAATTAAATAAATAATAAATAATTAAAATTTACATCTTAACGTGAATATTTAATCAATACTTTTATATTTTAAGGAAAATAATTTTTATGACAAATTTTTCTATAACATAAGGCTCTAAATGTCATTTTTGCCTATGGCCTTAAAATGACTAGGACCAGCCCTAAAATTAAGAGATCATGAGTTATTTCTGGAATCTCGTTAATAATACATCATATAAAGACGAGATTCTACTAAGTAGGAAGTGTTATATTTAGCATGCCTTCAACTCAATTTTTTGTTAATTCGCATACTTTAATTATTAGTAATTTGTTGATTACCATTTTGATTTTGTTTGTTGATCATAAAATATGCCTACAATTGTGATTGCATGACTTAAATATCAAACCAACAATATATAATCACACAAAATCAATAAAAAAAAAAATATAATTTTACTTGTAACACCCCAATAAAAAATAATCCTTTTTAAAACTACAATAAATGAAGAGGAGTAATTGCAAAACAAAAAATAGTTGGTAGAGCGAAAATGTCAATTGTGGCAAAACAAAATTTTGAGAGTTCAACGGATTTATTGAATTGAATTATTTTAACTATATTCAGGCTTAGTCTGATACAGCTGAGCAAGAGACTGTACACACATTGACCTGATTAGAGTTGCATTAAATGTCTCTCCTTAAAAAAAAAAAAAAAAAGACAAGCACCCACGAGCTGGATTTTTCGAAATCTTTAATCCAAATTGGATCCGATTCTCTAGTACTATTTATTGATATCTACACTATATTTAATTAACATTAAAAAAGAAAGAAAATAGCAATTTGATCCACCGCATTGATTGAGATTCATGTGTTATTTATTGTTATTTATTGCCAAGAGAGTTGGCCGTTACTCTCCCTCTCTCCTGAAAAAAAAAAAATAATAATAATAATAGAAAAAGGGCAGACCAACACGTGATTGGTATAGTGGAAGGGACTAGTCACTATAAAGTAGCGGACTCAGGTTCGAATCCCTGTTGGGAGAGATATCCACATTAATGTGTCCAACCCGCCTCGAAAGGGATTAAACCCTTGGGAAATCAAAATTTTTTTTTTTTTGATTTAATGACAATATTCAATTTACACTCTCACACTTCTATGTGACACTTTAACAACCCCCAAGTGTTATGATAAATGTGTCACTTTACCCTTTATATTACAAATTTTTTTCATGTCCACTCTCGATTTAGGCGAGTGGGTTACACTATCTGGTTGAGGGAGGTAAATTGCTCCTTTAGATTTTTTAAAGGAAATAAATTACTATTTTTCAAATCATAGAGAAAAAATTGAACATTATGAATACTACATAGGGTAAATTGACATTAGCTCATTTTTTTTAGAATAAATAATTGCATACATGAACATAAATTGAAAGAGAACTATTAACTTTATTTGATATAAATAGGGAAATACAACTATGATGAGGTTATTAGAATTAGAATTTCATTATCAAAGAAAATGCATATTCTTGATTTTTTTTTTTATAACCCAGGTGTACAAGCTTACACTTGACTAATCCTGGACCCTCAGAACCCTTGCCCTAGAACCCTGAAGGATGTAAATCGCAGGATGTGCCTCCACCAAGCCCCGGGTTTTCACCATACTGATGTACACTCTGCGCACAAAGGGGTCTTCACCACAAATGACCCTTAGATAGACCCATAGAAATGCTTCCATCCAAGTTCCAAATGGGATTCGAACCCCCACCCTTGCCGCTGGAGCAAGCCTTATGAATCATTGGTCGACCAGTTGGAGATATGCCCTGGGGGCTTCTTGATTCTTCCACTCATGTTATACGCATTCATCATATTAATTCAATTATATAATTCTATAAGTAATAATCAATAAGTTATTTGATATTAATTTGTTTATGATAATTCACAAGTTAAAAACAGTTGAGCACTTGGGAAAACTGTTTGTACACCTATGATGGAAAAAAGTATTGCACATACTAATGACGCAGTAAGTAACTAATTAATTACTAATTAAATGATGTAATCATGTAAAATAATATAATAAAACAAAATTTGCAATATAAAATATAAAATATAAAATATACAGTGAGGTACGACCTAGATTGCACGGATAACGGATGCGTCGATACGAGTACAACAATACGGATTTTTAAAATTTATAGGATCCGATACGGCAAAAATACGTGTCTGTATATTTAAAAATATATTATAATAAGAAATCATTGTTCTAAAAATATATTAAAAAAATTATGTAATACATATTTAGTTCACTTTTTATTCCATATTAAAATAAATAATGCTACCTCTTATATAAATATTCAAGTAAAACCATAATATTAATATCCTAGGCAAATCTTTGGCCCTATACAGATTTTCAAGCGTTATATGTAGATTTACTTTGATATTATACATAATCTAGAAATTATTTGTAGAATTACATGCTCTCAAGTATTCTGGGTGTTTCCGATATGCCTTTCTTTGTATCCGATACGTAACTTTTTTATTTTTTATTTTCTTATTATTGAAATCGACACGATAGAGTATTTTACAAGTATCGTACGTGTATTTAAGTATCCGAGTATCCAGTACGCATACGATACTACACAGTATATAATTTCGGAGTATCCGTGTAACCTAGGTACTACTTATTCAATGGGAATAAGTAGGGGTGGGCGTTGGGTTCGGGTAACCCAAACCCGACCCGTCCCGTTTTTAAAATACCCGAACGGGATGAGTATTTTTTGGGTTTGGGTACCCGAACTTAAATACCCGTATTTTATTATGAAAATACGGGACGGGTTTGGGATTGGTCTCTCCAACCCCGAATACCCGAACCCGCCTATATAATATTATTAATTATATAATTTATACACTTTACTAGTTTACTTGTATAATATTATCTAATAAATGAACTTTTTTTATTTTACCCTAATACTCCTTTTAAATCTTACTTTAGTTTAGTAATTAATATTAAGTCAATCCTAAAAAGTTAAAAACTCTCAATCTCGTATAATCCTTTGTAAGTTGTACATTTTATCATTAGCTCATTATATGATTTTATTTTTTGTTCGTATTTGGATATATTTGAAATAATCGCAATGATGACTTGATGATATGTTTTATGTATTAATGAATTAGAAAGTGATACGATTTAGCAAAAGAAAAATGACGAGATATAATTACGTAATATTGTATTATTTTGTTAGATGGATGAAAAATTAATGAATAAAAATAATATGGGACCCGTAATCCCGTCCCGTCCCGACCCGTAATAATTCGGGTACCCGCTTCCGGGTATCCGAATTATTACGGGACGGGTTTGGGATGAAAAGTGTCAATCCCGAAATTTAGTATACCCATATCTCTAACCCCAAACCCGCCCCGTGCCCACCCCTAGGAATAAGGTTCTTATTTCTTAATAAGATGTTGGTTGTCAGGTAAATAGTAAACTAGGACAGACCTGCTGGTAAATAATCTTTTGGGGTAAATAAAAGTGATTAAAAAAGAATCTATTATATAATTATATATAGAAAGAAATGAATGACGAAATAAAAAATATTGAAAATTGCATTTTTATTCTTATGGGCACCATAAAGTAGGTCACGCGCTTAGCGCTTTAGCGGGCCTTTTCGGGTTGTCTTTTACTTTCTTCATTCTTTCTTACTTATTTTTTTGGAGTATTGAACACATATTAATAAATATAATAAATAGTTATTGTTCTGAAAATAAAATTCCATAATATTATTTTAATAAATGATTGCACTATTAATTACAACCATTAATAAGAAATATTGAATTGATTAAAAAAAAATTAATTTACATTGAACTCCTAAAATGACAAATAAAAGTAAATAAATTTCTTTTTGTCAAAGCGATAAATAAAAGAAATCGGAGGGAGTATTTGGGGTTGTCTAGAAGTTTGAAAGACTATGTCGGATTATGTTCGAAATAAATTTGAATGCATTTGAAATGTTTTTGGATCATTGTTAATAATGTGTTTTATGCATATAGTGTAATTGATCAATAGGTTTGTGTTGATTTATTTTTATATTTTTTGAATTTTTTTATTTGGGAAACATATTGATTAAGTTAATGGTGTCTGAAAAGTTGTATCCAATTATAAGATTTTTCTTATTTAACAAGATTATGTGTCGCTTTATTCCCGAGTATCAGGATCTTCTTTAAGTTCCACTTAGACCATTTCGACAAAAGCAACCTAGCAAACACAACGTCGAAAATACAATTCCAATCAAAGGAACTAGGGTGCTTTGTAATTATATGAACTACATTATGTGATTATTTTTCTAATTTATTACGAGTGTTTGTAGCTCATTCTTTATACTTTGTTAATAGTTAGAAATATTCTAATGTAGTAATATAATTGTTATATTAATGTCTTCATCATCTATTTATTTTGTCTTTTATATATTTAATAAACAAATGAAGTACAAACACAGTGTCAAGTTTAATACAAAATTCAAATCAAATTTAAATATCGGGTCTTTTAACATCAATCTACTCGTTAACACCCTTGTATGCATTGGTATAAGTATAACCCTTTTTTTTATATATATTTCTTATAAATACAAATAAAAGAACATTTAAGCTGGTGAACATATTGCACATGGCAAAATATATATGGCCAATTAAATTAAAGGATTGTGCCTGTCGGTGATGACTCGTTTGCATGTGGCTCATGACTTGGAAGAATTATTTCGTGCACATTTAAATAGTACGAAGAACAATTTTATCTTAACTATATATAGGAATCGGATATATACCATTAACAATTAATCTAAATTAAATTAATTGGACACTCAATATATTTAGTCTTCAATTCATACAGAATCTTCTCCATTTCTTAGATAAAAATCATTTTTGTCTTACATAAACGAAATCTCAACTTATAGTATGTACTTTTGAGGCAAAATTGCAAAAATCGTCCCAAACTAATCACTGATTTTGGATTTTTGTCCCAAACTATTTAATTTGGCGAATTTCGTTCCGTAATTTAATATTTTTTTGGAATATCGTCCCACCATAATTATAAGACGGAATTGCGCATTTGCCGATGAATTATCACATGGCTGCTTAAGTGTCATGACATGGTAAATTTTAACATGAATAATTATATAATATTGCAGAGTTCGTCCCTAATTAATTACGAGATTGAACGTCATTTTCATTAAATTAAAAATTTAATATTGGGACTAAATTCATACAAAATGGTAAATTATGGGACGAAATTTGGCTAGTTGATATAGTTTGGGACGACAAATAAAAACTAGTAATTAGTTTGGGACGATGTTTCAAAAAAAAATATTAAATTACGGGATGAAATTCGCCAAGTTAAATAGTTCGGGATGAAAATTCAAAATCAGTAATTAGTTTGGGACGTTTTCTGCAATTTTACCTACTTTTGATCACAACTTTTAGTTTTTTTTTCCAAAAATTTGTGCACTTATTTTAAGCATTTAAAATTCACATATAGTTGTGCACATTTTACGCTACTTATTTAGTTGGAATTAATTCGAAGAACACTATAACGAACACCACGAAAATTGAAAATAGTAATATTGAGACTGCGAATGCAATACTCTTAAGATAATATTTCCGAGGCTATCTAAGGTGCGCACAGTATTTTCCGGTAGTCTCCCAAAATACAACAATCTTGATCCTTTGTTGTTTGCACAAACAAAAAGATCAGAAGCGAGTTATAACAAACAAAACTTCGACTTTAGAAAATTAAATACGAAGAGGAGAGAAGAATAATTTTTCTGGTTATGTTGCTTGAATTGGTCAAATTCTTTCTTCTATTTATGGAGGCAAAAATATTTTTTCGCAAAAGATACAATGTTTCATCCAAATGATACTTCTTCGGACCGAATTAAAACGGTCTTCTCTCAAATTATTTCATTCACATATAATGTAATGAACTTTAGCTAGTTTATACGCAATCCAACTAGTCTGACTCTGATTCTAACCAAATTGGGTTACCCCCAATTTCACCAACATTAGCTAGTTTATGTCTACACATTTGTTCATTGGCCCCCATCCCATCCAATTTAGGATAAAAAGTGTAAAACAAAAACAACTTTATGAGATCAGAAATATGGAGCAGTTACATCGTAGGAGTAACGTGCAAATGTCCAAAATATTTTATGGTGGCGCATTGTCTCTCTTTTCATTTGGTTTTAATTGAGTTTTTGGTATTTTGCACTCTGAAATTATATGGGTTGTTTGTTTGACTTTTTCTAAAAAAAATTTGTGTTTGGGAAATTACTCTGGAAATATTTTGGCACTTTGATGCTTTACATCCTGATTTAAAAGTTTTGGTACTTTGCACCCTGGAAATATAATTTATTTGACACTTTGCACCGTAATGTGTGTTTTAGTGAGAAAATTCATTGTTAGTTATTCATAGAATTTAGATTATCATATTAAGTCGGGGTTGAAAATGCCTGAAATTATATTTTTTGGGTGCAAAGTGCCAAAAATATTCAAAAATAACTATTATACCTTACAATCAATGAATTTTTTCTTCAAAATACATATTAGGGAGTGCCAATTAAATTATATTTTCAAGATGTAAAGTGCCAAAAATTTTATTTTAATGCGTAAAGTGCCAAAACCCTATAATTCGAGGATGCAAATTGAAAAAAGTCCGTTTTAATTTGTACGGAACCTATTTTGCTTTTCAACATACAACAAGTAAAAATGTCTTTTTTCAATTAACTTTTATTCAAATATCAGAAATGACAATTTTCTTTTGATTTAACATCTGTAACAATAATCCATTTTTATTTGACACAAGTGACAATTAATTAATACAGAAAAATATTTTTTGTTAGAGATCGGACACCATGCATTGACCATTAAAAATTACAAACAGCATCACTTAATTTGTTTCTCTTTATGTAACCGACATTTTCTCTTCTTTTAACTATCCAAAAAAAAAAAAAAAAAAATACTCACATTAATAAGAATTGAACTCAATAATTTTTTATTTTAATACGTCAACTTTACAATTGGACTACAATCTCATTTGACAAAAGTTTATTTGGCCAAGTAGATGAATATATCCGGTTGCCACCGTCTTGACAATGGCTCTAACTTCTAAGCAATAACTAAATAAAAAATATATTAATTTATTTGGGCAAACTTTATTATATCAATTAATTACATACCATGATTCGAAGCCAGTGTGTGACAACATCTCAGAAACAAAGATTATAGACTGACAACTGTGTTAAGAAGTTTCCTTCGGTGCAGATTCCCCCTGTCGTTTCTGTATGAAAAATAAATGTGGGAGTATTAAACAAGCAAACTAAATCAAAGGTGCAGTTTTTTCCTGAAATTAAGGTACTACAAAGAAAAATTCCATTGTTTTAACCGAGAAAATAATAAAGATTTAAGTGCATGTTTGTCTGGTGTTTGAGAAAGTAGTTTGAGAGAGTAGTGGACGTTTGTGAAATAATCTTGATTTGCGTAATGTTGTTTGTTTGAGTTTTGAGAGAGTGGTTTGAGTAGTAAAGTATGTGTAATTTTTTTTGAAAGGGTTAGACGATAGGTGTCAGATGCATTATGTTAAATCGTGTTTGTTATATGAGATAAATTGGGTGAGAGATATGTTACTTTATGTCAAATCAGAATAGAGTTTGTATATATTTTGCTTAGAAATAAGAAAATTATTGTTTGTTTGACTTTTGAGAGAGTAATTTGAAAAAATTAAGAGGTGAAAAATTTATTTCCAAAAATAAAACACATGTTTATTTGACATTTTCCAAAATCGAAATAATTTTGGAAAACACTAAACAAACAAGCCCTTAGTGGTTGTTTGCTTATAAAATTCAAAATAAGAAGAATTTAATTATTAGATATCCTAGGTTGGGTGTGAAAAAGGGAAAATTGCTTTTTTGGTACCATAGGATATGTTGACTTGCATTTTTGGTACCATTGGATGCGAAAATGCAAATTTGGTACCATAGGATATGTTTTCATTGCAATTTTGGTACCAAACCCAATTTTTCTACAAAGTTAATGGTAATTTACCCCTTATGAAATGCATAATGTTCAATTTATCCCTCTATAATTTGAAAAAAATTAATTTACCCCCTGTAAAATTTTAATGAAGCAATTCTCGGGTTAGCAGGGGGTCTGCTAGACAATTTACCCCCTTCAGCCGGAGATTGTAACTCACTTGCCGAAATTGAGTGTCTGCATGCAAACTATTTTATTTAACATAGGGGGATAAATTGCCACATTTATCATAACACAATGGGTAAAAAATCACATTATCATAATAAAAGTGGATTAAGTGCCGCCTATAAAAATATCAGGGAGGCGATGTGAAATTTTTACAAAATTTCAAGGGGTAAAATGCTCTTTTTTAAACCACGAGGGGTTAAATTGAATATTATGCATTTAGTAGGGGGTAAATTGCCATTAACTTTGTAGAAAAATTGGGTTTGGTACCAAAATTGCAATGAAAATCTATCCTATGGTACCAAATTTGCATTTTCATATCCAATGGTACCAAAAGTGCAAGTCAGCCTATCCTATGGTACCGAAAAAGCAATTTTCCCGTGTGAAAAATATGTGCTCGAATTTGACTTTTGATATACTCTATCTATATCTATCTATCTATATTTATATTATATATATATATATATATATATATATATATATATATATATATATATAAAAGTACGAGTTGATCAAATAAATTTATTTCCTTTTTGTGAAGACTAATACATTCATATTTATATTATATTGTGATATTTAATTTTACGGCAAAAAAGTAAAAGAAAAGAATTCTAGAAGTATAATTAGATAAGAAATTCCTCCTGCGTCAAGCTTATAATTATATTTTTTAAAGTTTTACAACTCATTAAAATATTAATGGTATAACAATAATAATTTTATATTTTTTTACATATAATATATGAGTTGGCCAAATAAATATCCTTCCTTTCTTTTTAAGATTAATATACCAATATTTATATTATAATGTGATATTTATAATTAGATAAGAAGTCTCTCCTACATAAATTTTATAATTATCTTTTAAAGTTTACTAATAATATTAACTAAAAAAAACTATTACTCTATATTTGTTCGAATGTGTTTTTTCCAAAAAGTTTAAAAGAAGTTATCACTTATTAAAGAACTAAAAAAAAGGTCACATTCATGCTGCATGAATGAAAAAAACTACTATTCAGTTAACTAAAAAATTATAAGTGGCTTAAGAAAATAAAAGCAAAACATAAAAATTGTTAAAACCGGTAAAAAGGGGTAAAATTTAATTAAAAATTATATGATGAAAAAATGGGAAAACCAATTGGAAAATGGATTACATAGGGAAAAAAAGAGAGATAAAGCAAAAATAAAAAATGGTGCAATTGATAAAAGCAACGGGGTTAACCGGAAGGAAACGATAACTGGTAAAAATGAATGATATTGGCGAAACAAGAGGGCAAAAAAAAGTGAAATATGTGAGAAAATAGGTTGAATCAACAAAACAATAGGTAAAATTGAATGAAATTAGGTTAAACATGAGAGAATGAGTGAATTGATTAACAAACGGGATAAAAATACAAAAATTGGTGAAATCGATCAAAGAACGAGTTAAAATAACATAAAAAAATGATATAGTCAGTGTAAAAACATGTCCAATCGATATTTCTTTGGACAGTTTTTAAAAAATTATAAATAATTAAAAACCCAAAAAAACATAAAAGATCCTAAAAAAATGTCACTTTTGTGCTATATGAATAAAATAAAGCATTATTCAGTTAATTAACTAAAAAACTTATTATTAACTTAAGTAAAAAAATAAGTCACACATATAAATGGTTAAAACTGGTGAAAATAATTAAAATTCGATTAAAATATATATGATAAAAAATGGTAAAAATTGAAAAATTTGTTAGATCGAAGAAAAATGAGTTGAAGTAACAAAAAAATGGTACAACCGATAAAACAACAAGGTAAATCGGTACAACATGAATGATATCAGTTAAACACGAGATAACAAAAAAAGGCCAAATCGATAAAATATCAAGAACAAAAAATGAGTTAAATTAACAAAAAAAGTTGAAAGAATCGAGAAAATATGTTAAATCAACAAAAGAATAAGTAAAATAAACTAAAATTGAGTTAAACCGGAAAGAATGAGCAAATTGATTAGAAAATCTGATAAATCACAAAAAAATAGGGTGAAGAAATCGATGAAAGAACATGTTAAAACAACAAAAAAAAATTGTAATATCAGTGTAAAAGCATGTTAAATCGATAAAATTGATTTCTCGAAAAGATTGAGAAAAAATGGTAAGAACGGGTTATATTGATTAAAAATGGATTAGGCATGTAATTGGAATTGATGAACTCAGTAAAAGAAATTTATAGTAATTATAATATATTTTTTATTTTTAAGTTTTGGTTTCAGGTATTTATGATTACAACTTTAAATTCTTGGTACCAACATAGTAATAATTAAAGTGATTTAGTAAAAAAATTATGTGGTATGTCATTAATACCATATTATGATGAAAAATAATTATATAATATAACTAACATAAAAAATTAGTTAATCACCTGCAACGAACGTGCACTTTTTTAATAATAATAAAAGGAGTTAATAGCAAATTAAATTACCTATGTGTTATGTTATTAAAAGAAAGGAAAATAATATATACATTCTTCTATGTTTATGTAGAAAAAGTCCACGATATTCGTCTTATTCCTACATAGTCATGTACGAATTGACTGTGCACATAAACAACATCACATAAGCGAGGCCGATCCAAGTGCTAGACAACTTGGTTCAACGTCTAGGACTCCCGTTGTGGAGAGGCCCCAAAAAATATAAGCCTTCAAATTAGGCTGCATTCGTGTCCGTAGGTCGCGGGCTCGCACGAGTCTTGAAGGTCCGAAGCAAATTATATACATACAGAATTTGCTTCCCCTAAAAGAATATATTCCGAATTAAAAACTATAAAAATATATTTACAATTGATTCAATAAAAAAATTTAATAAATTTTAAAAAAAATATGTCAACATATAATTAATATTTTTGTAAATTTTTAAAAAAATAAAAAATTAAGTTGTATACAATATTTTTTATAACATAGGGCTCCGACTTCAGAATTCATCTAGGTCCTTCAAATATATAGGGCCAACTCTGAATAAGTGAATAAAATGTCAATTAGAATTATCAAGGCTTAAAGTGCTTATTAGATAATATATTTGAATAATATCACATGGAATTAAAATGCCCTTATACATGGTACCCCAAAACACCCAATACCTTCATAAAATGAATTTTTCTTTTTTTCTTTTTTTTTTTGTCTTGGTGTTAAGGGAAATATGAGGTGATACACTGAAAAGTCATATATTCATTGTCCATCCAGTCTAGGTACAGCAAACAATTACACACTAATGCTAACTTGGTTTGGTTGTTCATATTACTTTTGTGAGTAATTAGTTTGTCGGCGAAAAGATTGTAATTTGTAAGGAATAATAATTAAGATATAGTAATACAGATAACGGCTATATATATAAACTATAAAAGAACATTATTGAAAAATGGAGCAAAAGACAAAAATACCCCATGCACTCTGTTTAACTCTCAAAAACCCCTGTGTTATTTTAACTCTAAAAAAACCCTTATATTTGATTTTAGTTACCACACATAACCCAAGTATTTTTGACTTTTTGTGGAATGACAAAATTACCCTATGTGCTTGTTTTTCTAGATTTATTTATTCTTTTTGAAAACCCAAATATATATTAATATGGCCGAGTGTGGTATTTAAAATCAAACACATGGGATCTTTTTAGGATTTAAAATAACACGGGGGGTGGGGGTGGGGGTGGGGGGAGAGGTTCGGGAGTTAATCAAAGCATAAGAGGTGTTTTTGTCTTTCGATGTCAGCGGTAAAATTATCATATCAAAAGTAAAATGTGAACAAATACTAATAATTTTTCGCGTTTGAATCACACTCTCTTTTTCGAGGGTATATTTGACACTTACATGAAATCACAAAACATGTAGGGTGTTATTGTCTTTCGCTGTTGAAAAATACCACTAAATCCTTTACATAGTACTAATTATGGAAGCTTTTTGGTCTTGGAAATGCCTTTTCAATCTCACCCAGAAAGAAAGAAAGAAAGAAAGAATGCCAACTCAATTTTGACAATGTCACAAGGGCCGGTTCCATTCCATTGGACAGGCCATCCGTTTTCATCATCCTCGCTGCCATTTGGTCGTTTATTATTCTTTTTTTGATTTTTTAAATATGATCTATATAAAGAAAAGATAAAGAGAACGGGAATCGAAAATACAGCTAAAGTAAATTATCAAAAAAAAAAAAGGGGAAAATTGTTTTTTGGGTACCATAGGATAGGCTGACTTGCACTTTTGATACCATTGGATATGAAAATGCAAGTTTGGTACCATATGATAGGTTTTCATTGCAATTTTGGTATCAAACCCAATTTTTCTACAAAATTAATGGCAATTTACCCCCTATTAAATGCATAATGTTCAATTTAACCCTCGTGGTTTAAAAAAGAGCATTTCTTGAAATTTTGTAAAAATTTAACATCGTCTCCCTGATATTTTTATAGGTGGCACTTAATCCACTTTTATTATGATAATGTGATATTTTACCCATTGTGTTATGATAAATGTGGCAATTTATCTCCCTATATTAAATAAAATAGTTTGCATGCATACTCTCAATTTCGACAAGTGAGTTACAATCTCCGGCTGAAAGGGGGTAAATTGCTTCATTAAAATTTTACAGGAGGTAAATTGATTTTTTCAAATTATAGAGAGATAAATTGAACATTATGCATTTCATAGGGGGTAAATTGCTATTAACTTCGTAGAAAAAATGGGTTTGGTACGAAAATTGCAATGAAAACCTATCCTATGGTACCAAATTTGCATTTTCGTATCCAATAGTACCAAAAGTGCAAGTCAGCCTATCCTATGGTACCAAAAAAATAATTTTCCCCAAAAAAAAGATACAGCTTAAGAAAGTGATTGTTTTAAATATTATATTCAACTTGGTTAACTCAGCGGGAGAAAAAAGGGAGCATTTATGATTTATGGAACATCTTTTTTCGTTTAAAAAGAAGAAGAAAAGAAAAGGTCATAGGTGTAATTTTTTTTCTTTTTCTTTTTTGTTGTAATATTATAATACCGACTCGACATGATACACCGGCAGGTTTATGTTCCCACAAGGCTAGAATTGAAGGCAAGGCCTGATTATTTTATCCCAATATTATTCAGTAGCCCACTTCTAAACAACCTAGTAGGCCCAAGGATCATAGCATTATTAACAATTAATTGGGATGAGGAAGTGAAAAATTGAATATAGGTTTAATGGAAAAAGTCTGATTTTTCCTTCTCTTTTAAGAAATAAAGGAGATTTTAGGCACCCTTGGTCCCCAATCTCGTCATTTCCTATGACAAAAGCAGTATGGTATGGAATTTCCTTAGCCTGCTCTTTCAAATAAAAAGAAAAAGAAAAAGGGGTTATTCGTTGGCATGGGTTTAGCGTCCTTTTCTAGTATAGGTTTGGGGGCCCTCGAGCAGACAAGAAATTCCATTAATAACTGACCGTTTTGATTCTTTGGCACAATTAGAGGAACTTAGTAGATCCTTCGTCTCGTTACTAAAATGGGCAATACAAGAAGATCTATATATGGAAACCATTCCACTGGTAAAATAAAATTGGACCTTTGAGTCGAGGTGTTTTCAAGACTGTTTCTAACTGTATGTGAGACTGCATATTTTTTTCTTGTTTCTAGTTCCGTTGATGGAGGGTACATAATGTTTTTTCCGATCCGACACGTACACGAGGAAAGTGACTTGCACAATTAAGCAAAAAGGGCTGCTTAAGAACCACTATTATATTTTTCTAACCAAATGGCTTGACTTCACACAATCTACCTGGCCCCAATCAGCCATAACATAATCCACAAACCACATTCAATCTAAAACAATAACATACATACAAAAGACATAAGCCACTAGTAGAGATAGTGTAAAGTGAAGCATTGCACTATGTCATTCTCATTCTACACCTTATGAATGCTTTACCTGAAAATAGACCAAATCATGTTCAGCAAGACAAACTGAAGAATCTTGAGGACTAGTATTGAGTACAAAGAATAGCACTTTTTCTATTTTCTATATTAAAAGAGAAAAGACAACTACTCAATATACACACAAAAAGCTAATGGCAAAGCTATTAGTGGTCAAACCAAAAAGTTTATCATTAACTAACAAATGATAAGTCGGATCAACTATAGATTACGGAAAAGAGCCTTTCTTATGAACGGTTAAAAAGCCACATACGAGATCAGGAAGTGTATCCAGCTAAAATGAACAAAGGCGTTCATATATAACGCAACCAAGGAATTACAGAGGTGTTGATTATCACAAAGATGAGTAAAGCAGATTTTGAGATTAATCCTTTAGGTAACAGAATTTTGCCTCATCACATAGACCAATTCTCGGCGAGAATAAGACAAGCCAGTTTTACCAGTTGACAACTTAACCTTTTTGACAACAAAGTGTATCAGAACCAGTTTTAATAAATTTCGGAGTGAAATTTACAATGATGTACCATCAACTAAATCTCCTATGCAAGAAGGGTAAAAAATTCTAGTTCAGAGAAGCTAAAATTCGGAAATATCATCAGTACAAAACAATTCATCATACACACTTCTTTCCAGAGAAGAATTTGTACAACTGAGTCAGTAAGTTTAACGGCATTCTAAAATTATTTGCCAGCAATTTTCAGAAGAACTATTATATTCACCTCATACATAATCGAATAATCTTTCCAACGGTTTTATTCCTAAGAGCCATTTAGCCAAAAACTGCGAAAATATTTACATGTTCAAGTCAGTTGTTGGATTTTCGCATATCTAAGAAATTAAAAGTTCATATATCCATACAATTCAAGATCCTATACTCTATTCTAAACTAAAACCAGGTCTAAATCTAATCTTATACTCCTTTCTGTAGTATGTAAATAGGACCAAACTTAGCACATATTGCGACAATTGCACAATATGTCTATTTAATTCTCATAAGTTGCACTAATAAAAGTATTAAAACTATAACCAACACAGGATAATAAAGTAATAATGATAGGTAAGAGATAAAGCAAATATTAAGAACTTAAAATAAAAGAAAATAATAACAAATGCCAGTATAATCAACACGTGCCCTAATTATAATTATTATCAAAACAGTAACTCAATTCACCACTAAACAGTTCTTAATAACAAAAATCAGTAACAATTAATACCAACAGCAAAGATCCGAGATCCGAACCCGAAATCAATCCTGAGCCTTCAACTTCTCAACACGCTTATTCAACTGATCGATCTTAACAACAAGCGCAGTAACAGAGTACAGAAGCCAGTAGAAAATCAGCGCGGAGGCGATCAGGAGAGCGTTGCGCTGCGACTTCATGATGGATTTCTGGTGGCGTAGGTGCTCCGATGGGGAACACGAATCGGACTCGCAGCTAGGCCGGTTTTCGTACTTCCAGTAGATATCCATTAAAAGGAAGAGACAAAATGGTACAACCGAGAGAAACGGTTTGAGTAGGTTACGGGTCACGGTGATTAGGCCCTTACGGAGAGGATCCAGACCCGGGAGGGTGAGGAGGAGGAGCATAATTGCTTCTGCGGCCGCGGCGTACCCTAAAACTACCCACTCCAACGCCATTGGAATTTTTCTGATTGGCTGACTTTTTTTGATCTGCACTGAAAGGAAAAGTAGAGATCAAGTTTTTTTTGTTTAGATGAAGACGAGTGAGTGAGTTAAGAAAGGTATATGGGCCTTTTAAGCCCACTTACTTGATTTTGGGCCCATTGGCTTGTTATAAAGTTTTTGTAAATAACTTCTAAACTCTAGGCCTAATAGCCTGTGTTATTTATTCTTATTTCTTTATTTAAATTTTTACAAGAAAAACAGAGTGAAAAAAAATGAACAATAGTAATCCATACTGTCAGAAAGACTCAGTTAACCAAGGCGTCACCATTTATGTGTTGGTCCTTATCCAATCGAATCACGAAAGATTTGAGCCGGTTGAATAAAATAAGATCTAACTCGTTGAATTTTATGTTTTGGATCTATTTCAAAAGTATTTACATAAAACATCAGGAACAGACCAGTGGCGGAGTAAGAATTTTTGTTCATCGGGATAAAACTTAAAAACATATTAGAATCTAAAATATTAATAGAAAATAAATATTAAAAAGAAACAACTACTAGTACATAACAATCAAATTGAAGAAAATTGATTCAAACTCAAAAATCGGTTGGGATTCGATAAGATAAACAACCCTACATGCAGCGGAACTTAAAACTTTTAGGGCCTCTTACGGAATCTTGCCAGGATACTAAACTGGTTGTATATATATGAGTATAAATTAAACGACATTAATAACTAAATCTAAGGTATACCTGTCTCCTTGCAATTCCAAGTAGGTGGCAAAGTCGTTGCGTTTCTCCCACGGTAGAATCGATCTAAGCCTTGTTGTAGCACCTCACGAGTTGCGCCTCTACGAGTTGATACAACACAATATCACGAAAATAAATATAACCTAATCAGCTAGAACATAGGGTATATTTAGATATGATATAGGGTTAGAGAACGACTTAGGAGCTAAAATCGAAAACGAAAAATTCTTCCAAAGAAGAATAGGGTTCGGCCGATTTTGTGAGGAGAGAGGGATATAGTGTTTTCTTGACTTGACTTTTTGGCTCTTAAGTTGTGTGTGTGAGATATGACATCAAATCTCCTATTTATAGGTATCTCATTAACCTAATCATCCTAGGATTAAGACTCCAAGTCTCCTACATGGGCCATGACCCTTTTAATTAGAAGACTAAGTCTTCCAATTAATTCATGGCCCACTCCTCAACTAATTTAATTAGGCTTTATTTAATTTTCCAATTAAATGGCCCAATTAATTAATTGCTCTCCCAATTAATTAAATCCAACTTAATTAATTAACTCATAAATTAAATTCCAATTTAATTTATAATCTTGATCCAATTCCAATCGGATCACTTTCGCTCCAATTGGGTCGACCCAGTCAACTAAATCGACCCAGTCGATTTACTCGACCTAGTCGACCCAATCGACCCAGTCGATTCGGTCGACCCAATTGTTCTTCTCTTCCTCGCTTCCGCTTCATGTGTATTGTGTATTCCCCCGTAGGTTCACCACATAATTGGCCGCAGGTTATAATTAAATATTTATTTAATTATTCGAGCATTAAATACTCTAAATCAGTCGAACACTCTGTCGACTGATCATTCCAAAATTAGCACCCTGCCAATTTGGAAATTCTCCCACACTCCACGATCGATGTTTGGCCACAAGCCCATGGAGCCCAATCACTGGTGAATTAATTCAGTGAACCTTTTTTACTCATTTACAATTTTCATATACGACATAATCTCTCCATCGATCAATCTCCCATCGATACTTAAGGGTATGGACTTTTCATCGGTTTCCTTTTCTTTTGTCTTGACCTTATGCATTCTGGTCTCGAAATAATAGTAACTATATAGTCCTTTATCTATTCATATTTCACATCCGACTCCTTAGTTGATCAGTTTTTAATATACTTTATAGCAGAAAATGTCCTCTTCAATATAGATGAAGATGAGTGAGAAATGATTATAAAGTTGGAATGATACTTAATATTAAAAAAGTGTTTCTTATTACATTTCAAATTGCAAAATAAAAAAAAATTATTGGTATTTGAGTTAAAATCATTGACTAGTTAGATTTATCTTACGCTAATAAATACGGAGTCTTGAACCCTTTCATGTAAAAAATTAATCTTAATTAGAGGGGTCCATCACAAATAAAGTAACAAACTACACTTAAATTTTAGATATAAACAAAAAATTACTTATACATATTATAGGTAAGATCAAAATTTGAGGGGAATCCATGCACCCCTACCTTGAGTGTGGCTCCGCCGGTGGATCAGACAACTAATTAATGTTATTTTAATCATGCAATAAGAGGGACAATAGATTAGGGCTGAGCGTTCGGTAAAAACCGAACCGAACCGGACCGAACTTCGGTTTTTTTTCGGTTCGGTACCTTTCAGACCGCGGACCGTTTGCCGAACCAAAAAATTCGGTTCGGTTCGGTAAAAAACCGAACGGTCCGGTTCGGTCCCAAAAAACCGATTCTTTTTTTTTTTTTTCTCTCCCATTTTTCAAAAAATCAGTAGCAAAATCATAAAAATCAAAACTCATAGCTTTAGTAATACAACCTTAAGTATGTTTCTATTATTAAAGTTTGTTGGCACAATCACACTGGCTCATCGGATATGAAGGAATAAAAGTTAAAACATATCAATTAATATGATGGAGCCGAGCTAAATTCACATTCCAAAGTATTACTGTGCCTATTCAAAAATCAAAACTCATAGCTACGGTTTTTACTAAAAAAATACCTGGAGAATGCTTGAGGATGGCGGCGGCGGCGATGGCTGTGAGGTGGCGGCGCCGGACGGCAACGGAGGCAGCTGGTGGGCGGTCTTGAGGATGGCAGCGGCGGTTCTAAGCAAAATAGGGAGTTAGGGTTTTTGAGAGAATGTGTGAATTGTGAATTGGATAATGAAGATGGGTTCAATTTTGGGTATGGTAATTGGGTTCGGTATCGGTTCTGGAATTTGGGTAATGGGTATTGAAAATGGGTAAGTGAAAATGGGCAGTCATAATAATAAAAAAAAAAAAAAAAAAAATTCGGTAAAACCGGTTCGGTTCGGTAAACCGACCGGTTTTACCGAAAACCGAAAGAATCCTAGTTCGGTTCTGGAGGGAGAACCGATTCCCGAACCGAAATTTCGGTCCGGTAAACGGTCCGGACCGAAATTTCGGTTCCGGTTCGGTCCGGTCGGTAAACCGGACCGCGCTCAGCCCTACAATAGATCATACCAAAAGCTTCAGAGATTTGTTAAAGCACAATTCCTTAAATTTAACCAAGTACAAATTTAAATACAGATTTTTTGTTTCCTCAAAAGTTTATACATTATCCCTCTAGTTAATATATACAAACTGCTTTTTTAGATATCTAGGGGTGTAATAAATTTACTTTGAATTTTCATTGAACTTGAAATTATGTTTAAGTTTGGTTTATTTTTTAACGAATCGATTTCAAATAAACTTTATCAACAAGTATCGAGTAATTTGATTTTTACATATATTTTATAATATTTTAATTTATCTAGTCGAGCTTCAAAATTTATCAAATAAAAACTATTATTCAAAATTATTGATTTAAATGATAAATCGAATAGCTTGTTTTGATTTTCAATCGCATAAATATCTTAGATCATAAAAAGTGTTGTATATAATTAATCAGTTGACTTGAAATTAATAAAGTTGAATATTTATGTAATAAATTATGTGTATTATGTTAGATTGTTTTAGATGGAATCAATGCAAGGTTACCCAATATAAGTCATGAGTCCAAAAAATCGTGATAGTAGTTTTTTCTTTCTTTTTTTATTTTTTAGAATTGTGATAGTAGTTTGAATAGACGAATTTGTAAAATCATTTTGAGGTTATCATCATCTCATGCAATGTAATTTAAGTTAAAGAAATTTAAAATTTGACTCCCGATTGACAACTCTAAATATAGCTATCAATCACTTAAATATATATAGCAACTGGCTTTTGATGTTATTTTTCTTTATACCATATTCTACATAAAAGAACTCATTTTCATTATAAAATTATTTGTATTTAATTAACTTTTCGTGGTTTTTCAAGGGTTTAATCCTTTTTGAGTTGTGCCGGACACATTAAGTGGTAACATTTCTAATAAAGATTTAAATGCAGGTCGAAACCTGCGGTGGTAAAGGTAATAAATGATAAATGATGGGAATCACTCAATCGGCTGTAGCGGACTCACTCGATGTTACTAATCGTGAAATAACTCGAAACGATCAAGTTAATCACTTGTTTAAAGAGAAACCTTCACTCTTAATGCAACAAACTTGCAAACAAATATTCTTAAACTTTTCTTTTTTTGAGGTAAAATATTCTTAAACTTAAACTCATCTATCTAATTTATTTATTTATAAGGGTTTATATAGTAGTTTTGGAACATCCCTACAAGACATAGAAAATAATAATTTGAATGACCATATATTTTTCCAGTCTAAAAAATATATAATTTTGGCTTTGACTCGTAAAAACATAACACATTACTCTACTATCTGATAATAATAATGATGATAACTCGAAATTAGACTAAATAACCAAGTGAGCACCTAAAAATATGAAAGACACAAAATTGGTTTTTTCTCTAGTGCATCATGACAGACTCTAGTAAAATGACAATAACTTTAATTTTTCCACCGACCATCGTTATGTAAATATTTTGTTTTGATGGAAAGTTGACGCTTGTAGCTTTCCAACTATATATGCACACCTTCTAGATCATTGTAAATCATAAACTATTATCACGGGGTAAATGCATAATACTCCCCAGTGTTATGCTAAATCTGTAAGAAACTACCCTGTGAAATTTTTATTGCATCAAACTTCTTTGTTTTTTCAAAAACCCTGCGAAAAACACCTAATTTGTAAAAAACAGGTCGTTTTGGATCTACATATTTCAAGAAATAATTTTTAAAACACTTCAAGTTGGTCCCTATAACTTCACGTGATATATTTCTAAAATAATTTCTTGAAAAATGTCGATCCAAAATGACCTATTTTTTATAACTTGGGTATTTTTTGCAGGGTTTATGAAAACACAAGGAAGTTTGACACAATAAAAATTTCACAGGGTAATTTCTTGTAAGTTTAGCATAACACAGGGGAGTATCTTGCAATTTTTCCCCTATTATCATTCAAAGTGACCCCATCTACTGGAACAAATTATGAAATTGTATTTGCATTATATTTGAACTTGAGTTCACTACTTTGTAGTGACTAGTCTTTTCCACTAAACCAATCCATGGCTGAAAATCAAATCAAACTACTCAGTACTCGAATCGAGCTCATTCAATAAAAACTTGTTTGATCTCGATTTGCCACATAAATCAAACAAGCTTGAAAATCATTTTTGGTTCGATAGCTTTCAAAACTCAGCTCGAGTTCAACTCGATAAACTAAAAAATTGATAAAAACATACGTAAAATATCAAACTAATCGATACTCGACTCAAGCTCAACTCATTTAACAATCAAATCAACTTCAAACAAAAAATTTCAAGCTTATTCAATTCATTACAGTTACAACATCATGACGATTATTTCAGACGATGCGTACTGATCTCATAAAATAATTATTCGAAAAATTCGTTTGACAAGAATTTTCAATTCAAATATGTAAATATTAAAAAAACAATCCTCGACCCCCCACATCACTACTCACCAACACCTACCCCACTGCCATCCCTTTCCCTTTCTCTCTCCGTCCTCCCGCTTTGCCTTTCTTGTACTAGCAACCTTTCGTGACTAGATCAATGGTGGAAGGTTGCAGGCGCACAGAAGGTGAACAAAGAAACGAAAGGGAATGTTGTAAGGTGATGTTGGGAAAGGGTGGGATAATAGAGATTTTTTTTTTTTTTTTTATTTCTTAAAATTTGTTATTAAATTTTTGTCTAATTATATATTACAAATATAAAATAAATAATTTTTATTGAATTTAAATATTTATATTTGTTTAAGTATGAAAAAAATTTGTTTACTATTCTTATTGTAGTTGTAACTTTAAATTAGATATATTTAATTTAGGGAAATTTACATAAACACCCCCTGGCTATTACACTAATTACAGAATTTTACCCTCTTGTTACAAATAGTACAAAGACACCCCCTTGACCAAGATCATATTACAAGGACACCCCCTGCTACCCCCTTAAAAAATACAATTATCTATTTTTCAAAATTAAGTTGGGGCTTTTGTTACTCTCATTAAGACGAGTTCATAGACACCAACCTTGTCAAATTTCATCAAATAATTTGGGCGAAACGGCGACCGAGTTTAAAATTTCAGATCTAGGGTTCATCGTGAACCAAACTTTGAACAACAATAATTACTTGATGAAACTTGATAAGGTTGGTGTCTATGAACTCGTCTTGATGTGAGGAAAAAAGGCCAATAGAGTCCCAACTTAATTTTGATAAGTAGCAGCGAAAAAGGAGACTGAGTTTCAAATTTTAGATACAGGGTTCTTAAATATCAGATTTTGAACAATGATTTCTCTCAAATTACTTGATGAAATTTGACAAGGTTGATGTTCGTGAACTCGTTTTAATGAGAGGAAAAAAACAACACCAACCTTATCAAATTTCATTAAGTAATTTGAGAAAAATTGTTATTTAAAGTTTGGTTCGCAGAGAACCCTATATATGAAATTTCAAACTCGGTCGCCATTTCTCCCAAATTACTCGATGAAATTTGACAAGGTTGTTATCTATGAACTCGTCTTGACAAGAGGAACAAAATTTTCAAATTAATTTGGAAAAATAGACAATTGTAATTTTTTAGGGGGTAGCAGGGGGTGTCCTTGTAATATAGTTTTGGTCGAGGGGTGTCTTTGTAATATTTGAAACAAGTGGGTATATCCTATAATTAGAGTAATAGCCAAGAGGTATCTATGTAAATTTCCCTTTAATTTATTTACAGATATTTAAAAGATGAATATTTATTTAAGTAATAATATATTTATTGTTTAATTTTATTGATGGGCTTTTTTTTACTTTATTTTATTTAAACTTTGTTCTCAGAATAATAATTATATTTTTACTTCTTTTAATCTAAATATTTTATAGTATAGTGCGTATAACTCAATTATTTAAAAATTTATAAATGTAGATTTATTAATATTAATAATTTGGATAATTAATAAAAAATTTGTGATTTTTTACAAGTAATTTTTATAACAAAAATGGGGTTTTGGTACTTTCGATAGTTCCATTAGTATTTTTGGACAGGCATTAGCCCCAAAGCTAATTTGTATAATTTTTCAAACATGAAGATTGGTATGTGTATAGACAATATACCTTAGGGGTAATTTGGTGTAATTCTCCCAAAAATTAAACTATGCGTATCATATGTACTGTTAGTGATGTTTTATAAAATAATTTCTCCTTAAGGTTAAACCTAATTGTCCAATCTTTTCTTATTCGTTGCCACACAACATTGTATGTAACACTACCCTTTTCAAAAATTCTCTTTTTTCTTTTTTAAATCAATTAAACACACTCAACTCCTTCTCATTTTGCAGAATCATGGATGGACCAACAAATAATAGACTTGCATTCTTTAAATTATTCATGCCGGCATTTTCAGAAAAACAAATGATATTTTTCTCGTGTTTATGTTTTTGTAATTTTTGTAATGGGTTCTCGTGTTTTGAACTTATTATCTCTTTTTTATTGTTTAATTAATTCAGTAATGCCTTGTAAATTATTAAATAATTGTTATATTTTAGTCAAATATGAAATATTAGTGTGATATTAAAAAATATTATCGAATCAATTATAAAGTTGTTTATTGATAGTTTTAGTTACTTGTTTAAGTTACATGTAAAACTATATTTACGGGAAACATATTCTTAATTAAAAAGGTTGAGTTGTGAATGATAAAAAAAATTGCTTTCCTTGATATGTTGGGCAAAATTTAAATTTACTAGTCCAATATTTGTAAGTTTGTAAAGTCCAAATTCTAAATGTTTAAAAGACATTGTACTTTTAGGAAAAAATATTAAACTATGATCTTATATGTTGCACTAAAAATTTCATGATTAGAACAAAATTCATTTACATTCACATGTTTAATATCCCTGCCCACAAAAAAATAAAAAAATTAAAAGAAAGAAAGAAAGAAAAAGACTAATTCAGATTTCCCTACATTATAAACAAATGCCATACTTATTTTCAAAATTACAAACACAAAAAACCTTACTTGACCCACATGTTCCTCAAAATTGGACTTTCATTTATAAGTAGACTAGTCTTGTAGATTTATTTTTCTACAACTCTAAAACATAGAATTCGTTAGAAAAATTGATAGGAATCGGGCCTTAATTTTTTGTGAAGTTCGAAATTTAATTGATTTGATTGTATATTATTGTTTGTTTAGGAACTTCCTACGACTTTTACAAATATGATTCCGAGAGGGTTACCAAAAAAGGTAGTTCTTAAAGACAGATATAATAATTCATGGCAAGTAAAGAGGAAAAGAGTAGATAACAAATTTTACTTTCAAGATGGTTGGGCAAAATTTGTTGAAGATAATTTAATTGAAGATGAGGATATGCTAGTATTTAAATATATTTCTCATGGAATTTTCAATGTCACGTTCTTCGGCTCATCGAGATGTGAGAAGAATATAATTGGACAATATAAAGGCACGAGAATAGAAGATAAAATAAAAGAGGAATCGGAAGAGGAACATACTGACGGGCTCGAGGAAGAAACTGACGATGAGGGACATATTGATGAGGATGAAGAAGAACCCGATGATAATGAAGATGACGAGGAAGATGATGAAGATCCCTTTGATAACTTTGTTAGGGAAGGAAATGTGCGGAAACAATCAAAAACTGGTACTAATAGTATGTTCTAAAACTTATTTTCTTCAAAAATTAATTAACCGCATTGTAATTTGCAAATTAATTTTTATTTTGACGTTAATGTTTAGATGGAGCTGGTACCAGTCGAAAACGTCCTCGCGAGAAGAGAATTGCCGATATCTATGGTGTGGAGCTCCTAAAATCTTACGACATCCCTATACCTACAAATCGTTATTTTCTGACACACACAACAAATCGTAAGGATGAAATGGTAAGTTTATTGCTTGGAGCTTCATATCTACTCGTCTATATCATTTTCATAAGAAACTAAATTACAAAATTATTGGGAATGAAAAGCATAGTAGCTCCATGTGATATACCTAATGGAGCTTTACTCATAATCGTAAACTTATGAGCAAAATGGTTGGTTCGGCTTTTAAAATTATATCTTCAAATCCACCTTTAGTCTTTTATACAATACTTTTTATTTTATTTTAATTGACATTAAATTGTTCTTAAACTTGAACAAATTAAAATAATGAAACCACAATCCTCATCAACCATGTCCACACCTTCCACCCAGAAAAAAGTATTATAGCCTTTTCATGTCTCAAAATGAAGTCCTAAATCCAATTCAGTGTGTGAACAACACTACAAGCTTTAGTGTGTCGTTCTTGCGTACTCTTTACAAGAAAAACCTACCCAAGCTTTTAGCATGCTATTATTATTTGGAATTGTTATTATGGAGTTTGATATATATATATATATATATATATATATATATATATATATATATATATATATGTATGTATATTTGTAACTAATATTGTTAATTGATCATGTCAGTATATTCCTAAAGAAATACGGAGAAATAATCACTTTAAACTTCCAAAGAAGGTCTCCCTTGTTGATCATCATAATAGGAAGTATAAATCAACATTTAGAAAATGGGCTGATGGGAGAGCACATTAAGCTGGAGGATGGAGATTTTGCAGAAGAAACTCAGTTGGAACAAATGATTTATGCATTTGTGAGTTTGTGGACAAAGGTAGGGAACATTATATTATTGTTAGTATTCTCCGTTTTGATTAGACCCAAGTATAGGCTAGCTCAGAATGGAACATTAATGGTTACAAATGATATTTTTCTCGTGTTTATGTTTTTGTAATTTTTGTATTGGGGTCTCGTGTTTTGAACTTATTATCTATTTTTTATTGTTTAATTAATTCAGTAATGCCTTGTAAATTATTAAATAATTGTTATGTTTTAGTCAAGTATGAAATATTAGTGTGATATTAGAAATATTATCGAATCAATTATAAAGTTGTTTATTGATAGTTTTAATTACTTGTTTAAGTTACATGTAAAATTATATATACGGGAAATATATTCTTAATTAAAAAGGTTGAGTTGTGAATGATAAAAAAAAATTGCTTTATATGATATGTTGTGTAAAATTTAAATTTACTAGTCCAATATTTGTATGTTTGTAACGTCCAAATTCTAAATGTTTAAAAGACATTGTACTTTTTGGGAATAAATATTAAACTATGATCTTATATGTTGTATTAAAAATTTCATAATTAGAATAAAATTCATTTACATTCACATGTTTAATATCCATGCCCACAAAAAAATAAAAAATAAAAAAAGAAACAAAGAAAGAAAGAAAAAGACTAATTCAGATTTCCCTACATTATAAACAAATGCCATACTTATTTTCAAAATTACAAACACATAAAACTTTAATTGACCGACATGTTCCTCAAAATTTTACTTTCATTTATAAGTAAACTAGTCTTGTGGATTTATTTTTCTACAACTCTAAAACTTAGAATTCGTTAGAAAAATTGATAGGAATTGGGCCTTAATTTTTTGCGAAGTCATAATTATCATTTGTGTTATGCTAAACCTGCAAAATAATATCCCTGAATTTTTTAATTCGTAGAACGACGTTGTGCTTTTAAAAATTGAGCACAAAACCGCATAATTTGTTAAAAAAATATGTCATTTTGGATCGGCATATTTCAAGAAATCATTATAAAAGTACGCCAAGTTGGTACTACAACTTCACATGAAATATTTCAAAATTTGTTTCTTGAAATAAGAAATTCTAAAACCACTTATTTATAAAATGTTGGGGGGTTTCATGGAAAGCTTTTTAAAGTACAAGGATATTCTATGCAATTAAAGATTTACAGGTTAGTTTCAAGAATGTTGCACTTATCACCCGTGAATATCTTCCATTTTCCACAAAGTGATGATATTCATGAAAGCCATTTCATAGTGTATGGTAGCTTTACATAGTAACTTAATGCATCTGCATTAATTTTAACCTTTGGTTCCGACTATAGATTCTAATGTTCTAAATGTTCCTAAAATATTCAATATATTTGTAACTAATATTTTTAATTAATCATGTCAGTATATTCCTAAAGAAATTCGGAGAAATTGTTGGATAAGGATGAAGATGAAGGCACTGAAGACAATTTGTAAAGGGAGGTTTTGATGCATTTCAAAACTTCAAATCTGCTAAGTATGGATTAACCTAGCTGATATCCCTTTGAAGAATTTTTGACTAAGTATAGAAGATATCAGAAGAGTCAAAATTCAAGGTCCAAGACTACTGATCTGCTGAAGGAAAGAAATCAGACTGATGAAGATCAGCCGACTCAAATCAGATTTGTTCAAGTTTGGGATCAGCTTTGTTCGTCATCAGACTTGCACTTTCGTCAGCCAAGTGGAAAGGATCATAAAGTCTTCCCAATGGTAATAAATGCCCCTGGAAGTAATAAATGCTGAAGTACAAGGCTATTAAAGATAAATGATTGAAGAAATGCTTCGCATCAGTTGAGTGCATTTAATGCTGCCTGCAGAAAAGTACTGTTGAAAGTACGGACAGACTGCAAAGAGCCGTTCGCGGAAATTAAGGACCAGTACTCGAGGAATTTGAATGTTGGTCCCAAGTGGTCAGATGAGGTCTAGAGGGGGGGGGGGGGTGAATAGACCTCTGAAAATTTTTGAACTTAAAAACTTTTCAGTCTTCTGTCAGCAGACTAAGCTGATGAAGAACAGTAAGCAGACTAGTCTGATCGTGAACAAATCTTGAACAGACGACTGACCACTCTTCTTACAGTAACTTAGCTGTTTTTCAGCAAAACAGTTTTTCAAAGAGTATACTTGCAGCGGATTGTTTTAAAGTGTTTTTCACAAGTAGACTAAGCTCTTGAAAGATTTTATCCCCAGTTTTTACAAACTCCTTTTGTTTTAAAATCTTTTCAAATAATTCAAAGTGTTTAAAAATGCAAACTTTAAATATGCAGGAAAACTTTAAATGCAAGATAACACAAAGAATTTTTATAGTGGTTATATGGATACAAATCCTTTAGTCCACTCTTCCAGATCACACAGATTCTGGGTTATACTATAATCACTTAGATTACAATATTTCTCCACTTACACCTAAACAACTAATGAGAAGGCTGTAAGCTCGCAATAGGAATTCACAAAGAAAACCTATCCACTGAAGTAGAATCACTCACAAAGACGGATCCTAACTTCGCACAACACTCAGCTATTACAAAATCACTCAGATAATGTTTTTCTGATTTCTTCAACTTGGTTTCTGTCAACAGATGACTTCCACCAGACGAGTGAGCTGTTCGAGCTTTTGAGACTTAGAGAAATTCTGCTTCAAAATTTCGATCTCTGATTGTTGTTGTGTGTGTCTCTATTCGAACTTTGCTCTATTTATACTTGGATTTGAATTTATGACCGTTGAAGGAAATCACATCTTCAAATCCAATCTTCAGCTCTTTTTGAAACGGCTCCCTGCAGCAATAGTACAGTGTACAATACCTTTCTGTCCATCGCATTTAATGCTGCATTTAATGCACTCTGCTGATCCGAGGATATCTTCAATCATTTGCCATTACTACCCTTCTCTTTCAGCATTTATTACACTGGGTGCATTTATTACCGTTGGACTAATCTCTTGATCTCTTCAACTCTGCTGATCAAGACGACCCTTCTGATAGATACTCTGCTGATCAAATACTGAACTCATCTGATTTGACTCGGCTGATGACCTACCCTTCTGTTCGCTGTTTCAGCAAGAGATCACTAGTCTTCTGAGCTTTGAACTTTGAACTCTTCTGATGTCTTCTTTTGCTTGTTCAAAATTCTTCTAAGGGTACTAAGCTTTCCATACTTAGCTGATAATGATGTTTTGGAAATCATCAAAACCTTCCCTTAATCTCTGACTTCTTTGCACTTCATCTTCATCTTCATCCAACAATTTCCCCCTTTTTGATGATGACAAAACTTCAGCTAAGTACCTGTACCTAAACTAAAGTTTTGATCCTCAAAAATTTCTGAGATAGAAATAATCTGTTGGAGTCAAACTTGCAATTTTATAGATAGTGAACTGATTACATTTTACAAGTTTTGAAAAATAAAAGATGCAAAGTAAAAGATTACATGGTTTTAAAGGTAAAGAAATCTAGTCTAAACTAGTCTTCTTTCTTCTTTTCTTCTGCAGCTTCCTTGTCTTCTTTTTCTTCTTCAGCAGGTTTGGAAGTTCCAACTTCCAATTTCTGCTTCAACAGCTCTAATTTCTTCTTTTTAGTATCAGGATCAAGCTGTTCTTCAGCTGAATCCTTAGCAGCAGCTATTTCCTTATCTGATTTAGCTTTTGCTTCAGCTTCAGTATCTTCATATTCTTCAGCTGTCTCCTTATCATCTTCTTCTTTTTCTGTGATCTTTTCATCTGCTAATCTGCTTGTGCCTTCATTTGCTGCTTCATTCCTATCATTTTCATCAGCAGACTCTTCTAAGACTTCTGTTCCTTCAGCATCATCTTCAGCTTCCAATACACGAGAAGTCCCAACTCTTTTCTGTCCAAATATCCTCTCTTCCCCCTTTTTGTCATCATCAGCAGGGTTGATTTGATAGTTTGGTAAGATTGGAGTAATTAGAAGTGAATCACAGAGAAGCTTGATGTTCTCTTCCATAGCATTCATCTGAGCCTGTTGTTTAAGTTGATTGGCCTTAACAGTTTTGACTTCCTTGAGTAAGTCTTCTCCTTGATCACCCAATTGAATTTGAGATCCCAAAATCCAATTTGATGAAGCAGTGAAGTCTTTCATCATGTTTCCCATGACTTCATCTTCTGCTTGGAGAGCCAATTCAACAGTTTGTTCAATCTGCTTCCAACCTTTAGTAGTGCTCTGAGTCCTTCTTCTAAGAATATCCATATCCTGACAGATGGATTTAACATTGTGAGCAGTGTCTTCTATCAGATCTGTTGGGACAAAAGCAGCTTCCTGAACTGGTTGTTTAACAGCAGCTATCACTTCTGCAGCTAATTCTTTCTTCATATCCTTCAGAGAATTGGTGATCATTTGCTGGATGGAGTCCAACAGATTTGTCTGAACACCATGAGAAGTTGAAGGCATATTTGAAGTAGCAGCAGGTGTATCTTCCATGAGTTGCTCTGATGGTTGAGTTGTCAAAGCAAGAGATTGATCTGCTGGTTCATCAGCATGGCTTGGAGTGCTTTCCTTCTCCTTAGCTTGATCATCTCCTTCAGCAGCAACTTCTTTTTCCTTTAACTGATCTGCTGGAATTTCTTCTTCCTTCTTTGATTCCTCAGCAGCATCAGACTTATCATCCTGCACTTTGTCTTGATCAGATGGGTCTGATGTACCCTCAATTTGCTTTGGTTGATCAGAGGACTCTGCTCCTTCTTTCTCAGCAGGTGATATAATCTTCTTGACAGTTTCAACTGTCCTCATCAATCCTTCATTGTCCACTGCTGACCTGTTAGAAATCCAAGTGAAGTTATCAAGAGGAATAAAAGTAGATGTTGGTTCCTCAGGTAACTCTTCATAAGGTTTCAGATTTGGTCCATAGACAATATGTTTGATGTTGGGAAGTGGGACCAGTTCACTTGGTTGTCCTCTTAACTTCCTTGCTTTCTTTGCCCAGAGCTCCATTGCTTGAGCAATAGCCAACTTGATAAATCTTTCTTTGAGGTCTGTTGAGTTATCAAAATCCTCAGAGATGGACGCAAAGATCTTCTTGGCTTCTTCCTTGACTATGTGACATATCCTCATCCTTAACCTGTCCAGAAAGAATTCTGAATCAAGTGCTTGAATGAGTGAATTTGTCTCAAGCCACTTAAGAATCCAGTCTTCTGTAGCCTTGAATTCTTTCCATTTGGCCATTTCAGCAGGACTCTTTGTCAATCTGAATTCCCTCCATCTGTTGTATCTGATCTTTTCAGAATGGAAGAGTGTCAGACGATTAACCCTTTCATTTTCAGCATCAAGTCTTTTGAGAAATTCTTCAAAAATTGCAGGGTCTTCCCTAACAATTTCAAGAGATAGTCTGATTTCTTCTCTTTTCTTCTCTTTTATCTTAGGTGCAGGCATAGCTGGGATTGGTTTGTTTGGATCCCTTGGTTCACCAATAGCTATCCCACCAGTATGCTGATGTCCATGAGCATCCTTGATGCTTGCTTCAATAACAGCAGCCAACTCTGTTGCCTCAATAGCATCTCTCTGCTCTTGAGTCATTTTGCTGGCTTCTTCCTCCAGCCTTTTTAATTCTAGGCTTTTCAGCCTATCCTCTTCTGCTTTCTCTGCAGCTATCCTTTGCTTCTCAGCATCATCTAACTTTTTCTTTTCTGCAGCAGTTACATAAGTTGAAAATTTCCCAGGCCTTTGTCTGATTGGGTCAGGGCTTTCAACTGCTTGAAGAGGAACTGCAGCAACTGGAGTAGGATGCAACAAAGGTGCATCTCCTTCAAGTGTTGAACTAGTCTGCTGTACATTTTGAACTTCAGCAGATAGTGCAGCAGATGAGTCTTCTGTTTGTACTCCAATTTCAGAGATAACTTTATCTTCAGTAGCAGCAGCTTTAGCAGCTTCAACAGCTGGTTCTTTAATTGTTAATGGCCTTTCTGCTTCTGTAGTTGTTTCTCTTACAATTGCAACAGGTTCTTCAGAGAAATTTACCTTTCTCTTTGCTTTGGACTTAGGAATTCTCTTGGCAGGAGGGTTTGCAACAGGAGGTCCCCTTGCCTCACTCCTAGTCCTCAATCTCTTCAACCTTTGAATAGGAACTTCTTCATCAGATTCTGTCTTTTCAGATGAAGAGCCAGTCTCCATGTTCTCAACTTCAGCTGTGAAGTCATCTATCACCTTTTCAGGGACTTCAAATTCAGGTTGTGCTGATTCAGCCACAACAGCAGACTGTGCTGTTGGCTCAGCAGATTGACTTGTCTGACCCACCTTCTTGCTCTTCTTAGAAGGGGTCTTTTTGGATTTTGCAGGGGCTTTTCTCTTAGGTTTCTCCACTATTTATCTGACAGGCTCGTAGAGTTTGAACTCTTTACTGCCATGAGTTTGCTTCCCACCACCCATAGGGCAATTTAGTGAGGCAAACAGATTACTCAGTAAAATAGCATGAGAATGCCTTTTATCACTTAACAGCTCATACACGTGAGCAGCCCAGTTAACCTTAAACCCATAATAAATGCAAATCATTGTGCAGTATCTCTTCCTAGGTAATCCATCCAGTGAACCTGTAGCACAATCTATTATCTTTGCAATAATATCAGCAAACCTCTGATATTCACCTTTCAGCTGAGTCTTCATCAGAGACCCAGTCATCTCTTCTCCAGGTTTAGCACAAATAGCCCAGAACTCTTCTTCCTTTGCTGACCCTAAACTGGTCACATCTCCTCCCTCGTTTGATAGTTTATAGATCTCACTGAGAACAGCAGCTGAGATCGCAATCTTCTTTCCACCTATTTCAGCAGACATGATCGTGTCATTCTTAGAGAACTTCCTGGTTGTATAGAAGTGCTCAACATCTTCTAAGTAGACTCTGTCTTCGTGAGCCTCCAAAACAGGAACTAACGAGGCTTCCTTAATCTTTTCCAGTAACGAGCGCATCAGATCAGTGCCCAAAAAATGGAATTTGCTGTAGTTGAAGTACCTTCCTTCGATAATCTTCTCCATATCTGAAATTTTGAGAGTAGAAATCTACAAAGATGCAGTGAACTTTCGAAACAATAGGGTTTGAGAGTTAGAGAGCTTGAGAATTTTTGAGTGCGTAAGACGACAGTGCTGTTCAGATCGGATTTTATAGGTTTCCTTTTGATTAGGTTTCCGTGATTTATCTGAACCGTTGATCTAATCTGACAGTTTTTAATCGTGTGTATAGGAGAAGCGGATTTCAATTTTATTATTTTAATGTCAGATGGGCGGGAAACTCTATCGACACTAATCTGTTACTTATAAAAGCGCGTTTCTTAAGATACGATTTATGACCATGCTTATATAAGACATCAGATGAGTAGAGTTTAACTTATCTGACAGACGAGTGATCTGTTATCTGATATTACTAGAGAATGCCAATAGCTAGTAATCTTCCTCTGCTGTTTGTCAATCCAGCAAGATAAAATAATCTTCAGTCTTCAAGAATTAAGAACAGATCTTCAGATAATATAACTTTCACTAACTGACATTAACAGATTTCATCTTTAGAGCAGAAGTACCGCTAGTCTTACACGTTCCCCCTGTCTTTAAGAATTCATAAGCTAACTAGTCTGTTGAAAGTTAATTCTTGAATAAATAACGGATAACTAAGCTGTTGAACTCCAGTCTTCTGATGAGTTCCCCCTCAGCTTATGCATCCAAATTAAGTAGTCCTAACTCAGCTCTTAGAGTTGAGAACCTTGCTTCACTTAGAGGTTTAGTGAAGATATCAGCAATTTGATTGTCAGTATGAACATACTCTATCATAACATTGCCTTTTTCCACATGATCTCTAATGAAGTGATGCTTGATCTCTATATGTTTAGTCCTTGAATGACTTGTAGTATTCTGAGTAAGTGAAATTGCACTTGTATTATCACAGTAGATTGGAATTCCACTGATCTTGATGTTGTAGTCTTCTAGTTGATGCTTCAACCAAAGTATCTGTGCACAACAAGCTCCAGCAGCTATATATTCAGCTTCAGCAGTAGATATAGAAACTGAGGTTTGTTTCTTACTCATCCATGAGATCAGACGACTACCTAAGAACTGACAGGCACCTGTTGTGCTCTTTCTGTCAATCTTGCAGCCAGCAAGGTCTGAATCTGAATAACCAATAAGCTCAAATCCAGATTCTCTAGGATACCACAATCCCAATTCTTGAGTGCCTTTAACATATTTCAATATCCTCTTGGCAGCTAAGAGATGAGATTCCTTGGGGTTTGATTGAAATCTTGCACAGACTCCAACTGAGTACATTATGTCAGGTCTACTTGCTGTTAGATATAACAGTGACCCTATAATGCCTCTATATTTTGTTATGTCTACTGATTTGCCATCTTCATCTTTATCCAAACGAAGACTTGTAGACATAGGAATAGTAGCAGTGGAGCTAGTTTCCATACCAAAATTCTTGAACAGATCTCTTGTGTATTTTGCTTGATTTATAAAGATTCCATCAGGTAGCTGTTTGACTTGTAAGCCAAGAAAATAATTAAGTTCACCCATCATGCTCATTTCAAACTTATTCTGCATCAGCTTGGAGAACTTATCACACATCTGTTGGTTAGTTGAACCAAAAATAATATCGTCCACATATATTTGCACAATCAATATATGATTCTCCCATTCAATTGTGAACAAGGTTTTATCTACCTTACCTTTATGAAATCCTTTAATTAAAAGAAAATCAGATAGGGTATCATACCATGCTCTTGGAGCCTGTTTCAGTCCATAGAGGGCTTTCTTCAGACGATATACTTTGTCCTCTTCTTGATAGACTTCAAATCCAGGAGGTTGTTCAACATACACTTCTTCTTGCAGTTCTCCATTGAGAAAAGCAGACTTCACATCCATCTGATAGACAGTGAAGTTCTTGTAAGCAGCATAGGCAAGAAACAGTCTGATTGCTTCAAGTCTTGCTACTGGTGCAAAAGTTTCATCAAAGTCAATTCCTTCTTCTTGACAATAACCCTTGGCCACTAGTCTTGCTTTGTTTCTGGTGACAATACCATCTTCATTCATCTTATTTCTGAAAACCCACTTAGTGCCAATTACCCTTTGATGACTTGGTCTAGGAACTAAGTACCAGACTTCATTCCTCTCAAATTGATTCAACTCTTCTTGCATAGCTTCTATCCAGAAGGAATCATTTAGAGCTTCTTCAATTTGCTTAGGCTCTATTTGAGATAGAAAGGTGACAAACATAGCATCTTGTGCAGCAGCTCTTCTTGTTTTCACTCTATCTAAAGGATCACCAATCACCAACTCTGGTGGATGGTTTCTGAGCCATCTGAGATCAGGTTGCAGGTCTGAATGTTGTCCTCTGTCTTGATCTTGCAACACTACTGTTGGAGATACAGTAGTAGTCTGTTGAACATTTGCCGTCTGTTGAACAGTCTCTGGTCTGTCAGCTGTTTGCAACTCGTCTGTTAGACAATCAGCACTGTGATTATGAACAGCACTTGAGTTATCAGCTGAATTTAGATTAGGTAGTATGATGGGAACATATTCTTCATTTCTTCCAATGTCTAACTTCTGTAGATCAGTAGACAGATCTTGATTAGCACTTTGATTCTTTTCAGAAGATTGACTTGGCTCATCAAATACTACATGGATAGATTCTTCTATTAGTAATGTTCTTTTATTGAAAACTCTATAGGCTTTACTAACAGATGAGTATCCTACAAAAACAGCTTCATCAGCCTTTTCTGCAAATGCAGTAAGGTGATTTTTCCCATTATTCAATACAAAACATTTACAACCAAAAATCTTAAAGTAATGAATGTTTGGTTTCCTGTTGTTCCAAACTTCATATGGCGTCTTGTTCTGATTTTTGTTGATCATACATCTGTTCTGGGTATAGCATGCTGTATTTGTTGCTTCTGCCCAAAATCTTTGAGGCAGTTTAGCTTCAGCTATCATGGTTCTGACAGCTTCCTTTAGTGTTCTGTTTCTCCTTTCAGCAACACCATTCTGTTGAGGGGTTCTGGCAGCAGAGTACTCATGATGTATTCCTTTGATACTACAATACTCTTCAACAGTAGAGTTTGTAAACTCTGTCCCTCTATCTGATCTGATCTGATCTTCAATATTTTGATGGTCTTTTCATTCTGGATCAGTTCCATCAGATTAGTAAGATGTTCCTTGGTTTCACTCTTTTTCTTCATGAAAATCACCCAAGTATATCTTGAAAAGTCATCCACAACAGCTAGGTAGTATTTCTTTCCACCATTGCTGACTGGATCAATGGGTCCAAATAAGTCCATGTGTAATAGCTCCAATATCCTTCCAGAAGATTGGTGCTTCTTGCTTTTGAACGATGACTTGATTTGTTTACCCTTCTGACAGGCGTCACAGAGCTTATCTTTGCTCATGACTGCTTTTGGAATCCCTTCTACCAAATCATTCTTGATTAATCTGTTTATGGTCTTGAAGTTTAAGTGATTCATTCTCTTGTGCCACAGCCAACTAACTTCACTTGGTGCAGATGCAACCAAACAAACGCTTGAATTCTTGTCAGCAGAATCCCAGTCGACTATGTAGACATTCCCTTGTCGTCTTCCAGATAAAATTACCTTCTTTGTACCAATCTGTTCGACAAAACACTTATCTGTTGAGAAGATGACTGAATATCCCTTGTCACAAAATTGACTTATGCTCAACAGATTATATTTGAGGCCTTTGACATATGAGACGTCAGATATCTCTATGTTTCCTCTGATTACTCTTCCTTTAGCTTTAATCTTGCCTTCTTTGCTGTCCCCAAAAGTAACCTTTGGACCATCCACAGCAACTGCATCAGTCAGCTCATGTATGTTTCCACACATGTGTCTTGAACATCCACTGTCCAAGTACCAGATCTTCTCTACTTTACTCCTACTCCTAATCCTAACCTACAAAACAAAAATAAAATTGTTTTAGGTACCCTTATTGAGAGGGTCCTGAAGGATTAGTTCCACCTTTGACAACCCAAGATGTTGAAGTCTTAGGCTTCTTAGGTTTCTGAGTTTTCACAGGAGCATGAACTGTTTCATTTTTATCATAATTATCAGATAAGTCATGTTGATGATCAGTATGATATGAATAGTGTTCATAAGCAGGGTAAGGTGCATGATATGCAGGATATGCATGCATTGGATGAGCAGGGTAAGGTGCATAGTAACTAGGAAACTGAGGTGCATGATACATAGGATGATATGCAGCAGGTTGCACATAATATGACTCATTTCCATACCAAGCATTTTGATTTTTCTTATTCTTATGCTTCTTTGGCTTACTAGGTGCTTGCTCAACTTGTTTAGACTTAGCTTTACCACTAGTCTGATTGACTTTAGCTTTATCAGCAGACTTCTTAGGACTCTGCTGTTTGGTCTTACTAGTCTTATTTCCTACACTAGGCTCTTTGCTCTTTTTAGCCTTAGGAGATTTCTTCTCCTTTAATTCTTTCTCAGGTGAAGTAGGTCTAGCAGTTTGAACATACAGAATGACCTTACTATTGTCAGCTGATATGAATTTTTCAGTATGGTTCAACTCTTGCTTATCCTGTTCTAAAGGCATCTTCTGTTTATTAGATGTATGCGTGGATGCAACAGATGATTTCTCATGAGACTCAATAATCTTTTCAAGTTCCATGATTTTTCCTTTATAAACTTCACATTCAGCTTTCAGAGATTCATTTTCTTGCTCAAGCTGTTTGAATTCAGCTGATTCTTTTGGCTTTTCAGCTAAAAGTTTCAGTGAACTGTTTTGCTCTTTTAGCAGGATCATCTCTTCCTTAAGCTTTACAAATTCTCCAGCAATAGTAGTATTGTTCAACATCATTTGCTCTAGAGAATCAAACAATTCATTATTTTGAGGAGTTACCTCATCCTCAGAGTCATCAGAGTCCTTTGCCATCAGGCACAGGAGAGCAGGTTTTTCTTCATCAGAAGATTCTTCATCAGACGAGTCTGAATCTGAATCAGATGAGCAGACAGCAGCAAGCTTTTCTGCTTCAGCCATCATTGCTTTCCCTCTCTGATACTTTCTTTCTTTTCTCACTTTCTTCTCATCTTCAGTGTACTTTTCTGCTTTTGGATATGGGCAGTCTTTGATGAAGTGTCCCAATTTCCTGCAGTTGTAACACATTAGTTTTGATTTGTAATCATCTTTATCTTGAGAAGAAAAGTTAGGTTTAGAAGTGGAAGCATTGTTGTATTTGTTCTTCATTTTTCTTTTGTAGAACTTCTTGAAGTTATTCATAAACAGTGCAACGTCTCCAGCAGTGTACTCCTTCTTGTTGAGTAGAGTGGCTTCATCAGATGAGTCCACTTCTTTGCTTTTCTGTGCTGGTCTTCTGGTGTTTTCAGCAGCAACCAGTGCAGCTGTGGGTCCTGAAGTTGAGGTTTCTTCAATACCCATCCTAGGCAGTTTATACTCATAAGCCTTGAGTACAGAAAACAGCTCTGTCAGAGAGATCTTCCCCAGATCCCTTGATTCTTCCATTGCTGTCACCTTCATGTTGAACTTAGGAGGTAGGGCCTTCAGTACTCTGATGGTTATCTCCTTGTCTGTGAAGGTTTTTCCAAGCTTCAGAACTTCATTTAATATTCTTGTAAACCTTGTGTCCATCTGATCAATGGTTTCAGAGGACTTCATCTTGAAGTTATCCAGCTTTTCTAGAGCAACACTCAGCTGATGCTCCTTGATAGCATCATTGCCTTCGCTCATATCTCTGACTTTGTCCCACATCTCTTTTGCAGATTTGCAATGTTTGATCTTGTCAAACCGATCATTATCCAGGGCTTTAGTCATGATAAATCTTCCAATCTTGTCCAGGTTGAACAGCTTGATTTCTTCAGCTGTCATTTCGCTCAAGTCTTTTTCCACCACGGTATCAACTTCATTGATTTTTATCGTCTTGGTGAACTTGAATGGACCTTTTGTAATGCAAGTGAACATGTTGTCATTGTAGGCAGCGAGAAAAATCTCCATCCTGATTTTCCAGTCTTCGAAGGACATGCCAGCAATGTGGGGAACATGGTTATGCATTCCATTTTCAAAAAGTTTTGATTTTCAAAAAAAATGCTCTTTTGAAAAGTTTTCAAAAACCTTTGAAAAACACTCGGATCAAGCTCGTTGATCAGGCAGTTGATTCAAATGAACCACCTGCTCTGATACCACTTGTTGGTCCCAAGTGGTCAGATGAGGTCTAGAGGGGGGGGGGGTGAATAGACCTCTGAAAATTTTTGAACTTAAAAACTTTTCAGTCTTCTGTCAGCAGACTAAGCTGATGAAGAACAGTAAGCAGACTAGTCTGATCGTGAACAAATCTTGAACAGACGACTGACCACTCTTCTTACAGTAACTTAGCTGTTTTTCAGCAAAACAGTTTTTCAAAGAGTATACTTGCAGCGGATTGTTTTAAAGTGTTTTTCACAAGTAGACTAAGCTCTTGAAAGATTTTATCCCCAGTTTTTACAAACTCCTTTTGTTTTAAAATCTTTTCAAATAATTCAAAGTGTTTAAAAATGCAAACTTTAAATATGCAGAAAACTTTAAATGCAAGATAACACAAAGAATTTTTATAGTGGTTATATGGATACAAATCCTTTAGTCCACTCTTCCAGATCACACAGATTCTGGGTTATACTATAATCACTTAGATTACAATATTTCTCCACTTACACCTAAACAACTAATGAGAAGGCTGTAAGCTCGCAATAGGAATTCACAAAGAAAACCTATCCACTGAAGTAGAATCACTCACAAAGACGGATCTAACTTCGCACAACACTCAGCTATTACAAAATCACTCAGATAATGTTTTTCTGATTTCTTCAACTTGGTTTCTGTCAACAGATGACTTCCACCAGACGAGTGAGCTGTTCGAGCTTTTGAGACTTAGAGAAATTCTGCTTCAAAATTTCGATCTCTGATTGTTGTTGTGTGTGTCTCTATTCGAACTTTGCTCTATTTATACTTGGATTTGAATTTATGACCGTTGAAGGAAATCACATCTTCAAATCCATCTTCAGCTCTTTTTGAAACGGCTCCCTGCAGCAATAGTACAGTGTACAGTACCTTTCTGTCCATCGCATTTAATGCTGCATTTAATGCACTCTGCTGATCCGAGGATATCTTCAATCATTTGCCATTACTACCCTTCTCTTTCAGCATTTATTACACTGGTGCATTTATTACCGTTGGACTAATCTCTTGATCTCTTCAACTCTGCTGATCAAGACGACCCTTCTGATAGATACTCTGCTGATCAAATACTGAACCCATCTGATTTGACTCGGCTGATGACCTACCCTTCTGTTCGCTGTTTCAGCAAGAGATCACTAGTCTTCTGAGCTTTGAACTTTGAACTCTTCTGATGTCTTCTTTTGCTTGTTCAAAATTCTTCTAAGGGAACTAAGCTTTCCATACTTAGCTGATTATGATGTTTTGGAAATCATCAAAACCTTCCCTTAATTCTGACTTCTTTGCACTTCATCTTCATCTTCATCCAACAATTTCCCCCTTTTTGATGATGACAAAACTTCAGCTAAGTACCTGTACCTAAACTAAAGTTTTGATCCTCAAAAATTTCTGAGATAGAAATAATCTGTTGGAGTCAAACTTGCAATTTTATAGATAGTGAACTGATTACATTTTACAAGTTTTGAAAAGTAAAAGATGCAAAGTAAAAGATTACAAGGTTTTAAAGGTAAAGAAATCTAGTCTAAACTAGTCTTCTTTCTTCTTTTCTTCTTCAGCTTCCTTGTCTTCTTTTTCTTCTTCAGCAGGTTTGGAAGTTCCAACTTCCAATTTCTGCTTCAACAGCTCTAATTTCTTCTTTTTAGTATCAGGATCAAGCTGTTCTTCAGCTGAATCCTTAGCAGCAGCTATTTCCTTATCTGATTTAGCTTTTGCTTCAGCTTCAGTTTCTTCATATTCTTCAGCTATCTCCTTATCATCTTCTTCTTTTTCTGTGATCTTTTCTTCTGCTGATCTGCTTGTGCCTTCATTTGCTGCTTCATTCCTATCATTTTCATCAGCAGACTCTTCTAAGACTTCTGTTCCTTCAGCATCATCTTCAGCTTCCAATACAAGAGAAGTCCCAACTCTTTTCTGTCCAAATATCCTCTCTTCCCCCTTTTTGTCATCATCAGCAGGGTTGATTTGATAGTTTGGTAAGATTGGAGTAATTAGAAGTGAATCACAGAGAAGCTTGATGTTCTCTTCCATAGCATTCATCTGAGCCTGTTGTTTAAGTTGATTGGCCTTAACAGTTTTGACTTCCTTGAGTAAGTCTTCTCCTTGATCACCCAATTGAATTTGAGATCCCAAAATCCAATTTGATGAAGCAGTGAAGTCTTTCATCATGTTGCCCATGACTTCATCTTCTGCTTGGAGAGCCAATTCAACAGTTTGTTCAATCTGCTTCCAACCTTCAGTAGTGCTCTGAGTCCTTCTTCTAAGAATATCCATATCCTGACAGATGGATTTAACATTGTGAGCAGTGTCTTCTATCAGATCTGTTGGGACAAGCAGCAGCTTTCTGAACTGGTTGTTTAACAGCAGCTATCACTTCTGCAGCTAATTCTTTCTTCATATCCTTCAGAGAATTGGTGATCATTTGCTGGATGGAGTCCAACAGATTTGTCTGAACACCATGAGAGGTTGAAGGCATATCTGAAGTAGCAGCAGGTGTATCTTCCATGAGTTGCTCTGATGGTTGAGTTGTCAATGCAAGAGATTGATCTGCTGGTTCATCAGCAAGGCTTGGAGTGCTTTCCTTCTCCATAGCTTGATCATCTCTTTCAGCAGCAACTTCTTTCTCCTTTAACTGATCTGCTGGAATTTCTTCTTCCTTCTTTGATTCCTCAGCAGCATCAGACTTATCATCCTGCACTTTGTCTTGATCAGATGGGTCTGATGTACCCTCAATTTGCTTTGGTTGATCAGAGGACTCTGCTCCTTCTTTCTCAGCAGGTGATATAATCTTCTTGACAGTTTCAACTGTCCTCATCAATCCTTCATTGTCCACTGCAGACCTGTTAGAAATCCAAGTAAAGTTATCAAGAGGAATAAAAGTAGATGTTGGTTCCTCAGGTAACTCTTCATAAGGTTTCAGATTTGGTCCATAGACAATATGTTTGATGTTAGGAAGTGGGACCAGTTCACTTGGTTGTCCTCTTAACTTCCTTGCTTTCTTTGCCCAGAGCTCCATTGCTTGAGCAATAGCCAACTTGATAGATCTTTCTTTGAGGTCTGTAGAGTCATCAAAATCCTCAGAGATGGACGCAAAGATCTTCTTGGCTTCTTCCTTGACTATATGACATATCCTCATCCTTAACCTGTCCAGAAAGAATTCTGAATCAAGTGCTTGAATGAGTGAATTTGTCTCAAGCCACTTAAGAATCCAGTCTTCTGTAGCCTTGAATTCTTTCCATTTGGCCATTTCAGCAGGACTTTTTGTCAATCTGAATTCCCTCCATCTGTTGTATCTGATCTTTTCAGAATGGAAGAGTGTCAGACGATTGATCCTTCACTTTCAGCATCAAGTCTTTTGAGAAATTCTTCAAAAATTGCAGGGTCTTCCCTAACAATTTCAAGAGATAGTCTGATTTCTTCTCTTTTCTTCTCTTTTATCTTAGGTGCAGGCATAGCTGGGATTGGTTTGTTTGGATCCCTTGGTTCACCAATAGCTATCCCACCAGTATGCTGATGTCCATGAGCATCCTTGATGCTTGCTTCAATAACAGCAGCCAACTCTGCTGCCTCAATAGCATCTCTCTGCTCTTGAGTCATTTTGCTGGCTTCTTCCTCCAGCCTTTTTAATTCTAGGCTTTTCAGCCTATCCTCTTCTGCTTTCTCTGCAGCTAACCTTTGCTTTTCAGCATCATCTAACTTTTCTTTTCTGCAACAGTTACATAAGTTGAAAATTTCCCAGGCCTTTGTCTGATTGGATTGGGACTTTCAACTGCTTGAAGAGGAACTGCAGCAACTGGAGTAGGATGCAACAAAGGTGCATCTCCTTCAAGTGTTGAACTAGTCTGCTGTACATTTTGAACTTCAGCAGATAGTGCAGCAGATGAGTCTTCTGTTTGTACTCCAATTTCAGAGATAACTTTATCTTCAGTAGCAGCAGCTTTAGCAGCTTCAACAGCAGGTTCTTTAATTGTTAATGGCCTTTCTGCTTCTGTAGTTGTTTCTCTTACAATTGCAACAGGTTCTTCAGAGAAATTTACCTTTCTCTTTGCTTTGGACTTAGGAATTCTTTTGGCAGGAGGGTTTGCAACAGGAGGTCCCCTTGCCTCACTCCTAGTCCTCAATCTCTTCAACCTTTGAATAGGAACTTCTTCATCAGATTCTGTCTTTTCAGATGAAGAGCCAGTCTCCATGTTCTCAACTTCAGCTGTGAAGTCATCTATCACCTTTTCAGGGACTTCAAATTCAGGTTGTGCTGATTCAGCCACATCAGCAGACTGTGCTGTTGGCTCAGCAGATTGACTTGTCTGACCCACCTTCTTGCTCTTCTTAGAAGGGGTCTTTTTGGATTTTGCAGGGGCTTTTCTCTTAGGTTTCTCCACTATTTGTCTGACAGGCTCGTAGAGTTTGAACTCTTTACTGCCATGAGTTTGCTTCCCACCACCCATAGGGCAATTTAGTGAGGCAAACAGATTACTCAGTAAAATAGCATGAGAATGCCTTTTATCACTTAACAGCTCATACACGTGAGCAGCCCAGTTAACCTTAAATCCATAATAAATGCAAATCATTGTGCAGTACTCTTCCTAGGTAATCCATCCAGTGAACCTGTAGCACAATCTATATCTTTGCAATAATATCAGCAAACCTCTGATATTCACCTTTCAGCTGAGTCTTCATCAAAGACCCAGTCATCTCTTCTCCAGGTTTAGCACAAATAGCCCAAACTCTTCTTCCTTTGCTGACCCTAAACTGGTCACATCTCCTCCCTCGTTTGATAGTTATAGATCTCACTGAGAACAGCAGCAGAGACGCAATCTTCTTTCCACCTATTTCAGCAGTCATGATCGTGTCATTCTTAGAGAATTTCTGGTTGTATAGAAGTGCTCAACATCTCTAAGTAGACTCTGTCTTCGTGAGCCTCCAAAACAGGAACTAACGAAGCTTCCTTAATCTTTTCCAGTAACGAGCGCATCAGATCAGTGCCCGAAAAATGGAATTTGCTGTAGTTGAAGTACCTTCCTCGATAATCTTCTCCATTTCAGAAATTTGAGAGTAGAAATCTACAAAGATGCAGTGAACTTTCGAACAATAGGGTTTGAGAGTTAGAGAGTTTGAGAATTTTTGAGTGCGTAAGACGACAGTACTGTTTAGATCGGATTTTATAGGTTTCCTTTTGATTAGGTTTCCGTGATTTATCTGAACCGTTGATCTAATCTGACAGTTTTTAAATCGTGTGTATAGGAGAAGCGGATTTCAATTTTATTATTTTAATGTCAGATGGGCGGGAAACTCTATCGACACTAATCTGTTACTTATAAAAGCGTGTTTCTTAAGATACGATTTATGACCATGCTTATATAAGACATCAGATGAGTAGAGTTTAACTTATCTGACAGACGAGTGATCTGTTATCTGATATTACTAGAGAATGCCAATAGCTAGTAATCTTCCTCTGCTGTTTGTCAATCCAGCAAGATAAAATAATCTTCAGTCTTCAAGAATTAAGAACAGATCTTCAGATAATATAACTTTCACTAACTGACATTAACAGATTTCATCTTTAGAGCAGAAGTACCGCTAGTCTTACACGTTCCCCCTGTCTTTAAGAATCCATAAGCTAACTAGTCTGTTGAAAGTTAATTCTTGAATAAATAACGGATAACTAAGCTGTTGAACTCCAGTCTTCTGATGAGTTCCCCCTCAGCTTATGCATCCAAATTAAGTAGTCCTAACTCAGCTCTTAGAGTTGAGAACCTTGCTTCACTTAGAGGTTTAGTGAAGATATCAGCAATTTGATTGTCAGTATGAACATACTCTATCATAACATTGCCTTTTTCCACATGATCTCTAATGAAGTGATGCTTGATCTCTATATGTTTAGTCCTTGAATGACTTGTAGTATTCTGAGTAAGTGAATTGCACTTGTATTATCACAGTAGATTGGAATTCCACTGATCTTGATGTTGTAGTCTTCTAGTTGATGCTTCAACCAAAGTATCTGTGCACAACAAGCTCCAGCAGCTATATATTCAGCTTCAGCAGTAGATATAGAAACTGAGGTTTGTTTCTTACTCATCCATGAGATCAGACGACTACCTAAGAACTGACAGGCACCTGTTGTGCTCTTTCTGTCAATCTTGCAGCCAGCAAGGTCTGAATCTGAATAACCAATAAGCTCAAATCCAGATTCTCTAGGATACCACAATCCCAATTCTTGAGTGCCTTTAACATATTTCAATATCCTCTTGGCAGCTAAGAGATGAGATTCCTTGGGGTTTGATTGAAATCTTGCACAGACTCCAACTGAGTACATTATGTCAGGTCTGCTTGCTGTTAGATATAACAGTGACCCTATAATGCCTCTATATTTGGTTATGTCCACTGATTTGCCATCTTCATCTTTATCCAAACGAAGACTTGTAGACATAGGAATAGTAGCAGTAGAGCTAGTTTCCATACCAAACTTCTTGAACAGATCTCTTGTGTATTTTGCTTGATTTATAAAGATTCCATCAGGTAGCTGTTTGACTTGTAAACCAAGAAAATAATTAAGTTCACCCATCATGCTCATTTCAAACTTATTCTGCATCAGCTTGGAGAACTTATCACACATCTGTTGGTTAGTTGAACCAAAAATAATATCGTCCACATATATTTGCACAATCAATATATGATTCTCCCATTCAATTGTGAACAAGGTTTTATCTACCTTACCTTTATGAAATCCTTTAATTAAAAGAAAATCAGATAGGGTATCATACCATGCTCTTGGAGCCTGTTTCAGTCCATAGAGGGCTTTCTTCAGACGATATACTTTGTCCTCTTCTTGATAGACTTCAAATCCAGGAGGTTGTTCAACATACACTTCTTCTTGCAATTCTCCATTGAGAAAAGCAGACTTCACATCCATCTGATAGACAGTGAAGTTCTTGTAAGCAGCATAGGCTAGAAACAGTCTGATTGCTTCAAGTCTTGCTACTGGTGCAAAAGTTTCATCAAAGTCAATTCCTTCTTCTTGACAATAACCCTTGGCCACTAGTCTTGCTTTGTTTCTGGTAACAATACCATCTTCATTCATCTTATTTCTGAAAACCCACTTAGTGCCAATTACCCTTTGATGACTTGGTCTAGGAACTAAGTACCAGACTTCATTCCTTTCAAATTGATTCAACTCTTCTTGCATAGCTTCTATCCAGAAGGAATCATTGAGAGCTTCTTCAATTTGCTTAGGCTCTATTTGAGATAGAAAGTGACAAACATAGCATCTTGTGCAGCAGCTCTTCTTGTTTTCACTCTATCTAAAGGATCACCAATCACCAACTCTGGTGGATGGTTTCTGAGCCATCTGAGATCAGGTTGCAGGTCTGAATGTTGTCCTCTGTTTTGATCTTGCAACACTACTGTTGGAGATACAGTAGTAGTCTGTTGAACATTTGCCGTCTGTTGAACAGTCTCTGGTCTGTCAGCTGTTTGCAACTCGTCTGTTAGACAATCAGCACTGTGATTTTGAACAGCACTTG